>BTHU01000020.1:22500-622500 GCA_036184795.1 Tokudaia tokunoshimensis | reverse complement strand
TGCTTGCTTGCTTGCTTCCTTCCTTCCTTCCTTCCTTCCTTCCTTCCTTCCTTCCTTCCTTCCTTCCTTCTTTCCTTCCTCTCTTGTGCATCTGTTTGATCAGTGTCAACTGTGTCTGTGTTTCTCTCTCTCCACATGTCCTAGAATCACTGTCAGTGGTTGCCATTACTCAGGCAAGTCCTGAAAAGGTGTGTTGAGAACTGCTTCACTTCTTTCTTCCTCACTTCTCTTTTAGGGAGCTGCTGGCCACATCTGATTCTGTAACATATCTTGCCTTTAGCATTAGCATCCAGATCACAGCAGAATTGTCACAGAGGCCATGGTTACGTTTGTATTTCCTGTCAACTTGACAGGGTTGGCAATCACCTGGGAAAGAAGCTTCTGGGCATACCTGTTATTTGAGGTGGGAAGACCTATCCTAATTACCCAATTTGACAAAAAGAACAAAGGAAGATGAACATCAGCATCTGTCTCACTCTGCTTCCTGACTGCAAATACTGTGTGACCAGACGCCTACATTGCCAGCCATCATGGCTTTTAGGCTACAATTATGGAAGGTAAAAGCCATCCTTACTTACATTGCTTCTGTCGGGTATTTAGTCCAAACAACAAGACAAGTAACTGGTGCAGACTCCAGTGCCCAAATGTGGAAATACATTCATGTGATATTGATTCCAGCAATATCTTCATGGTCATGTGGCTTCTGTCCATCAGAAAATACTTCTCTATTACAGATTTTAAAATATAAAATGTTTTAGTCAGTAAGAAAAGGAATTTTTTTAAAAAAAATTTCAACATATGACAGACATGTTTTCCTTGGTCTGCATTCTCAAATAATATTTTTCATAGGTCCATGTAAATATGGAGATTAGGCTTTTGATTGGAATCCCAGACCTGTATCAAACAAGCACATAGGCATTCCTATAAATGGGTAAAAGATATTGAATCAATTAAATGGTAATTGGAGAAAAGTAATTTGAGTTGAAAAATTGTAGGAAGAGAATTTTGAGTAATCCTGAGTGAAATTAGGGTACTTACAGTACAATTATTTTGGTTAAGAATGTAGCTCAGTTGGTAGTGTTATTGCCTAGCATACACATAAGTTTGATTTCAAATCCTGCTTATACTGGATGTGGTGGTGCCTGCTTATAATCCTAGCATTCAGGAAGTTGAGGCAGTTTAATGAGAAATTCAAAGCCATCACTGACTGCATAATGAGTTTGTTGCCAGTCTGGGCTATATGAAGTATTGTGAGCATGCAGATTTTATTAATAGCACACTGATGGTATAGAGGTTCTCTTCACTGGTGGTGTAGAGGAGAATGTTTAAATTGTTTGAGGACCAGCAAAGAAGCTGTTGGCTTAGATGAGTGGAAGTTCAGTAAGGATTTGATCAGTAGCCCAGGGTGGAATGTGACCAGCTAGTGTTTCTAAACTTTTGAGTTCCACTTTGAACATTTATCCATATGCAAGTGACCATGAGCCCCCACCCCATTTACTAGAGTGAGTTTAATCTTTCAAGACACAAATTCACTAACTGACTCTGCTCTAGAAATAGTCCACAGCAGACAGATATGCCCATTCCTGTATCCTGTCAACTAAGAAGGACCCACAGTATCTGCCATCTCACATGGACCCACAGCATGATGCCATCTCAGAAGGACTCTAAGTATCCTATTCCTTGAGTAGCAGTTAAACCCAGGAAGAAAGAAGCGCACTAGTAGATGGGCATAGAAGGCACAGGCTCTGAGCTAATATGCTATGCACAGGACTCAGAACTACACAGCATCAAGCCAGATGGGAGACAAGTCAGAAAGCCATGCCTCCTAGCTCCCAGTAGGAACCATATACCTTGTATATGGATATTGGTGTTAGCATCATGTTACAACAGCATTTTAAAATTCAGAAGTTTGAGACAGGCTATATTTAACTCCACCTTCTTTCTTCAGAAATGATGAACTGATCTGCATATTTGCCTTTCAGATTTTATAAAGGTGTATCAGACTGGTGGCAAATAAAGGTGTACCATAGGAGCCCAAGACATAAAGGAGTTTGGAATTGCATAGCTCTGACAAGTATGCAACAGAATTGTTTGAGGCAGTCCTCTTTAAATAGAGAGGGTGGTATAATGTTGTGGGAGATTCAGGAAACACAGTGAAGTTTGTGAGCTTGTTCATTTGTGGTAAAAGGCTAAGCCATGGAGAACAAGCATTTCTCCATGGCTTCTGCTTCAGATTTGACTTCCATTCTGTTTTGAATTCCTGTCCCTGGATTCCCTGGATGATGGACTACAAGCTATAAGCTGAAGTAGCCCTTTTCTCCTCAAGCTGCATTTAGTCATGGTGCCTTATCACGGCAAGAGAGACCTAATTCAGATAGATTGCAAAAGTTTGCTGGTTCTAAGAAAGGGCTTGTTCTTGGTTTTTCTGCAACAGCCCACAACCAATAATTTTGAAGTGCAGGAGTCTCACTTCAGACATTTTATAGACTAAGGAAACTTGTTATTTACTGACAGGAACTGTATGCTGTGTCTCTTAGAAACTGATGGCATGTGGATGTTGGCTTAGCATGTTACATATTATATTTTGGTTTAGTTGTAATTTTTACCACTTGAAAAAGATAGCAGGGGAAGTTGGCTTCATGCTAACTATTTTTTTTTTTTGAGACAGGGTTTCTCTGTGTAGCCCTGGCTATCCTGGAACTCACTCTGTAGACCAGGCTGGCCTCGAACTCAGAAATCCTCCTGTCTCTGCCTCCCAAGTTCTGGGATTAAAGACGTGCGCCACCACTGCCCAGCTTTCATTCTAGCTTTTTGGCACAAAAAATTATTTTCATAAACAAATTACTAAAATTATTGAAATGATGCCTGCTGAGACAGGTTATGGGGGCTATAATGCAGGTGAACCTGAGCTGTATATGAATGCCATCTCAGTATAAGCTGGCTTGAGATCCAACTAGCCAATATCATTCTCTGGGAATTCAAATTCGATTCTTTGGCTGCAAGTCCTTTGGTCAGAAGTAATGCTGTGTGGACTAGCAGGCAGGCTTGCCTTCAGGTTCCTACCTTAGCTTCCTTCAATGATGGAAGAATTATAAGATGAATTAATTATAATTTAAAAGAAACCATTTCCTCTCCTAAATCACTTTTGGTCTGAGTATGTAGGATGAAGCTTGTTGCTTTAAAAGCAGACCTAGTCTTTGTGAATAACAATTGGAAATGAACTTTGATAGGCCCAGGCACATTGGGCAACTGAGCAGAGATGAGTGGGGCTTGGCAAATTTATATCTGCTGTGCACATAACTGGATATAGGTGAACAGAGAGGCATATATTTCAAGTGTTTGGTGACATGTCTTCTGGCCTATGCCAAACCAAATTCTAGTTCTGGGCTCATCCGATTTCCCACTGAGCTGTCACTATTTGTTTTTGAGAAATGAGCCTACAGGCCCAAACATATCCTACATTCAGACACGTTCTTTCTCTCCAGGACCAATGTCGTATGCATTGATTGTTTTGTTACAATAACAGCAAATCTATTTTTAAATCCTTCTTTCCTCTCATCTTCTAGAAAAGGGTAGAACTGCTCTTCCTGACTGGCACAACTCTCTTTCTTCATCTCCAAATCAATGATAATAATATTTTGTAGTTGTGCTACAACCACATCTGCCTGAAGCATGTGTTTGAGTTCAGAAGGCAGTTTTACAGAGGTGCATGGCATTACTATGGCTTATTTATTTGTGCATATGATGCATGTGTAGGAGTGAGGGTATATGTGCTCCATGTGTTTAAGTCCAAGGGCTACTTCAGGTACTAGTCCTCCTCTTCCACTTTGTTTGAGACAGTAGAATCTCTCATGTTTACAGCTGTGTTCACCAGGGTAGCCAGTCAGAACTTCTATGAGTTTTCCTGTCTCCACCTCTCATCTCATCATAGGAGCCCTGGGATTACAGATACACACAAGTGTACCAGGTTTCACATGGCTTCTGGGGATTCAGATTCAGGTCCCGTGCTTTTATGACAAGCCCTTTACCCACTGAGCCATCTCTCCAGCTATCTGCATTACTTCCTTTCTCTGCCCTGCATGGCATATTGTTCTCCTCAGCATAATTCTGTACACTTCCCAAGACTGCCCTGTCTACCTGGGCCCTTCTGAGGCAAAGGTTTAAGATGTTTGCATCACTGGTTCTTCTGCAGTTTCTGGAATTGGGAGAAGCTGGAAGCTTGTTGAGGTTCTAACACAAGGTCCAAGAGAGCTCCAGATGTGTTTTTGTAGTCTGGGATATGTCAGAGATGGATGGTTTATGTGGAGTGAAAAACTGGGAAGAGATTGGGAAAGTAGGCTTGTGTGACATCTAGTGCTATTGTCTCTGACTGGAGGGACTTGTACCAGGCAAAACTAGCCTCACAGTGTTCTTCACCTTATCTCCTAATCAAGGAGATTTCAGCACACACACCCCTTCTTCTCTTCTTCTGTGGTTTGTTTGAATTTTTATTAACTCTGATTTCACTCACTGTATCTTATCCCTACTTTCCTCTCTTCCTAATCTCTCTCTTGTTTATTAGTACAGATGTGAAACTGGGACCACCTTGTTACCTGGGGATGTAGATGCTGACTGGGCTTGATAGGTGGACTTGGCAATAATAGTAATCTTCATAGCCCTCAACATTCTCTAAATTTACAAATGCACAGCCAGCCTGTAAGCTGGGCTCTGGAGCACCTGCTCTTGACCCTTTTCCAGGTGACTTGCAGACATACATACACACACACACACAGAGAGAGAGAGAGAGAGAGAGAGAGAGAGAGAGAGAGAGAGAGAGAGAGAGAGAGAGAGAGAGAGAGAGAGAGAGAGAGAGAGAGGAGAGAGAGAGAGAGAGAGAGAATGTTCGAAGTGATACTCCCAAGAGTAAGGAATACACTATAATATCTTAAAACCCAGGCATTCTCTTATATTTCTGCCTTCTATTTGTGCTTCTTTGGTGGTTTGAATTTGAATGGCTCCCATATGCTTATGTGTTTCAATACCTGGTTCCAAGTTAGTAGTACTATTTGGGAAGAATTAGGAGTTGTGACCTTATTGGAAAAGGTGTATCACTGGGGTTTGGGGTTTTGGGTTTCAAAAGACTGGCACTATGCTGTGTTCTCTTCTTATGGCTCAGGATCTGAGCTCTCAGCTGTTGCTCACTTGTCACCATTGTGTTGCTCTGCTATCATAGACTCTAACTCTCTGGGACCATGAGCTCAACTGAACTCTTCTAAGTTGCCTTGATCCTGGTTTCTAATTACAGCAATAAATACCCTAGGGGAACATCTTTTCATTCCTCCATTAGGATTTCACTCAGTTCCCCCATTCTTTTCCTCCTGCCCAGTTTCCCTATGTTTGCTGTCCTGAGTATATTAATATATCCCTTCTCCCTGGGATTCAGTTCCTTTTTATCTTACTTTTTCTGTACCTAGCATATCTGCCCTCACTCTATTCCATACTTGCTCCCTCTTCCTCTTTATTTTCTCCCTACACTTTTACCTCTTTCTTGGCCCCTTCCTCCACTTCCTACCATTTTTTTTCCTCCTTGTACATTCCATTTCTCTTGGTTTTGTTTTGGTAGTCAGTAAAGTCCCTAGGTGATCCCTCAGGGATGAACACAATCCTTATTCACTTTCCAGAGGCCTCAGTTACCCAGTGTGAACAGCATAAGTAAGCTATAATCTAATCCCTGTGCACTCCTCCTGCAGGACACGTACCACCAATGGAACAAACAACTGGCAGCATATGTCTAGTGCTGAGAACTTAACCATTCTAAACTCTGTAAAGTTCTAGAGTAACTTTTCAGTACCCTGAGTAAGTACCAGACAAGTACGTGCAGTCATACACACATTAAGGCAGTGTATCTACTAGCCTCTATAGTAGTAATACACAATTTTAAATTTGGGCTTGTTGAGAAGAGAGGTGGTCACTATGACAGCTATAATTTTTAATTTATTGGCTCAAAATTCTAAAATAGACTTTCTGCTTAATGTAGGGATCTTTTACATTTGGGGGAATATTCAGGGAAGATATAACTTTTCCTGCTAAGAGAGGGGCTTGGGGTGAGTTCCACCAATATAAAATATAATGGTTGATGGAAACATGGCCGAGGGGGAGGGGGACATCCAGTCTAACTTCTGTATTAGATGTGGAAAAATTGGACAGTGGCTGACTAGGATGTGGGGAATTGTCAAGGAGGAAGAAGGCATCTCGGGGCCCCAAATCTGCTTTAAAACTGGGCAATGGAAACTTTTCAGTCTCTGCAGAGATATGTGATGTATGGTCTGTGTAGGTCCTGAACACTGTTTCTCACAGGTGGGTACTTTCCCATTTCTGTTCCTTGCAACTCCGAGAAGCAGATGTCTTTTTATTGATGGACACTAAGGTAGAATAGGTCTTCAGGCCTAAGTTTCTTCCTTAGTTGGCTGGCTCTAGAGCCTTCAAGTTAGCTTTGCTTTAGTGGGTGTATGTGTTTATATACACAAATGTGTACTGGGTTGCTTGCTTGCTGTGCTGGGGGAAGGACCTGGGGTCTTACACATGCTAGGCAAGTGCTTCACCCCTGACTTAAATATCCAGACTTGACTTAGTTAATGACTTTGTTTGATAATAGCAGTGTTGTATTAGTTGTTTCTTAAGCCTTCTAATATCTCAGCTTCTTCCTCTGAAAGATGAGAACAGAAACACTTTTGTGGTTGTGAGGAATCCTGAGTGAGAAGAACCGTATAGTATTTCTCTGTAGGTATGCCATGCAGTGTTTACCATGAAGGGAAGGACCCTTTTAAAAGAAGGGTAAAATGAGTATTAGAATATTTTTACTTTTTCAGTGGGTGGCACTCATGCTGTCATTGATGCCACCTGACAATAACAGATTCTCTTCCTCCCTCTTCCATATGAGAGGGAGCATTGGGCTTCCAGTTTGCTTTCTTCCTCCCAGTATAGCATACTCTGCCTGCCCAGCAAAAGATGTAACTGTGAAATCAACAGCACCTCCTGAGTTGTTGCACAAGCAATGCTTCTGTCATGACTATATTGAGCAGAAAGGAGCATAGTGTCTCCATGAGTATCCATTCATTCTTTAGGGCATTTCTTTTCTTGTTCCTACTGTGTGTCATCTGGTATTCTCAGCTCGGGGGATTTATTAACATCTTCAACGATCAAAGTTGCAGGTTCATAAAATTTCCTTTCCAGTGAGGGAAATGGATAAGAAATCAATTCTATCTACCAGTGAGAAGTATCATTAAAACTAGTACGGGCTAAGTCCAGCTGGATGTGATAGTGCAGACACTATCTGCGTCCAGAACTCAGGTGCAGCAGAGGCACACAGATCTCTTAGTTTGAGGCCAGCCTGGTCTACATAGTGAATTGTAGTCCAGTCAGAGATAGACCAATAAAAATAAAACAAAACTAAGAAATGAACAGACAAAGATAAACGTGCAGAACAGAGGAGAGAGCTTGGGAGATAAAGTGCTAAGGACATGGAGTTAAGTTTCCAGAATCCACATTTTAAAAAGTTAGGTATGGAGGAATATGTTATATAATCCCAGTGTTAGGGAAGAAGAAACAGCTACAACTCTCTGGGGCTCAGTGGCCAGCCATTTGGAATAATATGGCATATTCCAGGTTGATGGGAGGCCCTGTCTTTAAAAAACCAAATAAACAAACAAAAGGACACCATCTGAGTAGAGATAGCTGATAGTCTTGTAGCCTACACACAGACACACACACACACAGAGAGAGAGAGAGAGAGAGAGAGAGAGAGAGAGAGAGAGAGAGAGAGAAATACACATATACATACATACATACATACATACATACATACATACATACACACTCACAAATAACACAGATACACACACACAGTGGATAAATACATAGTGGAGATTTTGCAGGGGAGGGAAGACTTCCTTAAGGAAGCTGTCTTTGAATAGGTATATCCATGAATCTGGGAAAGAGGCCAAGCAAAGATAGAAAAGAAGATATTCCAGATTGTGGAATGTTGGAATACTAGGGCTAGGCAAGATCAGGTTTGCTGAAAGGACAGCTAGAAGGAGAAGATGGCAATAGGGTTAGGCTGATGTCAGTGATTTAGGTCTCCACAGATACTCATAAAGAAACAGTTTTGTTCCAGGTGGCAATAGCGAGCCACCAACATAGGGTTGCCAAAAAAAAAAAAGTTCCAAGATGGCAGGTTGAATTTGAATTGGAATCAATTGTATGATTCTACTTACCAAATCTGGCAGTATCTGTTCAAGGGACTCAGGAGTAAGTACCTGGTGGGGAAAGAGAAGGGGAGAGAGAAAGAGGAAGAGTACATTCCAAGTAATCAGGCAGGATAGCTTTCTGGTTCATAGAACAGAGAGGCAGAACTAGTTCACACTGGTAGTCCCTGTAGAGGTGGGGGAAGTGTTTGGATTTGGAATTTATTGTAATGCTTCTTGGAGATGCTAATAGCTTGGCTATGGCAGAGAAAGAGGGAGGTTAGACACAGCTGAGCCTTAACTCCTGTTTCCTGGGAACAGGCAGTAAATTCAGAGTCTGGAAGCTATTCACTATGTTAATAACTGGGCATATTAGTATTTCAAATAGTTAATTAGAGATTTCAATATCTACAGACAGACAAATTGAACTGATTGAATTTGCCATGCTTTGTCACATTCTTTTGCTCTCAGTGAAGTTATATGTACCCTGTGTGAGTAGATGAGTCAATAGGTATCATCTTTGGTATATCAAACATCTTCAGAGTGCTTTACCTATGTCAGGTCCCCTGCTGATTGTATTTCTTGTTTGTCACTCAACCAAGCTGATAGATCTTGCTGTGATCAGGCTTTTTTTTTTTTATTTTTTTAATTTACATTCCAAATCACTTCCCCTTTCCCGTTTCCTCCCTCCCCAAAAGTCCCATAAGCCCCCTTCCCTCCCTCTTTTCTCCATTCAACACCCTCTCGTTACTCTGTCCTGGCATTCCCCTACATCCAGTCTTTCCAGGACCAGGGGTCTCTCCTACCATCCTTTTAGAAATCTATTGATATGCGGATTGTGTCTAGGGTATTCCGAGATTCTGGGTGAATATCCCCTTATCAGTGACTGCATACCATGGGTGTTCTTTTGTGACTGAGTTACCTCACTAAGGATGATATTTTCAAGATCTGACCATTTGCCTAGGAATTTCGTGAATTCATTGTTTTTAATTGCAGAGTAGTATTCCATTGTGTAGATATACCACATCTTCTGAATCCATTCCTCCGTTGAGGGACATCTGGGTTCTTTCCAGCTTCTGGCTATTATAAATAAGGCTGCTATGAACATAGTGGAGCATGTGTCCTTATTGCATGCAGGTAAAGTCTCTGGGTATATGCCCAGGAGTGGTATAGCCAGATCCTCCGGGAGTGTCATGCCCAGTTTTCTGAGGAACCGCCAGACTGCTTTCCAGAGTGGTTGTACCAGCTTGCAATTCCACCAGCAGTGGAGGAGTGTTCCTCTTTCTCCACATCCTTGCCAACAACTGCTGTCTCCTGTGTTTTTGATCTTAGCCATCCTGACTGGTGTGAGATGGAATCTCAGGGTTGTTTTGATTTGCATTTCCCTAATGACTAAGGATGATGAACATCTCTTTAGGTGCTTCTCAGCCATTAGATATTCTTCAGGTGAGAACTCTTTGTGTAGCTCTGTACCCCATTTTTTAATAGGGTTATTTGCCTCTCTGGAGTTTACCTTCTTGAGTTCTTTGTATATATTGGCTATTAGCCCTCTGTCGGATGTAAGGTTGGTAAAGATCATTTCCCAGTTAGTTGGTTGCCGCTTTGTCTTTTTGACAGTGTCTTTTGCCTTGCAAAAACTTTGTAATTTAATGAGGTCCCATTTGTCTATTCTTGATCTTAGAGCATAAGCTATTGGAGTTCTGTTCAGGAAATTCTCCCCTGTGCCCATATGTTCAAGGTTCTTCCCTAGTTTCCCTTCTATTAGTTTCAGTGTGTCTGGTTTTATGTGGAGATCTTTGATCCACTTAGAATTGAGCTTAGTGCAAGGAGATAAGGATGGGTCAATTTGCATTCTTCTGCATGTTGACCTCCAGCTGAGCCAGCACCATTTGTTGAAAAGGCTATCTTTTTTCCACTGGATGGTTTTAGCTCCTTTGTCAAAGATCAAGTGACCATAGGAGTGTGGATTCATTTCTGGGTCTTCAATTCTGTTCCATTGATCTACATGTCTGTCACTGTACCAATACCATGCAGTTTTTAACACTATTGCTCTGTAGTACAGCTTGAGGTCCGGGATACTGATTCCCCCAGAGGTTCTTTTACTCTTGAGAATAGTTTTAGCTATTCTGGGTTTTCTGTTATTCCAGATGAATTTTTGAATTGCTCTTTCTAACTCTATGAAGAATTGAGTTGGGATTTTGGTGGGGATTGCATTGAATCTGTGTATTACTTTTGGTAAGATGCTCATTTTTACTATATTAATCCTGCCAATCCATGAGCATGGCAGATTTTTCCATCTTCTGAGGTCTTCTTCAATTTCTTTCTTCAGAGACTTGAAGTTCTTGTCATACAGATCTTTCACTTGTTTGGTTAGAGTCACGCCAAGATACTTAATATGGTTTGTGGCTATCGTGAAGGGTATTATTTCTCTTACTTCTTTCTCAGCCTGCTTATCCTTTGAGTATAGGAAGGCTTCTGACTTGCTTGAGTTGATTTTATATCAGGCCACTTTGCTGAAATCGTTTATCAGCTGTAGGAGTTCTCTGGTGGAGTTCTTTGGGTCGCTTATGTATACTATCATATCGTCTGCAAATAGTGATAGTTTGACTTCTTCCTTTCCAATTTGTATCCCTTTGACCTCTTTTTGTTGTCTAATTACTCTAGCTAGAACTTCAAGTACTATATTGAAAAGATATGGAGAGAGAGGGCAGCCTTGTCTAGTCCCTGATTTTAGTGGGATTGCTTCAAGTTTCTCTCCATTTAGATTGATGCTGGCTACCGGTTTGCTGTAAATTGCTTTTACTATGTTTAGATATGGGCCTTGAATTCCTGATCTTTCCAAGACCTTTAGCATGAAAGGATGCTGAATTTTGTCAAATGCTTTCTCAGCATCTAATGAGATGACCATGTGGTTTTTTTCTTTGAGATTGTTTATGTAGTGGATTACATTGATGGATTTCCTTATATTGAACCATCCCTGCATCCCTGGGATGAAGCCTACTTGATCGTGGTGGATGATCGTTTTGATGTGTTCCTGGATTCGGTTGGCAAGAATTTTATTGAGTATCTTTGCATTGATATTCATAAGAGAGATTGGCCTGAGATTCTCTTTCTTTGTCGGATCTTTGTGTGCTTTTGGTATTAGTGTAATTGTGGCTTCATAGAACGAGTTGGGTAGTGTTCCTTCTGTTTCTATTTTGTGGAACAGTTTGAAGAGTATTGGTGTTAGGTCTTCTTTGAAGGTCTGATAGAATTCTGCACTAAAACCGTCTGGACCTGTGCTTTTTTTGGTTGGAAGACTTCCAATGACAACTTCTATTTCTTCAGGGCTTATAGGACGGTTTAGATGGTCTATTTGATCCTCATTTAATTTTGGTACTTGGTATCTGTCAAGGAAATTGTCCATTTCCTCAAGATTTTCTAGTTGTGTTGAATACAGGTTTTTGTTGTTATCTCTCCCTTTTCGTTTCTGATTTTATTAATTTGGATACTATCTCTGTGCTCTCTGGTTAGTCTGGCTAAGGGCTTATCTATCTTGTTGATTTTCTCAAAGAACCAACTCCTCGTTTTGTTGATTCTTTGTATGGTTTTATTTGTTTCTACTTGATTGATTTCAGCCCTGAGTTTGATGATTTCCTGCCTTCTACTCCTCTTTGGTATATTTGCTTCTTTTTGTTCCAGGGCTTTCAGGTGTGCCATTAAGCTGTTAGTGTATGCTGTCTCCCGTTTCTTTTTGGCGGCACTCAGGGCTATGAATTTTCCTCTTAGTACTGCTTTCATTGTGTCCCATAAATTAGGGTATGTTGTGCCTTCATTTTCATTAACTTTCAAAAAGTCTTTGATTTCTTTCTTTATTTCCACCTTGACCAAGTTATCATTGAGTAGAGCATTGTTCAGCCTCCATGTGTACGTGGGTTTTCTTTTGTTTTTGTTGCCATTGAAGACCACCCTTATTCCATAGTGATCTGATAGGAGGCATGGGATTATTTCTATCTTCTTGTATCTGTTGAGGTCTGATTTGTGACCAATTATATGGTCAATTTTGGAGAAGGTACCATGAGGAGCTGAGAAGAAGGTGTATTCTTTAGCTCTAGGATGAAATGTTCTATATATATATCAGTTAGTTCCATTTGGTCCAAGGCTTCGATTAGATTCACTGTGTCCCTGTTTAGTTTCTGCTTTCCTGAACGATCCATTTCAGAGAGCAGGGTGTTGAAGTCACCCACTATTATTGTGTGCGGTGCGATGTGTGCTTTGAGTTTTAGTAAAGTTTCTTTTACGAATGAGGGTGCCCTTGCATTTGGAGCATAGATATTCATACTTGAGATTTCTTGATGGTGGATTTTTCCCTTGATCAGTATGTAGTGTCCTTCTGTGTCTTTTTTGAAAGTCAATTTTATCCGATATTAGGATGGCTACTCCACCTCGTTTCTTGGGGCCATTTGCTTGTAAAATTGTTTTCCAGCCTTTTACTCTGAGGTAATGTTTGTCTTTGACACTGAGGTGCGTTTCCTGCATGCAGCAAAATGCTGGGTCCTGTTTACGTATCCAGTCTGCTAGTCTATGTCTTTTAATTGGGGAATTGAGACCATTGATATTAAGAGAGATTAAGGCATAGTGATTATTGCCATCTGCCATTCTTGACGCTATCTTTATGTTTGAGTGGTTATCTACTTTTGGGTTTGATTCAAGAAGGTTATTATCTCATTTTTTCCAGGGTGTTGTTTCTCTCCCTGTATTGGAGGTTTCCACCTATTATCCGTTGCAGGGCTGGATTTGTGGAAAGATATTGTGAAAATTTGGTTTTATCATGGAATATCTTGGTCTCTCCATCTATGGTGATTGAGAGTTTTGCTGGGTATAGTAGTCTAGGCTGGCATTTGTGCTGTCTTAGTGTCTGCATGAGCTCTGCCCAGGATCTTCTGGCTTTCATAGTCTCTGGTGAGAAGTCTGATGTGATTCGGATAGGTCTTCCTTTGTATGTTACTTGGCCCTTTTCTCTTACTGCTTTTTGTATTCTTTCTTTGTTTAGAACATTCGGTGTTTTGATTATTATGTGACGGGAGGTATTTCTGTTCTGGTCCAGTCTGTTTGGAGTTCTGTAGGCTTCTTGTACGTTCATCAGCATCTCTCTCTTTAAGTTAGGGAAGTTTTCCTCCATAATTTTGTTGAAGATGTTTACTGGCCCTTTAAGTTGCAAATCTTCACTCTCATCTATACCTATAATCCTTAGGTTTGGTCTTCTCATTGTGTCCTGGATTTCCTGGATGTTTTGGGTTACACGTTTTTTGCATTTTGCATTTTCTTTGACTGTTGAGTCGATGCTTTCTATGGAGTCTTCAGCACCTGAGATTCTTTCTTCCATCTCTTGTATTCTATTGTTTATGTTTGCTCTATGACTCCTGATTTCTTCCCAAGGTTTTCTATCTGCAAAGTTGTCTCCCTTTGTGATTTCTTAGTTGTTTCTTCTTCCTTTTTTAGTTCCTGGATGGATTTGCTGAGATCCTTCACTTGTTTGTTTGTATTTTCCTGTATTTCTTTAAGGTATTTTTGCATTGCCTTTTTCAGGATTTCTTCCTGATGACCCACGTTCTCCTGCATTTCTCTGAGTGATTTTTGTGTTTCCTCCTCATGGGAATCCATCTGTTGATCCATTGTCTCCTGCATTTCTTTAAGCAGTTCTCGTGTTTCCTTTGTAAGGGCATCTAACCGTTGATTCATTTCTTTAAGCAATTTTTGTGTTGCCTCCTTATGGGCATCCGTCTGTTGACCCATATTCTTCTGCATTTCTTTATGCCAATTTTGTGATTCCTTTGTGAGTGCATCTACCCGTTGATTCATCTCGTTAAGCGATTTTTGTGTTGTCTCCTTGTGAGCCTCCATCTTTTGATCCATGTTCTCCCGCATTTCTCTAAGCGATTTTTGTGTTTCCTTTGTAAGGGCTTCTAACCGTTGATTCATGGTCTCCTGTAACTCTTTATGAGATTTATTTGTGTCCTTCTTGTGATCCTCTAATAGCATCATGAGAAGTGATTTTAAATCCAGATCTTGTCTTTCGGGTGTGGTGGGGTATCCAGGACTTGCTGCTTTTGGAGAGTTGGGTTCGGATGGTCCCACATTACTTTGATTTCTGTTAGTAACATTCCTACGTTTGCCTTTTGCCTTCTGGATACCTCTGATGTTAGTTGGTCCTGCTGCCACTGGCTGTTGGTTGGACCTCCTGTGAGCCTGCAAAGCTATTTCTGCCCCCCCTGGATTGCCAGGATTCCCCAGGCACCGATTTCTGGGGCCTGCCTGCTCCTGAGTGACTTTGGAGCCCTAATGTGCCTTGCCCCAAGTGATCTTATATTGGGGAGGCCTTGCACATCCAAAGGCTCAGCCTAGTGGATGCCTGGAGCAGAGGTCGCTAAAGGGAGGCTGGTAGGCTCCTGCCCTGTGCAGGGGTGAGTGATCTCTCCTGGGGGGGGGAGGGGGTGTCCCTTTGCCAGGCAGAAGTCCCACAGCAGAGTTGGCGCGCTGGTTACTGCAGATCAGCCCCGCACTTGGGAGCAGCATACACACAAGCCGCCCGAGACCCAAGCGATATTATGCCTGTCTGTCTCAGAACCTGGCTGTCCCAACTTTCCAGTCACTGGAGCAAAGATGGCGGAGTGCACTCAGGCTTTTTTTAGAACTGAGGAAATCAAGACTCAGAGAGAAAGCTGCACACTTAACTGTTGTCTTCTTTGAAGTTAGTTAATTTGTTGTTGTTGTATAAAATTTTATGGAGAGGTGACTCAGTGGTTAAGAACACTTGTCGCACCAACAGATTGGCAAAAGATCTTTACCAATCCTATATCTGATAGTGGGCTAATATCCAATATATACAAAGAACTCAAGAAGTTAGACACCGGAGTATCAAATAACCATACTTAAAAAATGGGGTACAGAGCTAAAGAAAGAATTTTCACCTGAGGAATAGCGAATGGCCATGAAGCACCTAAAAAAATGTTCAGTATCCTTAGTCATCAGGGAAAAGCAAATCAAAACAACCCTGAAATTTCACCTCACACCAGTCAGAATGGCTAAGATCAAAAAACTCAGGTGACAGCAGATGCTAGCTAGGATGTGGAGAAAAAGGAACACTCCTCTATTGTTGGTGAGATAGTAAGCTGGTACAACCCTTCTGGAAATCAGTCTGGCAATTCCTCAGAAAATTGGACCTGAAGATCCAGCTATACCACTCCTGGGCATATACCCAAAAGGTGCTCCCAACATATAACAAGGACACATGCTCCACTATGTTCATAGCAGCTTCCATTATGCTAAATATAGGAATGCCTAGTTTTCCACACATCTCTGGTGGACATATCTGGATTCAATAACAGGGGCCCGGGTTGGGAGTTTGAATATAATCTGATAGCAGGTACCGCTTAGATTTGGGTTTCTGGGAATTTCCATAGGCTTACTAAGTAGATGCCTCTGAAAGCAGCTACTTTGGCTGCTTTTCTTGCAGAATCACCTTGGAGTTCTTTTGCATATTTTTAATCTCTTACACATTTGCTTAGCATGTTAGCTAATACTCAGAACTTCATATCCCTGTTATGGTTCTCATCACTGGAAGCTGTGTTACTGCCACTGCTCTTACCTCAACCAA
Source organism: Tokudaia tokunoshimensis (assembly GCA_036184795.1). NCBI lineage: Eukaryota > Metazoa > Chordata > Mammalia > Rodentia > Muridae > Tokudaia > Tokudaia tokunoshimensis. The sequence continues at coordinate 606,642 of BTHU01000020.1, read as the reverse complement.
CCTCTCCCATTCTCTCTGTGTGTAAAATTCAGGATGGCTTCTGATTAGCTAGACTTCCTTCCTCCCTCTTTCCATGCTTCAAAATGGGTTCTAATTGACCAGGGTTCCCACCCATCTCTTCCCAACTATAATTTGAACTATCGGAGTATAATTGGTCCATGCTTCGGTGGACATTAGGAAGTCCCCAAAATCAAGATTCCATGAGCATCAGCAGCCATCACCCAGAACCTTGAAGAAGTGAAGAAGTTCAAGCCTTTTCTGGAACATTGTGTAGGGTGAACATTTCAGTACAAGGTAGATTGGGATTGGGGTGGCATTCTAGGTGCAGGAGTATGAGGATGCGGTTACACATTGCAATGTTGTTTCTGGCCTCTTACTTATGTATCTGACTCAGCAATGCTTTTCTTCCTCCTCAGATCTACTGAGGAACTAATATTATTTTCAGAGAGACCACTGATGATCTAGATTCTGAACCTCATGTTCCTCAAAGTTCCTCATGGTGTCGCCAAGGCACCCACTGAGTGGGTTATGCTCTTTTAAATCATCACCACTACTCAGAAATGTCATGAAGCCTCAGCTTTATTACTTACAGGAAAGGGCCTTGAATATTTCTTTAGGATTTTTTTTCTCTTGTTTTCTGGCTGTTATTTGGCTTGTAGGTGTCAGTACCTGAAATACCAAGGACACAGAGGTACCTGGGCTGGGCTCTGACATGTACTTAGTGCACATTTGTACATGCAGGTACTGTGTGAATATATATAAAATAAAAATAATCTTTGAAAATGCATTTAGGTCAGACCCCAACAGAAACACTGCTTAGATGAGATACCTGTGTCCTCATTATTGCATCATGGTTCTCTTGTGTTCCCTATAAATTTGTTGTTGACGACAGGCAACTTGAGCAGGGAAAAGAATAGATACTCAAAAGAATGGATCTAGCCAGGACATCTGTATCATTTGTGTTCCCAAGCACACCTACACTTTCTGGGTGCTGCTGATTTGAAGAGTTAGCATGTGTGTTCTTAAGCTTTCTGTAGCTCTGTTATGAAGGTTTACTGTCAGCACATCTGCCTTGTTGCCACCTCAAAGACTCACCTGCACATTTGTAGACTGATTTCAGTTGTATACTATTTAATATATTAGTTGATGGGGACCTGACTCTTTAGAGGTACATGAGAACTGGTTATGGGGTACTTATGTGCACAGATAAGATCTCATAATAAGAGATCTTTGTCAAAATTGAAGGGTCCTTGAGAGCAGAAGAGCTAGTCAGTAACAGGTACTCTCTACTTGTGGGTGTCAGGGAGACTTCATAGGGAAGCAGAGAGTTTATTATGGGGGGAACTAGAGAGTTGAGCAAGAAATACCTGGTGGCAGGCAGCTGCAGAAGCTATTATCAGAAAGAGGACAGGCTACAGGCCATGTCTTTATTATTAGCCACTGGCCAGTTTTCTTGCAGTTCAATAGTTTGTTATTTTAAATTACCTAATTGTCATGAAGTCTTATGTTCAAATGAAGGACTTGTAGTATTGCTTGAACATGCAATTTGATGTAGCCTCTTCATAAGACTTCAAGAGTAAATTAAGTCAACATATAAAAGAGATGCCCTTGTTTTCTTGCTGGTTATTATAACATTGCTTAAAGTTACTAGGATATGGATTCAGCCAAGTTAGGTATCGGAAGAAGAATGGATAACAAAAATACAGAATTATGTTCTGTGTATATAATGCAGCATTACTGAGCTGTCAAGGAAGATGAGATCTTGTTAACTGAAGAAAAATGGATGGAACCAGGGACAATATGTTAAATGGAGTAAGCAGACAACAGAAACACGAGTATGCTTGCATTTATTCATATGTGGAAAATAAATAATTACATCAGTAAATAAATTAAGACATCCAAGAATGTCGGATGGGGAGGGAAAAGAGTGGAAGGTAGGAAGAATAAGGGTAGGTTGTTATTATAAACACATGATAGAACACTCACAGTGAAGATTCTTGGTCTAGTTATGTGCTAATAATGATAAAAAAATCATTGAAGATAAAATTTAAAGCATAATAGGTTAATATATGAATTGTAACAAAGACCTCACAGATTTGAAATCCTGACTATTTACAACTGGTAATGGTATGTTAGCCTCAGAGCATTGGCAAGGGATGGGTCACCATGTTCTGGGACTTAGACTGCTCACTGACAGCAGCATGGATAACCTTTCCTACCTTTCTCACATCCAAGAAGCCCAACCTTTCTGCATTTAATTCCATATGCTTAGCCTTGTTTTGGTGCAACTGATTTATGTACATATCTAGCCTTGCTCTTTTTTCTCCTCATTATCCTGAGATGCTTAAGGTCGCGGCAGCTTTGCTACCAAAATAGGGTGTGGCATTGGGCACTATGTAAAGACAGTGGAGCAGAGAGTTTTACATGTACATGTGGAAATGTCACAGTAAAACCCCACTGTATAAGTAACATACACTAATAAAAATGTATTACATCTGAGTTACTACTAAAGTGGAAATTAAACCCCACAGGCATTTACATTTGAAGGTAGCCTTGTCAAAGAAATGTGGGGGCGATCTGGTTAGCCAAATTATGCTCATATTGAGTGAAGTATTGACAGTTGATATTATTGCACAAATAGTGGTAATTATTATCAATGTTGGAAATGCTTATTCTAATAAATGTTTAAGTGTTCTTTGCAGTATTCTAAAAGGTTTATACATGCTGTCTGGATTAGTCATCGCCCACAACCCATTAAAGGAGGTATTGTTGTTATTCCCATTTAACAAAAGGGAGGTCAGACCTAAAACTTTTGTCAAGCCTGAAAACACAAGGCTGACAAATAGCAGATGTACCATCCAGACTCTGGTAATCTCGCCATGAACCTCTGACTTTTGAGAACTGAGGGTATGAATTAAGATTTCAACTTCTGCTTTAATGGCTTCCCACACAAATAGCTAATGACCCATTCACTTTATTCCTTATAAGGAGTTTTTGGGAGGGGAAGTATTGACAACTTGTTAAATTTAATATTTAGAGAGCAGTTGTTTACCATAGCTCTTTGACAGTATTTGTGTGTATGTATTTAACTTCTTATTGAGTTTTTGTAAATTTCATATGTACCACAATCCCACTCATCCCCCGTTCCTATATATCTGCCCTTGTTCCCCCTAAGAAAACAAACAAACAAATACAACAATAGCAGCAGCAGCAGCAACATCTCGCTGCATGTGTTACTGTGTGTCGCACAGTACACCCTTTTGCCCAAACAGCTTTAGTTGCAAATGTTCATGCATTGAGTCATTAGTCTGGTTACAGGCCTCTGGCTTCTGCAATACTATCAGTACTGAGTCCTCACTGGGACTCCTCTCCTTGCTGTTGGTTGCTTTGTGTAATGGAACTCTTGAAGCTCTGGTTCTGGAGGACCAGCAGTTCATGGGTGGTGTAGATGTTTGGGTGGGCAAAGGCAAAATTCTGGATCTGGGCCTGAGTGGTAGGTAAGTTGGTCAGCCTGACTGCTCTGCCACTCTCTAGCTCTCCTATTAGCTTGACCAGCTCTCCAAGGCAAGGGGCATGTCATCTTACTTGAGTACAATGGGCAGCAATCCTCTCCCTACCCCTTCCCTCTCCCCTACATTCCCACCCTACAACCCTGTGTTCTAATGCCCTTGGGAGCTGACTTTCCCATACCACTAGGGCCTGCCTTACTGTGCTGCCCAGGCAAGGAGTAGGGCCTGCTTTCAGGAGTCATGCAGCTAGGGAGAGGTGGGGCCAGTTTATCCACCCTCATGCCTTAGGGGCCATCTCTCCCACACTGCATAATCTAAGGGTGGTGCCAGCTCTGCAGAACCCTAGCATATCAACATGGCCTCAAGTGGCAGTCCAGACCAGGTATTGTTTACATGAGCCGCAGATATCTACACAGACCCCTTCAGGGCCATGGACTTAGGAATGGCCATCCACAGCAGCATGGAACAAAGATTTACCATGGCCTGAGATGGAATCACAGACTACTCACATCATCCTTAACGTAGATTTGTATCCAGAACTGTCAAAGAGTGGTGAGCATGCTGGAGATGACTCTTCCCCCTCCACACTCAGGCCCTTCATTCATCAGGCTATTCATTATTACCCCCTTGAGTTTCTCCTCCTCCTCCCACTCTTCCTCTTCTCCCTCCTCCTCTTTCTTCTCTGCTGTCACTGCTGCTGTCTCTCTTCATTGTGCACACAATATTCTGCTTCTCTCTCACTTTCATCTCTCCACCACTTAGTTGCTTGTCTTAGTGGTACCTGAGCCTCTGAGTGTCTTGTGGGAAGGGGTCTCCAGCACTTTCTGCCCCACCCACCACTCTGACAGTTTTAGATACAAATCCACCTTAAGGATGCATGAGAACAAATTATACCATTTGATTTTTTAAGTGCTTTTTCAGCATTATAAATAATGAAGTGTATTGGAGCTGGCAAATATAGTTCATTAAATTGAGTGTAATTAAAACTGTGATATTTTTAAATTAACAGGAAAAATGTGGTGAAATTAAGAAATCTACATGTGTCTTCCTAGCCTCCTCCAGCTGATAACTAGGTGGGTGGTTGCTCAGAGTATTGGTAACTTTGATGTTCTGGGTTTCAACTGCATGATTATCGAACTTCATATAAAGGATGCTTTGATTTCATTTCTGCAGAACAGGCAGATGACATTTCTAATGGCCAGCATATCTCTCCTCTCCTCCTTCCCCCTCTCAGATGACAGCAGTTATTTTGAGATGCCATCTGAACTGAAGTAATGATTCACCTTCTGAGTTATGTCTCAAGGAGATAGTTAAAGTCAGAATTCTTCCTGCTAATCCCAGGGACAAGCTGTGTTCTTTCACACTCACAGGCACACATCACTCTTTCCAAAAGCTGGGAGTCTATAAGTGGGAACCCAGAGTACAGTGCCATGGTTAAGTTTGTTTTTTATGACTTCTCTAAAAGTTTTCTTTCTATGGAGTAATGTCTGCTTATTCCCTGGAAGTGAAGATAAGGACTTAACTGTACAGATTGTACAACAAAAGGTCTCCTTGAGTGGTTGTATATGCTACTTAGAGGTTAAGAGCGTCAATTCAAGTTTGGTTTCCAGTACCATTGTAAAGCCGCTCACAGCTGTTAGTAGCTCTAGCTTCAGGAAATACAATTTCCTCTTCTGTCCTCTGTGGACACCTTCATTCATGAGTACACACACACACACACACACACACACACACACACACACACCCCTACACACCTCTACATGTAATTAAAAATAACTTTAAAATATCTTGAAATTATTGTGTATGTGCCCTACCCTGGTTGAAGACTCGAGCAAGATAGTGTTGATTATTTTATTATAAGCACACTTGCTTCTTAATTGTGAATCTAGTGATAACCCTGTAACTTAACCATCTCACTTATCTGACCTTTTTCCATCCTCAGGGACCTTGAACTCACTGGGAACCACATATATTATATATGTTAGTTGTTTGTTTGTTTGTGTGTTTGTTTTACACTCCAGATTTTATTCCCCTCCTGGTCTACCCTCCTACTGTTTCACATTCCACATACCCCCCCATCCCCACAAAGTTGGCCCCACCCCACCAGACCTCTAAACTCCCTGGAGCCTCCAGTCTCTTGAAAGTTAGGTACATCTTCTCTGAGCCCAGACTTGCAGTCCTCTGCTGTTTATGTGTTGGGCAGCTTATATATGATGCCTAGTTCTGGTCCAGGTTAATTGGGACTGCTAGTCCTCCTTCACGGTTGCCCTCCTCTTGATCTTTGAAAAAGATGCAAAAAATATGCAGTGGAGAAAATAAAGCATCTTCAATAAATGGTGCTGGTCTAACTGTCTGTATGTAGAAAAAATAAAATAGACCTATATTTGTCTACTCAACTTTTTAAAAGAAAAACTGTCAAGACCAATCTGTGTTGCCTAATTCTTGGATGCATGGCTTCCCAATGAATTATGGCTGACTTACCAGGGGCTGTGAATAAGGGGTCAGTTTTCTTATGAAAACTGGCTACCACTCTCCCAGCTATCTGTCGCCTGTGGCTCTGCAGCTAAGGGTGTGAGTTTGTGCCTAACCCTCTTCTCTTCTCCATGCTGGGATTGGTCTGTTTTGGGCATACACAAATCTTGTGCATACTATCATAACTACGTTGAGTTCATATGTCTACTGTATCCAGAACACACCTTTTTCTTGTGGTCATTCACTGCCTCTGCTCTCTTCCACTCTTCTGGCCCATTTTTACAATGATTGTAATCTTTTGGATGTATTATTTGTAGGGCACTCCAGTTTTGTAGCCTTGTTATATAATTTTTCTCAACTTGATCCCTCTGTGTACTTGTTTGCTGGGGCTGACATACCAAGGACCAGAGATTGAGTAGTGTAAATGATACTATCTTACTTATGCTACTGGAGGATAGAAGTCTGAAGTCTCTGTTTTGAAAAATCTACGGTGCCTATTTAGGTTCCAGGACAGGATTATTCTAGTCACCTCTCCTTCCCATAGTTCCTTGGATTGTAACTTCCTATCTCTAGTCTGGTTTTCCTCCTGTTATAAATTCCTTCCTTTTAAAATTAATATTTCATATCTTTTGAAGGTCTCATACATATATACAAATATATATATTGATTATAGGCATCCTTCACTACCTTTCTTCAACTTCCCCATATACCTCCATCCATTCTCTATTCCAAACTCCTATGTTCATTTTGCTATTGCTGTTGTTAATAACCCTGGAATCCATCAGGGCTGCTTATTTGTGCATGTATATGGCCAGCCATGGAGTGATGGAAGGATATATATTTCTTTTTATGAGAATATCAGATTTATTAGGTTAGGGCCTTCTCTATTTAAAGCTGACCTCTTAATTAAATCCATCTTAGGAACCCTATTTCCACTACACTTTGATGGACTAGGGGGTTAGAATACAGATGTAGAAATTTAGGGGTGACATTGTTGGATGCCTTCAGCTTGTGTCCTACGAAGAGGCTGGCACGTAGAAGATGGGATAATGTGAATATTTGAGTCCTTTGTATGTGGCAGTGTATAGACAAAAGAGATGAAGCAGCAAGGCAGCTATTCAGATCTCAGTTAGCTTGTGTTTTAATGAGAATGGCAGTTACTGAGAAACATCATGTGAAATACCGGTTGATGAACTGGAAAAAACAAATTGGTAATCACATAAGGGTCACATGTGTGGGATTGGTTCCAAGTGGTCCATTTCCAGAAGTGGGAGGGTAAATCAGCCATGGAGGATGCAAATGATTGTCTCAAACAGGTGGACACAAGGTTTCATACTAGTTAAACAATGCAGGTTATATCTTAGAAGAAATAGTAAGTTTGAGCAGGGCCATTTAAAAAAAATACCCTTGGAGTATCTGGGGAGTGAATACTGATATCTGGGCAGGTAGCACAGTGTTAGTTCAATTAGGTAAGATGCTGCCAGTCAAAATGAACATTGTCTAGAAGTCCCTTCTGAGATAGGGCTCTTGGGGTTTACCATTCAGAACTTCAGGACTTTCTATTCCTGAGTATTGAAGTACCACCCTCTCTTCTGAAATCCTAGTGGTGTTGACATTCAGTTCCTTCTAAGTCCTCTTGGAATATGAGTTGGCTTTCTTTGTTTCTCAGATCTCATATCACTACTGTGTGTATATATGGTTTTAAGTCATACTCTTGGCCCATGGAAAATGCCACTATCCTTACTTAGGTGCTATGTATCTGTATTAGTATCTGTGTCTAAAACCAGTCACTCTGAATGCTGATTATGAAAAAAAAAAATCTGCAGATGGCTGATTTGGGGGTCATAATCTTAATCTGCTGAATCAGAATTTGTGTGATAATGGGCTGGCATATATTTTTATATAATATTCTAAAGATGCTGCTGCTATGCACTCCTGGTTAAGAATCCCTGCCCTAACACATTGGTGTGATTCTCCTTGGGTTCAGTTCTTTTACGAGAACTTGAACAAGGAAAGCAATTGCATAAGGGATGTCACTTGTACCTATACAAGTATACCTTGACCTTGTAGTGGTTGGGTCATAGATGCAGCTCTTCCCCAGGGCAGTTGGGAAGGATTTTGTTCAGATTTGGGAGCCTGTCATTGATGACCACAATGTTCTTAGATCTTGGCATGTCATTAAGACACTCAGAAAGATCTGGGTCAGCCAGGAGCAGAAGCAGAGGGAAAATTAGCTGGCTCTACTTGAAGTACTAAAAATAGAACTGAAGCTTAGATTTTTCTTCTTATCTCTCGCAGGTCATAGGACACAGGAAGCAGAGGCTTTCTCTCCTAGCATCTCCATTTGTAACCTGCCTGTCATGTACATATTAGGGACATGTTTGCTGTGTTGACTTAGGTATTTCAGTGTCCACATGAACAGCCACTATCATAATGGATCCACTTTTTCAGATCCAAGATTCCTTTCTCTGCCACACTACAAAGCAGATTTCTACAGCTGTCACAATAGTATTTCCTCATATCAAGTAAGAGTGTCCTACTGTATATTTATAGTTTTGCATACTGAATTTCTCATCTATATAATTATTTTAATCATGCTCCTTTGGAGTCTTTCCACGTCCTTCTGATTCTTGCTGAATTTCACAAATGCATCCTTCTTAGGTACCTTTTTGGCCAATTCTGTTCAATTTGGCCTTTTGCACTTTGGATCTGACCATACTTTCCCCTAGGTTGCAAGATGGGACATGTGTTTGCCCTTGTTTGGACAACCTGAGTTGTTTGCTCAGAGCACTGGCTAGCGTTCGTAGTACCACAATCCTATGTCTGCTTGCTAACATAGGACTGCTCCATTCTTGCTTATGATTAGATGGACAGTGTACCTATAACATGTGTCTACCAGTTCTCCAAGGTGACTGATGAACCGGTAGCCTTCTCATCTCAGGAATTTGGAGAAGCAACTCAGAGCTAAGCTTAGTTCAGTAAGTGGTGCTTATATAACATGTGTCATCTGAAAATGTGATACTATAGGTGTCTGTGAATAAAGAGAACACCACAGGCACCCACGGGGAGCTGCCAGGAGAGAGACTTATACATCTGAAGGAGAAAGGAGAAGGTAGATAGACAGAGAAGATAATGAAGATAGTTCCCCCTTTGACTAACAGCTATTTTGATTTCCCTCACCCTATCTGTCTCTTCTGTTTGTATATGGCTTGCTTGTGGTCACGGTCCAAGTGCTTCTTCCCTTGGGTCAGTTTGTGATGATGGTCTGTTTTTTCTTTTCTTTTGTTTGTTTGTTTTTAGATTTATTTATTTTTATATTATGTATCCGAGTACACTGTGGCTGTCTTCAGACACACAAGAACAGGGCATCTGATCAGATGGTTGTGAGCCACCATGTGGTTGCTGGTAATTGAACTCAGAACCTCTGGAAGAGCAATCAGTACTCTTAACCGCTGAGCCATTTCTCCAGGCCCCTCTGTTCTTATACTGATAGATATAGACCAAGTCATATTTTGAACTTTTCAACTCACACGATGCTTCATGAAGTTGCTTTCACAAACTGATTCTCTGCCCTTCAACACAGGTGAATATGGTCAAAAGCACTAAAATGGGAAGAGCTTGTCTTTTGTGGGTTCTGATTCTATTTCTGACACAGATGGGCCACCCTGTGTAAATGTTTAAAATCTTAGTGTTATAGTTCCTTTTATTAATCAGAGTGAGTGAGATTTGTTTTACAGAATAAGGATTTACAAAAATTAAACCTTTGTAAAAGCCAATTTATACATTACTGTTTTGACATATATGAGAAGACAGGTGTGGTCATAGAATTCTATAGAGAAGCATTTTTGGAAAAGATTTCTTTCATGTATATGCTCATATTTGATGAGTGAACAGAGTTTGCGTAGCTCACAAAAGTGTAGACTATTTACTATTTGGTCATTCATTGAAAAAGTTCTGAAGATTTCATAGTTTTACTCTGAATGGGTAAAATATCTTTCTTAAATATAATTATATATCCATGGTATATTATTGCAGACCACATTTTATTGTATAGAATTCTTTCTCAGTCTTTGTTCTGTATGCTGGTTTCTCACATAATCTTCTGATACTTGTTGTGAATTCTCAGTTGTGTTTTCCTGTCATCATGAAGCTTCCATAGCTAGCATGCTATTTTTAAATTCCTGTCATTGAATTTTACAACATATAATGTGTGTACATGACCAGATGTACAGCAGTCTTTGATCTGAAGACTTTGATGTACTAACTGACATCATTTATGAGATTCCCATGGCTGTGATGATAGGTACCCCAACTTTTCAGTTAGTGCCTGGAATCAGGTCCCTTTGGGAAACCACAATGAGCAGTATCAACCTGTATCTCCCACTTTTTAGTATTTTGTGAAAAAGCATCCTTTGGTGCTAAAATACCACCCTACAACTTATGCTCGTAGTATTTGCAATGCAGAAGAATAGAGAGCTGTCTTTTAGAACAAGGCTTTAAATAAGCATTCCTTAAACATATCTCCAGGTTTGACAAGAACCATGGTTTGTTAAAGTACAGATTGCTGGTTCGGGCTCCATATCTCCCATTGCTAGGAGTCTTAGTAAGATTATTCTAACAGATTCCTGGGAGTTTCCTTTGTCCTAGCTTTCTAGCTAGTCTCAGAGATGCCCCATCCCCCCATCCGGTTGTCTCTTCCAGGAATCTCTTCCTCCATCCTTCTTCCATGGCATCCCTTCTGTTCCTGTGCCCACCCCTCCCCTCATCTAGTCCCCTCTCTCAGTTAATTCTGGATGTCTAATCTGTTTCCCGCTTTCTGTGAGATTCAAGCATCCTCCAGCCACAGCTCTCCTTGTTCTTTAGCTTCTTGGAGTCTGTGCTTTGTAGCATGGTTATCCTATAGTTTGTGAATAACATAAACTTATAAGTGGGTAAATATAATATTTATCTTTCTGGGTCTGGGTTACCTCACTCAGGATGATCTTTTCTAGTTCTATCCATTTGCCTGCAGATTTCATGATGTCATGGTTTTAATTAATGGCTGAGTAGTACTCCATTGTGTAAATATACCACAGTTTCTTTTTCTGTTCTTCCATTGAGAAACATCTAGGTTGTTTCATTTCTGGCAATTACAAATAAAGCTTCTGTGAACATAGTTGAACATCTCCCGTAACCAGGCAAGACTTCAATTTAGGGATTGGGACACCATCCCATCCACAAAAGCTTTGGCCCACAATTTGTCTTGCCTACAGATGTCAGGGGTAAAAGATGGAGCAGAATTTGAGGGAAAGGCCACGTAATGACTTGCCATGCTTGAGACCCAATCCATGAGAGAGGGAGCCACCCTAGACACTATTGATATTCTGCTATACATGCAGATGGGAGTCTAACATAGCTCCATCAGAGAGGCTTTACCCAGCAACTGATGGAAACTGATTCAGAAACCCACAGCTAAACATTAAGTGGAGCTTGGGGAATCCTGAGGAAGAAGACAGGGGTCAAGGACACCACAAGAAAAACCTACAGAACCAACTAATGTTGATCTATTGGGGTTCACAGAGAGCATTAATGGGACAGCTAGGCCTTCTGTAGGCATGAAAGAATCATGCAGCTGGGTCTTAGGAATCCTGCATGTGTGACTCCTAAATTGGCAGCTGGGGCTGCCTGACTACATTGACTGCTTCTGGATTTGATTCCTTTCCCCTAACTGGGCTGCCTTGTGTAGCCTCAGTAGAAGAAAATTTGCATAGTATTACTGCAACTTGATATGCCAAGGCTGTGTGATGATATCCATGGGAAGCCTTCCCTTTTTTGAGAAGAAGGTAAGGAAGGATGGATATGGGTGGGTTGGGTGAAGTAAGACTGACTGATGGACTGAGAGGAGAGGAGGAAGGGGAAGCTGTGATTGGATGCAAAGTAAATAAATAGCTATTTAAAAAAAAAAGATTGCTAGAAACAGATTTTTGTGAAAACCTCAAACCCTCACACTTACCAGCAAAAATTGGCTTGGGGCCAGTTATAGAGTTTATCTTGGCTCTTGGAGGGACTTTCTGCTGTAGAAAGCCATGAAGATGGAGATGGTGCTTTCTCAGCAGTGAATAAGACTGTCTGATGCATAGTTCCAGCATAGGGTGATGGTTTTTGGAAGCTATAACTTACTACATTGTTGCAACTCACATTTATAGTATAATTTCCTTGTGTTGAAGCCTTTGGCAAGTTTAGTTCCTGCCAGGTGAGGTTACCTTGTAACCTGCCATTGTCTTACCTTGTATCATGTTAACTTTGCTTCTAATACACAGGCTTATACATAGGTTCCACTATTTTGTTTTGTTTTACAGGTGTCTTTCAGTTTCCCAACTATCCCAACAACTGTGTGCTCTTAGTGTTTTTCTATTCAGGACTTCTATCTTGGAAATTCTATGCCTTCTATTTTTACCCCTTCCTTCATTCTTGTTCTGGGATTAAGCCTTGCTTTCTTGGCATGCCTTTCCTGAACCACTGCGTCTGGTTCCATTCTAATGCTCAGTTTTAAACAAAGGAACAAAATTTTATTCAGATTCCCTTCGTCATGCTCCTAAGTCTGTTTGTTGCTCCAGAGAGATGAGAACTCAAAAATGCACACTTTTGATTCTTCCTGGAAATTATAATAAGCAAAGGAAAAGAGAAGTATTGCAAACATGTAATTAGAATTCCATTTTACTGTGATTGAGTTCATGAGAGTTGGCATATAACCATTGGTCACTACATGTGCCATGTATGCTATATGTTGAGGCCTCAGGGGAGCCTTCACTGAATATCAGTACGGACTTTGTTAGGGTCCTTTTCGGAAGGCTGCATTGAAGTGGATTTGAGATTCTAAAAGTGTGGCCCATGCCCTGGAGATAACTCAGACAAAGGGCAGGTAATGGGTATGTGTATAGGACTGTTTGATGCATATGGGCATGTAATAGTGGTGCTATGTATAGCCTCATGGGTAAAGAGTTGTCTTTGATAAGCTCAAGCCCATAAACAACTTTCAGCAGATAGGGTACAGTGATGAGATTGGTCTTTTAAAGAGAATGTACTAAGTGGAGAAGAATTGAGATAATGATAGATGCCAGTAGTTATCAAAAACCAAATGCACATTCCACTTACCTGGAGTCCCTAGAGTAATCAAGATCAGAGAGACAGAAAGTAGAATACTGATTACCAGAGGTCAGGGGAAGGATATAACAGTATTGCAGAATCAAAATGGGTTGTTAATTGAGCTTGTCACTTGTCTTCTCATGAAGATGTGTGGGTAGCAGATGGATTCAGAGACTGTTGAACATGTTACCCTGGAAAAGCGTCTTTTTGGTGAAAAATTGAGGATAGAAGGTTTGCAATTAATTGAAACTCTCTTGCTGCAGATTTTAAAGCTTTAGTTTTGGATGGAATGGGGGAAAGCATATTTGGGGTGAACTGAGGACTGGCTTCCTGACCAGTTTTGGTCCCAAGATGTAAGCTGAATGCTAATCACCCTCTCCCATTAATTCATTGTGGATAGATAATGGATAGATATCCTTTATAGTGTTTTTCTTATCAGTTTTTCTATAAAATCAAAGCTAGCTATGATATTGGTAATGTTCCATTATCCAGATGTTTTCAAACTTCTGAAACTGTTGGGTAGATTGGGCAAAGTGTTTGTTTTCTGATGCTATCAACAAACAAACAAATGTGATCCTTGGTACTTTATAAAAGAATAAAGGTTTATATTCAGTCAGTTTTGGAGGTATGGACATCAAGACTGTGGCCTTGGTATCTGCCTTCTTTCTTGTAAATGCTGTATGGAGGGCCAGCTCATGGCAGAATAGCAGAAAAAGCAAGCTTTTGTGTACAGAATAGTGCATATGAGTGGATAGGGAAATGAGGGTTAGGAAGCTAGAAAACACTAAACTCATTTTGTTATACCCTTCTTTCATAGTTACCAGTAACTTAGTAACTCACCAGTAGCTAGGTACCAGTAACTAGTAACTCAGTTCTACAGGACCTTACCAATTCCCATGGGACAAACATTACTTTTTATTTTTAGGAAGTGTTCTCTAATGATCTCATTTACCCCTAAATTCACTTCTTAAAGGTTCTACTACTTTTCAAAATCATCACATAGGGAAATCCAACCTTTTATTTCATGAACCTTTGGGACACCACCCAATTCTAAAAAAGAGCAGGTGCAACTATGATCATAACTTTAGATTAAGAACTTCTGTATGCCACAAGTCTCTTCTTGGGCATTTTAATTTATTTTTATTTCTTTGTATATGTAGGCCAAAGAACATCTTGAGGGAGTCAGTTCTCTTCTTAATAATATGGGTCACAGCTATTAAATTCATGCAGTCAGCTTTAGTAATAGGTACCTCTTCCTGCTGAGTCATCTCTAGCACGAATGCAACATTTCAAAGCAAAAGAAATACTTGTATGTAAAACACACCTTAGATTCCTTTTCAGTAATTTTATTATTAAGTATCAGAAATGTACACAGTGTTCTTACAATCTTTAGTGACACTTTAGAGCAGTGGATCTCAACCTGTGGATTGTGACTCTTTTGGCAGTTGAATATCAGATGTCTTGCATAGCATATATTTACATTACAATTCATCACTGTAGTAAATTTACAGTTATGAAGTAGCATCAAAATAAGTTTATGGTTGGGTGCCAACACAACATGAGAAACTATGCTAAAGGGTTACAGCATTAGGAAGGTTGAGAACCATTGCTTTAGACATTGTTTTTGTATACTGAACAAACCATGACAGTAGGAAATAGCACAGCTCAGACCTCACCATGCATTTTTGCCCTAAGATACTAAAGTCAGTTTAGCAATTAGAGAATGATTGTATCTGACTATCCCAGATCTAGACTTTGTAAATAACATAGAGTAAGGAAAATAGAGCCAAAAACCTATCACAAATGAGGACAGAACAGGGCTTAACTACAGTTTGTTTTAAATTTTGGATTCAGAAATGCTTGTGTAGAAATGTAGGATTGTGATAGGTTTATAAAGCATCTTGCACTTCACATAGAGTATGTATTTCAGAAGTTTAGGTACAATCTAAGGCTGTTCTGTGAAGAGTGCACTGAAGTTTCACTCCATGTTAATGTGTGTTTTAGTTAGGGCTTCCGTTACTGTGATAATACACCAGCAGCAAAAGCAACCTGTGGAGAAAAGGGTTTATTTCATTTTACAATTCTCAGGTCACCCTCCATCACTGAGGAAAATTAGAGCAGGAACATGAGGTGGTAAGTTCCTTGAGAAAGGAACTGAATAGGACATGGAGGAAGTCTGCTTACTGACTTGTTCCCCTTGACTTGCTCAGCCTTCTTTCTTCCATAAATCATGGACACCTGCCTATGGGTAGTATCACCCTCACTGGGCTAGGCCCTCTAACATCAATCACTAATGAATAAAAATGCTCAGCAGGGTCGCCTGTAGGAAAGGGTCTCTCTAGACCTTGGTTAGCAGATGGTGGTTATCTAGGTGCACCCACATTGGTTCTCTGTATCTCTGGTTTTGCTACCCACATCTGGTGCAGCATCACAAGCTTCTGGTGTAATGAATATCAGGGAAGGCCATTTTGTCCACCAGTTTATAATAACTCAAGTGGGTTTTCTGAGTTCTGTGAACATTACTATGCTTCTTGATAGCTTTGTTCTTATATTCTGAAGATGATAATGCTGAAATATACTTCAGATAGCTGTTATTATTACTAAATTAAGTAACTGGGCATATGAATTTTGAGCAGTAGTAGTAGTAGTAGTAGTAGAAGAAGAAGAAGAAGAAGAATCCCAACTAAGTCCTGAGTCTTCACTCAAATACATTGAAGCTGTACCCATAAGATTTCCCTTTGAACCTCAGACAGAGCCATTATTCTAAAGAACATTTTCAAAAAATCCTTCTAAAACCTTCTAAGGTACATGCTTGGTTACAGCTTAAATGAGGCTCAAAAGTATTGAATAACTAGCACAGCTGGTTAACTTTCTATGTCTTTCTCTGTTTTGGTGATTCACTTTGAATGGTTCTGTCTTCTCCTGTACTACAACACTTATGCATCCTTGTTGAACAGCCTGAGGCTCAGCAGGACTCAAGGAAAGCTGGAAAACTGCTGAAGGATCTTAAGAGCTTAAAAAGGAATCTTCAGGGAAACCTGATACTATATAGATGTCATTGAATAATTGGGCTACTCTGGGTTTTGGTGTGATAAACTTGTGTACCAGGAGCAATTTCAGGGGCTAGAAACTAGCATATTCTATGATTAGATAGATTGCTTCAGGTTCTGTTTGCTATATTCCCAGAGATTTATAGAAGAGCCTTTGGCACGGTGTTATGGTTTTTCTGCCATGTAGAGTTCCTTAGTTTCTTTTCCTATTGCTGTGACAAAATACCCTTACAAAAACAGCATAAGGAAGAAAGGATTTATTTTGGCCCCTATGACATTGCAGTACTTACATCATATAGTAAAAGTTCAAGTGTGTAGAGCTTGAAGGACATGGTCACATTATACCCATAATGAGGAATCGAGAGAAATGACGACTGCATGCCAGGGCTCAGCCCACTTTCTGTACTTCATACAGTCCAAGATCCCCTGACTAGAGAATGAGCCTCCTGCAGTGGTTGACATAATCAAGACAATTCCTCACAAGCAAGACCAAAGACCAGTCATCATGTGATAAAAAGGACAAAATGGTGCCATCACATAGAGTCTGTTATTTTATCAGAAGCATATGGGTAGTTTATTCAGAGCCCAAAGTGCCTTCACCAGTGTGACAGAAAATTGTGAGACCTTTTGCTCTTACTGAGAGCCTGGGAAGCCAAAGACATCAAGCTGTGTGTGCCTCCATTCATTCTTTCCTACTGGACCTCTGGGAAGTGCTCATCAGGAGGTTCTTAAGTTGTCTTCACTTAAGAATACTTGCAGTAACAGTTTTTCTTTCAGAATACCCTTCAATGTCCAGTGTGAATGGAATAACTCCCCCCACCTCCAAGAGCCTACTTCTTAGACCCATCTAGCATAACTCATGGTAGCAGCTAAATTGTATAATGATCAAAAGTCACTTTAATATATAATGCCTGTTATAGTAGACCTTTCATATCATTAAATAATAAGATTTCATTATTATTTCTACCCTTGACATATTAGTTTAGGAAGTGTCTCCATTAAAAAAAACAAAAACAAACAAACAAACAAAAACCACTAAGGCATATTTATACTTTGAAACCAAGACCAAAGGTGAATTTTTCTAAAAGCAGCACTCAAGTGAGATGTAAACAAGGGACCTTTAAGAGGAAAGTTTAAATATTTGAAAGTGATTCTGTTACTCAATTAGTTTTGTTTAAAAAAAAATGTCTTTTATGCTTCCCGTCTGAGCTAGTGCTCTGAGGAGAACTTGGGCACAAGCTCTGCACTCAATTCTGCAGCACCCAAAGGAAGCTGGACTCCCACAAGCTCTAACATGCTCAGGATCATAGTTGAGGACGCCACAACATTCCCTGCTCAAACCAGGAATAACTGGGACCCCCAGGTATCCAGGGACTCAGAAACCCCCTCATGGCCACTGACATGAGTTCCTTCTGGTCTGAGCCATTGCCCTGAGCAGACTTTACACACCAGCTCTGCACCCAATCCCACAACACCCAGAGGAAGCTGGAATCCCAGGAGCTCTAACACACCCAGGATCATAGCTCTGTACCCAATCCCGAAACACCCAGAGGAAGCTGGACTCCCAGGTGCTCTAACACACCCAGGATCATAGGAACACAGGATCTCAGGAGCTTGTGCACACCAGGATTTCACTAAAGATAACCAGATGGTGAGTGGCAAGCCCAAGAACATAAGCAGCAGAAACCAAGGTTACTTGGCATCATTAGAACCCAGTTAGTTCTCCCACTACAGCAAGTCCTGGATACCCCATCATACCTGAAAATCAAGATTCAGATTTAAAATCACTTTTCATAATGATGATACAGGACTTTAAGGAGGACATCATTAACTCCCTTAAAGAAATACTGAAGAACACAGGTAAACAGGTAGAAGCTCTTAAAAAGGAAACACAGAAATCCCTGAAAGAATTACAAGAAAACACAACCAAACAGGTGAAGTAATTGAACAAAACCATCCAGGATCTATAAATGGAAGTAGAAACAACAACAACAACAAAAAAAAAATCAAAAAGGGACAATACCCTGGAGATAGAAAACCTAGGAAAGAGATCAGGAGCCATAGATGCAATCAACACCAATAGAATGTAAGAGATAGAAGATACAATCTCATGTACAGAAAATACCATAGATACCATTGACACAATGGTCAAAGAAAATGCAAAATGCAAAAAGCCCCTAACCCAAAACATCCAGGTAATCCAGGACACAATGAGAAGACCAACCCTAAGAATAATAGGTATAGAAGAGAGCAAAGATTCCCAACTTAAAGGGTCAGTAAACAGCTTCAACAAAATTACAAAAGAAAACTTCCCTAACCTAAAGAAAGAGATGCCCACGAACATACAAGAAGCCTACAGAATTCCAAACAGACTGCACCAGAAAAGAAATTCCTCCGATCACATAATAATCAAAACACCAAATGCAGTAAACAAAGAAAATATTAAAAGCCATAAAAATATTAAAAGCTATAAAAGCCAGAAGATACTGGGCAGATGTCTTACAGTCCCTAAGGAAGCATAAATGCCAACCAGGGCTACTATACCCAACAAAACTCTCAATTAACATAGATGAAGAAACCAAGATATTCCACGACAAAAGCCAATTGACACAATATCTTATCGCAAATCCAGCCCTACAAAGGAAAACAGTTGGAAAACTCCAACTCAAGGAAGGAACCTACACCCTAGAAAAAGCAAGAAAGTAATCTTCTTTCAACAAACCCAAAAGAAGATAAGCACACAAACATAATTCCACCTCTAATAACTAAAATAACAGGAAGAAAGAATCACTTTTTCTTAATATCTCATAACATAAATGGACTCAGTTCCCCAATAAAAACACATAGACTAATGAACTGGATACAGAAACAGGACCCAGCATTTTGCTGCATACAGGAAATGTGCCTCAGTGAGAAAGACAACACTACCTCAGAGTAAAAGGCTGGGAAAAATTTTTTTTCAAGTAAATGGTCCCAAGAAACAAGCTGGAGTAGCCGTTCTCATATCAAATAAAACTATCAAACTTCAACCAAAATAATCAAAAAAGATAAGGAAGAACACTTCATACTCATCAAAGGAAAAATCTACCAAGAAGAACTCTCAATTCTGAACATCTATGCTCCAAATGCAAGGGCACCCACATTTATATATGAAACTTTATAAATGTGGGTGCCCTAAAGCTCAAACCACACATTGGACCTCACACAATAATAGTGGGAGACTTCAACACGCCATTCTCATCAATGAACAGATCAGGGAAACACAAGCTAAGGAGAGACACAGTGAAGCTAATAGAAATGATCCAAATGGATTTAACAGATATCTATAGAACATTTCATCATAAAACAAAAGAATATACCTTCTCAGCACTTCATGGTACCTTTTCTAAAATTAACCAAGTACACATCAAAATAATCATCCAACGTAATTAAGTAGGCTTTATCCCAGGGATTCAGGGATGGTTCAATATAAGAAAATCCATCAGTGTAATCCACTCTGTAAATAAATGTAAAGAAAAAAAATCACCTGATCATCTCATTAGATGCTGAGAAAGCATTTGGCAGAATTCAACCACACTTCACGGTAAAAGTCTTGGAAAGATTAGGAATTCAAGGACCATACCTAAACAGAGTAAAAGCAATATACAGCAATCCAGTAGCCAACATCAAACTAAATGGAGAGAAACTTGAAGCAATCCCACTAAAATCAGGAACTAGACAAGGCTGCCTATTCTCTCCCTACCTATTCAATATAGTACTTGAAGTCCTAGCCAGAGAAATTAGACAAAAAAAAAGGAGGTCAAAGGGATATAAATTGGAAGGGAAGAAGTCAAAATATCACAATTCGCATATGGTATGACAGTACACTTAAATGCCCCCAAAAATTACACCAGAGAACTCCAAAAAGTGGCTAGATATAAAATTAAGTCAAACAAATCAGTAGCCTTTCCTTTACTCAAATGATAAACAGGTTAAGAAAGAAATTAGGGAAATGACACCCTTCACAATAGTCACAAATAATATAAAATACCTTGGTGTGACTCTAACCAAGCAATTGAAAGATCTGTATGACAAGAGCTCTGAAGAAAGAAATCGAAAAAGATCTCGGAAGATGGAAGTATCTCCCATGCTCATGGTTTGGCAATATTAATATAGTAAAAATGGCTTTCTTGCTGAAAGCAGTCTACACATTCAGTGCAATCCCTGTCAAAACTCCACCTCAGTTCTTCATAGGGTTAGAAAGAACAATTTGCACATTCATTTAGTATAACAAAAAACCTAGGATAGTGAAAACTATTCTCAACAATAAAAGAACTTCCCTGTCTTCAAGCTGTATTACAAAGCAGTAGTGATAAAAACTGCATGGTATTTCTGCAGAGTCAGGCAGTTAGATCATGGGAACAGAATTGAAGGCCCAGAAATGAACCCATAAACCTATGGTCACTTGATCTTTGACAAAGGAGATAAAACCATCCAGTGGAAAAAAGACAGCATTTTCAACAAACAACAAACAACCGGAGGTTAACATGTAGAAGATTTGATCCATTCTCGTCTTCTTGTACAAAGCTCAAGTCCAAGTGCATCAAGGACCTTCACATAGAAGCAGATACACTGAAACTAATAGAAAAGAAAGTGGGGAAGAGCCTCGAATAGCTCCACTATATTCATAGCAGCCTCATTTATAATAAGGGGAAAAGTTCCTGAACAGAACACCAATGGCTTATGCTCTAAGATCAAGATTTGACAAATGGGGCCTCATAAAATTGCAAACCTTCTGTAATGCAAAGGTCACTGTCAGTAGAACAAAATTTCAACCACCTGATTAGGAAAAAATCTTTACCAATCCTACATTCGATAGAGGGCTAATATCCTACATATATACAGAATTCAAGAAATTAGTCTCCAGACAATCAATTAACTCTTTTTAAAAATGGGATACAAGCTTGCAATTCCACCAGCAGTGGAGGAGTGTTCCTCTTTCTCTACATCCTCGCCAACAACTGCTGTCTCCTGTGTTTTTGATCTTAGCCATCCTGACTGGTGTGAGATGGAATCTCAGGGTTGTTTTGATTTGCATTTCCCTAATGACTAAGGATGATGAACATCTCTTTAGGTGCTTCTCAGCCATTAGATATTCTTCAGGTGAGAATTCTTTGTTTAGCTCTGTACCCCATTTTTTAATAGGGTTACTTGCCTTTCTGGAGTTTAACTTCTTGAGTTCTTTGTATATATTGGATATTAGCCCTCTGTCGGATGTAAGGTTGGTAAAGATCATTTCCCAGTTAGTTGGTTGCCGCTTTGTCTTTTTGACAGTGTCTTTTGCCTTGCAAAAACTTTGTAATTTAATGAGGTCCCATTTGTCTATTCTTGATCTTAGAGCATAAGCTATTGGAGTTCTTTCTGTTCAGGAAATTCTCAGGATCCGGCTATACCACTCCTGGGAATATACCCAGAGGCTTTACCTGCATGCAATAAGGACACATGCTCCACTATGTTCATAGCAGCCTTATTTATAATAGCCAGAAGCTGGAAAGAACCCAGATGTCCCTCAACAGAGGAATGGATTCAGAAGATGTGGTATATCTACACAATGGAATACTACTCTGCAATTAAAAACAATGAATTCATGAATTCCTAGGCAAATGGTCAGATCTTGAAAATATCATCCTTATTGAGGTAACCCAATCACAAAAGAACACACATGGTATGCAGTCACTGATAAGGGGATATTGACCCAGAATCTCGGAATACCCTAGACACAATCCGCATATCAATAGATTTCTAAGAAGATGGAAGGAGAGACCCCTGGTCCTGGAAAGACTGGATGTAGGGGAACGCCAGGACAGAGAAACGAGAGGGTGTTGAATGGAGAAAAGAGGGAGGGAAGGGGGCTTATGTGACTTTCGGGGAGGGAGGAAACGGGAAAGGGGAAATGATTTGGAATGTAAATTAAAAATAAAATAAAATAAAATAAATAAAAAAATAAATAAAATAAAAAAAAAAATGGGATACAGAGCTAAACAAGGAATTCTCAAGTGAGGAAACTCAAATGGTCAAGAAACACCTAAAAAATTATTCAACATGCTTAGTCATCAGGGAAATGCAAATCAAAACTACCCTGAGATTCCACCTCACACCAGTCAGAATGGCTAAGATCAAAAACTCAAGTGACATAGCCGATCCTCCGGGAGTGTCATGCCCAGTTTTCTGAGGAACTGCCAGACTGCTTTCCAGAGTGGTTGTACCAGCCTGCAATTCCACCAGCAGTGGAGGAGTGTTCCTCTTTCTCCACATCCTCGCCAACAACTGCTGTCTCCTGTGTTTTTGATCTTAGCCATCCTGACTGGTGTGAGATGGAATCTCAGGGTTGTTTTGACACTCCCAGAGGATCTGGCTAAACCACTCCTGGGCATATACCCAGAGACTTTACCTGCATGCAATAAGGACACACGCTCCACTATGTTCATAGCAGCCTTATTTATAATAGCCAGAAGCTGGAAAGAACCCAGATGTCCCTCAACGGAGGAATGGATTCAGAAGATGTGGTATATCTACACAATGGAATACTACTCTGCAATTAAAAACAATGAATTCACGAAATTCCTAGGCAAATGGTCAGATCTTGAAAATATCATCCTTAGTGAGGTAACCCAATCACAAAAGAACACCCATGGTATGCAGTCACTGATAAGGGGATATTGACCCAGAATCTCGGAATACCCTAGACACAATCCGCATATCAATAGATTTCTAAAAAGATGGAAGGAGAGACCCCTGGTCCTGGAAAGACTGGATGTAGGGGAACGCCAGGACAGTGACGAGAGGGGGTTGAATGGAGAAAAGAGGGAGGGAAGGGGGCTTATGGGACTTTCGGGGAGGGAGGAAACGGGAAAGGGGAAGTGATTTGGAATGTAAATTTAAAAAATAAAATAAATAATGAAAAAAAAAACTCAAGTGACAGCAGATGCTGGCAATGATGTGAAGAAAGAAGAACTCTCTTCTATTGCTGGTGAGATAGCTAGGTGGTACAACACATCTGGAAATCAGTCTGGCAGTTCCTCAGAAAATTTGACAGAGTATTACCTGAGGACCCAGATATACTACTCCTGGGCATATACCCAAAAGATGCTCCAACATCTAACAATGACACATGCTCCATTATGTTCATAGCAGCCTTATTTATAATATCCAGATGCTGGAAAGAACCCAGATGTCCTTCAACAGAGGAATGGATACAGAAAATATAGTACATTTACAGAATGGCATACTACTCAGCTATTAAAAACAATGACTTTATGAAATTTTTAGGCAAATGAATGGACTTAGAAAAATATCATCCTTTTGTGAGGTAACCCAATCACAAAAGAACTCACATGATATGCACTCATTGATAAGCCCAAAATTTTGGAATACCCAAAATACAATTCCCAAGCTCTTGAAGCTCAAGAATGAAGACCAAAATGTGGGTGCTTTGGTCCTTCTTACTTAGGGGGAAGAAAATACCCACAGGAAGAAATAAGTAGAGAAAGTGTGAAGCCGTGATTGAAGGAAAGTCTATGCAGAGACTGCTCCACCTGGAGATACGTTCCATATACAGTCACCAAAGGCAGACACTATTGTGAATTCCAAAGAGTGCATGCTCACAGGAGCCTGATATAGTCTTCTGAGAGTCTCTGCCAGAGCCTGACATATACAGAGGCAGATGCTGGCAGCCAACCATTGGACTGAGCATGGGGTCCCCAATGGAGGAATTAGAGAAAGTCCTGAAAGAGTTGAAGGGGTTTGCAACCCCAAAGGAAAAATGACAATATCAACCAATCAGAGCTTCCAGGGTCTAAACCTCCAGCCAAGGATTGAGTACACATGAAGAGACCGATGGCTCCAGCTGGATTTGTAGCAGGAATGACCTTGCAGGGTATCAGTGGGAAAAGAGGCTCTTGGTCCTGTGAAGGCTTGATGCCTCAGTGTAGGGGAATGTGAGGTCAGGGAGGTGGGAGTGGATAGGTGGGTGGGATACACCATCATAGAAGCAGGAGGAGGAGGGATGGGATATGGGGATTATGGGGGGAAATTGGGAAAGGGAATAACATTTGAAATGTAAATAAATAAAATATCCAATAAAAAAAGAAAAGCAAAAGATGTCATTTACATTTAAATTGTATCTTATAAAACCCAAAGTCCACGTGTTTTGTAGATTCTTTGTGTTTTATATAAAAAGAACAATGTGGAATTTCGGGTCTTTGTTTTATCCTGATAGAAAAGTATTCTGTCCCATAGCAGAAAATTTGAAAATTGATCCATGATTAGTTACATGTTATAAATTCATTGCTCATGTATGATTACTTCTAATAATTTCTTTTCTCCATTTTTCTGAAAAAGATGGCAGATTATCATGGGAGTCACACAAACTCAATCAAGGACAAAGAGAACCATAGTTGATATTTGGTCCTGGTTGTCTATTTCTTTAGACTATTATGATTATTATTTTAGGCACCTGTTCTTGGGTCCTGTGGCTTTCTTACTACTCTCAGAACTCCTAGAACCTTCAACTGACACTAACAATTTTAAGTTCCCGATTTTTCAGGTCACGTTAAGGGTAGTGTCCTCTTTATCTTTTGGGCATGTTGATATCTTCTGCTGCAGTATAATTCCCTAGAGGAGAGCCATGCTCTTCAGAAATGTTCCTTCTCATGAACCAAGATAAAAGTAACAGAGGTCATCAGCTCTGGTTAAGGAGGTACTGCTGGCATTTCCATTCAACTTATTCTTTAATGCTCAAGTATCTCCATGGGCAATGCAGAAATTCAAAATTTCAGGAGTCAGTGGCAGGGATGGAAGCTTTCTGGAGGAATTCAACCCTGTCCCTTGATGCAGTGAGTCAGCCCAGGAGTATAGGGGACTGGGTGTGCAGGGTGTGTGTGCATGAGCTTCCACCGATCATGGTAATCACCACCCTCATAGCTGCTCATTGTAAAAACGCATCCTCTTCAAATCTCCAGAGAGAGGTCTCTTGTGTGAGCTCTGGATTTTGATAAATGGCATATTTTGGGATGTAGGGTTTATTTCTGTTGAATATCTGGCTTGATTAGCATTGAGCAACACATGCAGAGTAGGCTGGATCCCCACCCAACATCCTTCTCCTCATGCTGTACAATCAGGAAGCACATTCTCTCTCCCATTGTGGCTTCTGAGGGAAGTGTGCTTTACATATGCAAATATAAGCCTCAAGTTTCACTTAATAATTATCAGCTGGAGATTCTATTGATGAGCAGCTGAAGCAGCTGAAGCCACTCATCAGAGAATAATCTGAGTTTAACCATTTGTGGGTTCCTCTGGAGCCTGCTGCCTCAGATCAGTCTCTGAATACTCTGGTGATTGCAGACCTTGGGCTCTGATTTTTCCCATTCACTCCTCCTGCTTGGCCTGAATCTGGCAGCTGAATCTCCATGGACCCTTTAGTATCCTAAATTCATTCTGCCCCTGTTCAGCCTTCTCCTTTCTGTGTTAGAGGCTGGAGGGGCAGAGGAGACCCAGCTCTATTTGCAGCAGCAACATTGCTTACAGTTCTAGAAGTAATGGCCTCTTCCTCTTCCTGAAGCTGCCTTGCCAGGCTGCCACATCTCACTATTGAAAGTTCATGGCATGCCCAGGATGGCCTGGTTAGGATGTCCAATCCAGGCATCCTTTTAGCTTCTCCTTTCCAGTATTCTGCAACTGTGCTCACTATCTGTGGTGTCTAATAGTGGACTGTCTCTGTCATCCTTCCTTATTGTTGCTGAACCTGGGTGGAGTTCAGTGGGCTGTTAGAAAAGCTCTCATTTAAAGCCCTCCATGTTTGTCATTTCATAGGAATTTCTTCACTTTTCTGATTCTTAGTGAAACTATCCTTCCTCAGATCTCTCTAATATGTTTAGTGAGACATGTTCCCACCTTGTTGCTGGGAAGTGCAACATTTATTTCCTGATAAAAGGTATCTAGAAGTAGAATGTGGGATAGAGCTTAGTCTTGGTAGGTTAACTAAGCTGGGCAAGCTTCTGTTTTCCTTCTCCTTAATATATGGGCAATAAAACCTGTTTGAGAATTGAGACAGTTAAATTGGGTTATGTGTTAGATTTATCCAGGCAGAGTGGGTAGTCAGTAAGAGAACTGTAATGCCCATCCTCATTTCCACTGATTCCAGTAAGTGGACAGTGGTAATAATTATTTTCCTTCACACTCATTCTTTATTTTTGATGTTGAAGCCTGTTGCCTAGTGTATGGTTGTTTCTAGGTCATGGAGATGGCATGGTGGATGAAATAGTACCACAGTAAACCCTGATACTTTTGAATTTATCCTCTAAAGGTAGAGACAAGCAAAGGAGAAGGGGACAGAAAGCATGGTGATGCTTGTAGTGGAAGATGTGCCACATTGGAGGAAGGGACCCAGGGCTTCAATGTGGATGTGAATGTGGGCATGGACAATGCTCTCAGGGCTTCTGAATGGTCATGGGCATGGGCATGCTCCAAAGGTAGGTTGTCAGATGCTTCTCTGAAGAGTGGGGTTCAAAAAGATTCTTACTGAAAGAGTCACAGCCAGCAGCCCCCAGGTAAGCATTGGTAGAAAGCATCCAGAATGCCAATACAGTAGACACAAATTCACAGAGGACTACATTGAGGTCAGAAAGATAGCAGGAACCAGGTAGCTGCTTATAAGTCACTGTAAAGTTCTTGAGTCTAGCTTTATATTTGATGGGAAGGAACTACGGGGAATATGATGTGATCAGATGACTATGGTTAAATGTCATCTGTTTGTGCATAGCAAGTAAATGAGTCAGGTTGACCAGTTAAATGGTCATTGAGAACATCTAGGCAAGAGTGATGTGGTCACAACACAGGTGAGAGCAGAAGCTTAGAGTGTGTTTAAGGTGTAATTTAAAGACATAATGACTATTTTAATGCAGTCCTGAAATGCTGTGTGTGGGGCATGAGGAAAGGAATTCAATGCAATGTTGCAACAGGAATAATAGTGATGTTGTCAGCAGGAAATGCTTTTCACCAGCACAGTGTCTATCCCAAGAGGTATCCAGGTGACCTGTGTTGAGGGACCAGTCATGGTGTGAAGCAGGTTGCAGATACAGCCATTGGTAGAAAGCATCCAGAAAGCCAATACAGCAGACACAAAATTCACACAGGACTACATTGAGGTCAGAAAGATAGCTGGAACCAGGTAACTGCTTATGAGTCACTGTACAGAAGACAGTCATTTCTAGGTAAATGGCTACACAGGAAGGCATTTTCCACTGCTGTCATCTGTATAGTATAAGGCAGTGGATATCTAGGGACCATGAGAGGAATGTAGAGCTAGCTCACCTTGGGCAGTTTAAGGGTCTTATGTGGAATTTTTTGTTGGAAGTTCAAGTGTTAATTCACCAAAGTATAATGCTACAAATGTCATAGATCTACTTCTCCATGTCCATTCAATTTTCCTGGAACATAGCTCACACCTTGCATGTCTGGGACTCCTGGAAACCATGTCTTTTAGAAGATGGTATGGTATGCAGGGGAGTCAGTACTAATTCACAAAGGTCCAAGAAAGGCTTAAACCTAGAACTCCTCCTACTGTGTGTATCCTCTGATCCTAGCACTGGTGTTTGTGGGCACCTATTCTTCTAGGAACTCTTCCCTTTAGGATCATGAATTAAGATGTAGCACTGTAGGCATAACCACCAAAGGCTTCATTCACTTTGGTTCTGGGTGTCTTGTAAGGCTTCTACCCTTCCAAAACCCTAGTTTTGTGTCACAGTGAAGTTTCATCTAGAGTTTTCGAGTGGGGAAGTATGTGGTTTAATGGTTAGGAGTACCCACTCCACTTGCATGGCTCAAAACCAGATGTACCTCCAGCTTCATGGGATCCAAAACTATCTTCTGGGCTGCACTCATATATACATACTCCCACATAGATACACAAGCATAAACATGATATTAATAATAATAATAAAAGTGAGTCTTTTTTAAAAATAGATCCTTAAGTTTTATTCTTACATTTATAAGAATTTTGCAACCACTTATTATATCCTGCAATGAAGGTAAAAAAAAAATACTGTCTGCACAATGTAAAGATGACAGGTTTTGAGTGTAGTAGGTATTATTAGCAAAATATATTAGGCCAACATGTATTTTTCTCTACATAATATGTAAAGTGCCATTCTGATAAAATGACATTTTTGTTAAACACAACTCCTGATAAAAATCTGCTCCCTTCTTTCCTGGTTTACTCTGATAAAAACCCATTCTTCATTTCTGATTTCCTGAGGAGGGAATTTATAATTGAACAACAGCATAGTTTTTGGTGGCATGGCAATTTATAGCGGTTGGATAATACCAAAAAAAAAAAAAAAAAAAACTTCTTCCACATACACAAAAAGGCTTGCTCCTGTTTCTGTTTGAAATGTAGCAAAGTGTATGGCAGCCTCCCTCAGTGTCTTGGGGTAGCTTTGCAGGCATCACTAACATTAATCGATTCCAATGGAGTCCTACTGCCTTTGTTATCAGGCTCTTTCTGATGATGCAAGCCTTCCTTTTAGTGACTTACTAGATTTAGATCCCTGATGAACACTGAAAGGTGAAGGTGACCTGCATGCAGCTTTACATTAGTAGGTCAAGCAATGATAATAGAGGCTTAATGCTTCCTGTATCAAAGCCAGTTGATGGAGAGGAGATAAGAACTATCAGAGGTCCTTGAGATTGTCCATTTCAAGTCGTCTCTCACCATTTCTGATAGGTCTGCTGTATCATCCATGTAATCATTCATTTACGGGAAGTAACCAGAAACAGGTGAGGTAGATGGCTCAGTACAGAAATCTCTTACAACACAAGCTTGATTACTTGATGTTAGATCACTCTTGTGATCCCAGCTCTCTGGAGACTGAAACAGAGGATCTGGTAACAATCTGGGTTGCTACATTATTAGGTCAGTACTGCGCTCTGAGTTCAGCAAGAGATGCTCCCTAGGTATCTATGATGGAGAGCCACTGAGGTAGATGCTCAGAGACAACTCATGTCTCCACACTCATGCACACATGTGCCCCTGCACTTACATACCATACATACATGAACACTCAAAGGAGAAAGGCAAAGAATTTTTTCTTATGCATAATATTCATTGATCAGATATAGAAACCCATTGTCCCTGACATAGACTGGAAAGGACAGTCATGCCTCTTGCTCCATATCTTCTTCAGATTTACTTTTTGAATCCCAAGGCCTTTGTGACTTTTAAATCAAAAAGAAGGTTATCAGAGACCAGGTGGGCTACATTCTAATTTTTAGTCCTACTTACTGGCTTGCTTGAGTTCCAGTTCTGACTTCCTTTAGTGATGAACAGCAGCATGGATGTGTAAGCTGAATAAACCCTTTCCTCCCCAACTTGCTTCTTGGTCATGATGTTTGTACAGGAATAGAAACCCTGACTAAGACACCATCAAATGCTTGGAGAGAAAGCACAGTAGTTTAGTCCTCATACAGCATCATTAAAGGCACTCATAGAGTAACAAGAGTCTTCCCGAACTCACTGGATAGCCAGAGATGATATTTTTTCACCGCCAAAGTGCTGGATTCGAGGTGTGTTTTATAACACTTAGATTATATGGTACTGGAAATGAATCCAGGGCTTCTTGCATTCCAGGCAAGCAATTTACCAACTGAACTACATTCAGTAGCCTACTACTAGACCCTGGCTTTTAAAATCTTTATTTTATTTTTATTTATGTGTATACATCTGTTTCTATATGCCCAAGTTGAGTACAATTGCTCAAAAATGTCAGAAACAGGCATTGGATCCTCTGGAGCTGGAGTTATATGCATTCGTGGGCCCTTGGACTTGGACTTGGATACTGGGAATTAAACTCCACTTCTGCAAGAGCAGCAAGCACCCTTAACCTTTCGGCATCTCTACCCACCCCCAATCCGTTGGACTCTTCTTTGTAGTAGTTCTTAACTCTTCTCTGAAGGTCTGGATTTTGTTGGACTGTGCCATACTTTAGAAGCAGGGTTGGATGGTATCATAGCTTGGTTGTTTTGTCTGTTCCTTGCCTTTCAGGTCTCTCTTTCTCTGTGATCTGAATTGGATATTATTGCCCATTAGCCCCCTCCCCCCCAAAATCTCTCCAATCATTTTTGAATACTGAATATTGAAGGTTCTGTCAAACTGGGTATGTTCTCATGCCCTAAGTATAATAAATGGAAAGGAAATTTTAAATCCTGTTCAAGAATTATCCCCTGTGGCCAGCTGGATCTCTTTTAGATTTAATCTACAAAGAAATACATGTACACACACACACACACACACACACAAAACCTCAGAACTTTTTAACTGTAAAATATAATGGTTCTCAAACATGTGATTTGCCACTCTTACAAACAATATTAGATTATTTAAGGACTGAATGTTTTATAGAAATTAATATATTTATTACAAAGATTTTTTTTAAAGTTAGACTAATGGTAAAACTCTTATGAACTCTTTCATCTTGAGTGTTTTATCTGCAAAGAGGGCAGCAGCAGGTGGTATGTTATATGTTTGTGGGGAGGGGGAGAAACTTGAGAATATTTCTGTATCTCTTTCATGGTTAAGAGTCATAGTATTGATTGTGAGAGCTTCAGACCTCAGTTTGCAGAGATAGCACAGCAGTTAGTATTGTGTCCAATTGGTACACTTGTACAGAACAGGACACAATAAACTGGGCATAGAGAAAAGCTGCTTCCTTACCTCCAGTCAGTATGAACTTGAAGTTATGCTAAAATGAATTGGTATTAATGGGTCAGTAGAGCAGAGAGAGGCCAAAATGAGTGCAATATGAATTGGCTGTGGTTTTCCTAGTTATGTCTCGGGATTCGAGGTGAATATGTAGTTGTTGCTTCTGGAATACTTTATCTTTCCTGACCAATGACTGTTTGCTCAAATGCTTAATGGTCACATGGAAGTCATGATTCTGACTTAACTGCCAAGGAGATAAATTGTTGGAAGACAGAGGGCCATTGTCTTTTGCCTTGTTTGGCAGAAGCTAGAATGTTTCTCACACAACTCTTCTGTCTGTTCTCAACTTTCCTGGCTACCAAAGAAAATTACCATTTTAGAAGCAGGTGGATTTGTCTGTCTTCCTAGGAGCACAGTAGTTTGAAGACCAGCTGCTTCCACCTTTCTGAATTTGGGATAATTGGCCAAAAAGCCACAAAGTTTGAATTAGAAAGGGCAAAAAAACCTGGGATTGTTGATCATGAGCATATACTTCAATCCAAAACCCCAATAATAGGTCCAGCAGATTGGTGCTAAGAATGTCTTTGTTTTCTCCACTTAATGAAGTTCTTTAAGCAAAGTTTCTTGGAAATAATTCCATGGAAGAGAGAATAGAGCTCATTGTGCCCATCAAGGAGAATGAAATACAGGCCTCCTTCTTTGGTATAGCAGCTGCACATTCTTTTTCACAATTTGCAAACTCTTTTCTTCCTGTCATTCTGCCTTTGCCAGGAGATTCCTGAGGCCTTTTTGGAACTCAAGCTTGCTTTTTTTGCCAAAGGTATCTTCCAGAAAATTACTCTGGGAAATCTTCTGTTGACACAGTCACTATTTACCCACATCAGTCAAGCAGTCCTTGCCTGGTCTTGTTGCCATTCACCTTACCACTGCAAATGGGTGCTATGCTTCTGGAAGCTTCTGGATGATGACCATGATGTAGCTGCAGGAGTGTGTGTGACTTGCCCTGGTACATGCACTTCCTACAGTGCAAAAGCTGGTGATATGATAGCATACTCAGCTCTCTTACAAGGGTGTTTGAGGATCAAACATCTTTTTCTATGTGAAACTTTTAAGATCAGCCTGAACATTTCTTTTTCTTTTTTTAGTTTTTATTAGATATTTGGTTTATTTACATTTCAAATTTTAACCCCTTTTCATGTTTACCACAGAAAACCCCCTATCCCATCCCCCTCCCCCTGCTCTCTCCTTCCCCCTCCCAATTTCCTGACTTGCGTTCACCTATTCTGGGGCATCCAGCCTTCACAACACCTCTCCTCTCATTGATGTCTGAAATGGTCATCTTCTGCTACATATGTAGCTGGAGCTGTGGGACCCTCCATGTGTACTCTTCAACTGGTGATTTAGTCCCTGGGAGCTATGGGGGTACTGGTTGGTACATATTATCGTTCCTCCTGCACAACTGCAAACCTCTTAAGCTCCTTGGGTCCTCTCTCTAGGTGCTCCATTGGGGACCCTATTCTCATTCTATTGGTTGGCTGTGAGCCATGGGTGTTTTGATCGACTTTCCAATAAGGATCAAAGTATCCACACTTTGGTCTTCCTTCTTCTTGAGCTTCATGTGGTCTGTGAGCTGTATCTTGGGTATTCCGAGCTTTTTGGCTTTGTATATATTGGATATTATCAGCGATTGCATACCTTGTGTGTTCTTTTGTGATTGGGTTACCTCACTCAAGATGATATTTCCTAGCTCCATCCATTTGTCTAAGAATTTCTTGAATTCATTGTTTTAATAGCTGAATAGTACTCCATTGTGTAAATGTACCACATTTCTTTCTAGTTTCTGGCTATTATAAATAAGGCTGCTATGAACATAGTGGAGCATGTGTCCTTATTACATGTTGGAATATCTTCTGGGTATATGCACAGGAGTGGTATAGCTGGGTCCTCAGGTAGTGCTATGTCCAGTTTTCTGAGGGAGCTCCAAACTGATTTCCAGAGTAGCTTTATCAGCTTGCAATCCCACCAGCAATGGAGGAGTGTTCTCCTTTTTCCACATCCTCCCCAGCATTTGCTGTCCCCTGAGTTTTTGATCCTGGCCATTCTTACAGGGGTGAGGTGGAATCTCAGGATTTTTTGATTTGCATTTCCCTGATGATTAAGGATGCTGAACATTTGTTTAGATGTTTCTCAGCCATCCAGTATTCCTCAGTTGAGAATTCTTTGTCTAGCTCTGTAACCCATTTTTTAATAGGGTTATTTGGTTCTCTGAAGTTTAACTTCTTGAGTTCTTTGTATATATTAGATATTAGTCCTCTATTGGATGTAGGATTGGTAAAGATCTTTTCCCAATATGTTAGTTGCCTTTTTGTCCTATTGACAGTATCCTTTGCCTTACAGAAGCTTTGCAATTTTACGAGGTCCCATTTGTGAATTCTTGATCTTAGAGCATAGGTGTTCTATTCAGGAAATCTTCACCTGTGCCCATGTGCTCCAGGTTCTTCTGCACTTTCTCTTCTATTAGATTCTGTGTATCTGGTTTTATGTGGAGGTCCTTGATCCAATTGGACTTGAGCTTTGTACAGGGAGATAAGAATGGATCAATTTGCATCCTTCTACATGTTGACTGCCAGTTGACCCAGCACCATTTGTTGAAATGCTGTCCTTTTTCCACTGAATGTTTTTAGCTCCTTTGCCAAAGATCAAGTGACCATAGGTGTGAGGGTTCATTTCTGGGTCTTCAGTTCTATTCCATTGATCCACCTGCCTGTCTCTGTACCAGTACCATGCAGTTTTTATCACTATTGCTCTATAGTATAGCTTGAGATCAGAGATGGTGATTCCACCAGGAGTTCTTTTACTGTTGAGAATAGTTTTTGCTATCCTGGGTTTCTTGTTATTCCAGATAAATTTGGAAATTACTCTTTCTAATTCTATGAAGAATTGAGTTGGAATTTTGATGGGGATTTCATTGAATCCATAGAATGCTTTAGGCATGATGGCCATTTTTACTATATTAGTCCTGCCAATCCATGAGCATGGGAGATCTTTCCATCTTCTGAGATCTTCTTCAATTTCTTTCTTCAGAGTCTTGAAGTTCTTGTCATATAGATCTTTCACTTGCTTGGTTAGAGTCACACCAAGGTATTTTGTATTATTTGTGGCTATTGTGAAGGGTGTCATTTCCCTAGTTTCTTTCTCAGCCTGTTTATCCTTTGAGTATAGGAAGGCTACTGATTTTTTTGAGTTGATTTTATATCCAGCCACTTTGCTGAAGTTGTTTAAAGTTCTCTGGTGGAATTTTTGGGGTCACTTAAGTATACTATCATGTCATCTGCAAATAGTGATACTTTGAGTTCTTCCTTTCCTATTTGAATCCTGTATTGGCTGGTTTTGTGTGTCAACTTGACACAGGCTGGAATTATCACAGAGAAAGGAGTTTCAGTTGGGGAAGTACCTCCATGAGATCCAACTGTGGGACATTTTCTCAATTAGTGATCAAGGGGGGAGGGCCCCTTGTGGGTGGTACCTGGTATTCTTGGATTCTATAAGAGAGCAGGCTGAGCAAGTCAGGGGAAACAAGCCACTAAGGAACATCCCTCCATGGCCTCTGCCTCAGCTCCTGCTTCCTGACCTGCTTAAGTTCCAGTCCTGACTTCCTTTTGTGATGAAAAGCAATGCAGAAGTGTAAGCTGAATAAACCCTTTCCTCCCCAACTTGCTTCTTGGTCATGATGTTTGTGCAGGAATAGAAACCCTGACTAAGACAAATCCCTTTGACTTCCTTTGTTGTCTAATTGCTCTGGCTAGGACTTTGAGAACTATATTGAACAGGTAAGGAGAGAATGGACAGCCTTCTCTAGTCCCTGATTTCAGTGGGATTTCTTCAAGTTTTTCTGCATTTAGTTTGATGTTGATTACTGGTTTGCTGTATATTGCTTTTACTATGTTTAGGTATGGGCCTTGAATTCCTGATCTTTCCAAGACTTTTATCATGAAGAGATACTGGATTTTGTCAAATGCTTTCTCAGCATCTAATGAAATGATCATGTGGTTTTTTTCTTTGAGTTTGTTTATATAGTGGATTATATTGATGGATTTCCATATATTGAACCATCCCTGAATCCCTGGGATAAAGCCTACTTGATCATGGTGGATGATCGTTTTGATGTGTTCTTGGATTCGGTTGGCAAGAGTTTGAGTATTTCTGCATTGATATTCATAAGAAAAATTGGTCTAAGGTTCTCTTTCTTTGTTGAGATTTGGGGAATCAAGCACCCCTTAAGCTATGAGGAGTTTGGATACTGTTGTGTTGTCTTAACTACTTTTCTGTTGTTGTGATAAAACAACACGGCCAAAACAACTTTTATAAGAAAGAGTTTAGGCTTACAGTTACAATGTCTAGAGTCCTTTGATAGTCTAGGGAAGTCATGCTAGCAGGTATAAGAAGTTGGAGCTCACATCTTAAATCTGTAGCAGAGAACAAGAACTGAGAATGGCATGGCTTTGAAAACTCAAAAGACTGCCCTCATGGACATGCTTCTTCTATCAAGGCCACACTACTCAAAATCTCCTGAGAACAGGTATTTAAACATCTGAGCCTCTGGAGGCCATTCTTACTAATCACCACAACCAGGAAATAAGGGCATTACTGTTCATATGACAGGAGATAAGGCAAGGGGACAGGACCCGGGTGAGAGCTCCAATGCACTGAAAGAGACAGTGTGGACTCCTCCCTTGCACCTGAGCCAGAGGGTCTGGCATAATGTATGGGCCAATGTTTCTCCACCTTGGTTACCTGTGAGAATCTAGAGCATGGTTGCTTTCTGTTCTGAGAACTAGGGGTCTCCCACCTCCAGAGCCTTTAAGCTCACTCATCTGGGTTAGTTCTGTGCCCACACCACTAGTGATATATTGTAATAGATGTATGTGTAGGATATATGTGTGTGTGTGTGTGTGTGTGTGTGTGTGTGTGTGTGTGTGTGTACAGAGGACCTTAGCTATCCTGCTTTATAATTCTCTGCCTTATTCCCTTCAGACAGAGCATCTCTTCAGTTAATCCTGAACTCATCATTTTTCAGCTAGGTTGTATGGCCAGGAAGCCCCAGTGTTCTTCCTGCCTTTGTTTGTCCCCCATACCCACTCTCAGTGCTGGAATTACAGGCTTGTCTGGCCATAAGTGACTTTTATGTATTTGTTGAGGAGCCTATGCTTACACAGCAATCATTTTTGACTTTGAGGTGATGGACTTACTTCTGTACATATCAAACTGCCAATGTGATGGAAATGAAGTTGAAGAACATTAATTCACAGCATGTATGTGTGGGAAGCTATCTAAAGAAGGGGATTCTAGAGACGGGTTTAACCAAGGAGATCACTATGATGCTTAGGACCTACCATATGGCATGCCAGCCTTCCAGAGAGATTGCAGGATAATCAACACATATAAATCAGTTGAGATTATCTCTTAGGACATTGTGGACAGCAGGTCCCTAATACGTGTCATCATACCCCACAGAGATTGCTTTTCAGTTTTCTTTGTTCAGAATCTTAGATGTTTTGCTTCTTAATTCAAAGCATTCAACTCGAGTAGATTCAAGAGATTCAAATCCAATGATATATTTTTGCTTGTTTAGAACTTCTGGAGGGAGCAGAAAGAGGTTGTCAATTGAGGTTTTGAATAATATCTTGTTTGACATTTTTAACTCAAAGTGGGCTGAACTACATCAACATATGTGCACACTGTCATAGAAGGATGCACTGTGTATATAAATAGATTGTAGATTGAAACAACAGAGTCTCCGGGGAAGAGCAATAGCAAACAAAAGTACATGGCTAGGGTTAGAGGTAAAGCTGGAATAAAAGTGAAGAAAGATGTTTCATAATCTCAGCTACATCTCAGTGCTGGGTAATGTGTACATATAGCCGCAGCTTTGTCTCAGCATTTACATATGGAGACACTGAGTCACCAAAAATTGCATGCTTTGATTACATCTGTTAGCTACTAAATAGGAGGCCATAATTCAAGCTCACTTATTCTCAGTGCTTGGCCCTCCACTTCCTTTGTTCTCTTGGTAGCTTCTATTGTATCTCCCTTTTCCTTTAACCTGAACTATTATCATTTTCATTAAATAACAGGTAGTTTGAGATACATTAGGCCTGTATTTTTCCATGGCATTTTAAATATTATCTCTAGCGATCATAAACCCTCCCCATGGACCCTTCCTTACATCCCTATTAAGTGCATCAGGGGTGTCGGGACCTGTAGGGCTGTGGCCCTAGTATTGGTCAGAGACCTCCAGAGAAGCAGAACCATATATGGTTATGTTTGTGGATACACTTACACATGTACAGAAAAGTACCTGTGCACACACACACATACACACACACACACACACACACACACACACACAGAGAGAGAGAGAGAGAGAGAGAGAGAGAGAGAGAGAGAGAGAGAGAGAGAGAGTAGAGAGAGAGAGCGTGATAGACTAGAGTGATGAGGCCCATGACCACTCTGCAGTTGAGTCAGCAAACTAGAAGCTGAAGGGGAACCAGTGTACAGCTTCCACTCTAGTGTGGACATCTATGGTCTAGGAGAGGTAGTAGACTAGTCCAGGCTACATGCCCTAGCATGGAGACCTGGCAGGGCAAGTCTTTTAGTTCCTTCTGTTGAGTATTTAGGAAGAAAACTCTGAAGTCCAAAATCAAATGTTGTCAGGCAAGGACCTTTTTTTCCCCTCAGAGGAATAGTCAACCTTCCTGTTGTACCCCATTCCCACACCTTTTTGCTGATTGGATAGGCTCATCCACATTGGAGAAGGATTATTTCTTTACTCACTAGACTGATACACATGTTTATCTTGCTTTGAAAAATGTCATCATTGAAACACCTATTGCCTGGGACCCTGATAGGCCAGTCAAGTTGACATATAAAATTAACCATCGAAGTCTCTCATTAGATACAAGTTTGCTATAAAATATTTGTGAACTCAAGACTAGGAAATTTGAAACTTGCAAAAAAGACTTTATGGACAGTTCAAGCATATGATCCATTGACTCATCTTGTTGAGAATGGTGTACAGTGATTTGCTTAGGTGCACTAAAGAGTTTCATGTGGGCCAGCTTTGTACTGTACTGTATTATACAACACTACACTACAC
Source organism: Tokudaia tokunoshimensis (assembly GCA_036184795.1). Lineage (NCBI taxonomy): Eukaryota > Metazoa > Chordata > Mammalia > Rodentia > Muridae > Tokudaia > Tokudaia tokunoshimensis. The sequence goes on along the minus strand of BTHU01000020.1, from coordinate 568,596 downwards.
TACACCACACTAGCCTGAAATTCTAGGAACAAGTTTTCGTACTCATTGGATAGCAAGGAGAATAGATGGGTCTTCACAGTTGATAGCTTAAGAAACCATGGTATTGACATACCCAAAGAGGAGGCTATGACCACAAGGATATGTTGTTCTTTACTATTGTTATCCCCTCACTCCTCAAAGGTTGTGTACAGCTCAATTAGCATAGTCAGAAACCAGCACACCAGGAACAAATAAAAAAGAATCTAAATAAAGGGAGAAGTCTTGTCAGCATGGCAAACTAATAGGACCTCATATCTAGTTGCTCAGTGATGATATTAGAAAACCAAGTTACCACAGGGGTTCTCCATATAGGAAGGTAGAACTGAAAGGGGTCTGCATTTCCTTTCCTTTTCCTTTCCTTTCCTTTCCTTTCCTTTCCTTTCCTTTCCTTTCCTTTCCTTTCCTTTCCTTTCCTTTCCTGCCCCCGCCCCTCCTTCCTTCCTTTCTTTCTTTCTTTCTTTCTTTCTTTCTTTCTTTCTTTCTTTCTTTCTTTCTTTCTTTCTTTCTTTCTTTCTTCCTCCTCTTTCTCCTCCTTCTCTTTCTCCTCTTCCTCCTCCTCCCCCCTTCTCTCTCTCTCTCTCTCTCTCTCTCTCTCTCTCTCTCTCTCTCTCTCTCTCTCTCTCTCTCTCTTATCATGGTCTCACTATGTATCTCTGGCTGTCTTAGAACTTAATATTTAGACCAAGCTGTCTTCATATCCTCAGAGGTCTATCTGTGCTGGCATTAGAGGTTTGTTTCCCCACACCCATCTTCTTTCCTTTTCAATGAAGAAAGTAGTTGAAAAGTGCAGGGGTTTGTACAAGGTGATGTGGCCTCAAAACAGATTAGATAAACACTCATTGCCCACTATTGGCACATCTTCCATTTCAGGCTCTGGGCACAATATTATTATTCCCTGTTTAGGAGCCATTTCTTCTCACAAAGCATTGCCTTTTTTTTTTAAATGTACTTACGGATAACAAATTTAGTTTGGTTAGAAACAAATGGGGCCCAGTAATGACAAGAAATTGATTCAACAAGAATGCCATTTTTTATAAACACATGATTAAAGCTTGTAAATTTTTGAAACAATTTTATGTGGCTTTGAGGAAAGGAGAAAGAGGATGGGGATGGGCCCTGGTGACAGACTTGATTTCTGTGTTTTCTTGTGTTTGTACTTTGGCATAGCAAAGGCCGTGGGCACGAAGGTAGAAATTTTGATCCTGTGTCAAAATTGCATCAAAGAAAGCCAAGGCATGTGGCCAGCTGCTTGCACACTCAGAATATCTGCCATTTTAGTACCAGTTTAAATTCTATCTGCAACTCCTCTTATCATCTTTGGGATGGGCATCATAGGAAGTCCTATGTACCAAGTACTTCCTAGCTCTTTTTGTTTTTCTTATTCAAGCCTCCAACCTTATTGCTGTGTTACCATTCTTGTTCATATTTCACAGAATGTATTCAAAGCTCAGAGCACTAAAGCAAACAACTATCCCTCCTTTGCTACATTTCAACAGTCCCTCAGGACCTTGTGTCTTCTGAACTTTCTGAATACTGTGCTCATGGTCCTAGTTTCTTTCATGTGAGAACTGGCCTTCTTCCTCTCTGGCCCGAAGACCTTGAACTCAGTTCTGTATGTGGGGTCATGGCCAGGTGTGGCATCAAGGATAGCTTATTTCCTGCTGATTCCCTCTGTAAACTTTAATACTGCCTTTCTCCCTGTCTGTGTGGGAATAGTGACAGCCTTGTGCTTTGATAATTAAGGCACTATGTTTGTGTAGCAAGAACCCCTGTTAGTTACCACATGCCTTGGAAGTCTGCATTCTCTTGAGAACTAGATATTCATCTTTGTTTACCCTAGTATAGGGTTCATATTCACTAAGTATTTTAGCTACTTGCCTGGTTTTGTTTGTTTTGTTTTGTTTTTTCGGTTGTTGTTGTATCCCATAGCCTTAAACCCTCTGTGTATCTCAGGATGACCCTAAAGTTTTGATCCCCCTAAGTACTGGGATTATGGGTACTCACCAAGGCTAGGTACATTAAAGGAGGCTAAGGCCCCACACTTGTCAGATAAGCCCTCCCTCCACTGAGCTACAGCTCTAGTCCTGGGCTGTTTAATTCACTCAATGAAAGAAAATATGGAGGCTAACTTTAAAAGCTGAGGAGGTAGCTTGTAATTAATGAACCCAGTTATAGTGAACTTCTAATTCACCTGGGATTTCATGTCCTCTGGCGAATTTTTCTTAATCTTTTATTTGTAGTTCAGGGTAGTAGAATTCAGTGAGCCCTGTTTGTTGTGTTGCTAGATGAGTAGTGTATGCAGTTAACCCTAAAATGATTTGGGGCTAAATAAAATAGTAGATATCTATAAAGGACATCAAATACCCTAGACTGAGGCAATGTAGCATGGGCAGTACAGGTGAACATGGCATGTGATTCATTGATTATCAAGCTCTATGAGCCTTCCTGGGACAGCTTGGAATCTCAGACTGGTCTAAGGTCCAAGGGGGAAAACTTGGGTTGTAGAAAAACAGAAGTTCATTTTAGCAGACTAGGGAGATGGTCATTCTCCAGTCATGAGAGTTATGGGTTGGAAGCCTTTAGATAGCTGCCCTCTGCCTTGAACCTGGGGTTTCAGCAGAGTAGGAACAAGAAAAGGAGAGACAGTTTCGGATGTGTCTTGTGTCTCTGGAACTCCTAATAATCACTATTCATTAGGCACTGAGTTTATGTAATGAGATAAGCTAATTGTCTTTGGGTAGTGGTATTTTTCAGATTATAAAAATTAAAAAAAGAGAAGAGAGTCAAATGGTCAGCCTTGAAACATAGAGATAACAATATACAGGCAGAGGAGGGCTTCCATTGGGAAGTTATGCTTTCAAAACAGAAACCAAGGTGGTTTAGCAGTTCACATAAGAAGAATGTCACTGTATTATCCTCATTTGCTTTTGAGTTCTTTTATATTCTAGAGCTCCTTCAAAGGAACCTTCCATTCTTCTTTATCCATACATGTTTTGTGATTTCCTGTTAAAACTGTTCACTTGCAAATGTGTCATATGGAGAGGAATGCATTGCATTTAATGAGGAACAGTATTAGGAGTGTCTTTCTCTACACAGTATCTTGATTTTCATCACCACCATAAGCCTTTCTGTTCTCACTTTTTTCCCATTTCAGTATGGGTGCTGTGACTTGTCATTCACAGTCCATCTGCTTTCCCCGCTAAGCTGTGGGATCATGTAAGAATCTGGGAAGATAATGCTGGGATTCCTGGAGATAAGTTTCCCACAGTAATACTTCCTTGGTCTCTCCTCCTCTAGATGGGAAACCTGTGTCTCTGTCTCCCCTGGAGTCCCAAGCCCACAGTCCCCAGTACACTGCCTCCAGCCAACGGGAGCGGGAGAGCCTGGAAGTGCGTGTGCGAGAAGTTGAGGAGGAAAATCGTGCTCTGCGCAGGCAGCTCAGCCTGGCCCAGGGTCAGAGCCCTGCTCACCGCCGTGGGAACCACTCCAAGACCTACTCCATGGAGGAGGGAACAGGGGACAGTGAGAACCTACGGGCTGGCATTGTGGCAGGCAACAGCTCTGAGTGTGGGCAGCAGCCGGCTGTGGAAAAGTGTGAGGTAAGGAGTACCAGAGTTGGAAGAAGTGACTATTTTTTTCCTTTTATTATTATTAATCATTCCATTTGTTTACATCTCAAATGATATCCCACTTCCCGGTTACCCCTCCAACAGTGCCCATCTCACATCTGCCCTCTCCCCTTTTTCCTACATGAGAGTCCTCCCCCACCCACCCACCCACCCACCCACACTCTCCTGCCCCACCACTCCAGCATCCCCCTACTCTGGGGCATCAAACCTGCCTGGGAAGAAGAACCTCCCCTCCCATTGCTCTCAGGCAAGTACCTTTGCTACATATGTATCTGGAGCCATGGATCCCTCTAGGTACACTCCTTGGTTGGTGGTCTAGTCTCTGGGAGAACTGGGTGATCAGGACAGCCTATGTTGTTCTTGCAATGGGGTTACAATCCCCCTCCACTCTTCTAGTCCTGCCAACTCCCCCACCAGGTTCCATGAGTTCAGCCTGATGGTTGGCTCCAAGCATCCACATGTGCATTGGTCAGTTGCTGGCCAGACCTCTCCAGGAACTGCAGCACTTGGTTCCTGTCCTCAAGCGCCTCTTGACCACTGCAGCAGTGTTGGCTTTGGTGTCTGCAGACGTGATGTATCCCCAGGGGCCGTTCCCTGGTAGGCCCTTCCTTCTGTCTCTGCTCTTTTTTTTTTTTTTTTTTTTTTTTTTGTCCCTGGTCTTCCTTTAGACAGGAACATTTCTGTCCAAAAACAAAAACAAAACTCTGGTGTCTTCGACCCTCCAGTGACTATCCCCAGTTCCTCATCCCCCCTGCTACCTATTTTTATTCGATTTCCTGACCCTCTGTACCTCTCTCACATCTCCTCCAGATTCTGATACTGCTACCCTTATTTCTTCCTCCTCCTTACTTTCTTCCTTGTCCCCCTTTCCTTCCACCTCACACAATCATCCTGTTCCTCCCTCAATGCAGGACTGAAGCATCCACCCCCTGGTCTTCCTTCTTTCTACATTCCATATGGTATGTAGTTTGTATCAGAGGCATTATGAGCTTTTGGTAACCCAAACTTTGGTATCCACTTATTAGTGAGTACTTACCATGTGTGATTTTTGTGTCTGTATTACCTCACTCAGGATGATATTTTCTAGTTCCATCCATTTGCCTGCAAATTTCATGAAGCCATTGTTTTAATAGCTGAGTAGTACTCCATTGTATATATGTACCAGATTTTCTGTATCCATTCTTCTGTTGAGGGACATCTGGGTTGTTTCCAGCTTCTGGCTATTATAAATAAGGCTGCTATGAACATAGCAGAACATGTGTCCTTGATATATGATGGAGCACCTTTTGTGTATATGCCCAGGAGTGGTATAACTAGGTCTTCAGGTAGAACTATTTGCAGTTTTCTCAGGAACTGCCGGACTGATTTCCAAAGTGGTTTCTGGGGGATTCACCATCCCTGACCTCCAGCTATACTATAGGGCAATAGTCATTAAAAGCTGCAAGGTATTGGTACAGAAACAGACAAGTAGATTAAGGGAATAGAATTGAAGACTCAGAAATGAACCCACACACCTATGGTCACTTGATCTTTGACAAAGGAGCTAAAACCATCCAGTGGAAAAAAGATAGCATTTTCAACAAATGGACCTGATTCAACTGGCAGTGTGCATGTAGAAGAATGCAAGTTGATCCATACCTATCTCCTTGCACAAGGCTCAAGTCCAGGTGGACCAAGGACCTCTACATAAAACCAGATACACTAAATCTAATAAAAAAGAAAATGGTGAAGAGCCTCGAATTATTCAGCACAGGGAAAACTTCCTGAACAGAACACCAATGGCTTATGCTTTAAGAGCAACAATTGACAAATGGGACCTCATAAAATTGAAAAGCTTCTATAAGGCAAAGGACACTGTCAATAGGACAAAATGGCAACTAACAGATTGGGAAATGATCTTTACCAGTCCTACATCTGATAGAGGGCTAATATCTGATATATACAAAGAACTCAAGAAGTTAGACTCCAGAGAACGAAATAACCCTATTAAAAAATGAGGTACAGAGCTAAACAGAATTCTCAACTGAGGAATACCACATGGCTGAGAATCACCTAAAGAAATGTCCAACATCCTTCATCATCTGGGAAATGCAAATCAAAACAAGCCTGAGATTCCACCTCATACCAGAGAGAATGACTAAGATCTAAACCTCAGGGGAGAGCAGATGCTGGAGAGGATGTGGAGAAAGAGGAACACTACTCCATTGCTGGTAGGACTGTATGCTAGTAAAACCACTTTAGAAGTGATTATTCGTAACCCCGTCACTGCTTATCCCTACATACTTTCCTTATACTTCCTGGCAGGTCAGCCAGAACCCTGGAAAGAGCTGGATTTCTTAATTCAGTGGAAAACCAAATCTGCCATAAACTTTGCCTCAAGGACTTTTAACCTTCCTTTACCTCAATTTCTCCATGTGATAAACCAGTATAAGAAGGCCTACTGCATAGCAGCATAATGGATGGAACCTGGTCACTGGTTTTTCTGTGCTTCTGTAGTCAAGGCCCAGGCTTCCATGACTTATCTTCATCCCAGGAACCTAGTTCTTTATGCTGTCGTATGAATGGCACTTCATTGTGCATTTCCTTTGGCTTCTCTTCTGTATATGTATGGTCTCTGCAATTCAGAACTAACATGGTGTTTGCTACCAAAATCTACACTTTGAGCTTTCATACATTGGTACCATTTTCTCCCTGTAGTGTATTTTCTTTGTTAGTAATTCTTTGTAATCTTCTGGTACTTATCCATCTTCCTGGAATGTATCCATCACCCTCAAACTCCTTTTGTCCTGTGTCTCCAATCATTGAGAACATGCTCCTGGGTACAAGCACGTACGCGCGCGCATACACACACACACACACACACACACACACACACACACACATACATGCACACACGCACTCACACATGCTCATTTTTAATATGTAGATGATTTTCTTACTGTGTACATTTTCGTACTGTGTAGATGAAATTAGACAAGTAACTGTGTGCAGCAAGGGTGAATAAAAACGCAGCTTTATTAGTTTCTGCATTGAGAAGTTGAATATCTTACCTAACCTCTAGGAACTTGTGGGTGCCTTAGTTCCAAGGCCACTTAACATGCTTTCAGTTATGATAATTTATGTTCTTTTTAGCTAAATATAGATAATACTTTCTCTAGTTATGCTACCTCCAAGAATAAATAATATTATGTTTTTCCACCCTGAAGTCACAACTCACATTAAGCCATAGCTTTTGCCCCATGAATGGATATAGTAGTGTTGATGACAGGACCATCTGCATGCCACATGGAGTAAGGGCTTATTAAGTGATGAAGAAGAAGATAGACTTGTACACAAACCTAATATCAAGAGAAGAGACATTGAAAAAGAAGTGACAAGGAGAGAATCCTAGGATTTCTTGTCTTACACAAGCCTGATTTGAACATGCCCTATTGGGAAGGTGTTTAGAAACTGGTTCTTCTGTTTTGTTTCTGTTGTTGGGATTTTTAAAAATATACCTTGACGAATGCAACTGTAAGAGATAATATTTCTCTGGCTCACAATCTCAGGTTATAGTCTATAACTGTGGAGCAATCAAGGTGGCAAGAACTTGGTACAGTTAGATACATTCACATTTAAAAACAAGGAGAGAATGTGTGCTTCTTGTGTTCAACTGGCTTTCTCCTTTTTACCCAGTTCATGGAGTCATGCCACCCACATTCAGGATGGGTCTTCCCATCTCATTTATGAAAGCCCCTCAGGTATTCACACAGTCCAGTACAATCTAGACACTTTTTCATTGAAATACTTCAGTATCTTTTAGGTCATTTTGACAGAACTTAGCTTCAAGGCTTCATTAGCTAGCTAGTTGCAAGGGACCCAGAAAAAAAATAAAATCTGTTCAAAGAAAAGGAAATAACACTTTGTAGTTATGCTACTGTTTTTACTAATGAACATTCTCTCTGCCTTATGAATCATTCACAAACTTGACTGAGCAAGATTACTGTGTACCAAAATACTGACCCATGTCACATTTCCTAATCCAGTATATGGAGTTTCTGTGGCAAGACTCATGAATGTGGCTATTTATAAAAATTTGTCCAGATGATTGTGAGATATGATAAACTATTTGAAAATCGTTTCTGAAGACACAACATTGCTGCTTTCAAACAACAATAGCAGCAACTTTTTGTATGAATTTAGACTTTCAACATACTGATGCTTCCTTTGCAGCATTTTAATTTGTACCTGAAAGTTAACTTTTATTGATTTTTCTTTTCTTTTTCTGTATCTATATGTCACATTAGTTTTTAGACCCCTGCTGTGACCTTCCATACTGTCTGTAAGGGCTATTGTCTCTCACAGTGACTTGCCTGCCTCCAACACAGTGCATGGAGCTGCATGCTTTGCTGTAGGTATAAGCACATTAGCAATTTGTGTCCCATTGGTATCACTTGGCAATGTTTCTTGTTTTTTCCCAAAAAAAAAAAAAAAAAGCCAAAGAGGCAAAGGAGAAATGTCAGTTTCTGGAGTCAAAAGCCTCCCTTCATCCTGGCACTTTTCCATGATGAATGGTGAAACTTGTCTTGACATCTCATCATGGGACAGGGCCATGTTGCCAAGGACATCTCTATAATCTTTGGCTACACTAAAACTCCCACTAAGTCTGGCAAGTTTTCTGAAAGTTACCATAATGATGTCTAGGCTGTCAGCAGAGCTAGCTGGTGACAGACCTACCAGCCTTTCATCCTCTCAGCCTTTCATCCTCTCCTAATTATGTGGCCTTCAACCAACTGCCCATTGTATTCCTGCATATTTCTGTTGTTCAAGTAATATCATTTTAGTAGAGGCTGGGTTCTGGCACCTCAAAGTTGAATGATCTGTTTTCATCTTCACTCTTCCATGTATGCAAACACATGCGTATATTTCTTCCCTTTCCCATGTTGACCTTTCCAAAAATTGAATGTGGTGTAACTATTATTATTATTATTATCAGAAGAATCTCAAATATGAGTCTTTCCAATGCTTCTCATTGAACCCATAAGCCTGGACAACTTATTTTTCCTCTTGAACATAAAGGAAAATTACTACATCTCTTCCCTGTGGCCATGAGGATGAAATGAGTTTGTGGATATGAAATGAGAGTCCATATACTTGCTATGGATGTTTTTCCTGTTGCTGTGTAGTCAATCAGCTGACATTTGATGGCTTAAAGCAATAGCAGTCATGTGGGGAATTTGGTCATGGTGTGCACTCTCATGGTGCATGCATGTGTGGAGGTCAAAGGAAGACCATAGCTATCTTTCTTTATTACTCTCTACCTCACTTTTTGAGACAAAGGTCTGTTGTTGGCACTTGAAGTCCTCCATTTGATCTAGGATGATAGGTTAGCAAGTTCTTAGCATCTATGAATCTCCGCCTTCCCCCAGTACTGGGATTAAAGGTATATGTGGCCATGCCTACACATAGTGTTTGCATTTGAATTTCAGTCCCTCTTATCCACTGAGCCATCCTTTCAGCCCAACAACAGTCATTTATTTGCTGTCACAGTCTCTGGAGTTCAGAAATAAATTTGCTGAATAGTTCTGTTTCAGATACCCTTGGGCAAATGATATTTATTTGTGACTGAATAAGTAAAAAGGGCCCAGGGCCACCTTTCTTGTCATCTGTCCACATGGGCTGCATTGGGCTTCTTCACAAGACTAATTTCATGACTAAGCTGCTCACATGGCAGATAATGGTTATAGGTCTCAGCGTTCCAGTATGTAAGGCACATAGGCCCAGTCACTTCTACTGATGACAAAGTATGTCAGTTGAAATAGTCACAGAGGTCCACCTACTCACAAGGGAGAAGTGATGCAACCTCATCTTCCAGTGAGTGGAATGTCAATTTGAAATGGCCATGGTAAGTACTAGTAACCTGGAAAAATCAGTGGATGGTCCCATCTGATGAAGGACCACATCTTCAGGATGCATCTCTATTATTCTGGTCCTTGTTTTGAGATTCCTTTCTCAGGTAGTCACATGACTTCAATAAGAGTTATCATTTCCGATCTTATAAGGAATAGCCAATGCCATACTAAATAATTTACAAAGTAACTGTTCTCAGACAGTATATTTTCTTCCTTTTAAAAACCAACAGCCTGGTGAGTCAAGGCCACATGGTTATTTTAAAGTGGTACAACTAGAAAGGTTGAGCCTAGGTATGAACCTGGGTGGATGGCTTCCAGAACCTTGGCCATGAACTACTGTGCATAATTACATGATTCAGGACTTCCAGGTTCCATTCTCTTAGCATTAGATACCCAGTCCATCTTCTATATCTGATAGGTATCTTAGCGCCAAAGGGTGACAAGTTATCCATCATGATATATAGTCACCTTTAACTGTGGGCCTTTTAGCATGAAAGTTTGATGAGGTAGCCAGATGGTCATTGCTTGGTACTGTGAGAGATGTGACAACAATGCCACTTAACCATGCCTACTCTTGTACATTTTGCAAGCCCTGTATACCAGGAACGATGCTTTGTGTACGTGGGCCAGTGCGGCCAACCCCCATTTTATAAATGAAGAAGTCAAGGCTTACCAAGGCCGTTCAACAGAAAAAATGTGCTGATCTAGATTGGATTAATACATATGTATTTACAAGCATGTATACATACATGTATTTTTTAACTATATAAATGTATTTATAGTTATATAACAAGCACTCACAGCATGATAGCTTCTTCACCATTCTTAGGTGCATAGTGCACAGGCATTAGTGTTATCATCCTGTTATGCTGCTTCCTCAGCCATCTAAAACTTTCTAATTTTCCATAACTGTCCTGTTCTCCTTAAACTCCTCCTCAGTTCTCCCTAATACCAACTCCACACCACAACTATTTTAGTTCTGTCCTTGAATTGATGACTTCAGATATATTTGTATGCATCTGTCTTCCTGTGACATGTTTCATCATCATGTTATAAAGTCATAAATGTCTATATGTAGCACATAGTAGTGTTACCTTCCTTTTCAAGGTTAATACTCTCTCACATTTCACATATTCATCCATGCATCTCTGAATGAACGTTTTGTTGATTTTCTTTCTTAGCTACATGGGTAATGATGCTGTGACCATAGGTCACATGATGAACACTTATCTTTGTTCTACAGCTTCCCATCTTTGAGGCCATACACAAAAGGAAGACAGCTGTTTCATGAAGCAATTGTATTTTACTTTTTCAAGGGGCTGCCCTGCAGTTTTCCATAGCAGCCGGACTACTTTACATCCCAACCAGTAGTGAGTACAAGTGTTCTAGCTTCTTCATATTCACACCACAGGTAGTAAATCTTACTGCTAGTATGAGGCTGCATCCTGTGAACTTCACGTTGAACATCGAAAGAATTTATCTTCTGGTTTCTTCTCCAGAGAAAAGCCAGGTTCTCTCCCCACTCTTCTGAGATTTAAAGGGTCTAAGCTCTATCTGCTCAGACTCCTCAGTCTTCTCAGTCTTCCTCCAGTATACCTCTCTTCTTGGAAGCCTATCTCTTCCTTCCAGGCCTCATGCCTCCTGTAATTCAGGTTCCTTCCTATCTGCCTTCAGTGCTTTTGCCTGAATCCAAAAAAAAAAAAAAAAAAATGCTTGCTCTTTGCTGTTAATTTTTTAGAGCCAGTTTTGCTGGCTACTTTGCTTTTAAAATGTTGAGCTCTCCACATTGCTTCTTATTTCTCTTTCTCGATTAATTTATTAATATCTTCAGCTTCTCATTCTATTATTTAGTATATACAGTCTTTCCTCAGACTCTCCACAGACATATAATCTAAGATGGCCAAGTCTCTCATAGAAAATACCATGGTTGTTTATAGTCTACAGACTACTTTGTCTGAAGATAGTATGCAATGCCACCATAAGGTAAGGTCAATGGAAATATTTGTGACATTGTGATTTCTGAAAATAATAACAAGAAAAATGGGATTGATTAGTCCAGATGCATTTTTTTTTCATTTAGACTATATCCCATCTGCTGCTGTATGTAGAGTTTGCAAGTATAGAATATGAGGGGATAGTATATTTGCTAGGTGATTTTCCGTACTTTTCCTGCTCTGGAATGTAAGCTAATGGTATCAGGATAGAAAGTTGGTCTCTTTGTTTTTCATTACTACCTTAGCACCTACAAAAGAGTCTGGCAGGTAGAAAGCCACCAGTCATTATCTGTTACATTTCCTAATTAACATGTATAGACTTGTTTTGTGTCAGTCCACTCATGTAGATACCTTGGAGTACAGAACAACCAGGATGAATCAGTGTTGGGCAGATAGCCCACATGGCCCAGACATGCATAGGCCAGTCTGTATTGCTCAGACATCTTTGGACTTATGAAATTCAGTCTTATTTTTAATGTCTTCCATGCAGCATGGATGCTTTCAGATTATGAGAACATCAATTTTAAAGCAGCCAGTAATATGGGCTGGGCCTGAAGGAAATGAGAAGGCTGGACCTGTCTACATTCCTTCCCTCCCTGTGTTTTTCCTGGGCCTTGCAAGTGTGTGTATTGGAGGTCATGTGGAGTTACTCCTGCAAGATAGATCTTTCCTGGTCTTCTACCGGGCTCTGGGAGCCCTCTAATTCTATTTCCCTTCATCAAGCCTCTAAAGAATTGTCCACCTGAGCTGGGAGGTGTGTCTTCCTATATTTTAGGTTCAAAACAATTTTGTGTGTGATGTCAGAGTTTAATATTTAGACCAAGTAATCCACCTGTGATGAAAGATTCCCTGAGGAGAAAGGTGGCCAAGAGTTCATGTGATGGTTTTTTTTAGTAACATTAGTAGCAATTGTTTTTCATTTTGTTACCCATGCAGGTATTTTATGAGGCAAGTTCTGTCTTAAGGCATGGCTTTTGTTCAACCCCTCTCTAAGCCACTGGTTCCCTGAACCCTAGTACCTTGGTTCTCTGACTTACTTACCTCCCTGGTATGTTACTTTGGTACCTTGGTTCTCTGACTTACTTACCTCCCTGGTATGTTACTTTAAAAAAAAAAATTTATTGAATTTTGGAAAACAGAATGTAGAGGCAGTTGCTGAGATATGAGATTCCGAGTGATGTGCCCAATCATTCGTTTTAACAAGTTTTATGAGAAACTGAAGAATGGAGGAAATAGGGAAAATGCCTCCATTTTTCTTTTCATAGACAAAGCCTAGAGCAGCTTCTTCTTTGTTTCATGAAGATGGACATGCTGTGCCACAAATGCCTGATAGACCCGAGGGGTCACAGGTGATGTATTTTGCAGGTGGCATATGGCTTTGGTCTGGCCATAACAGTCCTTCTTCTCCCCTTAGACATCTCGCTGAATACTTTTCCTCTGAATACACTAGCTGCCCTGGAATACAGACACTATGTTTACTGCCATCAGAGCCCTGCTGGCCAAGCTGGTCTAATTTTCTTTTCCTTTTATATGTACAGAATCCGTCATAGTCCTGACATATCCAGAAAGTCCAAAGCTTTCCAACTCTGAATCTATCTTAGAGGCTCTAGAAGAAAGTTCACCCCTTCATACCAGAGTTGTCACGAATCAGTCCTCATTCACAGCTCTGACATTCTTACCTATAGGTACAGCCTGTAGAGATAGAATATATGTTAAGCAGTGTGTTCTGGATGAGAGATGGAGGTAGAAGCCTTGAAGTATTCCTTTGAAAGAGCCTTCCTAATGTTTATAAATGATATCAATATTTCTCCTTTAGTGTCTGACCTTTGGAGATTAGCTACTATGCATATGAACCAAAAAGTATGCCATGTGCTCCAGTTTGGGTAACTAATGCAATGGAAGAACCACCTATGAGGTTAGGTGCTGGCAGGTCATAGATAAAGGGTAGCAAGAGTGGAAGGAGAACCAAAGCAAGAGGCAGAATAAGATTAAGTGCAGAGCAGGTGACAGCCCCAGTGAGTGGGAGCTGTAGTGTCAGCACATAAAGGAAGTGAAGAAAAAGGCACCACCCAGAGCCAAAATTGGAGATAGTAGTCCTGACAAAGACTGACAGAAGCTGACAGACATCTCAGATCCCACTGGTGCCTCGTACTGCCCAGCTTAACCAGAAGTGGAGTAAAAGGAACCTGATTCATTTGATCTAGGAAGTGCTGGTCCTGAAAGGCACAAAACAAGTTGAGGCTGGGCAGTGAGTGAGTTCAGAAAGGCAAGCAGGAACACCATCCTGCTCTCCAGTCAGACTTGGTGCTAAAGAAAATTCTTAATACACCAGTTGCCATAAGAATACAGAGGAAGGTTTATAGAAAGGGCCTATGGCCACAGAACCTGATAATCTGGCCAATCTTTAGTAGTGGTTCCTCTCAGTCATTGAGGGGGTCTTTAATCCACCACAATGAGAACCTTTCAAACCTGAATGCCCTAGTATCAAAACCTAGTTAACATGCCATTAAGGCTGTTTCCTGTCCCCTCCTCTCTATTCTACTGCAGTCACTGAATCACTCCCATTGTTCCCTTTATAGATTAAAAAAATGTGGATCATGTATAAACCCTTCTAAGAACGTATGTTATGATGCTGATTTTCTCCTTTCTTGGGTAGCTGCTCCTTGCTGATCTGGCTCCAGATGATGAATTTATTCATAGTGAAAGGTGTATTGGTTAAAAGTGAAGAGATTGGAAAAATTATATAAAATATTTAAAAGTGTGTATGCTTGAGTTTATATTTAGTGGTCCATTTATTTTAAATTTCATGAATCTTGGAGCTAAGGGTAAGTTTGATGTCTTAACGGCCACATGCTTAAATATTTGGGATTCAGAAGAGCCAGATTCTATGTGTTTTCCACTTCCTCTTCATCTTCTGGGATCTGTGTCTCCACAAACAAGTATTTTCTCATTCATTCTCTTCATCATTCACATGGTGGCTCTTGTGTGTGTGTGTGTGTGTGTGTGTGTGTGTGTGTGTGTGTGTGTATTAGTGTTTCTATAGCTGTGATAAAACACCATGACTAAAAGCAACTTGGGGAAGAAGGGTTTATTTTGTATTATAGTTTTACAGTCCAGCCAGGGCTAGAACTCAAGCAAGGCAGAGAGGCGGAGACCTGGAGGCAGAAGTGAAGTATAAGCTAAATGACAAGCTCTGCTTACTAGCTTTTCACCCATGACTTGCTTAGCTTATTTTATTATGCTGTCCAGGATCATAGGCCTAAGGATGGCACCACATCAACGATTCCACTCAAATCTGTCATTAATCAAGAAAATGACTCCCAGGCTTGCCCACAGATCAATCTTAGGGAGCCATTTTATTAATTGAGGTGCCCTCTTTCCAAGTGATTCTAGGATTGTCAGTAACATTCCTAACCCCAAATAGTATCTCCTAGGTCTGGATTCTTTGGGACTGGGTCCAGTGATTCATGTAGAGAACATTGCCTTCTTAAAGATCTTGTGAAAATCCCAGATATTAGAGACTGGCTAAGAGACACTGCTCAGGTAAACACACATTGTATGTTGTCAACATCTCTGTTCCACAGTTTGAATCCCAACTCCTTATAGTAGTTACTTTTCTTGGCACTTTGACAAAATACCTGATACAAACAATTGAAGAGAAGAAAGGTCTCTGGGTATTTTGCTTGTTTGTTTGTTTGCTTACTTGCTTATTTGCTTGGTTTTGCCTCAGGACTTTAGAGGATATAGTCATTTATGCTAGGGAACACATATCTGTGAGAACAGCTCATAGCTAAGGCAGTGGGAATTTGAGGGATCTCCTTATAGGCATCCAAGAAGCAGAGAATCTAGGCCAGAAACAGAGTTGGCCCATAACAGTTAAGTCAACCCTCCATCAATCTACTTCCTCCATTTGAACTCCACTCTTTAAAGATAACACAACTTTCTGAAACAGTGCTACCAGCTGGAGATCAACTAACCAAACATAGGAGCCTGCTGCAGGATGAATGGGGAGGGAGAAGTTCACATTCAAATCATATTATTCCCCAAGCGTGAGTTTCCTATCCCTGTGATACAAAAATTAAATACTGTAACTGACTCCCACAGATAGGAGATTTAAGTTTGTGATAATGTATGAGGCCAGCTCTTATTGTGCTTGCTATTAGTGTCTTGTCTTTTCTTCCCTCTTTCATGGCACATCGGTACAAGCATGAGGCTTGTATCAGACACCAGGGATCTGAGAATTATATCTTTGGTAGGGATGATATTGAGGAAGTGGCTGGGAACAGAATAAAAGGGTGCTTTAGATGAACATCAACAGAGGCTGGGTATGATAAGGCTGGGAATGTCATGGTAGGGTGTCAGGGGAAGTGGGCTCTTTACAGCAGAGAAATTAGGTACCATGGCAGGCAACTATAAAAATTCTATTGATGTGGCAACCACCTAACAATTGACTTACATGAGACAGTAATGATCTGAAGCTGAATCCTGTTTCTATTACTGTGGTGGTGGGAATGATCAGGTTGAGTTAGTATAATTGGAATCATAGATGTTATGGGAATAGATTGGGGCTGATAAATAGTTTATGGTTCGTGTCAGTTGGATGTGGTTCCTATAGTCACACCAAATATGGTGGTAAAGAATTCCTGTTGCCCAGAAGTCATTGTATACAGCATCTAGCAGACTGAGCAGGATCAAAAAAGCTCCTTCTAGAAGGGCTGCCCAGGATAGGGGTATGCCAGAAGCCAGGGTGTTACAGCATGGACTATTCAAAGAAGACACATTATGATGGTTAATTTTAATTTTTAAATTCACACAATCTACACCCATCTGAGAAGGGCCTCAGTTTAGGTTTGTAAGGGATTATTTTGATTGTTGTACTTAATATAAGAAAGCCTGCCCAGTGTTGGCAACCCAATTTTCTTCACTTGAGATTCAGGACTGTATGAGTATTGAGGGGGCCAGAGCACTATCACAGAACATCTATTACTTCATTGCTCTGTGTGCTTGACTTTGGATATAATGAGACTTGTTCAGTCAAGCTTTTGCAGTCTTGACTTTCCTACAGTGATGGATTTTAACCTGAAATTAAGAGACAAATGAACCAATTCTTCCTTAAATTGCATTTGTTAAGTTATATTATGATAGCAACAGAGAAAGAGACTTATACTTTAAACAGCAACTCTTCAATTTAACTATTATGTGGAAGAGATACCATTCTGCAATGCCTGTAGGACAGATTGGTGGAAATGTGTTTTTATTCAAAGAAGTCTGTGCTTCAGGAGGAGGTACAGAGTGTACAGTTTGGGACTCTGACTTCTTTAACATATCATGATTTCTTATTAAAGTTGTCCTATATTAGAGCATTCATTTCCAGACTTGTTTAACATGTGTCCAAAATATAAAACAATGTCTGTACAGTATAGTAAATCAAGAGAAAGTTGATGATGAGGTGGAGACATGATGGCCAGCCGAAAGCAGGGAGCTAACTAGCAAGGATTACTCAAGTACTCAAGTCAGTTGGTATGGGTGGGGGACTAGGAGCAAGAGCAGGGAGGGGGAGGAAGGGAGGGAGATTCTCCTTTCTTTTCTTTTTTACTCTTGCTGTTTCTTTCTCTTCTTTCTTCTTCTCTCCTCACCCCTATCCCATTTAAAATTAATTTAAAAAAAAAACTTGTTAACCTTAGTCAACCTATATGTGCAAGCATGACTGACAGTTTTAAAAGTATAGTGAGATTTTTTTTTGTCATTTTTAATTCAATGACAGAACATTGTTATACCTGCAAATTTCAAGAGCTTTACAAATACAGAGGCGCATTCTTGCACCCAACCATTGGATTGAGCATGGAGTCCCCAATAGAGGAGTTAGAGAAAGGACTGAAGGAGCTGAAGGTGTTTGCAACCTCATAGGAAGAACAACAATATCAACCAACCAGACCCCCCCCAGAGCTCCCAGGGACTAAGCTATCAACCAAGGAGTACACATGGCTCCAGCTGCATGTATAGCAGAGGATTATCTTGTCAGACATCAATGGGAGGAGAGGTCCTTGGTCCTATGAAGGCTCAATAGATGCCCCAGTGTAGGGGAATCAAGGGTAGGGAGGTGGGAGTGGGTGGGTGGAGGAACACCCTCATGAGCAATGGGAGGGGGGGTAGGAGAGGGGATTTCTGGGAGAGGGGGAAACTGGGTAAGGGGATAACACTTGAAGTGTAAATAAAGAAAATATCCAATAAAACAAATAAACAAACAAACAAACAAAAAGAATGGGTCATGAGGACTTGCATAAAGGCTCTAGAAAGCCACTCATTTGAAGGTAATGTTTTGGTGGGTATATTCTTGTAGGGAATATCCAATAGGGCTGGGTATAAATCTGTGAAGTTGAATTCTATCTTGTGTTAGTGACCCTAGGGTATTGAGCAATTCCACTAACCAGATATGTACCCCCAAGAAAAGCTGTAGGTATGAAGTAGAGGTACTTTTTCAAAGGGAATAGTACTAGAACGGTGGTGGGACCTTGGTAATGTCTTCATGACTCCCACAGGTTGCTTTACAGAGACCTGCAAGCTTTGTTGTTTTCCCTGCTTGGTTATATTCTTGCTGTAGTCAAGTTTGTCCTTGGCTTTCTTTCATTCCTCTCTGTTCAAATGAGAATGTTTACTGTGCTGTTTTATATGAGAAATTTCTGATTCATTTTCTGATATTATAGGTCTCCTCAGCTAAGAAATTGACTTGAGTCTCTGAAAAGACTTTACTCTGAAGTTTTGAACAGTGATAAAAATATTATGACTTACATCAATTGTAATCATGAAATTCATGTATTTTGCATTCTAACATGGTCATGAGGCTTTGAGGACCAAATTTTTTTTTATTTAAAAATGGAGTAAGTTTGGATGTCTGGTTGGCACTTGTATTTCTGGTGGTTAATCTCCATCATCTACTTGACTAGGTTTAGAATCACTGAACAATACACCTATGGGTATGTCCTTGAGGTCAATTTTAGAGAGAAATAACTGAGAAATGAAGACTTACCTTTATTGTGAGTTGAATCATTCCATGGATTACAGGCTCAAGCAGAGTGAAAGTTGAAAGATGTCACACAACTGCTTTTTGATTCTCTAAGATATAAATAACGAGCTTCATGCTTGCTCTGCTAATGAGGGATCTTAAACATGAATCCAAAATACATGTTTCCTCATGGATATTACTTTAGTCAAGTGTTTTAGCACAGCAACCAAACATAACTGAGACTCATGCCTTATGTTGCAGTTATTAGCTGACCCTCAGGCTTTCCCATAGCTACCTGGGGTTTAAGTTTAAGTGAGATGACTGTTAGTGCCACTCTCAATTCCGCCCTTTAATTCCTAGAATTGGTGTTGAAGATTGGGCCTTGAGCTGCTCATTGACTCTTTTGCATACTTTCACATTAACCTTACCCTAAGCCATTTCAGAAGAACAGTTTACACTCTAAACTATAACTTCTCAGAAAATCTGATGTTTGACCCATTGGAGCAAATTTCTTCTCTTTTGCCAGTTGCCATTTTCTCCTGGCTTGAGGGCAGAGGACTCACTGTTTACCTATTTGAACTAATCACCATTGATCTCATCTCTAAAATGTAATTGAAAAGAGTATTAATGGCCTCCAAATGATGAAACCTCCAAAAACCAATTTAAAGGACTTTAGTAAAACTGTCTCAAGTTATTTTCAATGGCTGCAGGCAGAGTCCTTGTTTTCTATGATCCCAACAGGAAATTTAGGTGATATTTCTTTCCTGCGTGCCTACAAATACAGAATGGTCTGCTTCTGTCTATATGACTGTTCACTCTCTGTTCCTTTCCATTTAGACTATCCATGTGGCCATCGTCTGTGCCGGATACAATGCCAGCAGAGACGTCGTCACCCTGGTGAAGTCCGTCCTCTTTCATAGGTAAGATGGGTCTTTGCTTGTACTCTGTTGGCAGTTGTGTCCCTGATCACCTGCATGTTACTTTGGGGAAGATTATGTAAGAGTGTGGTTTTTTTACTCATTATTCATACTGCCATGAAAATGTAATCTTTGTCCAAAATATGAGGCAGAATATTGCATTAACCATTATTAATAGCAGGGGCTCAGCATTGCCAGCTTTCAGAACTACAAGGACATCCCAAGTTAGACACTTCTGTTTCTACTACTCTATATTCTCCAGAATTTTTTTTTTTTTTTTTACATTTCTGTTGGCAGATTATTTTGTACTTGGTTCTTTGAAATAGGTTTGTTGATATAGTTTTAAAAAGAGAAGATTAAGTTAAAGTAGGCACACTGTGATGGACCCTAATCCAGTGTGGCTAGTGTTAAAAATGTAAGATTGGGGCAGATCTAGTCAGAAAGAAGACTGTGAAGGTACTTAACCAAGGAACTAGACTTCAAATGCCTCAGATTTCCATCTTGTAGAACTGTGGCAAAATGAATTTCTGGTTCCAGCTATTCTTAGTCTGTGTTAGTGTGGGATGGCACCAATGAAAACATAAAATAATGCCCAGCTTGACTTGTCCCATTTCTGGGTACTTCTGACTGTCAGAAATCCTTCTTTAAGTTAGGCTAAAATGAACTTCCATAGCAGTTATTGGTAGACCTTGTGGGTCTCCATGAGACCAATCAGGTTAATTCTCTTCCTCTAGGAAACAGAGATACATATATCATCTATCTCTTCTCTTTGCTGCTTTTTCACGGACCTTTCCACCTTCCTTTGGATAGTCATGTTTATTCCCTAGACATACTTAAGGTCACATCTAGAATTGAGTCTTCAGTTCTAGCCATTCCCTGGCTCTTCTCTGACTGTTTATCAGAGATTTTGATAAAATTCATGTACAGTTGTAACCCATAATATAGACAGACATATATGAGTCAGGATCCTGAACATTCTTAGCAGAAGGAACACTGCCGAGAAGTTCTTCGTTCATCTGAATAGAGAGCACAGACTCAGATGAATTCTTCACTCAGACTTACTAACACTGCAAAAATGTGGAGGTTTCTTTTCTCCCCCTTCTACATCAGTCTCCCAACCATCCTTTCTCTCTTTAGTACCATGTAGCACTTCCTCTTAGAGATATTTCAGGTCCTCTCTTTTCCTTTCTATTCAGTTCAGGCACACAGGTCACTAACCTGGACATACCTTTTTTGGTTCCCAGATGTCTGTTCTTTATATCTATCCTCTCTGACTCCATAATGGTGTTTGAGACAGGAATCTCTGATCTTGTAAGTTGTATCTATCCATGATGTTCATTGGTAAGTTAGAATTTCATTATCCCAACTGTCATACCATTAGGAGTCAATGCTGTTCTTCATAATGTTTTCTTACCTGTCCATTCAGTGACTTCATGACTTGGCACTCTGGCCTGGTTGTAGCTTCCTACTCTCTCTACCATTTGTCCTCCTGCTCTGTCTACCCACTCCTTCCCCAGTCCCAAGCCATCAACTGCCTTCTTACATTATAAAATTTCACACATGCACTACCTATAACAGGAAGCCTGGTTTTAACCCTCTATGTGTTTAAGCTTATTTCTATTCTGCAGTCCACAAGACTACTTATCTTCTTGTCATATGTATTATATTGATCACTATGTATATATCCACAATTGCTTCTGTAGCAGAAATATGAATCTTTTGGGGACAGAGATTATGTCTTATTTCTATTTATCCCTCATATTTAGAAAAATTCCAACCAGTGAATGTGCATTTGTTTATCAAGTGCTTCTGGTGGAGTCCTTTAGTAAGGAACCTGAAGCAAACCTAGACTGAATTTATGTTCACACTCATGCCCCTGTAGCAGCAAGAGGCCTTCAGCAAGTTGTTTTAACCCTTTGTTTTATCTGTTAACTTTCTGTTAATCAGATCAGTCCCAAACTGACTTCCTATATAATAATGTGTATTCATTACTGTCCTCTCTAGCATATCTTTTGTACTGGACCTTTTATGTAGCTTCAGTCAGCTGGCCTATTGGCCAAAGATCACATTTCATACTTTCCAACCTCAAGGATGGGATGTAGAACATGAATAACAAACCAAAATATCACAATATTAATTAGGAACAAAGGCTGGCAAATTGTTCTCCTTGCCCTGACCCATTGAAGCTATGATGTCAGTTATATAGTTTAAGACATCATAGGAGTGTCAGGTAAAAATTGGCTGAGTCTTCTCATGTGAATCCAATGTCTAATAAAATGTCTTTTATTCCATGACTATATTCACTATGTAGTTTCCAACTTTTGTGACCTCATTGCTGCTTGCATCTAGGTACTATGAAGAATGCACATGAGCCAGATTGGAAATTCTTAGCCATGTCATTATTCCCCAACAGATAGTCCAAAAGCCTCTTATTTCATGAAAGGGAGGTTGCATGATTAAAGATAATCACTTTTTCTATTTCTCAATTATGATAAGTTTTTAGTTCTGGAAGATCCACATTTTGTGGGTTTTGTTGTTGTTTGTTTGTTTGTTTTTGTAAAAGTTTCCTTCCTGTTGCTTTCACTACACATCTTATAAACTGGTGGTTGTTGAGGATAAGTAATCTATATAGTACAAAAACCATTCAGTTTAAAAATAGCAGTTTTATTGGCAGAAATGGAAGGCATATCATCCTTCTATGGAGGCATGCACATCTGGGAGAGAGCTCATTACTAGTGTGAGTTATGAGCATGAAGTCTACACCATGACAATTAGTGCTACGCTTTCCTAATCAAGATAACCATTGGAGTCCCTTCCTCACCTTGACATTATATAAATGAGAATAACTGTGAATTAATTTGCTACTGATAGTGACTTTGGATATTAAGACAAAAGGATGCTTGAAAGACTTTTAGCTGAGAAAGTCCAGCTAAAAATAGCTTTCTTCCCTCCCAAGTACATTATGGGGATTGATGAAGACGTGATGATCAAATACAATGACAAACAATGTACCTTCCTAATGTTAATAACAGTAGAATAGTCATGGTTTAGGATGATCTTTGATAAATGAAGTACCCTCCTACTGTTAATAATAATAGACTAATTGTGGTTTAGGATGTTTCTTTTGGCTTTCACTGTTAATTATGTTAATTAGATTTATTTTTCCAGGCAAGATTTTCAACAGATTTTCATTTAAGGCTTGCTTTATTATGTCAAATCAATTTTATTTCTGCAATATGCTACAATGGAATGCTGTATTTTAAAATATAGTAAGAGACTGACATGCACAGTTAAATAACAATGTGGCACTGAATATTCTCCAACCTTCTGGAAAGAAATTTCAGAATATATGCTGAGGACCCTCACTCCATATGACTACTGAAGGATCTGTGTCTTAAAGGATGACCGAAACCCTTTTGTCTTTTACTTTTGAGATTATAATATAATACCTTCCGTGTAGCTTATATTACAATCTCCTTCAAACCCTTCCATAGAATCCTCCTCAATCTCTTTGAAACTGATAACCTCTTTTTTAATGAATTGTTGATACATACATACATACACATATACATACAAACACACACACACACACATTCTAAATATAAGATCAGGTATAACCAAACCCTTTTGAAATCTTGTGTGTAGTCATTGTAAAAGTAGCAGCTTGGGTTGGAAAGGGAGCATAGGTTGTGACCAGATCAAGTGGACCAACATGATTTTTGGCTTTGCTTTTGCTTTAGCCCTGTGGGGCTGTGCTTCCAGGCAATCAGTATACGTCTTTGAACATTGACTCTGCTCTTTCCCACCCCACCCAGCCATAGAGCCCTGCTTAGAATATGCAGAGAGATTCCTCTGTTTCCCTGTCCAACAAATGTTCCCTCACTTTGTTGCAAATTCGGTTCTAAATGTTATCATACTAAAAATCCCTGTTCTCCTGTACCTGCTGAAGAAAGGTACTGTTGCTGAGCCCTGTTTCATAGATAGTACAACCGAGGGCCAAGATGGCTAAGCCATTACTTAATATCTCACTGCCAGGAGAGTTTAAGCCCAGTATGCTTGCTTTCCCCTCCACAACTAACAAGGAGTTTCCTGACTTAAATATCATTTACCATTTCTTTTAGTATGCATCATCATTTTTGGTGGAGGTGTAGACAATGTTATCATTGTTGCAATGCCCATCATCGATTTTCTCCCCTGACAATTTGTTCTTGTGAGATCCTGAATCTTGCATGCATAAAAGGATTTAAAAGCTTAGGCATCTGTGTTTCTAGTAAAACTTAAGACAGTATATAGAAAGGACTGATGCCTTTGGCCACATAGATGCCTGTAGATGTACTAGGGAAAAATCATCTTTTTCCTTACATGTTAAGCTTCATGTGGACAATTGAATTTTAATTTCTCTTACCCAATACAGTAAATTCTACCATCCCTATAACTCTAGAAAAGCCAAGGCCCAGAGAGCTTAAGTGATGCATTTAAGGTCAGTGCTGAGCAGATGCTAATCCATTAGTTCTAGTCTTGTTTCTGCCAACCTCTAGAATTCATGATGCTTTAGCTATTCCACGTGGCCTCTTGATTCTTCTAGAAGGGCGCCCCTTCTCCATTATCTAATAAACATATTAATTAAGTTCTCCCTTATTTTTCCCATATTATAGTGGCTATTTAGCCTCCTTCAATTCAAGGATGCTCTGATCCCAGATCCCTTCTACTGGGAATCTCCTGAAATAGTCTCCTGAAATTACTGAATAGTAAGTGTCAATGATTCACTAAGGCCTACTGTTGCCATCACTGGCTCTTTTCTTTGCCTAAAATTGCTGTTGCATTGTGAACTTAGTAAGTAAAGATTATCGCAGCTTCTATCGCCTTGCGTATTGTAATGAAAGTAGGCCTTGGATTGCCTTTTGGGAGCTTTGGCACTTTTCTAGCAAATTAAGGAGAGGCAGGAAAAAAGCAATGATTTAATCTTTACTTTCTGCACTTCTCTATTTATTGCCTCCTGACCTTGAACATGGGAGCAGTTAAGGAAACAGAGACAGCGGAAGTATTGCTCATTAAAAGTGTAGTCTTCAGGATATGTTGGAGCTGGAACATTCCCATGACTTCAGGAGAATATTGATACTCATGCAAATAAGGCTACTGGATATTAGGATATGGACCAAGCCACCTCTCTATGAAGAGGCCTTTTCCCATGGGTCTGAGGCTGTACTTTCTCAAACATACTTATAACTAGTAACTGGTGTAAAAAAAAAACTAGCTTAGATATGATACTGTTATAAAACTAAATAGCCTTTAATTGTATATTGAGAAGATTATTCCTTGTGAGTGAGTTTTTTGTAACATCATTTGTGAAAATTTTTTTCAGTAAATGTGTTCTTAACATCTGCCTAAGTGGTGTGTTCCTTTTGTATAAAAGAGAAGACAGAGGTTCACAGATTCTAGCAGATTGTGGTACTTGCAAAACTCTATCATTAAAATCCATTCTTACCTTCCTGAATTAGAAGCCAAAGATAAAAGGAGACTCATAAGCCACCTGTGTAAGAGATGAGATCATTCTTTTATTAGTTAGTCTTGAGTTGTAGAAGTCTTCATTAACTGTGGGCATCGTCAGTGTGTTTCCTATGACCTACAGAACTGACCATACCTGCTGATTCCAGCCCAGACTGGACATGTGCAGGTTCTCCCACCTAGGGATCAATGTGCCAAGCAGGCCACGCCTCCCAGTGTAGTGAAGAATCAGGAACAGCTGAGCAAAGCCAGTTCACCTCAGTTCCACATTCACAGTGTGGATTATCATTCCAGTCTCAGACAACAAAATATGTGGGTGCAAGTATTCCTAGAGTAAATTGGTGCTTTGAAAGGAAAACATTCAGTATTCCCAATAAATTTGTCATTGTTTAGCTATCATTACTCTAGAATATTAGGCCATTTTATTGCATCCCCTAAACATGCCCACATATCTGTCGCTAGTCTCTCATTCGTCTCACATCACCAATCATCAATCTGTTCTCTGTCTTTAGATTTGCCTAGTCTGAACATTTTGTTGCCATGTGCATCATGCAATATTTAGTCTTTCTCACCGGCTTCTCTCCCTTCAAATGAGGTTTCATGGTTCTTTCATGGCATAACATTGCTAAATTTCTTTCCATTTTATTGTGCATCAGTATTCCCATATGAACAAGACATAGTAAATATAAAAATGACCATCAATTAATGATAAATACAGAACAAAACATTTACTATGTCTTGGATATTAAGAATGACTGTACTAATTGTGTATACGTTTTTATTATTTGCTATTTGTTCTTCGACAGTTTCATACATGAGTGTCTATTTTAATCATCTACACCGCATTCGTTTTTTTTACTCTCATTTGCTTCTTACTGAATCCCTTCTTAACACATTTACCTTTTATTTTTGAGAGAGGAGTTAGCACCCCAAAAGAAGTAGCTGCAGCTTCTGTGGTAGCTGAAGAGCCAATAAAGTTGAACGTGACCAAATCAGTAGCCTAAAACATAAATTAAAGAACTTGAGACAAGAAATGGCCTAAGGAGACCAGACTGGATGAGTAAGGAATGATCACTCTTTTTGTTGGTTTACAGTGCATATATAAGGGGTTTATGTTGTTTATTATCTCAGCATGTGCTAATACTCAAAAATGATCCATCTAAATAAAGATCTCTGCAGTTTCCACTCAGCTCATGCCATAATCCTAAAATAATGCCATTTTTATGGTGCAAAAGGAAGGTATTCTTTCCTCAGAGCCCCTTCTCATTTAGTCCTTAATAAATCTGTTTTTTGTTTGTTTGTTTGTTTTGCTTGTATTGTTGTTGTTGTTGTTTGGGTTTTGTTTCTGTTTGTGTGTTTGTTTTGTGGGGGCTCACTTCTCGTTTACTTACTATATTTAGGTATGAGCCAAAAACTCAGGAGTCTCTGGTGACCATTGGGCTTTAGTCAAACTGTATTAGTTTTGGCTGTAGGTTGTAGGCATGGGCTTATTTTTATCTGCCAATTAAAGAAGTAAAAAGTCAAGAAAGTCTTAATCTTAGGGATTCCCAGCAGAGCCATCATGTGAAACTTGGAAAATTGGAGTCCTCTCTTGGTGTTCTTAGTCTCAGTAATAAGTGAATGTAAGAAGCAGCAGAAATGGAAGCTCAAGGACAAACAATGAACTTAAATCGAAGCTGGAGGACAGTTTATTAGAGTTTAAAGGAAAGCTCCAGGACTAGCAAGCTCTAAACCTTGCAGATGCCTGGAATAGGAGACTAGTTAATTTAAGCTAGTTTGGTGTTCATCTCTATGCCTCTAGGAAACCATTTCTCAGGAGTGGAGTTTTAGAAAAACCATAAGAAAGTTCAAAGCATTAGCTAATTTAAAAGCATATACAGCTCCACCACTAGATTAACTTGGTAGATCAGAGTCAAGGAATGCTACAGACATCATACTATGCAACAACTCTCAAGCAAAAAAAAAATTATTGGGGAGCAGCAGAGTAGGGACATGACAGGCAGACAGACCAGACAGACAAACAGAGCTGTTTAACTTCTAAGAAAGGAGACTAGGACATGCTTCCAAGAATGGTAGAGTCCATTCTTTATATGAGCTCTCTGAGTTCAACTCACCAAGAGTCCAGAAAAATCACTGCTGCTTACAAAAACACCAACAAAAGAAAAAAACAACTCATCACTGCCCCCTCTTCTCTTTTTAGCCCACTGAGTTTAAGTAAGGTTACTTGCCTGTATATCAGTGGACAGTTACATTCTAGATCACAGGCAATACACTCACACATGTGCGTGTGTACACACACACACACAACACACACACACTTTTTCACTTTTCTTTATCACTAGGAGAGGAATTTGCTGAGTAGCTCAGAAATGGTATTACTGTGCTAATTTTCATTTCATTTCATTTTTTTAGAAATTTCTAAATTTCGTCAGTAATGGTTACTGTCTCAGAGTCCTTCCCAGCCAAGCTGTTGTTATTGTTTTTACTTTAAGCATGTTAATTGATATGCAGAGCCATCTTATTGTTCTTTTACATTTTGCAGTTTGCATTTCCTTGGGGATTAAGAAGATTGAGTGTCTTTTCATGTGCTTATTGACCATTTGTAAATCTTTCTTGAGAAATGGTTATTTAGAGCCTCTCCAGGATTTTTAATTGGTTTACTTGTCTTTTTTGTTTGTGTTGTAAATGATCTTTATCATCCTAACAAATTCCTCATAAGTTACTCACTTGCAGATATTTTTCTCCTACTCTTGAGTAATGTTTTTCACTTTATTTATGTCCTTCCAAGCACAAAAGTTCTATTTATTTTCCTTCCTTCCTTCCTTCCTTCCTTCCTTCCTTCCTTCCTTCCTTCCTTCCTATCAGCAGCACATAATTATTCCCCATGATCCTAGGCTTTAGGGTTCTAAGATGAGGATGCTAGGATGATCAGACTCTTGGAACCTTCCTTTGGATCTACAAATGGCCTTCTGTGTCTTCCACATTGTAGTGATCAGGGACAACCAGTTTTTGTCTTGTTTTGTTTTTTGTTTGTTTTAATTTAGTGAAGTCTTATTTATCCCTGCTCCCCTCTCCTTTTTAGATGCCAAACCTAAATGATGTGTGTGATTTGTGAGAATAGCATAGACTTTCTTGGCTATTTAAGAACTCAACTTGGGGATCTAAGATATCTGAAGATCAGGCAGTTTTCACCAAAGGTACCCTGAGCCAGTGTTGTCAGAGTTCATTTTCTCATGCCTAAGATGTATAAGGATATAATGTGAAGCAAGGACAAGGCTGAGCAGAGCAAATTTATTAAGGAAATTAAATAATTGAAATTAAAATTTAAAATAAATAATAATTAAGTAATTATTAAATAATTAAATAATTGTTTAAAATAATTAAATAATTAAAATTTATTAAGGAAAAATGATAAAGAACTACTGAGAGCAAGGAAGAAAAGCCTTCTTGCTGTTCTATCCCAGTTACTACAGGAGCTAGATGGACATTGAAGCAGTCTTTTTTAAGACTGAGCATTTTTAGTACCTGAAGGCCTGAACCAGTAAGGAGTTCACATACCCTACACAATTTCTGTCTATAGCAGCAGAGTTACTCTTTCTCCTGTAAGAAATAAGTTCGGAATCACAAAGAAAGACACCATCACTTCAAGTATCTATCTGGATAAAGCAAAACTATACTCTTTATGATGTGTCTATAAAAAGATAGAGAGTATATGTTCTATGGAATGTGTCTAGTGAGGTGTGGGGAAAGGGGATGGCTCAGCCGGCCCATGCTGAGGCATCCCTTGCCCCTGAGGGACCAGGCAGAATACAGTATATTATAGAATAGAGTTTATTCAAGGCATGGTGAGGGGAGTTAAGAGGGTAGTAGTGGCAGAGAAAGGCAGAGAGAGGGAGAGAGTAGAAGCTGGCCATGAACATGTGGAGAGAGGGGGAAGGGAATTGGGAAGGGAGGGGGGAAGGGGAGAGCCCAAGAGGGCCAGAGAGAAGCAAGAGAACAAGAGAGGAGGGGGCAAGCAGCCCCTTTGATAGTAGGTCAGGCATACCTGGCTGTTGCCAGGTAGCTGTGGGGGTGAAGTTTAAGATAGAATCCTAACACTTGATCCAGAGTGTATGCCCCAAAGAGCAAACACATTGACAAGAAGTGTACTTGATATTTATTCAAATTCAGGTGGTAACTGTTTTTCCCTATTGGCTGCAGCTCCTACCTAACAGTTTGATTCATTTGGCCATTCATAAAAGAATTGGTACAAAAGGAGTGAAGGAGGAAAGGAGTCAGGGCTTCAAGGGCAAAAGGTTCACTGTTCCAGGCCATGAAATTCCTAGAATGCAGCCCTGGGTCTTTGTGCAAGCAATGATTGTCCCATGTTTTGGGAGTTATATTAAAAGATTTGGGGGGGGGAGTCTTACAAGTTGGGGTAAACAGATTTTAATCCTTGTTTTAAATACAAGTTTTCCAAGTATTTGATAGAAAAGACTCATATTTAATATTTCTTACAAATGCAGGCTTCAAATGTCATGTGTACTTAAACTCATGATCCACCATGGGGCCTCCCCATGACTGCCTACGCAGAACAACTAAACCCTAGTTTTGTAAACTAGTTATACTAGCCAATAGTGAAGAAGTCCCTCCTCCATTTCCTTCAAAATGCTTCTCTACTTAAGTTCCAGTTACTTTTGTCAAATTGTGATGGAGTTTGGCCCATCTTGGTCTTTGTTTATCCACTTATTTTTTTCATTAAACAAAGGCGAGGTAATTCTTTGCATGAGAAAGAAACTGAAAAAAATCTGGAGATTATTAACAAAATGGAGCTCCCAAAGCTCCAGTCTTAATACAGTAGGTTATAGGGGGTTCTTAGAACTACGTGTGGCCTCTTTGTTCCTCATACTAACTTTGGTCAACAAGGCAGAAGACAGTGTGATTCCAGCAGTTTGCTGATGATTCAGGAAGAGGTCACAAGCATGTAGAAGAGCAGAGTACATTTTTGAAGCTACAGTGGGACATGTAGTTTCAGCCCCACTAAGGCAGTGAAAGGAAACCAGGCCAGTGCCCGGTTGAAATATAAAAGCTTTGCCTCAGGCAGCTCACCTTATACCAGAGGAAAAATGCGTAGCTACATCAGAGACTATCATTACTAACTTTGAGGATGGAACCAGACAGGTACCTGGGATGGAGCCCAGTGGGAAGAAATGGGGCTGCTTTGCGTAGGATGGCTAAAGAATGATGTCCTGAGTTTATGACCCTGGAGCTTATTTTGTAGAAAGAATGGGAGACAGTCATATGGGAATATAGAGACATGAGAATGATGGTGAGAGATCATTACAATCCTTGTTAGCTCAATGTAGGAGTGGGATCTTACCATATCATACAGTGAACAGAGAATGAAGAGATCATTTTAGAGAGAATATTGGATTTATAGAATGAAATATATGTTGAATGAGGGCATAGTCATGGAGAAATAAGTAAAATATTCATGAGATCACCAAATGTTAGGTGTGATCATGATAGCCATCATTAACCAAGTACTTCCAATATATTTTTTATTTGCTTCATATACTTGAGACCAATTGATGTAGATGATAGATAGATAGATGATAGATAGATAGATGATAGACAGATAGACAGATAGACAGATAGATAGACAGACAGACAGACAGACAGACAGACAGAGAAATCAAACACTTTTTAAAGATCTAAAAACTGACAGAGATGAAACTTTTCAAGGTTCACCATTACTTTTTTATAGAACTAGAATAAATCAAAGCCAGTGCATTGATCTCCTGAGATCCAACTTGGAACCTCTAAGTAGAGCGTGTATGTAACAGAGTTGTAGAAGATGGATGGGACTATTTATTGCAAGAAAGGCTGGGTAAATGGTATTTATTGCTAATCCCAAAGATTTGAGGAGAAAGACTACCAACCTAAATCATGGCCAAATTAATTCTAAAAAGCAGTTAATTAAAGCTACCCTTTTTTGTACATGTCCTGTCTCTCCCTAAAGGTGAGAATCAAGAGATCAACATTGGACATGAGGAAGATAAGGTTTTTATAGCTCTGCAGTAGGGGGCTTCCAAATGGGGGATTTGGTAGACAAAATAGGTTATAAATGGAGAATTCAGCATCCTAAAACAAAGATGTTTGCAAGGTGGTCATAACAGAGTAGTCATAACAACAGGTAGTCATAGCAAGGTAATCTTAGGTCATAATAATCAAGTGAAACCAAGGAATGCTTGTTGTTTCCTGGAACCAATGGTAAAGAACAATTTGTGGTTATAGCTCAGTTTCAAGAAATAGAAGTTTAATCATGAACAGGAATGGGCCTAGTTTTTCTTTACTATAAAATGGCTTTTTTATAAGATGGAGGTAGGCTTGCTCATCATTTATTAGACTCAAGCAAATGCTGCAGAAAGAACCAGAACTGGATTTAAGACTCATTTCCATTTTTCCCTGTATCCATTACTTTTTTGTTTCAACAAAAAACTTGAGACAGAACAATTTACTAAAGGATTTATTCTAGATTATAGTTCAAGTACATTACAACCTTTCTTCTAGTACCAATTTTCAGTATTGTCACGTATCTCTTTGTTATAAGAAAATCCCCTAGCAAAATCAACTTAAGAAAGAAATGGTTTATTATAGCTTGCAACTCAAGGGGGGATACATTTTATAATGAAGAGGAAGGCAGGAATACAAAGTCAATCAGTACATCTCTGCAGTTAAGGAAGTAAAACAGAAACAGGAAGTGAGCTTAAGCTAGAAAACCTCAGACACAGTCTCTCTCACTTAGTCCAGCAAAATCTTAATCCTCTAAAGGTTCTACTACCTACCCAAACAGTACCAAAATCTGGAGATCAAGTATTCAAGTACCTAAGTCAAATGGAGGACATTTCATATTCAAACTACTAAAGCCCCCTGAATCCTTGCCCTGTGTCATGCTGTCTCAAACTGTCCAGGAAGGGCTGAAAACTGTAGACAGTTAAATGAGTAAAAGCCTTTGGACCCACTACAAAAGAGGCAAGCTAGTATCCTCATTGAGGTTCCAGATGACTGCCGCATGAACACATAGCTTTGTTTTAGAAAAGAAAAAGCAGAATACACAACTTATCTTTGAGTGAATGGAGAAGTATGTTGCCAGCTACCCACACCAGTTTAAGGTGAGGTCCCTGTCATTATGTTTTTGCATTAATGCTGGCATGTCTAGTTGGTGTGTGCAAAAGTTGTCACAATTGTTAATTATGCCCTACTTAAATTTTTAGAATAAAGACATCTTGATAACAGATGTGAGAATTCCGTTTGACTTTCTTTGGTCCTATCTTGTCCACACTCAGAAATTCAAGGTTGAAGATGATATCTTTTCTCCCTTGCAGTTCTAATATTATCACCAAGAGCACTGTAGAGCTGCATGCCTGATTTACTTCCACAGTGGCCTGCGATAGTATCCCACATTATTTGTTTGGAAGGGGGTGGTTTTGCAACTAGAATCATGACCCTTAATGCTACTCTGGCTTCCTTCTTTACCCTCAACAGGCGGAACCCTCTGCATTTCCACCTCATTGCTGATTCTATTGCTGAGCAGATCCTGGCTACACTCTTCCAGACCTGGATGGTACCTGCAGTGAGAGTAGATTTCTATAATGCTGATGAGCTCAAGGTATGGAAGGGAAAGCTGGAAGGGAGAACAGTTTCGCTGATCTCCTCTAGCTGGGAGTCTTGGTGGGGAGTAATTAGACAGTCGCAAGAACAGAGACCTCAGCTCTTAATAGGAAATGTTCATGTTCTAATTATGCTTATCTGACATTATCATTAAGCAACACATTAGCAAAACTGGTCTGTTAACACAGACTTTACTTTGGTCTGTGCAATTCTAGCCACCAAGGCACACTATAAAAGCTGAAGTTCACTGATGTCACTTGATGCCTGAACAATGTCTGTGGTAGAATGGTAGATCATCATTCTCTAGCTCTTGAGGTGAATGTTGCCATTAGAGTCTGACAGAACTTGCTTAAACTTACTGGTCACAAGACTCAAACCAATCACCAGACCATGATGGCCTGTTTCTTCAGGGACAGAAAGATTGTACTCTCAAGTCTTGGGGTAAATAAGAATTTCTAATGAAGGAATATATGTTGATGCCCCAAGAAGATTATTCTGAATAATTACTGTTGTAATTGTAAAAAGATAAAGAAATATAGGAATATGTTCTGTGCAGGTGTGGTGATATGTGGGAGTAGGGGGTACCTTAGCAGGCCCATGCCGAGGCATCCCTTCCCCCTGAGGGACCAGCCACACAACAGTATAAGATAGAATAGTGTTTATTTAGGGCATGGGGAGGGGAGTTAAGAGAGTAGTTGAGGCAGAGAAAGGCAGAAAGAAGGGGAGAGTAGAGAAGTAGAGGCCAGTGGAGAGAGGGGGGAAGGGAAAAAAGCCCAAGAGGGCAAAAGAGAAGCAAGTAGGAAACAGGAGTAAGAGAGAGGAGAGGGCAAGAAACCCCTCTTACAGTGGGTCAGGCCTACCTGTCTGTTGCCAGGTAACTGGGGAGAAGCATACCTGGTTATTGCCAGGTAACTGTGGGATGGAGCTTAGACAGAATCCTAACATTTCCCCATTTTGGTTTAATTAAAAAAAATAAAAAATTAGAAAAAGGTGATGGTGAAGCAGGAATAGTGTCGACGTGATATTGGGCTGCTTCATGCTGACATTGGGGACGACATGTCTCTGGGGATGGGGGATGTTTGTCCAGTCTTAGGAGAATTGGCTGCCTCCTTGCTGTCCAGGGTCTGTAGAGCTGTCTAAGGATTGGTCAGAAGGAACAGGTCCAGTAGAAGCTGTCTGTGTCTGAGAAGAGATTGGAGCATCTGAAGGTTACTTCTCTGGAGCTGTCCTGGATACAGTAAGCGCCTGGACTTGATAAGATATTGAAACACATTATTATAGGTAGAAAATAAGATTTAGTACATTTGGGAGAAAGAAACAATTAAGATGTACATTTGAAACCCAGAGGAATCCCACTCTCTGGAATAGGTTAGGCAAATGTACTTATGTGGATGGAGCCTATTTGGTCCATGCGAGGTAGATCTGAGCAGGTTTCTTGTAGCTTATAAGCTTATAAAGGAGATAACAACATGAGTTAACCACATGAACAGTCTTTAAGATGAGCCTTTTATGGAGCAAAAGGAACAAGATTAAAAATTTGGAAAAGTTGAATCATATAGTGGAATGTTTTATTAAAGATAGGCAAATTTATAGGAACTCAGATAATGTTAGGACAATGGCATAGCAAGAAGAGGAAATATGAAGCATTTAATTAATGAAAAATGAGATTTGGTAACAAAATAACAGATTACATCTGTGAAAGTTTTTTTTTCTTCTAGTTGTCAATGTAGTCAGAAGTCTGAGAAATAAAAATCTAGCAGTTCTATTATTTAAAAAATGACAGAGTCCACTAGCCAACAGTTCCCGTGGCCTCTATGGTCTCAAAGGCAACTTGGGCAGAGTCAGTCTGGCTTTCAAGTACAGAAGACACAGGGCTTTTTCCTCTGTGGAATGGATATGCCTGACATGAGAAATGGCTTACCTTTATTTTAGCCAAGTCATTTGACTCAGGGTGTCCAGTTTTGCATACTGTGTTCCTCAGTGATTATCATATCACAATCCAGACAGTATCTTGTAGCTGTGTCCACATCTTCTGAGACCTTGTGGGAGAAACTGTTAGGGACTTTGGGAATTCTGTCTGTCATAAATTCAATAACTAACAAACTTCTGACAGGATTGAGGGCCATGGTTATAACTGAATAGAATTTAATAACAGTAGTGAAGACAGGATAGGAATGAGAATCTAAAATAACTTGGACAGGTTGTGTAGGTAGAAAAGTATATTGTTGTATTAGCAAAGAGACATATGGCTAGGGCAGAATAAGAAAGCTGACAGCACTGGCATAAGATCGTGGTGACAGAAATTGAGTTTGTCCAGGCAGGTTCAGGCCTGTGACACAAACTGAGCAATGTAGGCCTAAAGAACAGGCCAAGGGTGTGGGAGCATGGATAGGTAAGTATTTGGGCCTTTTTTCATTTACTAGACTGCTGGCAGTATGTGTGAAGATCCCTTAAAATATATGTTCGAAAACAATTTAGTGCCCCAGGCATGACTCAAGGAACGGAACTGGCAGAAGCAGTTGTAGTGGGAGCCAGCAACTGAGGTAGAGAAGCCTAAGCTGTTTTGTTAGCTAATGGTTTGCTAGCAGGAGGCTACAGGTCACTAGCAGGCAGGGAAAGACTGAAGCAGGTCTGGGGCAGTGAGCAGCTCTTCCCTGTTCCCTCCCCACCCCCTGTCCTGGTAAGCTCACTATGAACCAGGCAGCACTCAAGCGGCTGAGGGGCTGGGATTCTGCATGTTTTGCTGCTCAGGCTGGACATGGCAGCTCCTCAGGCAGTAGTGAGCAGCAGGCCAGGCAGAAGTTCTGCCAGTGAAAAACTGAATGTCTCCTATCCTCAGTCTCTTCCCTAGGACCTTGCAGATGGTCACTCTGACCAGAGGGAATGGGGACTTTCTGGTTTGGGCAAGTGACTGTGGATCTCTTATGGTTGCTGAGGTGTGAATCAAACCTGCAGAGTTTCTAGATCCAAGATACAGGGCACCAGTGTTGTGATTATGTGATGGTTTGTATATGCTTGTCCCAGGGAGTGGCACTATTAGAAGGTGTGGCCTTGTTGGAGGAAGTGTGTCACTGTAGGATTGAGCTTAGAGATCTTCCACTTAGATGCCTGAAGATGCCCAGTCTGTTCCTGGTTTCCTTTGGATAAAGGTGTAGAACCCTCAGCTCCTCCTGCACCATGCCTGCCTGGATGTTGCCATGCTTCTGCCTTGATGACAATGGACTAAACCTCTGAACCTGTAAGCCAGCCCCAAGTAAATGTCTTTTATAAAACTTGCATTGGTCATTGGTGTCTGTTCACAGCAGTAAAACCCAAACTAATACAGAAGTTGGTACCGGGAGTGGGGTATTGCTGTGATAGGCCTGACCATGCTTTTGTTTGGAAGAATGTGGGTTTTGGAACTTTGGATTTGGAAAGTCATGGAATGCTTTAAGTGGGGCTTAATGGGCCAGCCTAATAGGAATATGGAAGACAGTGGTGCTGAGGGGTCATTTGAACTGTGTAGGCCGGATGACCCAAAAGGTTTCAGTGGAGAATAACTTTCATATGTGGTTGAGAGACTGTTTTTGTGATGTTTTGGTGAAGAACATGGCTGCTTTTTGCCATTTTCTGAAGAGACTGCCTAAGGCTAAGGAAAAGAGATGTATATTAATTGTATTGACAAAGGAAGTCTCAAAAAAGCCAAACAGAGACTTTGTTCTCTGGTTAAGTCTGATGTAAAGCATTTTGAACAAACATAGCAAGTTGAGAAAGGAAACATACAAAATATATAGTTTGAGCATTAAAGGGACACCAGGAAGTGAAATGGAGCTAAATTCAAGGATATTAAACTGAATTAAGGAAATAGTGACTTTGAGGCAAAATTCCTCCCGGCTAAATTTAGGTTCAGGCGTGGTAGTAGAAGCCTTTAATCCCAGGAGACAAATATAAGCAGATCTCTGGATTCAAGACCAGCCTAGAACAGAGCAAATTCTAGGTGAAGAAAAACTTAAATCCAGGTTTGGTAGATCACACCTTTAATCCCAGTGCCTAGGAGACAGGCATGCATGCAGATCTCTGAATTCAAAGTCAGTCTATGGAGCAAGATACAGGACAGCCAAGCTTAAGCAGTGAAGGAGTTGGAATAAAGGAAGCTAGTGATAAGGTAATAGAACAAGGGGGCCAATGTTCCAGCTCCTGCAAACAGCAGAACCCAGCAGCTTAGGCCATGTGTCTCTGGCTTTATATTCAAGAGGAGAAGGAGACTATTGGGACAATTGATGCTGGTTAGCTGGAGCTAAGAAATTAGTGGTGATTAGAAAAGACTAGCATCGCTTAGGTGATATCTTCTGGGAAGTGTTTCCTGAGAGCACAAAGAAGCTGTGTTCCAGAGATAGCCAAGGTTGTACCTCATGCTGCAGCTGTACTTGGTAATGTGTAAGAATAATCCAGGTGGTACTGGTTTTGAAGGCATGAAGTCATCATGAAGAACAGCTGAGGTTTGGCACTGTGAGAGGCCATGGAAGGCCATTGGTGAAAGTGCAGCCTCAGTTGTAGTTGACAGCGAAGGACTGAAGGGGTCATGCAAAGGAGTTGAGGCTTGATACCATGAAGACAGCCTATGAGAGGCTTTAGTGAAGTATAGTTGCAGTAGAAGACCCTAGCATATTGGAGATGTCAGTACCATGGGATGACCACCAAGAACAGCAGTGGAATGGATCAACTTGAACTTAGAGTGCTACAGAGGGCAGAGCTGGAGAAGTGACACTAGCCCTTTGGAGATGCACAGAAGATCATGTGTGGAACTCAAACATTGGAACAAGAAGCTGTGAAGCTGAAGTTGACTTGGGGACCCCAAGATGTTAAAGATGCCAGAGCCACAGGATGCCTGCCAGGAAAGCTGCTAACAGGGAGTGGAACCAGCCCAGGAGAAAGAACCTTGTTGCAGTCAACAAAGATGAAAAGGGAGTTGAAGTTCTGAAGACTGCTTTGCCATCAGACATGGAGATACAGAGTTTGGAGACTGCCCAGCTGGTTTCCTGTCTTGCTTTGGGATTTACAGTTAAGTGATTGGATGAATCTCAGAAAAGACTTTGAACTTTGGACTTTTAACATTGTTGAGAATACTATAGACTGTGGGGACTTTGGAAGTTGGACTAAATGTATTTTGCATTATGCTGTGTTTAGGTATGGCCCCCATAGACTTATGTTTCAACAAGCCTATGGGGACCAGGGAGTGGAATGTGATGGTTTGTATATGCTTGTCCCAGGGAGTGGCACTATTAGAAGGTGTGGCCTTGTTGGAGGAAGTGTGTCACTGTAGGATTGAGCTTAGAGATCTTCCACTTAGATGCCTGAAGATGCCCAGTCTGTTCCTGGTTTCCTTTGGATAAAGGTGTAGAACCCTCAGCTCCTCCTGCACCATGCCTGCCTGGATGTTGCCATGCTTCTGCCTTGATGACAATGGACTAAACCTCTGAATCTGTAAGCCAGACCCAAGTAAATGTCTTTTATAAAACTTGCATTTGTCATTGGTGTCTGTTCACAGCAGTAAAACCCAAACTAATACAGATTATAAAAAGATACAGGAAAATAAGATATGTTCTATGGGGATGTGGTGAGGTGTGGGAGAAGGGGATGTCTCTGTGGGCCCATGCCGAGCCATCCCTTCCCCCTGAGGGACCAGCCACACAATGGTATAGCATAGAGTTTATTTAGGTCATGGGGAGGGGAGTTAAGAGAGTAGTAGAGGCAGAGAGAGAGAGAGAGAGAGAGAGAGAGAGAGAGAGAGAGAGAGAGAGAGAGAGAGAGAGAGAGAGAGAGGAAGAAGAAGAAGAAGAAGAAGAAGAAGAAGAAGAAGAAGAAGAAGAAGAAGAAGAAGAAGAAGAAGAAGAAGAAGAAGAAGAAGAAGAAGAAGAAGAAGAAAGTAGAGGCCAGCCATGACTACAGAGAGAGAGAAAGGGGAAGGGAAAGGGGAGAGAGACGAGCTCAAGAAGACAAGAGGAAAAAGAGAGAACAGCTCCATCACTGGATTATTAAGAACAGAAAGGCAAGATTTTGTTCAAAAGAGAATCACCACATTTCTGAGTGTCTTTTGGAGTCTGGGTTGGCAGCCTGCCTGAGACTTTGCAAAGTGGTTTTGTCTATATACCAGCCCATATCCCAACAGCAGTCCTAGGACAGGTAAAACATGCATTTTTTTTCTATCTTCCCCTTTTACTATCCCACTTTTCTTTTTCAGATAGAGTCTCTTTATACAGCCTGCCTTGGCCTTGAACTCACCATGTATCCCCTGCTAGCTTGAAATTCACTATGAATCTAGTATGAATATTTTTCTATATTAACTGTCAGGAAGAAAGCATACTCTCATGTCACCCTTTAGATAAAATCTGGTAAGGAGAAAGAACAGGAGGGAAGTAGACATGAACTGTATTCTTTAGTTGTATTCAACAATTATGTCAGAAAACTCATATACAGACACATAAGACAGCCTTTCCTGATACGACTGGCTCCAAGAAATCACTTTGTACAGTTCTTCAAAATGGCATTTCTCAGAAATGCTCCTGTGGGCCCCTTATTATCTCTGTTTGTATTGGAGATGGAATATGAGAGAATAGGAAATGTATGAGTGATGGGTACATGATTAAAAATGAACTGTTGGAAACCCACCATGGACTGGTATACTTCTCTCCATAATGACCAGTTAGTTTGAATTTGCAAATAGGAGTCTCAGCCTGCCCATCCCTCTTGTCTGTTGAATGTTCTCCAGTCTTCCAGTACTTACATAGCTCATTTATTTCCAGCGTCCAAATTCCTATATCAAAAGGCTACCAGGATAGTACTTTCTGTGCCCTGATCTCTGCTCAAAAACTTGTCTCTGTGAGCCTCCAGAGAGAATGGGGGATTTACTTTGGTACAGAGCTTTATAGATGTCTGGACACTGTCACTCATTTCTCATGACAACCCTCTGGGCTTGAGAGTAAAGTTTGATTACCTCCATCTCACAGATAATTCATAAACCTGCAACCCAGCACTGCAGAGTATTTGCCTAAGATCAGGCAGTTAATAAATGCCAAGGCTGATATTTGACTTTTCTCTTTTGAAATGAGATGATATAAGGCAGGATGTTGTACAGTTCACTAAGCACAGATGGAGTTTAGATCTGAAGGAAAGGACTGCAGCCACTAGAAAATGAGGATGCCCTTGTCCTAGTGTACTTGATCCTCTATCTTTTGGGGCCCCTAGGCTCATGAGCTACATCTAACATCTATTTCCTTTAGAATGAATATATTGTTTCTAATGATATCTCTGCTTCTCCTCTGGATTCCCACAATTCTATGGTATCAGTTTAGTATCCCCACTATATGGATAAATAACCGCAAATCTTAGCTTAACATCCTGAAGCTACGTGTAATCATGTCTCAAAACCCAAAACTGTCATAACTCCATTGTGTCTGATTCTTGTCCTTTGTTCTTTCCCTTTCTTGTGTAGGCTAACACATTATCTATGTCTAGTTAAAGAAGGGTTCCCCAAGCTCTCAGTGTTGTACCTTTTCTGACTGCCTCTGAAAAACAAATGAATTAAGCATGAATTCTCCATTTAATGGCTTGCTGGGAACAGAACTTTCTGCAAGGGATAAAAGTGACCCACTCTAGTGATGTTGCTGAGGCTTGCAATGGCCCAGAACTCTCATCCAGGGACCTTGTTCAAAACTAAATGATCATTACTGTAGTTAGTTTGCATTAAATCAGCAAAACAGTTCTTGCCAGCTTTTAGACAAGGCCCTGCATGTCTATTAGCCTTTTATCCTGCCCCATCTTGCACAGACAGTCACCTTCATGCTACCACTGGGGTAATCCTGAGCTCATAAAGGGAAGTAGCTGGGGCAGTGGCTGTTTCATGATTCATCTATCTAGTAGGGAGTCCTAATTGATCTCCTTTTCTTGTAGCATTGATGTCTGCTTTTTACCCATATCACAGAGGTTGTGAAGTGGAATTCAAGACAGTAGTTACAGAAAATATTGATGGTTGACTGGAGAAATTGGTGTCCCACTCATCTCTAATTGCCTTTGTGTTGCTTCCTGTGGAAAGAGAGGAGGTTCTCTTTAGATAACTATAATCTCTCAGCCCCCTTGCAGGCCTTCAAGAACATTCTGTTATTCCTCTCCTTAGACCATTAGGTGAACTCCTGCCTATCCAGTCATATTTCCTAGGAAGAAAAACTTCTTGAACACTGACGTTTCAACCACAGTGAAATGAAGCAAACATGGATTCTGTGCATTGAAGGAAACATGATATTCATAACTTTTTGAACAAATTAGGCCTGGAAAGACAAGAAAAGTACCCAAGGGCTCCTCAATTATTTTTTCTAATATAGACCTTTTCCCCCAAAATCTGTCCTGGATTTTCAAAAGGTAGTCCTGGAGTATGGTATAGAGCTACACTAATAGTAGTTGTGCTTTAGTTGATGTAATTGGATATCCCTGTGTGTCTGAGCAGTTCCATTTTTGTGCAGTTTCTGATCTACTGTGAGGTACCCAACAGAGAACCCAGAAGGAAAGTATAGCTTGTGGTTTTCTGATAAATGCTAAAGTAAGCAGAGCAACACACAGCACTTAAGTCTTCCAAACGATAGCTAAAGCTCCCTTTATTGGTAATGTCTCTGTGCATATAAATGGCATTTTATGCTGGGAAGCTCAGTGCTTGGCACCCTGTATGCACTTACCTTCTTCTCACATGGCTCTCTGTCACATGTAAATAGGCCCTAATCAGGACAGTCCAGCTTCCAATATTTCACCTTTACAACAGTGCAAAAGTGTTATGCATGTAGTAAAGTGTACTTGAGATTTGGAATTTGGGTCTTTCACTTGCTAATAGCATGTAGCATATTCCTCTTGTAATGCTGGGCAACAACATACAGTTGCAGTGCTCAGTTAGCCCCGTTCTACCAGAGAAAACAGCCACAGCTCAGTGACAGGTTGTTTTGTTCAGCTGCAAGTTCTGTGTTCAAATAGTAAATGAAGTTCTGACTTCCTTTTTTTTTTTTTTTTTTTTACTTAAAATAGTGTTATCAATGCAGAACCCCATCAGAAGTCTAGAAATATCAGTATTTAAAGAAGGTTATTAGTAAATTCTTTAATCTCTTCCATTACCAAGGGGATTGCTGACCTCTCAAAGACAGGCATCATGACTTGGTTTTCAGAATAGTTCATAGGCTTGTACTCCTATTCCTCCTTCTTTGTCTTATTGCTGTAGGGGTGCTGACAGGTGTTAAATACATGCAGGACCAGGACAGGTGCTATTAACTCATGCTCTGTAATGCTTGTCTGCTTCGTAGATTAATGGATCAGTTTCTGAAAAGTAGTTCTGATTCCCATACCAACAAGTATGTCTCTGGCCTTTGTCACTGAGAATTAGGGCAAGATCAGAAGATATACATGGTATGGGTAGATAAGTGCAATAGACTCAAAAGCATACCTATTTTATGTATAGAATATCAGTCACTGGATATTATATGGTGGATGTATATAACTATGAAGATAGACAACAAACATTCCATCAGCCTTA
The DNA here is from genome assembly GCA_036184795.1 of Tokudaia tokunoshimensis. Classification (NCBI taxonomy): domain Eukaryota; kingdom Metazoa; phylum Chordata; class Mammalia; order Rodentia; family Muridae; genus Tokudaia; species Tokudaia tokunoshimensis. Next base: position 526,418 of record BTHU01000020.1, on the reverse strand, counting down.
GAAGTAATCTCTTTATGTCACATCATCCCTTCATTTTGAATTTAGGAAATTATATTCTTTCTATATCAAGCTTGTTTTTTGTTTTGAGACAGGGTCTCACTATTTAGCCCTGGCTAGACTTAAACTAACTACCTGTGTAGACCAATGTGTTCTTAAGCTTACATACATCTATCTGACTCTGGGCTGCTGAACACTGAGTGCTGAGATTAAGGGCATGCACCACTAAATCCAGCAAAATTTAAATTGAAGCCTGTTAATGAATGGGACTTATTTCCTTCTGAGAATCATGGAATCTTTATTGAGAAAGAACATGGCAGTCCTCTGATATAAGTTCATATTTTCATGTATTATTTGATACACAGATTAGTTCATCTTTGTTTGAATACTTCCAATAATTTGATATCATTTACTTCCAAAGAACCTTTGTCCTATTAAGAAATTCTCAGAGTTGTTTGCTTTGAGCTTCATCTTTCTAATTGTGAACATTAGGTCATGTACTACTGAAAACCTACTGGAAATATATATTTGATTTACCTGAAAGCATAATCACTTTCTGTATTAGAACATGAGAACCAGTGAGCAAGGACTATAACTTAGCTTTGTGCCTAGATCTTAGAGTGAAACATGGTTCCAAATCACCTCTTAAAAGTTCTGTCTCTGAGGCAATGCAGAATTGAGCCAGTCATCTGCTTTCTCAAAGACTTGACATATTTACCACATTCTCTCTTCTCCCTTATTACTTTATTTCTTAAAGCAAAACACAAAAGACAATATACAGACTTGTCATAAAACTTATTCACAAATGGCTTCTGTTATCCATTTTCTCTCTGTCTCATATCTCTATGACTGTGGATCGTCTATGCCACATATGTCACAGTTTTTCCTGAGATGTATGTGTCCTTTTCCATCTAGAGAAATCATGGGTCTGAGTTCAGAGATTTACTAAACTCATTTAAAGCTAACCAGTATCTGAAAATACCTTGGTTCCATCTTGAGCACTGTCCGTCTTCTCATTCTGAGTACTTGTGATCATCCTGATCATAACTCAGCTACTTGAAGAATGAAATGCTTCCATGTGCCTGATTTCCCTATATCTTCTCAAAAATTTCATCTTATTAGTGAAGCATTGATTAAAAAAAAAACAGTACTAGATCACTGCTGAGCAGACATGGGAGATGATATGATCTCCAGCTTTTATAGACCTTAGACAATTCTTTGTGTCACACACCCCACCTGCAAACATCTTGAATTAGAACCAACCTCATGGATTGGAGAATCGTTGGCATAATTGACTTTGAAGTTTAAAGAACATTATAAAAAGACAAAAGTGAGATGAAAAGGAAGAGCACTTTTTAGTGAGCATAGCCTTTGCCTACGTGGTTTGATGGGCAGAGGACTGGCTTGAATTTGGGGGTGGCTGTTGCAGCCATGAAGCTGAGGATGGAGGTGTTGCTTATTTGAGTAATTGACTGATTGTGGCATATTCTTCTGAGATGGGGGCTGCTAGGGTAATACAATGAAAACTTTTAGAAATTAGGAACTTTTAAATTAGTCAAGCAGAAGGCAACAGATGCCCTACCTATAGCCTTACATATTTCAGGACCTTCTCCATACTGATGAATACTATATGTGTATTGGAAATGAATGATCTCTGAGCTAGTGAGCTCATTGATCAGTGTTCACTACTTAGTGAACATTTCAGTTAAAGGGATTAAACAAAATGCCTCCTTTAAAATAGAGATTCCCATCAATTGACAGTATGCAGAATGACATGCTTATCAAATATAATCTTACTTTAGTTCCACAATGCATCCTGAGGTGGCCATGCTGACTTTACCATATCCAGGTGAGGAAATGAATGTTTTCAAGGAGCCTTGTTCCAAAGATTCTTGTTGTAAATTATAAAACCGAAAAGACTGAGTCTAGCAAAACTATTTGATAGGAATAAAGTAGTGCATGATTTGTAGAATTTTACATTTTCTTTAGTTACATTTTAGAAAGCAAAATGAATCTGTGCACAGTGCTATATGCCTATAATAACTGCCCTCTGGATGCAGAGAGAGGGAGGGAGATGGGTATGTATGAAGAGAATGCAACTATACATGTGAGACAAATAAGATAAATTTTATAGTATTTAATTATATTTGTATTAGTTATTGTTTTGTTGTTGAGGGAGGGGTTCACTATGTAGCCTTGGCTTGGAGTTGAACTCAATGAAATCTACCTGCCTTGCCTCCGAAATGCTAAGATTAAGGACATGCACCTCTATGCCAGACCCTCAGTTTAATTTTATACAATTAAATGTACTGTTTAAACATGTGACTTATTTTATTTTAATTAAATTTGTTTTTAACTGATAATGAATTGAACAAAAAGTATATATAAATGAGATAGCATGTAACTTATATACATGGTATATGCAATTTAAACATACTCAAATATTTTACTAATTTATGATTAAAACTTTAAAAATAAAATATCTCCAGACAGTAAGCAAAATTGAAAAGAACCCAGGAATAATACCCATGTTTTCTCATGTATAAATGAAAGTACAATGGGTTATGCTGTGTGGGCACCCAGATAAAAAACAAAACAAAACAAAAAACAAGCCATCATAGGTCATTTCCAAGCAATCCGAAGTCATCAAAATGGGTATTCAAAAGCAAAAGGATCTTGGGACCCAAGAAGATGGTTCAGCTTCCTTGCTGTCAAGTCTGAGGACCCAAATTCAGTCTCCTGACCTACATGATAGAAGGAGAGAAACAACTTCAGCAAATTATCCTCTGGCTTCCACTTGTACACCATGGCATGTGTGAACCAGCGTGAATAAGCACACACACACACACACACACACACAAAAATTTATGTATAAATAGATGTAAAAGTTGTTAAAAAGGAATGAGGAGCCTTGTTTTTAAGGAACAGGCAGTGTGTACTGAGAAAGGGTATATGTAGAAGTATCTAGAGATAGTTGCCTTAAACCAACTTCAAGGCTGAGTGTAAATGTCAGAAAATTGCTTTGAAAATATGTCCAAATAATCATCTGAGCACAGGCATTAAACACTAGGGGAAATATGAATTAGATTTAAGAGCTACAAAATTGTATAAAATTTGAGTGAGTAACTCAAATGATGTACTTTTTTTCTTTCCTGTGAGAATAAAGGTGAACTTTCTGCAAAGCCCCAATGTAACAAGTGATGAAATGAAGACAATTAGATATAAGATATTAGGTATTATTGTTGCAAATGAAATAAAGTCTACTTAAAGAAAATGGGAAGTCAAACAAGGGCTGAGAAACCTGAGGCTGTATCATTAAATATGCATGTGAAAGATCCTAGATAAACCTTGTAACCTCTCTATACTTAGCTTTTCTACCAAGCAGAAAGCTTCTGAGTAAAGCATGTATTCAAAGAAGTATATGTGATATGGGGACAACTTCTACCACCAACACAAGTTATAGCAAAGAAGCAAAACGAAAGACAGTTCAAAAATTAAGGGGCTGGAGAGATGGCTCAGCGTTTAAGAGCACTAACTGCTCTTCCAAAGGTCTTGAGTTCAAATCCCAACAACCACATGGTGGCTCACAACCATCCGTAATGAGATCTGATGCCCTCTTCTGGTGTGTCTGAAGACAGCTACAGTATACTTACATATAATAATAAATAAACCTTTAAAAAAAACAAAACAAAAAACAAAAAAAATTAAAACCAAGGTCAACACCTATCAGTCTCCATATATACATGCAGAGGAATAATGGACTTTCAAATGTTCATGACAAATTTACATGGCTGATGGTATCCCAGGACACACAAAACCCTCATTATATTCCATGCCACCAATACTGCTAGGACCTCTGACCTGATCCCACTGTAGGAAAATAACCTACCAGAAACTTATTTTTGAATGATAAAGTTAAGATTACTTGAAAGTATGGGAAAGGTAAAAATACCTTCTTAACATTTAGTTAAATTCAGGAGAAAATATAAATGAAAATGTTGCCTATTTTATAGCTAAGGAATGGACATAGAACACTAAAATTTCTAGAGTTTACTAAAGTTTCTAGAATGTGTGTGTGTGTGTGTGTGTGTGTGTGTGTGTGTGTGTGTGTGTAATGTTGAAATAATGACTGGAATTTATTAGTCATTCACCATGCACCTGATACAGCTCGAAGCACTTAGTGTGAATTTACTTATATCATTTTCACTGATTTGGGAATGAGTACTGTTGGAATTATATTTTTCAGATGAGAAACTTGGGCATTTCTAATTTTCAAATGAGTAACTTGAGCACAGAGTTACCGTGATCAAGGCTTCTTAGCCATAAAGTGCTGAAAAAGGACCTTGGTCTTCTCTATGAAGTCTATGCTGATCTGTCAAAGTGTCTGTTTTCATTCTCTTAGTCCTATTGAAGAAAACTTCTTGGTGCAGTGCTGCACAACAGAGCTGCACAACTGGTCACAGTGCAGAGAGTAAAGGAGTGTTGAGTGCTCTCTAAGCCTTATCCTGACATCTGTCCTTAACAGCTTTAACATCTATCACACCCTCTCCATCCAAGGTTCAAGGGATGGTAGTAGGGAAAGGTGGTAGGGAAAGGGTGGAAAATAGAAAGAACCGAAGGTTGGAGAAGACCACTGCAAAAGTGTCTTCGGGATATGGTCATTGTATATGAACTCACACAGCAGTGATTACCTAAACGAGACCTACACATGTTCAAGCCAGTCAGTATTCCTGTTAGGGATGGGGAGGGGATCACAAGGCCCCATTCCTCTCTTAGACCCATCGGTGCTTACTGACTGCTGGCAAAAGGAAAGTTCTTTTTTGTCAAGGGTGCTTGAGAAGCTTTATTTCTAGGTCATCTGTATGCAGAGAGGTACAGTTTGGGGCCATAGCTGTACATGGCATCCTTTCTGCCCCTTTGCTAGGCAAAGTTCTGGGCTTTATCCCCTCTCTCCTGTATAAAAAGCTCATGTCCAGAGTAATACTCAATCTATACTACTACTTAAAATTTCTTACTTACATGGTAGTGTGTGTGTGTGTGTGTGTGTGTGTGTGTGTGTGTGTGTGTGTGTGTAGAGCAGGGGAAGAGGGAGTGAGAGTTAGGAGATATGGGGGACAGAGTGGAACTGTGCGTGCATGTGCAGAATTCAAGTATCTTCTATCACTCTCTGCCTTAAAACAGTTTCACAATGAACCTAAAGCTTGTTTTTTTTTTTCTTATCATTTGGATAATTGGATTATAGATGTACATTGTTGTGTCCTTGGTTTTAGATGAGCACAGGAGATCTAAACACAGGTCCTCAGTTTGCATAGCAAGTTCTCTTAACTGTTAATCCACTTTATCAGCCCCTGGACTTCCTCTGAACTTTTGTGATTCTGCTCTTGTGCAGACTGGTGTTTTCACAACATGTAAACATACCTGTATGCACACACCTCTATACATGTAGTCTCGTGTGTGTGTGTGTGTGTGTGCGTGTGTGCGTGTGTGTGTGTGTGCGTGTGCGCGTGTGCGTGTGTGTGCATGTGTGCGTGTGTGTGTGTGCATGTGCGCGTGTGCGTGTGTGCGTGCGTGTGTGTGTGTGCGTGTGTGTGTGTGTGCGTGTGCGCGTGTGCGTGTGTGTGTGTGTGCGTGTGTGTGTGTGTGCGTGCGCGTGTGCGTGTGTGTGTATGTGTGCGTGTGTGTGTGTGTGTGTGCATGTGCGTGTGTGTGTATGTGCGCGTGTGCGTGTGTGTGTGTGTGTGTGTGTGTGTGTGTGTGTGTGTGTGTGTGTGTGTGAGAGAGAGAGAGAGAGAGAGAGAGAAAGATTGATTCTTACTGACAGCTTGGAAAATTGCCTGAAATAGAAGTTAGATGAACTGCTCCCTACCTTATCCAGAACAAACTGGATAGCTATAATAAAGTAGACAAATTTCACAGATCTCTGTCTCAGTCTATAAAATGGACAGCAATTGATACAACAACCTTAAGGCTCTACATGCATGTTTACATATATTCACACTCATCTACAAACACATATGCCCACATTCATATAAAATATGAACATACACAGGTGCATATCACATACACCACAAAAATCCTTTTTTAGTAGATTGCAACATGTTGTAGAATTCGTGTATGTGTGTGTGTGTGTATTTCACGTGATATAGAAATCCATTTTTCTCAGAAATAGAAATGTGTAGTTTTTATGGTAATAAATATTAAGGCATCATAAAAGGATAGAGAAATTATGGTTTTTCTCACTAGGAGATACTGAAGGACTTTTATAATTATTTTTAAAAGACTTTATCGAGTAACAAATTTGAATATTTTCCGTATAAATTAAAGAAACGACTTAGGATATAATAAGTAGCTGACTGGGCTGTTAAGAACACTCACTGCTCTTGCAGAGAACCTGAGTTCAGTTTCTAGTACCCACATCAAGTATCCCATAGCTACCATAACTCCAGGGGATCCAGCTGCTTCTTCTGGCCTAACACCAGGCACACACATAGCCACATACGTATATGCATGCAAAAATTCATACCCATAAAATAATAAGTTAACTTAAAAATAAAAAGACAAAAGTTCTTTTTGCCCAAAATTAAGATATGTACCTGGTTTACAACTACTCACACAGGTAGAAATGGTCTGTTTTGATTTTCACTTGACTTTACTTTACAAAACTTTCATGGTAGTGTAGTCTTTGTGTAGAAAGAGAGAGAGAAAAGGAAAACAAACAGAAAGGGCCATAGGGTAGAAACTGTCCTTTCAGTTGGAGCACTGTGCTGCCTTTTAACATGAAGACTATGGGGATGGTCTAGTGTTGTAAGGATGAGGCCATTCCTAGGCTTACTGGTAAAATCTAGTTAGAAAAGAGCCCTGCATTTCTTGGTGGTCCATATGTGTATTACGGCATGTTTAAGATATATTTATAGGAGAAATGAAAGTTCATATTTAGAAGGTCACTGAAAACTTGTTTCACACCCATTTGGGCATTCAAAGAGAGGAAAGTCACCCCTGCATTAACTACTACTGTGTGTGTGTATGTGTGTAAGTGTGTGTGTCTGTATATGTCTATGTGTTTTCAGTCTTTTCAGACGAGAATTTAGAGTCCACCTCTGGGACAGCAGTGAGCATCCCTTATCAGTGTAGGTTTGGTGTGAGTAACTTGCTTACTTCAGAAGAAGTAGTTATTAGTCATAATCAGTATTTATTAGTTTTCCTCTCCTCTCTCTTTTTAATCTGTGGCTTTCCAGTTAATCAGTTTGGAGTTCAAGTTGAATAACTTACCTGTTAATGTATGTATGGAAGGCCTTAGGGTACTCTCCAAGCTCAAGGGGAATGGATAGCCCTGAAAATACCCATGAAAGCACAGCCCATTTAAGGGTCTTGAAATTCTCAAATGATTCATAATTTGGAACAGGTGGCCTTTTCTCCCAGAACTTTGTGACTAACGTAACTGCAAATAGGGACAGGCTGACTCTAGTCTTTTAGCTCTGGGCAGTTGAAGTCACTTCATAGAAGCATCTGGACTAGAAACTGAGCTTGAACTGGGGCTGCAATTGTCACTAGAGATGAGGAAGAGAGAAGACACTTTCTATTATCAAGTACCCAAAGGTTTAAGAAGAGGGTGGCAAATAATCATAGAATATTCTGTCTGGTGTTATAAATGGAAGGCAGGTTTTCATTACTCTGAAAAAAGTTCTATTTTCCAAAATAATCTCCAGTCTGCCTATTATATGCAGAGCTTACCTGTGAACATTAAAACCCTTCATGCTGCACATTCTGAAAAGAAAAACTGGCATTCCTGTATCTCTGTGGCACTTTATTCTTCTGTTCCTTTTTTTTATGATTGAGGAGAATAATAAACCAAACCTAAAATTGTCACCCAAATTCACTCAAGATTTTTCTAGCTTTCAGCATGCATATAGTCAGAGTGTATATACTTTAAGAAGCAAGCCACAAAAGAACGTCTACTCCATTCTGAGCTTCTTTGAAATCACTATGCTTTACAGGTTAGAATGATGAGTGAGCAACACAGAAGGTGTCCTTAAGTTTCTTCTGTGTGCCCAGAGTCACCAGTGAGAGAAAAAGGTGAGAGAAGTGTGCTTAGCAGCCAAACAGTGCAGAGAAAATTACCCTCATACTTAGAAAATTGGACCTTAATTTTATAGAGTACAGAATTGAGTCCAAATAAGTTTCCCCAAACTATACAACATGTGGCAGTAAGAAGGATGGTCTTTGTTTATCTGTTTAGAGTTCTAGTTTTATTACTGATCAACTTGCAACAGAATGACAACTATAGACCCCAGGATCATCCTAGTCCTTGAGACATGGTCATCTCTAAGAATCCAATGAAGGTATGGGTTCTGAAGGCAGATGTCTTGGTGAATAAACCAAGAAAAAAGAAATTTTGTTGATGTTCTCTAGACTTGCCCTGTTGGAGGCCAGCTCTGGCAGTATGTTCAGTGATGTAAGGAGGAGATGTGGGTTCATGATCAGTATAAAGCAAGTACACACTCACACACAATTGGTGAATGTAAAAAGGCTCCAACAACTTTTATTTCCTCTTAGTCTTATACGTTTTAAACAAAAGTCTCTATGTAAGAAAAAAGATCACCTCATAGACTGACTAATATAATGCCTATCAGGGGAATATGCTCATCTATTATGTATTTCATTATCCCTGAAACAATGGTGTATATAGAATGGGCAAAGATGCAGTACCTCATAGGAACAGGTGAAAGGAACTGGGAAGATAGTCAATAAATTGTTTACCTTGAGAACCTGACTTTGTGTCCCAGAATGCATGTAATCAACTGGGTGTGGTATCACAAATTTATAATCCCAGCATTAGGAAGGCAAAAAGGGCTGATCGCTGTTAAAACTGTACATACATGCATATATATGTGTGTGTACATGTATGTACATGTACACGTGGATTTACTTTGGCACATCCTGGAACTGGGTCCCATCAGCAAGCCCCCCCCTACTTTTCATGAAGAGCAAATGTCCCTGTGCTCTTGACCCAGTATGGTGAACATCTGGCATTCAGATGCCTCAGAACCAGCAGTTGGGTGGCATTGTTGAGGGAGCTTCCCAGTCCCTCAGGCTCACATACCTTGTTTCAATGTGGAGTTTACACTTATCTGCAGGGCTGACTGGTACTGAGCTCTAGCAGAAAGCTACAGCCTGACATGCTGGGCCAATGAAGGGAGGCATCGCTCACTGTCTCCTGTCAAGACAGGTCATCTCTGGACCAGTTACTGGATAACAATATTCTTCCAAATCTTAGGTCCCTTCTGAGGTACAGAACATCAGCTTATATTTTTTATTAGATATATTTACTTACATTTCAAATGTTGTCCCCTTTCCTGGGTCCTGCACCCCCGTGAAAATCCCATAAGCCCTCTCCCCTCCCCCTTTTCCCAGTCACCCCCCTCCCGCTTCCCTGTCCTAGTATTCCCCTACACTGCTGCCTGCATCTAGCCTTTCTAGGACCAAGGGCCTCTCCTCCCTGTGACGTCCAACAAGGCCATCTTCTGCTGCCTATGCATCTGGAGCCATGGGTAACACGATGTGTACACCCTAGTTGATGGTTTTGTCCCTGGGAGCTTTGGGAGTACTGGGTGGCTCATATCATTGTTCCTCCTATGGCACTGCAAAACCCTTCGACTCCTTGGGTCCTTTCTCTAGCTCCCCGATTAGGACCCTGTGTTAGTTCAATGGCTGGCTGAGACTGTCCCCCTCAGTATTTGTCATGCAGTAGGAGAGCCTCCCAGGTGACAGCTATATGCGGCTCTGGTCAACAAGTACTTGTGGCATCAACAATAATGTCTGGATTTTCTAACAGTATATGGGATGGATCACTAGGTGGGGTAGTCTCTGGATGGTCATTCTCTCAGACTCTGCTCCACACTTTGTCTCTGTATCTCCTTCTGTGGGTATTTTGTTCCCCCGTCTAAGAAGGACAAGAGTATCCATACTTGGTTCTTCCTTCTTCTTGGGCATCATTTGATAAGTGAATTATGTCTTGGATATTCCAAGATTCTGGACTAATATCCACTTATCGGTGAGTGCATACCATATGTGTTCTTTTGTGATTGGGTTAGCTCACTTAGGATGATATTTTCCAGTTCCACTCATTTGCCTAAGAATTTCATGTATTCATTGTTTTTAATAGCTGAGTTGTATTCCAATGTGTAAATATACCACGTTTTCTGTAACCATTCCTCTGTTGAGGGACATCTGGGTTCTTTCCAGCTTCTGGCTATTATAAATAGGGCTGCAATGAACATAGTGGAGCATATGTCCTTATTACATTCTAGAAAATCCTCTGAGTATATGCCCAGGAGGGGTATAACAGGGTACTCCAGGAGTATCATGCCCAGTTTTCTGAGGAACCGCCAAACTGATTTCCAGCTTGCAATCCCACCAGCAGTGGAGGAGTGTTCCTCTTTCTTCATATCCTTGCCAGCACCTGCTGTCTCCTGAGTTTTTGATCTTCCCCATTCTGACTGGTGTGAGGTGAAATCTCAGGGTTGTTTTGATTTGCATTTCCCTGATGACTAAGGATGTTGAACATTTCTTTAGGTGCTTCTCAGCCATTCGATATTCCTCAGGTGAAAATTCCTTGTTTACCTCTGAACCACATTATTTAATAGTGTTATTAGGTTCTCTGGAGTCTAAGTTCTTGAGTTCTCTGTATATATTGGATACTAACCTTCTGTTGGATGTAGGGTTGGTAAAGATCTTTTCCCAATTTGTTGGTTGCCGTTTTGTCCTATTGATGGTGTCCTTTGCCTTACAGAAACTTTGTAATTTTATGAGGTCCCATTTGTCAATTCATGATCTTAGAGCATAAGCTGTTGGTGTTCTGTTCAGGAAATTTCCTCCTGTGCCCATGTGCTCAAGCCACTTCCCCAGTTTCTTTTCTATTAGTTTCAGTTTGTCTGTTTTTACGTGGAGGTCCTTGATCCACTTGGACTTGAGCTTTGTACAAGGAGATAAGAAAGGATCGATTTGCATTCTTCTGCATGCTATCTACCAGGTGAACCAGAACCATTTGTTGAAAAGGCTATCTTTTTTCTACTGAATGGTTTTAGTTCCTTTGTCAAAGATCAAGTGACCATAGGTCTGCATGTTCATTTCTGGGTTTTCATTTCTATTCCATTGATCTACGTGTCTGTCACTGTACCAATACCATGCAGTTTTTAACACTACTGTTCTGTAGTACTGCTTGAAGTTCAGGATACTGATTCCCCCAGAAGTTTTTTTAGTGTTGAGAATAGTTTTAGCTATCCTGGTGTTTTTGTTATTCCAGATGAATTTGAGAATTGCTCCTTCTAACTCTATAAAGAATTGAGTTGGAATTTTGATTGGGATTGCATTTTATCTGTAGATTGCTTTAGGCAAGATGGCCATTTTTATTATATTAATCCTGCCAATCCACGAGCATGGGAGATTTTTCCATCTTCTAAGGTATTCTTCGATTTCTTCCTTCAGAGACTTGAAGTTCTTGTCCAACAGATCTTTCACTTGTTTAGTTAGAGTCATACCAAGATATTTATATTGTTTGTGACTATTGTGAAGGGTGTAGTTTCCCTGTTTTCTTTCTCAGACTGTTTATCCTTTGAGTACAGGAAGGCTCCTAATTTGTTTGAGTTAATTTTATATCTGGACACTTTGCAGAAGTTATCAGCTGTAGGAGTTCTCTGGTGGAGTTTTTTGGGTTGCTTAAGTATACTATCATATCAACTACAAATAGAGATAATTTGACTTCTTCCTTTCCAGTTCGTAACCCTTTGACCTCCTCTTGTTGTCTAATTGCTCTAGCTAGAACTTCAACTACTATATTGAATAAATATGGAGAGAGAGAGAGAGAGAGGGCTGCCTTGTCTAGTCCCTGATTTTAATGGGATTGCTCCAAGTTTCTCTCCATTTAGTTTGATGTTGGCTACTGGTTTGCTGTGTATTGTTTTTACTATGTTTAGGTCTGGGCCTTGAATTCCTGATCTTTCCAAGACTTTTAACATGAAAGGATGCTGAATTTTGTCAAATGCTTTTTCAGCATCTAATGAGATAACCATGTGGTTTTTTTTCTTTGAGTTTGTTTATGTAGTGGGTTACATTTATGGATTTCCTTATATTAAAATATTCCCGCATTCCTGGGATGAAGCCTACTTGTTCATGGTGAATGATCATTTGATGTGTTCATGGATTCGGTTGGCAAGAATTTTATTGGTATTTTTGCACAGATATTCATAAGGGAAATTGGTCTGAAGTTCTCTTTGTTGGATCTTTGTGTGGTTTTGGCGTCAGCAAAATTGTGGCTTCATTGAACGAGTTGGATAGTGTTCCTTCTGTTTCTATTTTGTGGAATAGTTTGAAGAGTATTGGTGTTAGGTCTTCTTTGAAGGTCTGATAGAATTCTGCACTAAAACCATTTGGTCTTGTGTTTTTTTTTTTTTTTTTTTTTTTTTTTTGGTTGAGAGACTTTCAATGACTGCCTCTATTTCTTTAGGGGTTATGGGACTGTTTAGATGGTCTACCTGATCCTGATTTAACTTTGGCATTTGTTATCTGTCCAGTAAATTGTCCATTTCATCAGATTTTCTAGTTGTGTTGAATATATGCTTTTGTAGTAGAATCTGATGATTTTTTTTTTGAATTGCCTCAGTTTCTGTTATATCTCAATTTTCATTTCTAATTCTGTTAATTTGGATACTGTCTCTGTGCCCTTTGTTTACTCTGGCTAAGGGTTTATCTCTCTTGTTGATTTTCTCAAAGAACCAGTTCCTGGTTTTGTTGATTCTTTGTATAGTTCTTTTTGTTTCTACTTGGTTGATTTCAGCCCTGAGTATGATGGTTTCCTACCTTCTACTTCTCTTGGATATATTAGATTCTTTCTGTTCTAGAGATTTTAAGTGTTCTGTTAAGCTGCTAGTGTATGCTCTATCCAGCTTCTTTTTGGAGGCCCCCAGAACTATGAGTTTTCCTCTCAGCACTACTTTCATTGTGACCCGTAAATTTGGGTATTTTGTGCCTTCATTTTTATTAAATCCTAAAAAGTCTTTGTTTTCTATCCTTATTTCTTCCTTAACCAAAGTTTCATTCAGTAGAGCATTGTTCAGCTTCCACATGTATGTGGACTTTCTGTTGTTTTGGTTGCTATTGAATACTACCCTTACTCCATAGTGATCTGATAAGAGGCATGGGATTAATTCCATCTTCTTATATCTATTGAGGTCTGTTTTGTGACCAATTATATGGTCAGTTTTGGAGAAGGTACCTTGAGGAGCTGAGAAGAAGGTATATTCTTTTGATTTAGGATGAAATGTTCTATAGATATCTGTTAAATCCATTTGTTCCAAAACTTCTGTTAGTTTCATTGTGTCTCCGTTTGTGTTTCCCTGATCTGTCTATTGTGGAGTGTGGGGTGTTGAAGTCACCCACAATTATTGTGTGAGGTGCTATGTATGCTTTAATGTTTAGTAAAGTTTCTTTAACGAATGAGGGTGCCCTTGCATTTGGAGCATAGATGTTCGGAATTGAGAGTTCTTCTTGGTAGATTTTTTTCCATTGATGAATATGAATTGTCCTTCCGTGTCTTTTTTGATGACTTTTGGTTGTAAGTCAATTTTATCCGATAGTAGAATGGCTAATTCCAGCATGTTTTCTGAAACCATTTGCTTGGAAAATTGTTTTCCAGCCGTTTACTCTGAGGTAGTGTTTGTCTTTGACACTGAGATGCGTTTCCTATGTGCAGGAAAATGCTAGGTCCTGTTTATGTATCCAGTCTTTTAGTCTGTGTATTTTTATTGGGGAATTGAGTCCATTGATGTTAAGAGATATTAAGGAATAGTGAGATATATATTCAGACTGAAGTAGTTATGAAGAGTCATCACCCTGGTTCCCTGGACGTGGGGGTCTAGAGGCAGCTTCTGTGTAACCTGCTCCCAGGTGCTGGGCTGATCTGCAGTAACCAGCGCGCCAGTTCCGCGGTGGGACCTTCTGCCTGGTGGAGGGACCCCGCGCAGGGAGGGAGCCTGCCAGCTTCCCTTCCGCGACCTCTGTTCCCGCGGACTGCGCTGGAGAGACCGGTACCCAGGCTCTCCCCCCAATATAACATCACTTGGGACACGGCCTGTTGGGGCTTCCTTCTGTGCCCGAGGGCGGGTTGGCGCTGTGGTCGTCTGGGTGCCAGATCGGCGGGCCATCGTGACCACAGGGTGAGCGGCGCCACGGAGACTGCCCTCCGCCATCTTTGCTCCAGTGACCAGGTAGTTGGGACCGCCAGGCTCAGAGACAGACAGGCATAATATCGCTTCGGTTTCAGGCAGCTTGTGTGTAACCTGCTCCCAGGTGCTGGGCTGATCTGCAGTAACCAGCGCGCCAGTTCCGCGGTGGGACCTTCTGCCTGGTGGAGGGACCCCGCGCAGGGAGGGAGCCTGCCAGCTTCCCTTCCGCGACCTCTGTTCCCGCGGACTGCGCTGGAGAGACCGGTACCCAGGCTCTCCCCCCAATATAACATCACTTGGGACACGGCCTGTTGGGGCTTCCTTCTGTGCCCGAGGGCGGGTTGGCGCTGTGGTCGTCTGGGTGCCAGATCGGCGGGCCATCGTGACCACAGGGTGAGCAGCGCCACGGAGAGTGCCCTCCGCCATCTTTGCTCCAGTGACCAGGTAGTTGGGACCGCCAGGCTCAGAGACAGACAGGCATAATATCGCTTCGGGTTCAGGCAGCTTGTGTGTAACCTGCTCCCAGGTGCTGGGCTGATCTGCAGTGACCAGCGCGCCAGATCTGCTGTGGGACTTCTGCCTGGCAGAGGGACGCCCCCTCCCCCCCCCAGGAGAGATCACACACCCCTGCACAGGGCAGGAGCCTGCCAGCCTCCCTTTGGCGACCTCTGCTCCAGGAATCCACTAGGCTGAGCCTTTAGATGTGCAAGGCCTCCCCAATATAAGATCACTTGGGGCAAAGCACATTAGGGCTCCAAAGTCACTCAGGAGCAGGCAGGCCCCAGAAATCGGTGCCAGGGGAATCCTGGTAATCCAGGGGGGGGGGGCAGAAATAGCTTTGCAGGCTCACAGGAGGTCCAACCAACAGCCAGTGGCAGCAGGACCAACTAACACCAGAGGTATCCAGATGGCAAAAGGCAAACGTAGGAATGTTACTAACAGTAATCAAAGTAATGTGGGACCATCCGAACCCAACTCTCCAACAGCAGCAAGTCCTGGATACCCCACCACACCCGAAAGACAAGATCTGGATTTAAAATCACTTCTCATGATGCTATTAGAGGATCACAAGAAGGACACAAATAAATCTCATAAAGAGTTACAGGAGACCATGAATCAACGGTTAGAAGCCCTTACAAAGGAAACACAAAAATCGCTTAGAGAAATGCGGGAGAACATGGATCAAAAGATGGAGGCGCACAAGGAGACAACACAAAAATCGCTTAACGAGATGAATCAAAGGGTAGATGCACTCACAAAGGAATCACGAAATTTGCATAAAGAAATGCAGAAGAATATGGGTCAACAGACGGATGCCCATAAGGAGGCAACACAAAAATTGCTTAAAGAAATGAATCAACGGTTAGATGCCCTTACAAAGGAAACACGAGAACTGCTTAAAGAAATGCAGGATACGATGGATCAACAGATGGAATCCCATGAGGAGGAAACACAAAAATCGCTCAGAGAAATGCAGGAGAACGTGGGTCATCAGGAAGAAATCCTGAAAGAGGTAATGCAAAAATACCTTAAAGAAATACAGGAAAATACAAACAAACAAGTGAAGGATCTCAGCAAATCCATCCAGGAACTAAAAAAGGAAGTAGAAACAACTAAGAAATCACAAAGGGAGACAACTTTGGAGATAGAAAACCTTGGGAAGAAATCAGGAGTCATAGATGCAAACATCAACAATAGAATACAAGAGATGGAAGAAAGAATCTCAGGTGCTGAAGATTCCATAGAAAGCATCGACTCAACAGTCAAAGAAAATGCAAAATGCAAAAAACGCGTAACCCAAAACATCCAGGAAATCCAGGACACAATGAGAAGACCAAACCTAAGGATTATAGGTATAGATGAGAGTGAAGATTTGCAACTTAAAGGGCCAGTAAACATCTTCAACAAAATTATGGAGGAAAACTTCCCTAACTTAAAGAGAGAGATGCCGATGAACATACAAGAAGCCTACAGAACTCCAAACAGACTGGACCAGAACAGAAATACCTCCCGTCACATAATAATCAAAACACCGAATGTTCTAAACAAAGAAAGAATACTAAATGCAGTAAGAGAAAAGGGCCAAGTAACATACAAAGGAAGACCTATCCGAATCACATCAGACTTCTCACCAGAGACTATGAAAGCCAGAAGATCCTGGGCAGATCTCATGCAGACACTAAGACAGCACAAATGCCAGCCTAGACTACTATACCCAGCAAAACTCTCAATCACCATAGATGGAGAGACCAAGATATTCCATGATAAAACCAAATTTTCACAATATCTTTCCACAAATCCAGCCCTGCAACGGATAATAGGTGGAAACCTCCAATACAGGGAGAGAAACAACACCCTGGAAAAAATGAGATAATAACCTTCTTGAATCAAACCCAAAAGTAGATAACCACTCAAACATAAAGATAGCGTCAAGAATGGCAGATGGCAATAATCACTATGCCTTAATCTCTCTTAATATCAATGGTCTCAATTCCCCAATTAAAAGACATAGACTAGCAGACTGGATACGTAAACAGGACCCAGCATTTTGCTGCATGCAGGAAACGCACCTCAGTGTCAAAGACAAACACTACCTCAGAGTAAAAGGCTGGAAAACAATTTTACAAGCAAATGGCCCCAAGAAACGAGGTGGAGTAGCCATCCTAATATCGGATAAAATTGATTTTCAACCCAAAGTCATCAAAAAAGACACAGAAGGACACTACATACTGATCAAGGGAAAAATCCACCATCAAGAACTCTCAATCCTGAATATCTATGCTCCAAATGCAAGGGCACCCTCATTCGTAAAAGAAACTTTACTAAAACTCAAAGCACACATCGCACCGCACACAATAATAGTGGGTGACTTCAACACCCCGCTCTCTGAAATGGATCGTTCAGGAAAGCAGAAACTAAACAGGGACACAGTGAATCTAATTGAAGCCTTGGACCAAATGGAACTAACTGATATATATAGAACATTTCATCCTAGAGCTAAAGAATACACCTTCTTCTCAGCTCCTCATGGTACCTTCTCCAAAATTGACCATATAATTGGTCACAAATCAGACCTCAACAGATACAAGAAGATAGAAATAATCCCATGCCTCCTATCAGATCACTATGGAATAAGGGTGGTCTTCAATGGCAACAAAAACAAAAGAAAACCCACGTACACATGGAGGCTGAACAATGCTCTACTCAATGATAACTTGGTCAAGGTGGAAATAAAGAAAGAAATCAAAGACTTTTTGAAAGTTAATGAAAATGAAGGCACAACATACCCTAACTTATGGGACACAATGAAAGCAGTGCTAAGAGGAAAATTCATAGCCCTGAGTGCCGCCAAAAAGAAACGGGAGACAGCATACACTAACAGCTTAATGGCACACCTGAAAGCCCTGGAACAAAAAGAAGCAAATACACCAAAGAGGAGCAGAAGGCAGGAAATCATCAAACTCAGGGCTGAAATCAATCAAGTAGAAACAAATAAAACCATACAAAGAATCAACAACAAAAAAAAAAAAGGAATAGTGATTGTTGCTTCCTGTTATTTTTGATGTAATTTTTATGTTTGTGTGGTTATCTTTTTTGGGGGGGTTTGTTGAAAGAAGATTAATTTCTTGCTTTTTCTAGTGTGTATGTAGTATACCCCCTTTTGTTGGTGTTTTCCATTCATTATCCTTTGAAAGTCTGGATTTGTGGAAAGATATTGTGTAAATTTGGTTTTTGTCATGGAATACATTGGTTTCTCCATTTATGGTAATTGAGAGATTTGCTGAGTATAGCAGCCTGGGTTGGCATTTGTGTTCCCTTAGGGTCTGTATGACATCTGCCCAGGCTCTTCTGCCTTTCATAGTCTCTGGTGAGAAGTCTTGTGTAATTCTGATAGGTCTACCTTTATATGTTACTTGACCTTTTTCCCTTACTGCTTTTAGTATTCTTTCTTTGTTTAGTGCATTTGGTGTTTTGATTATTATGTGACCAGATGAATTTCTTTTTTGGTCAAATCTCTTTGGAGTTCTGTAGGCTTCTTTTATGTTCATGGGTATCTCTTTCTTTAGGTTAGGGAAGTTTTCTTCTATAATTTTGTTGAAGACATTTACTGACCCTTTAAATTGGAAATCTTCACTCTGTTCTATACCTATAATCCTTAGGTTTGGTCTTCTCATTTTATCCTGGATTTCCTGGATGTTTTGGGTCAGGAGCTTTTTGCATTTTGCATTTTCTTTGACTGTTGTGTCAATGCTTTCTATGGTATCTTCTACATCTGAGATTCTCTCTTCTAGCTCTTGTATTCTGTTGTTGAAGTCAGGACTCCTGACTTCTTTCTTAGGTTTTCTGTGTCCAGAGTTGTTTCCCTTTGTGATTTCTTTATTGTTTCTACCTCCATTTTTAGATCCTGTATGGTTTTGTTCAATTCCTTCACCTGTTTGGTTGTGCTTTCCTGTAATTCTTTAAGGGCTTCTTCCTGTTTTCTTGTGTTCTCCTGTATATCTTTGAGTGAGTTATTTATGTCCTTCTTGAAGCCCTCTATCAACATCATGAGCTGTGATTTTAAATCCAAATCTTACTTTTCCTTTGTGTTGGGGCATCCAGGACTTGCTGTTGTGGGAGAAGTGGGTTCGGATGGTGCCATTTTGCCCTGATTTGTTAGTAATGTTCCTACATTTGGCTTTTGCCATCAGGTTATCTCTGGTGTTACTTCGTCCTGCTGTCTCTGGCTGTTGCTTGTCCCTCTTGTGAGCCTGCAAACCTGTCTCAACATCCCTGGGTGACCCTTTTCCCCTGGCACAGAGTGCTGTGGCACTGCCCATCTCCTGGGTGCACGTGGGGTTCTGATGGACCCTGACCTAGGTGTTCTGACACTCGGGTGCTCCCTGTGTTCCTGGCTGTACCTACCTGTTCAATCACAGGAGCAAAGAATGTGGCCTTACCTCTAAATGTAGTACTCCCTGCCGAGCAGATCTCCCCTGGCAGGATAGGTACACAGAGGGCTGTGACACTCCCCAGCTCCTGGGTGCAAATGAGGTGCTGAAGGACCGTGTCCCAACTGTTCTAGCACTTGGGTGTTTCCTGCATTCCTGGCTGCACCTGCCCACTCAGTCACAGGAGCAAAGATGGTGGCCTCACCTCTGTACGTGTGTGTATATAGGTCTTCAACAACCCCTTTGAATAAGGTTCCTTAGCCCAGTACTGATAGCTTGAGTCTGGCAATTATCCATGGTGAATGACATTCTTTCTACGGAGAACCAGCCCTAGTCTCGCTCCATAGCTCTCTTGTAACACACACACACACACACACACACACACACACACACACACATTTTGACAACTGAGAACATCTCTAAGCTTTGCCAAATAGTTTCAAGTTACCCACACATCAGGATCTTAAAACATTGGGGTGATCCTATCGTCTAGGAAAATGCTGACTACCTTGACTTCAGAGGGAATGGGATGACAAATTCAAAACATTGACCCAGAGAGCAAAAAGCAGATTATGTCTTTTGGTAAAACCAGTTATATGAAGCACAGTGTTGCTTTCACTGGGTACATGTCCTGTGCACCCCATTGTGATTTCTATGCATGCTACTTAGCCAAGCTGGCTGCCCCAGGGCCAGATTTCCTTTGTTTTCTAACTGAAGTATAAGAAGTAACCCAGGTAATCCCAAAGACAACTTTGGATAGGAGACTCAGGAAAAACTCCAAGATTTTCAGCTGTTTATTTCATGTCACCGGCTTGATTCTGGAAGAAGGTGTGCTTGTGTCAAACGTATTTCTTAGCTGAAGAACAGAAGGCAGTAGTACCTCAAGGCCAGTTGGCTCTAATTTTCCCATTCCCCTCCCAAAGCTTTTAAGCTGCAGTATCAGAAATGCCCTCCACCTAATAACAATGATTTTGTTTTATCTCTACTACTTACAGAAATGCCCTACACCTAATAACAATGATTTTGTTTTATCTCTACTACTTACTACCTTTGCAACTTGGGTCTGCAGTCCTTTTAGTACACACTGTCCAGGTTAAATAAAGATTGGAAGCCCTTGCTTACCCCTTTCTCATAATTATTTCAAGAAGAATTTGCTATGGTAGATGAGAAGTTGGAGTGAAAGTTAGACTATAACAGATGTGTGATATGGATAGTGTTGTTGTTGTTATTATTTTCCAGATCATTTTTCAAAGACGGACATCTGCAAAATCTGACCTGTTAAATATATTTTTATATATGCTACTCCCTTGGCTAAAACTCATCTGAGATATTTTCATTGGATTTAACTACTCAGCCAGACTGAATTCAAGAACCCCAGTGGGTTTTAAATCCACTCACTACTGGTTAAATAATATGTTTGAAGAGAAAAGCAAGCAATGATCAACATCTTATTCTCGGGCATAATAGCCCTGATGAAACTCCCCTTACTCGTCCCCTATTATTATTAATACAGTGTTATTACTTAATGTACATTGTGTTCCAGAGGGTGCTCACTGCCTTTACATTACATATACATAAAACATAAAACCTACCCTTAAAAACCAGGCATTATAACCAAGGACAAGAAATCGCGGGAGCTGACAGATGTGGTAAGGACTCAAGTTCTTTTCTTGCTCAGTGTGATCAGACCCTTTCTTCCACTTGTCACCTAATGAAATATCCCTTTTGACTCAGAATCAACTAATAGCATGCTGACTTGTGAGGCAGTCTGCTCAGCACTTCCTACACAGCTTTCTGTTTGTAGGTCTTACAGAACAAGCTGGGGCTTTTGTATATCTCAGATGAAGTACCTGAGAGCCACTGTTCAGAAATGTGTTTTCAAACTCAGAGTTCAGGACTTACTTCATTGTTCTGAGTGTTTCCACATAAAGATCGCTTTCAATATTTCCAGGGACTTAAAAAATACAAAATGTATAGGGACTTGGCAGTATGTATAGGAAAATAAAAAACAAAACCCAATCACCTAAAGTTTACAAAACTACAGCATTAATTTGGTCTTGTTTATCCCAAGTCCAAGCTTTATTGTATAGAAGAATCACTTGTTAATGTTAATAACCCAAACATCACTCTTCCAGATGAGTCTGGGAGCTACCCCTATTTCTGTATCCACTGAACCAGACTAAGTTGCAATACTATGCACCACTTCTAGATGCTCAAATTCATTTTGGCTTCAACCTTACCTGTAGAAAAATCCCCCAAACTCCAATGCACATGCTGCAGGCCAGCAGTCATAGTATTCAAATGTATATACTGGACTAAGTCCCAAAGGTCAAGATGGCACACTGGCTAGGTTGTGAAGAACAGACTTGAGAGCACTTTATAATTTGGGTCTGGTTTTATTATTCCTTTTCCAATTATTTTGTTCATAGTTTCCTTAATAGAATTTCACCTGCTGCTTATAATCCTACAGATACTGGATACATGATCATATTTAGATAAAAAGTGACTCTTCATTATTAGTATTTGGTATTACCTTGAGGGGGTGTTCATTTATGCTAAACTGCAAGCACATGAGCTTCGTATTTTCAGACTTGAATCTCCAACCCAAGAACTGTACTGAGAACTTATTTATTGCTTTTACTTCCCACTGCTCATTTGAGCATCTTACTTGAATCACTTTCCACAAGTATTAAGAGCTTCACAAGAAACACATATGATGTTTCAAACCAGTTCCTATAGCTCTTTATAATTTTGTGATTTCCTTGGCATCTGCTTCGGGATTATTGTATAGAGGGGAAGCTAATATTTGTAAATTGCCTTAAAATATTGTCTGTTATATAGCAAACCTTTTATAAATGCTTTTTGTTAGTTATTCTCCTAAGATGCAGGAACAGTCCACCTTTGCTCTTCTTCCCTTGTTGTACAAAATTGGACAGCATAATGAATGTTTAGATAATCACTTGAAGTATTAAGTGAACTTTTTTATACATTTTTTACTTATTTGCCTATCAGTGTCTTTGTGGGCAGGCACACCCTTGCTATAGTACAGATATTGAGGTCAGAGGATAAATTGGGAATTGAATTGATTCTTTTCTTCTAACTATGTGTCTGGGAGACTGAATTCAGGTCTTCAGCCTTTGTAGCAAGGACCTTTATCTATGGAGACATCACATGGCCTTAAGGATCAGGCCATTAGAAAGTCCTTTGGTTAATCGAATACTCGAGTGAAGGAAAATTGAATTATATTGTTTATGTACTCTGTCTATTCTGCTTTTTTTCTGCTTTGTACTAAGGATGGGATCAAGAACCTAGTGTGTTCTAGACAAGTACTCTACCCCTGACCTACACCCCCAGCTCGGTTTTACTATTGTGCCTTCTAAGGATGATATTTTTTTCCCTTCTGTATTCTCCTTGATGGTAAATTCTCCCCCTAGACAGCTAGTTATCCTCAAGATATAATTTCCTTGCCAATCATCATATAAATGGTAAGAGCCTGTTATGGAGGGTAAATGCCAATATAGCCACACTGTAAGTAGTCTGAAGTCTTTGAGGTTAGGATTAAAATATTTGAAATAATAATTAGCCTTTTGGTTAATGTTATTTAGATTTCTTACATGAGTAGAAGGACATTATTCTTTAATGAATGACCAGTCAAAAGGGTCATTTCTCTATTAGCCAGTAGAAATTCAGACTTCCATGAAAGAGTTTTGCTTTTCATGTCTAGTGAAAGAAAACAATTTTAAACCAACCAGAAATCAATCCAGTGGCACCTAGGATTCATCTCCCTGAATGCTTCCATGTGGTTCACCTAGCAGACCTTGTGAAGTGAGTTGAGGGACAATAAAAAAGGAGGACTTGGTGAGAGTGAGAACGCATATCCCAGAACAGAGAAAGGCACTGTCTGCTGAAGCTGCCCTGGGATTAAATCCAGAATGGGAAGCAGAGCTTTGGGACTGTGCTGGGATTGTGGTGTTTACCTTTCCTCACCTGCCTGCCTGGGGTTAGTTTAGTATGGAGGTGGGATCTAATACAGATCAGTTCTTAGGTTCTTTTTAAAATAATTTAGTCTCTTACAAGGAGTTAATTTATCTGCTAATTCAACTACTTTCTGCCTTCTGCTTTAAGGATTTAATATCAAACCATTGGAATGGCTGATTTTTTTTTTCTACTCCTATACAAAACAGAATGTACTCTTCTTAAGAACATGTGTCATGGCCCTTCCGGCCGCCATCTGCAGCAGGTAACCAGGCAGATCCAAAGCCTTCTGTGCTTAGCCTGCCAGGAGAGAGCAATCTCCCAGCAGTGATTTCACTTCTGAGTGTGGAGGTGAGATCTCCACCTTCTCTCTGGAGGGGTACAGCTAGGAGCACACAAGGCATATGATCAGTGGAGCTGCTGGGGCAGGAGTCTTCATTCCAGCTGCTATTTGCTTCAGGGAACCAGACAGATCCATAGCTTTCTGTGCACAGACCCTGCCAGAAGAGAGTTTGTCTCCCAGGAGTACATACACAGGCTTACAGGCCCATAGGAGGGGCAAGCTCCACCCAGAGACAACAAGACCAGCTAACACGAGAGATAACCAGATGGCGAAAGGCAAGCACCAAGAACCCTACCAACAGAAACCAAGGCTACTTGGCAACATCAGAGCCCAGTTCTCCCACCACAGCAAGTACCCCAACACACCGGAAAAACAAGAGTTGGATTTAAAATCTCATCTCATGATGCTGTTAGAGGACATCAAGAAGGACACAAATAACTTCCTTAAAGAAATACAGGAGAACATGGGTGAAATGGTAAAGCCCTTAAAGAGGAAACACAAAAATTCCTGAAAGAAATACAGGAGAGCATGAGTGAACGGGTCGAGGCCCTTAAAGAGGAAACACAAAACTCCCTTAAAGAATTACAGGAGAACACAAACAAAAAAGTGAAGGAAGTGAACAAAACCATCCAGGATCTAAAAATGGAAGTAGAAACCATAAAGAAATCACAAAATGAGACATCTCTGGAGATAGAAAATCTTGGAAAGAATTCAGGAGTTATAGATGCAAGCATCAACAACAGAATACAAGAGATAGAAGAAAGAATCTCAGGGGCTGAAGATACCATAGAAAACATTGACTCAACAGTTAAAGAAAATGCAAAATGCAAAAAGCTCCTGAGCCAAAACATCCAGGAAATCCAGGACACAATGAGAAGACCAAACCTAAGGATTATAGATATAGAAGAGAACGAAGATTTCCAACTTAAAGGGCCAGTAAATATCTTCAACAAAATTATAGAAGAAAACTTCCCTAACCTAAAGAGATGTCCATGAACAGACAAGAAGCCTACAGAACTCTAAAGAGACTGGACCAGACCAGAAAGTCCTCCCAGCACATAATAATCAAAACACCAAATGTACTAAACAAAGAATATTAAAAGCAGTAATGGAAAAAGGTCAAGTAACCTATAAAGGCAGACCTATTAGAATTACACCTGACTTCTCATCTGAGACGATGAAAGCTAGAAGATCCTGGGCAGATCTCATACAGACCCTAAGAGAACACAAATGCCAGCCCAAACTACTATACCCAGCAAAACTCTCAATTACCATAGATGGAGAAAACAAGATATTCCATGATAAAACCAAATTTATACAATATCTTTCCACAAATCCAGCCCTACAAAGGATAATAGATGGAAAACACCAACAGGAGGAGGGAAACTACACCCTAGAAAAACCAAGAAAGTAATCTTTTTCCAACAAATCCAAAAGAAAGTAACCACAAAAACATAAAAAGAACATCAAAAATAACAGGAAGCAACAATCACTATTCCTTAATATCTTATAACATCATTGGTCTCAATTCCCCAACAAAAAAACATAGTCTAACAGAAATATTTTTCATGTAAGTCTTCAATTTTATCAGAAAATGTTTATGATTCCTCTTTTAATTTAGTAATGTTTTTTATGTCTACCATTTTAACTGTATTATTTTCCATGATAATCTTTAATTTTAACATTTTTTCTATATTTTTCTTCAATTTTATCAGAAATATTTCCCATGTAAATCTTCAGTTTTATCAGACAATGTCTATAATTTTACTTTCAATCAACTTAGGAACATTTTTATACCTTCCATTTTATCTGTATAATTTTCCATGAAATAGTTTTAACATGTTTTTCTATATATTTCTTGAATTTTATCAGAAATATTTTACTTGTAGATCTTCAATTTTATCAGAAAATGTTTATAATTCCACTTTCAATCAATTTAGGAATATTTTTATTCCTACCAATTTATCTGTATAATTTTCCATGAAATAGTCAATTTTAGCGTGTTTTTCTATATCTTGAATTTTATCAGAAATATTATCCTTGTAGATCTTCAATTTTATCAGAAATGTTTGTAATTCCACTTTCAATCAAATTAGAAATATTTTATGCCTACCATTTTATCTGCAATTTTCTATGATAATCTTCAATTTTAATGTTATTTTATATTTTTCTATAATTTTATTAGAAATATTTCCCATGTAAGTCTTCAGTTCTATCATAAAATGTTTCTACTTCCTTTTCAATTAATTTAGTAATGTTTTTTGTGTCTACCTTTTTTTTTGTTTTTTTTTTTTTTTGTTTGTTTGTTTTTTTTTTGAGACAGGGTTTCTCTGTGTAGCCCTGGCTGTCCTGGAACTCACTGTGTAGACCAGGCTGGCCTAGAACTCAGAAATCCTCCTGCCTCTGCCTCCCAAATGCTGGGATTAAAGGCATGCGCCACCCCCTGTGTCTACCATTTTACTCGTTAATTTTCCATGAAAATTGTCAATCTTAATGTGTTTTTCTATATGCTTCTTCAATTTTGTCAGAAACATTTTCCATGTCAATATTTAACTTTATCATAAAATGTTTTTACTTCCTTTATCATTAAAAAAATTTAAAAAAATATGTGTCATGGGGTACACTGATGGTAAGTACCCCATTATTCATTACATTTATTATAGGATGATTACTTTCATTCATACTACTTTCAGCAAGAATTGATTCAGTTGTAGAAGTGTGTATGTGTATGTGAATTCAGAAGTACACACATAAAATCACATACATATTATACACAACCTATTTGCTCAGTAGACAGGTATATTTTAGAAAATTAAATGTGGGCACAACTTAAAGCTTACGTTAGGGTGGGCAATTTAGCCTTTGCATTTTCTCTGTTGACCACATACTAGCACTCAGGTCACAGTTCAGGTCAATTCACACATGCACCTACACACTTAGTATTAAAACTAAGCTCCGAGGTAGACTTGTCAAAGACTGACCATCTGGCTTAGAACTGGAACTATATATTAGATGTCCTGTACCTACTCCTGTACTAAACATCATACAAAAATACCTTAGGTCTCCTGAAACTTTTACTTCTCCCTTAAGGCAGAATTCTGGCACATTAGGCTTAAAAGTCACTTGAGCATTGGTTGAAAGCATTATTGAATCTGTGTTAGAGAAGTCACTCAGTAAGCCATGGATTTGTTTCTTTGGACATTTGTTTGGTTTTGATGCATAATCTCTTGTAGCCCAGGCTGACCTCAAACACATTGTATAACTGAGGATTTCCTTGAACTTTGAATCTCCTCGCTTCCATTTTCTCAGTGCTGGCATTTCAGGAACGCAGCATCATACACCTCTGGTATGTTTGGTGCTGGTTGAGCATGAAGCTTTAAAGCTTCATGCATGCTAGGCAAGTGCTCTACCAACTTAGCTGGGTCCTTGTCCTTTTAGCCAGAATTGTTTGTGTCACTTCATTGGTTCACTTAGAAACTATTTGCAGAGTGTTCTCTCTGTGCCCAATCATGATATATCTGTAGATATAAATACATACATACATACATACATACACTGTGCATTGTATTAAGAACTGCAGCTTCTAAAAATATTTAAGTCTATGTGATACAGGAGCTAATATAATTTTCTCTCCATATTACATTGAAAAAATCTATTAGTTGAGAAGGCAGCAATATTTTAAGAAATTAAATGACTGCAACAGTCCAGTTCACAAATCAGAACTCTGGGTACTGAGCAGAGCTACATTTCAGAAAGTAAAGTGTGTGGAGGGTGCACATAATCAGTGAATGCTCCAGTGGCCAATCTTACCAAGCTCCACAGATCTAAACAGAATCCTTCTGAGACTGAAATGTGATGAGAGGAAGGGATTCTGTGTACAGACAGAAGGGTATCTTCTTCCTCTTGGCTCACTGAGCCTCTGCCCTTCCAGGATGACTATATTTAAAGAATGTGGTTTGCTCGTAGGTTTCTGTGGCTTTTTATGTGCGTGCCAGCAAGTCTTTGGTTAAAAAACATTAAATAAATCTCCCTTGATACTTTGTCACCTATGATGACCAGCTTTGAGGTTCTGCAAAGTTCCCTTCAAAGATGCTGATGTCGGAAGACGTGAGCCATAGAATTCAGCATTTCAGTTGATATTGGTTTCTAAAAATATCACCCAAACTTTGACTACTTGTATTGAAATAGCATTTCTAAGTTTGAGATGTCACAAGAGATGTGGAAGCAACTCCAGAGCCTATCTCAACACAACTTAATAATTTTTAGAAACATCTTCTCTTCTTGTACTTCCAGACAACTATCAGCTTTCAATGGGACACTCTGCCTCAATGCTGTCAATGGCCTGTTCTGAACACAGGGCTAATTAGAACTCAGAGTGAGCAGACCAGCCAATAAAAAACAGACTGGCGCTTGTTTTGGGGACTCCTTTGCTTAGAGTTACTTAGGTTATAATCTATAGAGATTAGAATCACCTACAATGCTGACAGAAAGATTCAGATTCCTGGGCCCTATCCCAAACTAGCATGATCCAAGGAATCTTCATTTTTTTGGTACACTTCTTCCAGATGAATAACCCTTCGTGGTCCTTCTGATGCTTTGCAGTTTCCTTCTGTCACTGTGATTTATTCTCTAAAGCATGTATTCCAAGAACACAGATGAGATTGGATCAGTCTTCTAGTGCAAGTCCTTTTATTTTTCCCACTCTCTCTAGGGTGTTGTCCCATAATCTTTAGTGGTGCATAAATACTGTGCAACTTTCTACCTTTTCCATGTATTCCTCTATCACTTCTAATCCCTGGACAGACTTTAGCTGTGGATGACTTAATGGGCAAAGGCACATAAACACGGAAAGAAAAGTGACTTCACAAGTTCTCTTTTGACATTCACATTCTGACATATACATATTGACACACTTGGTGACATCATGTACATTCATCTAATTCATGAATATTAGAAAAGTATCAAATGATACTTTACAGGAACACACAGAGTCATGTGTGTTCACATGTTTGACTGTCTGTTTATATTTCTTGGCCTTCAATAATGTCTCCTGTTCTATCCTCCTCTCTTTCAGCAAAAGAGAAACTCCACTTCCAGCACAGTTCTGCAGGCCAAATTTAAAGTTTATCTCTTCCAGACATCTTCTTCCTGCCCCTGCCTTTTAACTGTCTTTCTCCCAGATGGCTGTTTATCAGCCAGCATTTATCCCAGCACAGTTTGTTCTATTCTGTAATTACAGATCTAGGAGCTTCTTTCCAAGATGGCTCCCAGTACAGCCTCTAGTCTCTAGGATCCACAACATTGTCCGGTCCTTTGCCACAGTGTTTCTGTGTGGCTACAGAGATAGTGAAGAAATATCACTATGCTGCTTCTGAGGCCTGCTCCTGCATGATATGCTGGCTTCTATCTCCTCTCTTGGACTCTTCACTCTGGGGGAAACCAGCTACCATGGTGACACTTGTGCAGCTTGTAGAGTGGCCCAGGTGTTGAGGGACAGAGTCTTTCTATTAGTGTGTAGTGACCACACTGACAGAATCACTGTGTAACAGGATCAGATCTTTTAACCCAAATCCAAACTCTGATAACTGCAGATTTCACTGCCTTATTATGCACAGCCTTAACAAGGAATCCGCCTGGCAAACTTCCCAAATTCTGGCATGGGAAAGCCATGTGAGATGATAAATAACTATTGCTGTTTGTGATGGGTATGTCTCACCAAGTGACACCAGGAGTGTCTGTAAGTGAATGTCTCTCAACCACTGTTAGCATCTAGATCCTCCATAGTACCACAACCTCACTAAGTATCCCCAAAATGCTCCTGTATGTGTGCGTGTAAAGGAGCATGTGCATGTGTCAAGGGAGCGCAGTAGTTCACTTTAAAGGTCTTCCTCAGTCACTTTCCATCTTATTCTTTTGTGACAGTCTCTCACTGTATCTGGAGCAAACTGAGTCAGCTAGACTGACCAGACATTGAGCCTTAGCAAATCTCTGCCTGCCTGATATATGTGTGCCATCCTGCTGTGCTTTTTTTTAATAAAGGTTCTAGGCAGTTGAACTCAGGTCCTCATGCTTGTTATCTATAAAGATCTTTAGACTAAGTCATTTCCCCAACCTCCAAAAGTTTGTTTATAATGGCAAGGGGAAATACCCACAAATATGGATAGCTATGTAGCAAGTACAGGTCTTGCCATTCTTTTGCCCTTAGTGGTGTTAGGAGGAAGAGAAGTACCCAGTGCTTGCATGTAGCACCAGAATGTTCATACTCTGGAAAGGATGTACCGTAAGCATTCCCATCATCTTAACAGTTGAAAGAAACTCATAGACATAAAGTTCTAAGCAATTTCCCAAAGCGACCATCTAATTAGTTATCCGTGTCTAGCCTCAAGGTCAGATATTATATTGCAGAGCATGTGTTCTTAGCTATTTTTAAAGTTTTTCTTTGGCCCATACCTTGAGGCACACGTTGTTCTGGGTGCCTTGGTTCTCCTTCATTTGATGCTTTTCTGTACCTCATGCAACATGTCTAGCCTTTAGTTCACCTTGCTTTATGAATCAGGAGATTGAGTCTAAGATAGACTTGTCAGAGTGGTTGTGGTAAACACAGGAATTCAGCTCACAGATGTCTCAAGCTGGTGCTCTTGTCATGATTCTTCTCCCCAGCATCTCTAGGAGCTGGAGAGAGTCCAATGACTACATGTCCCCCATTCCTCCTCTATTGTACACATGCAGAGAAGTTGCCAGAACAACCACCCACATCATAAATGGTGTTTCAAACATCCCCACCTACAGTGACATTTAATTTAAAAAAAAAATGTGTCAAGGTGATTTTTTTTAAACTTTTTTCTATCATCCCAACTGCAACCGCTCCTCCCTCCTCTCTTACTAATCTTGCCCAACAAACCTCCCCAAGTTAATATAAGACTAGGTACAAACCCTCATATCAGAGCTAGATAAGGCAACGAAGTAGGAAGAAAAGGGTCCCAAGAATAGGCAACATAATCAGAGACATCCCCACTCCCATTATTAGGAGTCCAACAAAAAACCCTAAGTAAATAATTATAGCATGTATGCAGAAGATCTAGCACAAACATGCAGATTCTATGATTGCTTCTTCAATCTTTGTGAACCCCGATGAGCCCTGCTTAGTTGGTTTTATGGGTGTAGTTCTGGTGTCCTTGACCCCTATAACTCCTACAATCCTTCTACCCCTCTTTCATAGAGTACCCCAAATTCTGCCTGGTGCTTGGTTGTGTGTGTCTATATCTGCTCCTATCAGTTGCTGGAAGAAACCTCACTGGTCTAAGCACCCATCTATGAGTATAGCAGAATATCATCAGGAATCATTTCATCGACTCACTGTTTCTTCCTTCCTTTCTAGAACAATATTTCATTGACTCCTTTCTTTTGTGTTTTAATTTTTTATTTTTTTTTCTGAGCCATGTTTGATTCTATACTATGTCTCTGAGCTATCTAGCTTCTGGATCCTAACCATCCAGGAAGCATCAGGCATGGTCTTGGTTTCATGACTTGGGCATCAAGTGGGACCAGTCTTGGTTGGCCACTCCCATAATCTCTGAGCCACCATTGCCTCAGTGAATCTTGCAGGCAGGACAGGTTTTGTGTTCATGGTTTTGTGGCTGGGTTGCACCACTGGGAACCTATCCTGGTTAAAGAAGATGGCTTTTGCAGGCTTCATATCTTCCTTTACCAGAAGTCCTTGATAGGGTCACCCTCATGTGTTCCAGGAAAATCCCACTTCACTAGGTGTTTATAATGCCTCTTAAACCCCCACCTATCCAGTATATCTTCCTGTCCTATCTCCCTCTCTCCCTCCCCAACCTGTACCCTCTGTTCTCATTTCCACCCTCCCCAGGCCACATAAAAATCTATTTTCCCTTCCCACATAGATCTACAGGTCCCATTTTTATCTAAATTCTCTGAGTCTTGGATTGTATTGTATTTTTCTTAATAGCTAATATCTAGTTATAAATGAGTACATATCATATTTGTGTTTTGGGGTCTGGATTGTTTCACTTAGGATTTTTTTTTGTTCTTGTTTCATTCACTTGCCTGAAAATTTCATAATGTCATTTTTTCCTAATACCCAAGTAATACTCCATTGTGTAAATTTACCACATTTTCTTTATTCTTTGTTTGAAAGTCAAGATGATTTTTATTTCAAAAAAAAATGTTGATATATGTAAGGAACTTATTTTTTTTTAAGGAGTAAATATGTCCATAGTGATGGAGAAAAGCTTACAGATTATAAATACTCTTATTCCCTAGGAAGAAAGGAGTAATTTTATTTTACAGATGGGGAAATTAAGGCCCAGGGAGATTTAGAAGCCAGCAATGTCCAACTCTAAAGCCTTGGTACCTAATCGCCTTTTTAAAAAAAGTGTTTTCCTAGGGCCAACTGAATGGCTCAGCAGTTAAAAGCATTTGTTGCACAGTCCTATTGACCTTAGTTTGATCCCTGAGATATACATTGTACAAGGAGAGAAGAGATTCTCACAAGTTATTCATACTTCCATGTGCACACATCCACACACATACTAAATAAATTAATGTAATTTTAAAAATGTCTTCCTTTCTGGTGAGAGTGGTTCTGCCTTTGAAGTTCTTTGCTTTTAAGCAGGACATAATTTGACCTCTGGATCTGGACTAGAAACACCACATATGGTAGTGTATGCTTGTAATCTAGGCAGAGAAAGAGGTAGAGGCAGAGATTCTTAGGATTCACTGGTCAGTTTGCCTAGCCTGATTGGTGAGCTACAAGACAAGAAGAGACTTCAACTCAAAAGGCATGGAAGACATTCTTGAAGATGATACCTGAGGTTATCATGTCCTATGCTCTCCATATTCAGACACCCATAAGCATTTATGCACAGACATACACACATGACTTGCTAGAGAATTAAGCTGTGTTTAGATGGATAGAGAATTTTATTTTGACCCTTATAGAAACCCAAAAATGTAGGAAGGGTGCAGTAAGAAGGAACAGGAATGGTCTTAGCCCAGCCTTTATATACTGTTGATAAGTACATGCAAATGGAAGGCTTTTTGGGAGGGGGGCTCAATAAATTAACAGGCTCTCTCCAAAGTGCCTAAAACACAGCAAATGCCAATGCATTTTTCCCTCTTGGCTTTATTGCAGTATCTTGGGGACTACTGAGAATCAGCATTTCCAATGAGAAGTGGGGTGGGCATCCTTTCCTCACCAAACCAGACCCCTCTCCCTGCCAACACCTGCCTCTGTATTGTCTATCAAAAGCTATAAACTTGGTGTCATGGCTGGCACACCACTGTCCCTCATTTCTTAATTTGGACTTAGTCACTTTTGGAGAGGAATGGACCAATGCTCTCATCACTACACCAGTCAGGTTTTGTAGGTCACTTTCACAAGGTTACTGAGTGTTCAAAATACTCAGGAACTTCACGGAAACTCCATTTATTCCTGATGAGTAACTTAGTGTCAGAGCTTCGACAAGGTGACTTTTAAACTGTCAGTGTCCTCCATCCCCGATTTGCGAAGAAGTCTGTAGCCAGGCAGTGGTGGCTCATGCATTTAATCATGCATTGGGAGGCAGAGGCAGGTGGACTTCTGAGTTCAAGGCCAGCCTGGTCTACAGAGTGAGTTCCAGGACTACACAGAGAAAACCTGTCTCAAAAAAAAAAAAAAAGAGAGAGAGAAAGAGAGAAGCCTGTAAGCTCTGATCACTTCTGCTCCCTTCTGCATGTGCAGTAGATTGTAATCTTGGACACAGTTGCATTGTTGCTAGTTAAAGCCCCAGCCACACTATTTAGAATTAGTAAGAGCCTCCACAGTAATCATATTCTGCCCATCACAATGAGGGTAACTTCATCTTTATTATCTTTTTTAATTACGTGGCCCCTTTGGTGTATTAACCACCATGTGGAATGACTCTGGCATGTTCTCCTGTCTCTGTTGGATGTTTTGTGATGAATGGTTGCATAAGGCCCACCTCCTTTCTCTAGCTAGTATGTTAGAGCATGTTACTGGGTAGGAGGAAAACCAGTACCTTTGTGAATGCCCTAAGAAACTGCATAAAAAAGCCACACAGGTGACCATCACAATACACTCTCTACACAGTGTGCTGTTTATTTAGTACTACACCCTAGAGGCCTTACATTTTCCATCAGGTTTCAGATTGTGATTTTTTTAACCTTTCCCATAGGCAAACTGCACACATATTTTTTACATCAGAGATAAATAGTGTCTCCCCTTCCAACTTCCATTTGTAACCACCTGTTTAATGTCTCCATCTTAGTCAGGGATTCTATTCCTGCACAAACGTCATGTCCAAGAAGCAAGTTGGGGAGGAAAGGGTTTATTCAGCTTACATTTCCACATTGCTCTTCATCACTAAAGGAAGTCAGGACTGGAACTCAAGCAGGTCAGGAAGCAGGAGCTGATGCAGAGGCCAGGCAAGCTTGTTTCTTACTGGCTTGCTCAGCCTGCTTTCTTATAGAACCCAACACTACCAGCCCAGGGATGGCACCACCCACAAGGAGACCTTCCCACTTGATCACTAAATGAGAAAATGTCCCACAGCTGGATCTTATGGAGGCACTTCCCCAACTGAAGCTCCTTTCCCTATGATAACTCCAGCCTGTGTCAAGTTGACACACAAAACCAGCCAATACAATTGACCTCTTTTTAACTTGACACACAAACACATCACTATTAAGCTTCAACCCTTACTTTCTCAATCATCCCCAAAATATGAATAACTGTAAAAGTCCCACAGTCTTTTCATATTAAAAGTTCAATCCCTTTAAAATATCCAATATCTTTTAAAATTCAAAGTCTTAAAAATTAAAAGTCTCTGAACTGTGGGCTCCACTAAAATGCCTTCTTACTTCAAGAGGGAAAAATATCAGGGCACACTCACAGTTAAAAGCAAAATCAAACTCCAACCTTCCACTCATGATCTTCTAGGCTCCTCCAAGGACTTGGGTCACCTCTCCGAGCTCTGCCCTTTATAGCACACATCTTGTCTTCTAGGCTCCAGCTTCCTATACTCCACTGCTGCTGCTGTTCTTAGTGGTCATCTCATGGTACTGGCCTCTCCAAAACACTGCTGTCTTTGACTGTAATAAGGCTTCACCAATAGCCTCTCATAGGCTCTCTTCATGGTGCCAAGCCTCAACTCCTTTGCATGACCCCTTAGTCCTGGGCCATCAATTGCAACTGAGGCTGCACCTTCACCAATGGCCTTCCATGGCCTCTCACAGTGCTGAGCCTCAGCTGCTCTTCATAACCCCTTCATGGTTTCAAAACCAGTGCCACCTGGGTGACTCTTACACATTACCAAGTCCAGCCACAGCACAAGGTACAACCTTTGGCTATCTCTGGAACACAGCCTCTGTGCTCTCAGAAAACAATTCCCAGATTTCATCTCAATGATTCTGTTCTCTTCTTAATCACCACTAATTTCTTGGCTCCAGCTAACCAGAATCAATAGTCCTAGTAATGCAAAGTTTTCACTTTAGTAGTTCTGGTATCTTGTTAATCACAGCTGATTCTTCATCCCCAGCTAACCAAAACCACAGAATCTTCACAATCAAAATAGCTATGGCCCTGATAAGAGTCTTTAATCTTCCCTCTGAAATTTCACGAGCCAGGCCTCCATCTTCTGCACTGTTCTCAACATTGTCTTCCAAGCTCCTATACAACATCCCACAGAGCTCTTAACACCAAATGGATCTTCTAGCCCAAAGTTCCAAAGTCCTTCCACAATCCTCCCCAAAGCATGGTCAGGTTGTCACAGGAATACCTCACTTCTGGTACCAATTTCTGTATTAGTTCAGGGTTCTCTAGAGTCACAGAACTTATTGGTAGTCTCTATATAATAAGGGAATTTGTTGATGACTTACAGTCTGTAGTCCAACTCCCAACAGTGGTCAGCAGCAGCTGTGAATGGAAGTCCAAGGATCGAGCAGTTGCTCAGTCCCACAAGGCAAGCAGGTGAAGAAGAGAGAGTGAATCTTTCTTCTTCCTATGTCCTTATGTAGGTCTCAAGCAGAAGGTGTGGCCCAGGTTAAAGGTGTGTGCTACCATGCCTGGATCTGGGACTTGCTTTGTCCCAGATGACCTTGAACTCAGAGATCTCCCTGTCTTAATATGGGATTCATAGCCACTATGCCTCAAGATCTCCAAGTCAAGATCCAGGTCAGAAACTTGTATCTCCCAGCATTTAGATTAGAATCACAAGTGAGCTTTACAATTCTGGATTGTAGCTCCTTCCAGATATAGTCAAGCTGACAACCAGGAATAGCCACTACAGTCCTATATCATGTATTTCCATTGAAATGATTGAGCTCAAAATCTCAAATCAGCTGAGCTTTGATACTGCTGATGTTGACATACTGGGAAAAGGAGAATGGCTTTTATGGAGTTCCAGCTTGACCAGCAAATTTTGCTTTCCCATTGGCAGTGTTTGATATCAACATTAAGAGCTCTGGTTAAGTCAATATTAAGAGCTCTCATTGTGCTGATTAAGAAAGTTAAGTTCACTTATAGAAGTGAACTGACTTCTTAGACCTCAGATAGCTTGGTAAAAGTGTAATAAGTTCTCTGCTCAAACATTTTGTTTCAACAAGCCATATGTCTTCAAACAGCATGACCATGGACTTTTTGCAAAGATTGACATCTCTGATCTAAGTGAAAAAGAATGTTGAAGGAAAAGTTTGAGCCCAGACATAGTCAAAACTAAGGTTCTGCCCATTTACCAAGCTGTTCTTAACATAGACCTTGTGGGATATTACCACAGTGAAAAAGGACATTTTCTCAACCTCAAGGGGTTTCAGACAAATGCAAAAGACAGACATGGAGAATTAAACAGAATTAATGTAGTATAGTAATGTGTTAGTATATACTGGGGAGTGAGATGACTCACTTCAGGAGCTCCAGTCCAACCTGAGGCAGAGAGGAGGTGCCTCCTAGATGACAGTGGCATTCAATGAAGAAGTATAAAGAAAGGGGAGATGGAGAGAGCAGTAGAAACCATGTGTGTCCTGGGAAGATGAGCCTATTGGTTAATTAATAATAATAATTATATATATATACATATATATACATATGTATATATATGTATATGTGTATATATATATATCTGCTACACCTACCCCACCCTCTTTCTCTTAAAGATTCCTTCATTTTCTAGTATGTCCTGTGGTTTTCTTTCTAAATACAAACTCATTCACATGCCTTCTTTACCTTCAATTGAACACTCGGATTTAATTGATTATGAATTAAGTTGGGCACTTGAGAGGCAATACTCAGGCCTGGCTCATGTGGAGATTAATTTATTCCTGTAGTCTCACAGTTTTGTGATGCATCCGAGTGACTCACATCTTGTTAAAAATAAAACTGGGAGTCAGGGCAATCTAATTAGATGGTTTAACCCAACACTGTGACTCTCAGTCTTCACCAAGCTCTCCTGCTTTGATAGTTACCAAAATAGTTGGATAAGTTAATCAAAGGTCTGATTAAATAGCACAGCTATGCAGCATGAAGTTCTGATTGCCAGGTTTCAGTGCAGGCAGATTCTCTGGAGAGGGAAGAAATGGAGCTGAGTTCCAAAGGCCAGGGTTTTCGTAAGGAAGAGTTTTATAAAGCACATTGGAGGGAATTGCTTGCTGAGATCTCTGATCTTAATGTGATAGCTATCTGGAAAGCTAATTTCCAGGGAAATAAGAGGTAGATTGGAGAAGAAAAAACTGGAACGTTCCTCTGGCAGATTCTTGGTATAGGTTTACGTGTGGGTCTGCATGCATTTGGAAACCAGAAATTGATGTAAGTTTTCTTCCTCAATTTCTCTCCACCTTCCTTTTTGAGGAATGGGCTTTATGAACCTAGAACTCATCAATTCAATTAGGCTGGTCAATGATGTGCAGGGAATCATTCATCTCTGTTCCTCCCTCTTCCCAGCACTGGGATTACAGATGTGTGTATGCCTTTTTATGTGGGTTATGATGATCCAAACTGAGGTCCTCCTGATTGCTCAGCAAACACTTTACTCACTGAGTGATCTTCTCACCTCTTCCCCCAACAGATTCTAATAGGTTTATATCAAACCTGTATGGGGTGTGGTTGGAGGTATGGGATGATCACTGTTCTCATGTACTGTCCTCCATTCCCTTGACCCAATTTTGCATTTTTCCTCTATGATCTGTAGGGTATTCTGCTGACCAGTGTTTAATTTCTGCCCACTATTAACACTATGGCTAAGCTCTTACTGGTAGGCATATATGTCCAGGTCCTTCTCATCCTTTTCCCTTCTCCTTGTGCCCTTAAACTCTGCTTTTTTTGCCCACTGGTTTGTTCTGACTGATGCCTAATAGGTACTGGGAAGACTAGAGGAGCGAGAGAATGAGATGGGTTTCTTGTGATTTGCCACTGGCATGATTTTCCCCTCAATTGGAGGTTACTGCTAGATCAAAGCATCCTAACACCATGTGCCTATCTTTTCTGGATCATAGCTACTGCTGGCCTGGCACTGCATATTGCAAGGTGGGACCATTCTTCCCTTCATTGTCCCTTCACTGAGTAACAGTGACTGCCTTTAATTCTGCAAACATTGCAAGGATTAATACTTGTGACAGTAACCTTTTCTTTCAAGTTCCTAGTTTGAGTGTGACCTCTGTTTCCATCCATGAAGTGAATTTTTAGAAGCAAGTATATTTTATCAATGAAAGAAGGTTAGAAAAGCCAGAAATAGCAATTAAATGATGATAATGGATCTTGAATGCAAGTGCAGCTGATGCCAACAGACCATATATATATGCCAGGCTTCCTGACCCTTAACACAGTATTTGTGGAGAGACATAAAACTGGGAAGCTCTCTCAGTTGCTAAATTGCTTGCCTTGTAAGGACTTGGGCCTGTGCTACTTGCTCAGAACCTAGAACTGAAAACCCACACATCTTGATGATTTTTTGAAATTTCAGTGCTGAGTGAGATGGAGGGGGCATAGATACCTGAGCTTCCATGAAAAACCAGCCTCACCTATTTGGAAAAATCCAGGTTAAGTAATAATCCCTGCCTCAAAAAAACAAGGTAAATAGTGCCTAAAGAATGATACCTGAAGTTGACCTCTGGCTTCCACAAAGGTAAATGCATGTGAACTGTCCCCCACAGACATAAACGCACACATATGTACACATACATGAAGTATATATAACTCTGTAATTACTCGGTCTGAGGGAACTGAGTCAGAAAGAGGATGGAAATTCATAATTGCTGTGCATTCTTTGTGTGTCAGCAACTAACTTGAGTCCTCTTGTTTATTTATTTTAGCACTAGTCATCAAACCAGGGTCTTTCGTATGCAGGACAAGGACTTTAACAGCACAATCCACCCTCTATCTCTTTTAATTTTGACATGAAGTTGTCACCATCTTCATTTTACAGTAAAGGATCCTAGGCTTTTCTGCAAAAAAAAAAAAAGTGGTACTTTCTTGTGAAATGGGCACATGTTGAGTTCTGGCACCCTTCTTTTTTATAGCCATAGCTCTCCTATTTCCAGCAGAAGACAGGGCAAACCCTAAGAACCAAAAGCATCAAGACTTATGTTTCCCTATACCCTACAGATCAAAGAATTGTAGACAGAGTAGGATTGAGAGATGCAGTAGGTCCTTGAGCTCCAAAAGGAGTGTTTTTTCATCCCTCTCCTAGAGCATCCTTTACCCTCTTAATATCATATGCAGGATTTCTATGCTGGCATTGTTTTATGTCCTTACCAAACCAACCTGTCTGCCATCCTCCACTAATGAGTTTATGGACACTTGCAGCTGTTCATTTAATTTTATGGCACAGTGGTGAAATTTTTATGGAAATATATTCTCACCATTAGATTTAAAATTTATTATTATTTTTTTAAATTACAATATAATTACATCTCTTTCCTTTCATTCTTCCAACACCTTTCATGTATCGCTCCTTGGTCTTTCTCAACTAGCCTCTTTAATTAATATTTTATATATCTGTATATATATGTATACATATATTTACATATATGTACATATATTCAAGTACATATATACATATATGCACATATATGTATATACACATATATTTGTGCATTTATTTAACACAAACTGTATGTATGTATACACACACAAACCTGCTTAGTCTGTATAATGTTGCTTATACATATATGATTTCAGGACTGACTTAATATTAGGTAGTCACTTGGGGTGGGTGCTTTTTTCAACTGTTTTCAGAATATGTAGATGCCTATAGCTCTTTGTCTAAGGTTGGGTGCCCATAACATTTCCTCCTTCCGTGTTGGCATTTCTATTCATGTTGTTTTTGAGGTTTTCTTTAGGTAGCCATGTTGTTGAGACTTCATGGGTGTGGCTTCTCTGACAGTCTCATAGATGCAGTCTCACTGAAGCCTTCCTGGGCCTCTGGCTCTTACAATCTTTCCACTACCATTCCACAGTGTATCCTGAGTTTTCAGTGCAGAAGTCATGTTGTAGTTGTATAAGCTGGTGCTGGGTGCTATAAATTTACTTTCTCTGTAGTTTGAGAAGTTCTAGTTTCTGTAATGATCTCCATCTGTTTAAAAAGTGAGTGTTACACTTATCTGTGGATATTAGGATAAATATTTAGAATGCAGTTAGTTAGGAATTTTGCTAGTTTGGTAGAGTAAGGGTTTCAGAAACTCTTCAAGAACCATTACCTCACTAACCTGATAGTTGGCTAGGTTTCCAGTACCAGGCACAATTTCCTTCTTGTTGGGTGAGCCGTAAGTCTGAGTAGTGAGTTATTGTTTACCACCAAGATATTCATGCCACTATTAGTCTTTTTAATTGCTGACTGTTGTCCTTCAGAGGTGGCATCACTCTTGGCTGCTTCCCTTCCTTGGAAGCTTGAATGGCACCTTTTGATTTAATTAAGTTTATACCTATGGGAATTGCTTTCAGGTTAGTTTCATCTCAGACACTCCAGGTTCTGTATCTAAAGAACATAGTATCTTTAGCAATATGTACTTACTGTCTATCACTGGGGAGCAGTCAAGAACAAGAAAAATAGCCTATAAGGTTTTGGGAGTTTCTTGAACTTTCCTGTCCAATAACTGAAACAGGATCTCCTCATACTTGGTTTTTGGGTTTTTGTTAGATACTCTATGGCTATTGGAGGAAGCATTATCAGCCTAGAAAATTTTTTTTTCATTTAAATTACATATATGTATGTGTGCTCTCCTGCTTCTACACTGACTTCCCTAATTTAAGTATTTCTCTCTATTTTTACCATTCCCTCCTTCAAATCAATTACCCCATGCTATTCCTCTCTAACTCTCTTTCCACACCCTACTCTCCTTTTACTTTCCTGATTTTGGCAGTTGCTCCAGTCCACATAGTTGCCTCTGAAGACTTGTAGCTGGGAGCCTTAGATGTCAATGAACATGTGACATTTCTTTTTCAGGGCTGGGTTACTTACTTACTTACCTACTATATGTTTTCCTAATTCTATTAATTTACCTTCAATTTTTGCAATTTTTCTTTTTTTAAATTTTATTAGATATATTCTTTATTTACATTTCAAATGTTTTCCCCTTTCCTGGTCCCCCCTCCCCAAAAATCCCATAAGCCATTTGCGCTTCCCCTGTTTCCCAATCAATCCCCTCCCGTTTCCCTGTCCTGGTAATCCCCTACACTGCTGCATCTAGCCTTTCCAGGACCAAGGGCCTCTCCTCCCTTTGATGTCCAACAAGGCCATCCTCTGCTGTCTATGCATCTGGAACCATGGGTAACACCATATGTACTAACTATCTGGTTGATGGTTTTGTCCTTAGGAGCTCTGGGAGTACTGGGTGGCTCATATTATTGTTCCTCCTATGGCACTGCAAAACTCTTCAGCTCCTTGGATCCTTTCTCTAGCTCCCCCATTGGGGACCCAGTGCTCAGTCCAATGGCTGGCTGAGAGTGTCCCCTTCAGTATTTGTCATGCACTAGCAGAGCCACCCAGGTGACAGCTATATCCAGCTCCAGTTGGCAAGTATTTGTGGGCATCGATAATAATGTCTGAGTTTTGTAACTGTATATGAGATGGATCCCAAAGTGGGGTAGTCTCTGGAAGGTCTTTCCCTCAGACTCTGCTCCACACTTTGTCTCTGTATCTCCTTCTGTGGGTATTTTGTTCCCCCGTCTAAGAAGGACCAGAGTATCCATACATTGTTCTTCCTTCTTCTTGGGGATTATTTGATATATGAATTATGTCTTGGGTATTCCAAGATTCTGGGCTAATATCCACTTATCG
Source organism: Tokudaia tokunoshimensis (assembly GCA_036184795.1). Taxonomy (NCBI): domain Eukaryota; kingdom Metazoa; phylum Chordata; class Mammalia; order Rodentia; family Muridae; genus Tokudaia; species Tokudaia tokunoshimensis. The sequence continues at coordinate 484,663 of BTHU01000020.1, read as the reverse complement.
GTAAGTGCATACCATGTGTGTTTTTTTGTGATTGGATTAGCTCACTTAGGATGATATTTTCCAGTTCCACCCATTTGCCTAAGAATTTCATGAATTCATTGTTTTTAATGGTTGAATAGTACTCCACTGCGTAAAGATACCACATTTTCTGTATCCATTCCTCCCTTGAGGAACATCTGGGTTCTTTCCAGCTTCTGGTTATTATAAATAGGGTTGCTATGAACATAGTGGAATATGTGTCCTTACATGCTAGGGAATCCTCTGGGTATATTCCCAAGAGTGGTATAGCAGGGTCCTCCAGTAGTATTATGCCCAGTTTTCTGAGGAACTGCCAAATTGATTTCCAGAGTGGTTGTACCAGCTTGCAATCCCACCAGCAGTGGAGGAGTGTTCCTCTTTCTCCATATCCTCCCCAGCACCTGCTACCTCCTGAGTTTTTGATCTTTGAAATCTCAGGGTTGTTTTGATTTGCATTTCCCTGATGACTAAGGATGTTGAACATTTCTTTAGGTGCTTCTCAGCCATTCGATATTCCTCAGGTGAAAATTCTTTGTTTAGCTCTGTACCCCATTTTTTTTTATTTTATTTTTTTTATTTATTTTATTTTATTTTTTAATTTACATTCCAAATCACTTCCCCTTTCCCGTTTCCTCCCTCCCCGAAAGTCCCATAAGCCCCCTTCCCTCCCTCTTTTCTCCATTCAACCCCCTCTCGTTACTCTGTCCTGGTGTTCCCCTACATCCAGTCTTTCCAGGACCAGGGGTTTCTCCTACCATCTTTTTAGAAATCTATTGATATGCGGATTGTGTCTAGGGTATTCCGAGATTCTGGGTCAATATCCCCTTATCAGTGACTGCATACCATGTGTGTTCTTTTGTGATTGGGTTACCTCACTAAGGATGGTATTTTCAAGATCTGACCATTTGCCTAGGAATTTCGTGAATTCATTGTTTTTAATTGCAGAGTAGCATTCCATTGTGTAGATATACCACATCTTCTGAATCCATTCCTCCGTTGAGGGACATCTGGGTTCTTTCCAGCTTCTGGCTATTATAAATAAGGCTGCTATGAACATAGTGGAGCATGTGTCCTTATTGCATGCAGGTAAAGTCTCTGGGTATATGCCCAGGAGTGATATAGCCAGATCCTCCGGGAGTGTCATGCCCAGTTTTCTGAGGAACCGCCAGACTGCTTTCCAGAGTGGTTGTACCAGCTTGCAATTCCACCAGCAGTGGAGGAGTGTTCCTCTTTCTCCACATCCTTGCCAACAACTGCTGTCTCCTGTGTTTTTGATCTTAGCCATCCTGACTGGTGTGAGATGGAATCTCAGGGTTGTTTTGATTTGCATTTCCCTAATGACTAAGGATGATGAACATCTCTTTAGGTGCTTCTCAGCCATTAGATATTCTTCAGGTGAGAACTCTTTGTGTAGCTCTGTACCCCATTTTTTAATAGGGTTACTTAAGGCAGGAAATCATCAAACTCAGGGCTGAAATCAATCAAGTAGAAACAAATAAAACCATACAAAGAATCAACAAAACGAGGAGTTGGTTCTTTGAGAAAATCAACAAGATAGATAAGCCCTTAGCCAGACTAACCAGAGAGCACAGAGATAGTATCCAAATTAATAAAATCAGAAACGAAAAGGGAGAGATAACAACAGAAACTGAGGAAATTCAAAAAATCATCAGATCCTACTACAAAAACCTATATTCAACACAACTAGAAAATCTTGAGGAAATGGACAATTTCCTTGACGGATACCAAGTACCAAAATTAAATCAGGATCAAATAGACCATCTAAACCGTCCTATAACCCCTGAAGAAATAGAAGTTGTCATTGGAAGTCTTCCAACCAAAAAAAGCACAGGTCCAGACGGTTTTAGTGCAGAATTCTATCAGACCTTCAAAGAAGACCTAACACCAATACTCTTCAAACTGTTCCACAAAATAGAAACAGAAGGAACACTACCCAACTCGTTCTATGAAGCCACAATTACACTAATACCAAAAGCACACAAAGATCCGACAAAGAAAGAGAATCTCAGGCCAATCTCTCTTATGAATATCGATGCAAAAATACTCAATAAAATTCTTGCCAACCGAATCCAGGAACACATCAAAACGATCATCCACCACGATCAAGTAGGCTTCATCCCAGGGATGCAGGGATGGTTCAATATAAGGAAATCCATCAATGTAATCCACTACATAAACAATCTCAAAGAAAAAAACCACATGGTCATCTCATTAGATGCTGAGAAAGCATTTGACAAAATTCAGCATCCTTTCATGCTAAAGGTCTTGGAAAGATCAGGAATTCGAGGCCCATATCTAAACATAGTAAAAGCAATTTACAGCAAACCGGTAGCCAGCATCAATCTAAATGGAGAGAAACTTGAAGCAATCCCACTAAAATCAGGGACTAGACAAGGCTGCCCTCTCTCTCCATATCTTTTCTATATAGTACTTGAAGTTCTAGCTAGAGCAATTAGACAACAAAAAGAGGTCAAAGGGATACAAATTGGAAAGGAAGAAGTCAAACTATCACTATTTGCAGACGATATGATAGTATACATAAGCGACCCAAAGAACTCCACCAGAGAACTCCTACAGCTGATAAACGACTTCAGCAAAGTGGCCGGATATAAAATCAACTCAAGCAAGTCAGAAGCCTTCCTATACTCAAAGGATAAGCAGGCTGAGAAAGAAGTAAGAGAAATAATACCCTTCACGATAGCCACAAACCATATTAAGTATCTTGGCGTGACTCTAACCAAACAAGTGAAAGATCTGTATGACAAGAACTTCAAGTCTCTGAAGAAAGAAATTGAAGAAGACCTCAGAAGATGGAAAAATCTGCCATGCTCATGGATTGGCAGGATTAATATAGTAAAAATGAGCATCTTACCAAAAGTAATACACAGATTCAATGCAATCCCCATCAAAATCCCAACTCAATTCTTCATAGAGTTAGAAAGAGCAATTCAAAAATTCATCTGTACCCCATTTTTAATAGGGTTATTTGGTTCTCTGGAGTCTATCTTCTTGAGTTCTTTGTATATATTGGATATTAGCCCTCTGTTGGATGTAAGGCTGGTAAAGATCTTTTCCCAATTTGTTGGTTGCCGTTTTGCCTTGCTGTAAGGCAATTTTTCTTTATAACTGAATGTAATTCCATTGTCTATGTGCCTTATGTTATTTATTTATTTTTTATTTTTGATTGCATATTTTCATTTCAATTTCAAATGTTTTCCACTTTCCCAGTCTCTCCTTTAGAAACCCCCTATCCCATCCCCCCTCCTCCTGCATCTATGAGGGTGCTCCCCCACCCAAGCACCCACCCCCATCCTCCCATCCTGGCATTCCTATACACTGGGGCATCAAACACCCTCAGACCCTAAGGCCTCTACTCCCACTGATGTCCAACAAGGCCATCCTCTGTCACATATGTGGCCAGCACCATGTGTAACTCCATGTGTGTTCTTTGGTTGGTGGTTCAGCTCCCTGTAGCTCTGGGGGTTCTAGCCTGTTGATGCTGTTGCTTCCTCCATGAGGCTGCAAACCCCCTCAGCTCCTTCAGACCTTCTCCATCAGGGATCCCCAAGCTCAGTCCAATGATTGGCTGAGAGCTTCCCCCACTGTATTTGTCAGGCTCTGGCAGAGCCTCTCAGGAGACAGCCATATCAGACTTCCATTAGGAAGCACTTCCCAGCATCCACATTAAAGTCCAGTTTAGAGACTGTATATGGGAGGTATCCCCAGGTAGGGAAGTCTCTGGATGGCCTTTCCTCCAGGCTCTGCTCCATAATTTGCCTCCATTTTTCCTCCTGTGAGTGTTTTGTTCACCCTTCTAAAAAGGACTGAAGCATCCACATTTTGATCTTCCTTCTTCTTAGGCATCATAGGTTCTGTGAATTGAATCTTGGGTATTCCGAGCTTTAGGCCTAATATGCACTTACTAATGAGTACATACCATGTTTGTTCTTTTGTGACTGAGTTACCTCACTCAGGATGATATTTTCAAATTCCATGCAATTGCCTGCAAATTTCATGAAGTCATTGTTTTTAATAGCTGAGTAGTATTACATTGTATATATGGACCACTTTTTTTGTATCCATTTCTCTGTTGAGGAACATCTGGGTTGTTTCCAGCTTATGGCTATTATAACTAAGGCTATGCACATAGTGGACCATGTATCCTTGTTATATGTTGGAGCATCTTTTGGGTATGTGCCCAGGAGTGGTATAGCTGGGTCCTCAGGTAATACTGTGTCCAATTTTCTGAGGAGCTACCAGACTGATTTCCAGAGTGGTTCTACCAGTTTGCAATCCCACCTACAATGGAAGAGTGTTCCTTTTTTTTGCCAAATTCTCTCTGAAAGTAGCATTTGCTTTCACCTGAGTTTTTTGATCTTAGCCATCCTGACTGGTGTGATGTGGAATCTCAGGGTTGTTTTTATTTGCATTCTTTAGGCTCTTCTCAGCCCATTGAGTTTCCTCAGTTGAGAGTTCTCTGTTTAGCACCATTCCCCGTTTTTAAATAGGGTTATTTTGTTCTCTAGAGTCAAACATCTTGAATTCTTTATATATATGGGATATTACCCTCTATCAGATGCAGGATTGGTAAAGATCTTTTCCCAGTCTCTTGGTTGCCGTTTTGTCCTATTGACAGTGTCCTTTGCCTTACAGAAGCTTTGCAATTTTATGAGGCCTCATTTGTATATTCTTCATCTTAGAGCATAAGCCATTGGTGTTCTATTCAGGAACTTTTCCCCTGTGCCCATATGCTCAAGACTTTTCCCTACTTTGTTTCCTATTAGATTCAGTGTATCTAGCTTAATGCAGAGGTCCTTGATCCACTTGGACTTGAGCTTTGTACAGGGAGATAAGAATGGATCAATTTAAAAAATGGGGTACAGGAAATTCTAAACTGAGGAAACTTGAATGGCTCTAAAGCATCCTTAGTTATCAGGGAAATACAAATCAAACCAGCACTGAGATTCCACCTCACACCAGTCAGAATGACTAAGATGAAAAACTCGGGACAGCTGATGCTGGAGAGGATGTGGGGAAAGAGTGTTTCTCCAGTGTTGGTGGGATTGCAAGCTGGTAAAACCATTCTAGAAATCAGTTTGGCGATTCCTCAGAAAAGTAGACATAGTACTTGAGGACCCAGCTAGACCACTCCTGGACATATACCCAGAAGATGCTCCAACACGTAATAAGGACACATGCTCCACTATGTTCACAGCAACCATATATATAATAGCCAGAAGCTGGACAGACCCCAGATGTCCTTCAGCTAAGGAATAGATACAGAAACTGTGGTATATATACATAACGGAGTACTATTCAGCTATTAAAAACAGTGAATTCATGAAATTCTTAGGCAAATGGATGAACTTGGAAAGTGTCATCCTGAGCAAGGTAACCTAATCGCAAAAGAACACACATAGTATGCACTCACAGTTATGTGGATGTTAGCCCAAAAGCTCAAAATAAACAAGTTACAATTCACAGACCACAAGAAGCTCAAGTAGAAAGATAGTGTGTAAATTTGGTTTTGTTATGGTATATCTTGGTTTCTCCTTTTATGGTAATTGAGAGTTTTGCTGGGTATAATAGTCTGTTCTGGCATTTGTGTTCTCTTAGGGTCTGTATGAGATCTGCCCAGGTTCTTCTAACTTTCATAATCTCTCTTAAGAAGTATGGTATAATTCTGATAGGTCTGCCTTTATATGTTACTTGACCTTTTTCCCTTACTGCTTTTAATATTCTTTTTTTGTTCTGTGTTGTTGGTGTTTTGACTGTTATATGACAGGAGGAATTTCATTTCTGGTCTAATGTAGTTGGAGTTCTGTAGGCTTCTTGTATGTTTATATACATCTCTTTCTTTAGGTTAGGGAAGTTTTCTTCTCTAGTTTTGTTGAAGATACTTACTGGCTCTTTAAGTTGGAAATCTTCACTCTCTTCTATGCCTATTATCCTTATGTTGGGTCTTCTCATTCTTTCCTGGATTTCTTGGATGTTTTGGGTTAGGAGCTTTTTGCATTTTGCATTGTCTTTGACTGTTGTGTCAATGTTTTCTATGGTATCTTCTGTACCTGAGATTCTTCTATCTCTTGTATTCTGTTGGTGATACTTGCATCTATGACTCTTGATGTCTTTTCCTAGGTTTTCTATCTTCAGAGTTGTCTCCCTTCGTGATTTCCTTACTGTTTCTATTTCCATTTTTAGATTTTGGGTGGTTTTTGTTCAATTTCTTCACCTGTTTGGTTGTGTTTTCCTGTAATTCTTGAAGGAATTTATATGTTTCAACTTTAAGGACTTCTAGCTCTATACCTATATTCTCTTGTATTTCTTTAAGGCAGTTATTTTTGTCCTTCTTAAAGTCCTCCATCATCTTCATGCAATGTGATTTTAAATTAGTCTTGCTTTTCTGTTTTGTTGGTGTATCCAGGGCTCGCTTTGATGGGAGAACTGGGTTCATGCCATGTGGCCTTGGTTGCTGTTGCTTGTGTTCTTGCCCTTGCCTTTTGCCATTGGTTATCTCTAGTGTTAGCTGGTCTTGCTGTCTCTGATCGTGGCTTGTTCCTCCTGCAAGTCGCTGTTTCAATACTCCTGGGAGACCAGTTCTTCTGTGACTAATTTGGGTATGAAGAGCTATGGTACAGGGTCAGCTCTGGGTTGCAGACAAAAACCAGAAAGATCTTGTGCCTAGCTGTTCCTTGGTTTCTATGTCCTGATGGTTTTGGGAGGGTCCCTCTTGGACCATGAATTTGAACAGAAGTGGTGGTGTTCTTCACTGTGCTTGTATGTGTGTAGGCTCTGCTGGGAGACAAGCTCTCTCCTGGTAATATTTGTGTACTTAGCGCTGAGGCCCAGGAGCAGCCTAGGGCTGCAGACAAAAACTGGATAGCTCCTGTTCCAGGCTTCTCCTCAGTTCCAGTGCCCTGAGGGTTGTGGCAGGGCCCCTCTAAGCAGCAGTGGTGGTTTCACTAGTGCCCACAGACTTGTACATACTCCTGAATGACTAGCTCTCTCCTGGTGCTATTAGGGTATTGAGCCTTGTGGCAGAGAATAAGCTCTGGGCCAGATGGAAACTGGAGGCCTCCTGTCCCCGGCACCATACCTTCATTAGCCATCTGTTAGTTGATGAATCTTTAAATTGTCTAAATTTTCTAGCTATTGTGAATAGAGTGGCAATGAAATGGGGCTCCCACTTGGTTGCTCAGACAGGCCTTTATCTATAGGTAGTCTTCCTGCATCTGCCTCCCAGGTTCTATGACTATATGTGAAAGCCACCCATACCCAACTCTTAAAACCAGTATGTTCTAAATGGAATTATAAGGATAAAGGAGATGAATATTGTTTTGATTTCTGAGGTTCTGGCTCCATCCCCACTAGAAGTTGTATACTGTTGAAATTAAAATGTGGACCATAGGTCACATGGATACCTCTCCATACAATGTTGCATGCTTTTTCTCCCATAGTAATCTTCACAAATGACCTGTGCAGATGAGGATTTTATCAAAACTGTGTATAATTTTGGGCCTAGCATTGTACTCACAAGTACTAGGAAAATTTGTGCTTTGCAGCTAATGCCACTCACTGGTTGTTCCCTTTCTGTCAAGTAAGCCCAGCAGCCCTGAGATAATTGACATAGATCTATCTTACATTACTCACCAAAGACCAACATTATACAGATTCTGACCAGGTCACATTTCAGTGAGGAAGCACTCGTACCAACGTAGCCCATTATAACATTAAAATAGAGAAAATTATCTTGAGGTATCTTTAGTGGCAGATAAGTTTAATGAATTGAAGAAATACAATGAAGTGCTAAGCTTTTTTATTTTTTTATTTTTATTTTTATTTTTTTTTTTTGCACAATCTTATTTTCTTCAGTGGGCTCATATACTTCACTAATAGTAATAAAGCCTGTTTTAAAGATTTCAGAAATGAATCCACACTCCTATGGTCACTTGATCTTTGACGAAGGAGCTAAAACCATCCAGTGGAAAAAAGATAGCCTTTTCAACAAATGGTGCTGACTCAGCTGGAGGTCAACATGCAGAAACATGCAAATTGACCCATTCTTATCTCCTTGCACTAAGCTCAATTCCAAGTGGATCAAGGACCTCCACATAAAACCAGACACACTGAAACTAATAGAAAGGAAACTAGGGAAGAACCTTGAACATATGGGCACAGGGGAGAATTTCCTGAATAGAACTCCAATAGCTTATGCTCTAAGATCAAGAATAGACAAATGGGACCTCATAAAATTACAAAGTTTCTGTAAGGCAAAGGACACTGTCTAAAGGACAAAGCCGCAGCCAACAAATTGGGAAAGGATCTTTACCAACCTTACATCCGACAGAGGACTAATATCCAATATATACAAAGAACTCAAGAAGTTAAACTCCAGAGAGGCAAGTAACCCTATTAAAAATGGGGTACAGAGCTAAACAAAGAGTTCTTACCTGAAGAATATCTAATGGCTGAGAAGCACCTAAAGAGATGTTCATCATCCTTAGTCATTAGGGAAATGCAAATCAAAACAACCCTGAGATTCCATCTCACACCAGTCAGAATGGCTAAGCTCAAAAACACAGGAGACAGCAGTTGTTGGCGAGGATGTGGAGAAAGAGGAACACTCCTCCACTGCTGGTGGAATTGCAAGCTGGTACAACCACTCTGGAAAGCAGTCTGGCGGTTCCTCAGAAAACTGGGCATGACACTCCCGGAGGATCCAGCTATACCACTCCTGGGCATATACCCAGAGACTTTACCTGCATGCAATAAGGGCACATGCTCCACTATATTCATAGCAGCCTTATTTATAATAGCCAGAAGCTGGAAAGAACCCAGATGTCCCTCAACGGAGGAATGGATTCAGAAGATGTGGTATATTTACACAATGGAATACTACTCTGCAATTAAAAACAATGAATTCACGAAATTCCTAGGCAAATGGTCAGAACTTGAAAATATCATCCTTAGTGAGGTAACCCAATCACAAAAGAACACACATGGTATGCAGTCACTGATAAGGGTATATTAACCCAGAATCTCGGAATACCCTAGACACAATTCGCGTATCAATAGATTTCTAAGAAGATGGAAGGAGAGACCCCTGGTCCTGGAAAGACTGGATGTAGGGGAATGCCAGGACAGAGAAGCGAGAGGGAGTTGAATGGGGAAAAGAGGGAGGGAAGGGGGCTTATGGGACTTTCGGGGAGGGAGGAAACGGGAAAGGGGAAATGATTTTGAATGTAAATTTAAAAAAAACTTAGAAAATAAAAAAAAAGAAAGAAAGAAAAATATTTCAGTGTAGAATTTGTACTTATAATTATTTCACAACCAATATTTTAAGCCTATCTTGATTTAAATGCATTTTTATTACTAGCACAACTTGATATTTTTGAGCTAAATGAACAATTCTATAAAGAGAATTCATTTATTTATTTAACAAATTTTTATTGAATTGTATTCTGTCTCGGCATGGTTTATATTGTTAAAGCAAAGAATCCATGTGGTTACTTTTTCCCCTTTTCTGATTTTATCAACTCACTCTGTTTCTCTCTGTTCTATTCTGTCCTGTCTAGTCTGAAGTATCCTGGATTCCCAACAAACATTACTCTGGGATTTATGGCCTGATGAAGCTGGTTCTGACCAAGACTCTACCTGCCAACCTAGAGAGAGTCATTGTCCTAGACACTGACATTACCTTTGCAACAGACATTGCAGAGTTGTGGGCAGTGTTCCATAAGTTCAAAGGTAGGAACTAGCAAGCCATCCATGCTGGCTTTTAAAAATGGATTTTATTTATTACCAGGGTGTGTGTGTGTGTGTTTGTCTTTGTGAGTGTCTATGCATATCTATGTGAGTTGATGTTTTCACAGATGCATATGCTGTAGTGTACATGTGGAGATAAGTACAAATTTTGAGAGTCAGTTCTCTCCTTCCACTTTGAATGGCAGAGGTGAAACTCAGGTGGCCAGACTTTCAGGGAAAGCACTTTAAGTCACTGAGCCATCATCTCAGCCAGTGTTTGGTTTTTTGGGGGTTTTTTGTTTGTTTGTTTGTTTTTAATGTGGTCCTAGAGATTTAACTTAGAGCCTTATATGTGCTAGGCAAGCACGTGACCAATTAGGCATACCCCACCCTGTGCTACATCTGAGAAAGGACATGAGCTTAAGGACATTATTAATAAGAAATCACAAGTGTAAAAGTCAAAACTTTATTATAATTTCTGAAAAGTTAAAGTAAAATTGAAAGTTGTATTTCTTTATGAATTGAAGAGACTGGATACATGTTCATAGGAAAATCCATTTTAGGTGACTGCATAGTCAATAAATAGTCAGTTATGTTTATTTTTATGCACATGATAAGATGTTGGTATACCTTTTTGTATGTGTATTTTGAAATTTATTTTCCTGTTATTAAAACTAGGTTTTCTTCTAATGTATCATGATTGCAGTTTCTCCTCCCTCTGCTACTACCAATTTTTTTTCCACCTGCCCTTCTCTCTGGATCCACCGCCTTTCTGTTTCTATTAAAAAACAGGCTTGTAAAGGATAATAAAAATAATACAATAAGATAAAAACTAACACATTGAAATAGGATGAACAAACATATAGAAAGCAAAAAATAAAACTGCACATACACACACATACCACAAAAAGACATAGATGCAGAAACCTAGTTGTTTACTCACTCAGTAATTTCATAAAAACACAATACCTAAAGCCATGATAATAAATTAAAATAAAAATAAAAAGAGAAAAAGATAAATAAAATAAAAGTAAAAAGAGAAAAACATAAACAAATAAATAAAAGCCCTTATGTTAGGCTGCCTGTCTGCCTTGCTTCTAGGGATGTTACTGCTACTCAGAAGATGCAGAATGCAATCCGTGATAGGAGTCTCAAAGTGTCTTTCCCTGAGGAACCAGAAGGGATGAATTCTGAGGATCTCTGGTTCAGCCTGAATGAAAGGTTCTGTGAGACTCAGATCTGACAAGAACTGCCAAAGTGTTCCAGCTTTCTGAAGGGAAGCCCTTGCAGACATGTAGCAGTCGTTTTTCCCACTACCTTAGCATCACCAATGCCAGTGGCAGCAGTGGTGGTGGCCCACAGTAAGCAGCAGAGAACCACAGCTGGAGCTACTAGGCAAACAGGCAGCAGCAACAGGCAGCTAGGAGCCACCAAGCAGGAAGTGTCTGTGGCCAAGCACGGGCACCCAGCTTGTTTGGCTGGGTCGAGGTACAACAGTGAATGCTTTGGGAGAGAAAACTCTTCCTCATAGTGTTAAAGCTCAGTAAGACAGCCACTTTCAGGCTATTCTTAGTAAAATAACTCATGAACTTCATGTCCATTTTGATAGGAACCTTATAAACATTTTGAGAATAGGGTAGGACCCATGGGTAAATGCTTTTCATTGGCTCAGTCATCAGAGATGTTAGAGATACTTCAATTGCATGGAGAAGGACTTCAGGTGTTGTCCCTATGTGACTGATTGTCATGGCCCTCTCAGTGGGGTGTCATAGTTACATGTTCCAGAGCAAATAGAACTTGTCAGGGAGCTGGCTTCATACCTACTATTCTCAATTCTGAGATTTCCCAGGATTTGGGCTTGCTCTACCTTACTAGTTCTGTCTGGTGGCACAGTCCATTTGCCCCGCATCCCGGTACAATATTATAAGAAAAGGAACTTCAATTGAATTTTCTTTTTTGGCCATCTAGTGTAGCCATGTAGCCTACCCTTAAGAGTAGTTTGTTATCCCCAATGAAACTCCCTTGGAGAAAACAAAATTTTCATTTGAAAGTGGTTATCCACTGGGGATATCATCTGGGTTAGGGACAGGGCTAGTGTCCACTTCTCCTTTCAGCTCTAGGACTCCATCTGTTACAGACCCTGTGCAGGCTATGTGCAAGCTGCCTCAGTCTCATATGTGAGTTTATCTATTGATTTAGTGGCCCTTGTTTCCTTGGTGTCTTCCATCCCTCTTCTCTGACTCTTACATTTCCCCCCTCCTCTTCTGCAGTTTTTTTCTGAGCTCTGAGAGGAGGAATTTAATAGAAAGATCCCATTTAGGACTGAGTGTTCCAAGGTTTCTCACTCTCTGCATTTCATCTCACTGTGGATCTTTGTATTTTCCCATCTGCTATAGAAGGAATCTTCTCTGATGTGGCTAAGTCAGCCCCTGATCTAATATAACAGAATGTAATACTGTGTTCTTTTATCAAACAGTAGTATTTGATTCTACCCCCAATCCCTGATCTTTCTAATCTCAGGCTCTTGGACAACCAGGCAACACCAGGTATGGGTTCCACCTCATGGGGTATGCCTTAAGTCAAATCAAATATAAATTAGGTTGGTTATTCCCTCAGGCTTTGTGCCATCATTACTCTAGCATTAATTGAAGTTAGGGCACTAGTATAGATTGAAGGATTTGTAGATGGGTTAGTGTTTACATTTCTCATTGGGTAGCATGCAGAGTACCTTCTTATACCAAAGATAGTAGCTTGTTGGGTTGAAGGCTCTATGTAGTCACTACCTCAACTTTTCCACATTCAATGAGTTGTGTAAGTATTCAATAGGATCTATTTGTAAGTTGTAGAGAACAACCTATACCTTGACAACAGCCTGGGTTGTTTGGGGATTCCCATGGGATGCCTTTGGCTAACATATTAATTAGATGTAATGCATTCTTGAAACTGAAGCTTCATTTGGTGACAAGAGGTGGCTGACTTTGTCATCCTCAATAGTTGGCTAGATGTATTTTAGGAAACTTTTATTTTATTGGCTTTCCACACTTCCCTTCTAATATTGCCTTTGATTTTTAGTATTTCTTTCTATATTCTCTGCCTCATACTTTCTTCCTCCTAACTTGACCCTCCAATTCAGTTCCCAAGTGTTGATATATTTATATAGAGAAATATACTCAGAATTTATCTTTTTTTTTTTAGCCAAATAATGCTTTGATTGCTGAGAAAGCCTGGAAAGCAATAGTAAAGACTATTGATTATGGAGTATTTGAAATATCTAGTGGCTTTTGCTGTCATCCACATAATTTTAAACATGTGTGTGTGTGTATGTATGTATGTATGACTGGATTTATAACATTGTTCTTCCTATCTGGTTTCTTTTTATTATTTTCATACATGTATGAAATACATACACATGAATGTGCAGATAGACACACCTATGCATGCACATGTGTAGTTCACTGCAAGACATCAGGTGTTTTCTATAATTTTCTACTTTATTGCTGTGAGAAAGGGTTTGTTAATCTGGTTTGATTTTGTTTTAGTTTTTACTTGTTTGTATTTAAAAAAAAAAAAACCTGAAGTTTGATGATTCTATTAGAATATTTAGCCAGAAAGCTTTCAGCATGTGTTTCTATGCCCTTGAATGCTGAAGTGCTGGTATGTACATGTATGCCTGACTTTTTACATGGGGTCTGGGGATTTAAACCTAAGTCCTCATGCTTACAAAGCAGGTGCTTTAATCCACTGAGCCATTTCCCCAGGCACTCTTTTTAGATATTGTTCAAGCTATCATCATTTACCTCAAAGTATATGATACTGCCTAAGATCAAGTCATGATGAGCATGATTTGTGTTCTTGAGTGCCATACATGAGAGAAATATTACATTACCTAGATGGTGGTCTATTCTAATAGTACCTGCCTGACAGTCTTCCTTAACATTGCCTGGTTTTTCAAGTTTTTCACACTATGGCCAAATCCAATGGCAGAGAACTAACTTTCTTTCTCTTTCTCTTTCTCTGTCTCTCTGTCTCTCTCTCTCTCTCTCTCTCTCTCTCTCTCTCTCTCTCTCTCTCTCAACTTTCTTAGTTCTGTATCTTTCTCCTATTTTTGAAATTTTTTATTAGCTATTTTCTTTATTTACATTTCAAATGTTATCCCCTTTCCTAGTTTCCCCTCTAAAAACCTCCTATCCCATCCCCTCTCCCCCTGATCACCCACTTCTGTTTCCCTCTCCTGGTATTCCCCTACATTGAAGCATCAAGCCTTCACAAGACCAAGGGCCTCTCCTCCCTTCCTTCCTTCCTTCCTTCACCAAGTTATCATTGAGTATTGTTCAGCTTCCATGTGCATGTGGGCTTTCTTTTGTTTTTGTTGCTATTGAAGACCAGCCTTAATCCTTAGTGATCTGTTACAAGGCATGAGATTATTTCAATCTTCTTATATCTTTTGAGGTCTGATTCGTCACTGATTATATGGTCAATTTTGTAATAGGTACCATGAGGTCCTGAGAAGAAGGTATATTCTTTTGATTTAGGATGAAATGTTGTATAGATAATCTGTTAAATCCATTTGGTCCATGACTTCTGTTAGTTTATCTGTATCTCTGTTTAGTTTATGTTTCCGTGATCTGTCCATTGATTAGAGTGGGGTGTTGAAGTCTCCCACTAATATAGTGTGAGGTGCAATATGTGCTTCTTTTACGAATGAAGGGTGCCCTTGCATTTGGAGCATAGATGTTCAGAATTGAGAGTTCTTCTTGGTGGATTTTTCTTTTTCCTTTTATGTGTATAAAGTATCCTTCCTTATCGTTTTTAATGACTTTTTATTGAAAATTGATTTTATCCTATATTAGAATGGCTACTCCAGCTTTTTTTTTTGGCATCATTTGCTTGGAAAATTTTTTTCCAGCCCTTTAGTCTGAAGTAGTGTCTGTCCTTGACACTGAGGTATGGTTCCTGTATTCAGGAAAATGTTGGGTCCTCTGTGCCTATCCAGTTTGTTAGTCCACGTTTTTTATTGGGGACTTCAGTCCATTGATGTTTAGAGATATTAAGGAAAAGTGATTGTTGCTTCTTGTTATTTTTGTTGTTAGCACTGGAACTATGTTTGTTTGACTATCTTCTTTTAGGTTTGTTGAAAGACAATTACTATATTGCTTTTTTTATAGTGTCGTTTCCCTCCTTGTGTTCGAGTTTCCCATCTATTATCCTTTGTAGGGCAGGATTTGTGGAAAGATATTGTGTAAATTTGGTTTTGTCATGGAATAGCTTGGTTTCTAGATCTCTGGTAATTGAGAGTTTTGCTGGGTATAATAGTCTGGGCTGCCATTTTTGTTCTCTTAGGGTGTGCATGACATCTGCCCAGGATCGTCTATCTTTCATAGTCTCTGGTGAGAAGTCTGGTGTAATTCTGATAGGTCTGCCTTTATATGTTACTTGACATTTTTCGCTTACTCTTTTTAAGTTTCTTTCTTTGTTTTGTGCAATTGGTGTTTTGACTATTACGTGACAGGACAAATTTCATTTCTGGTCCAATGTAGTTGGAGGTCTGTAGACTTCTTGTATGTTTATGTGCATCTCATTCTTTAGGTTAGGGAAGTTTTCTTCTATAATTTTGTTGAAGCTATTTACTGGCTCTTTAAGTTGGGAATCTTCACTCTCTTATATACCTTTTATCCTTATGTTTGGTCTTCTCATTCTGTCCTGGAATTCTTGGATGTTTTGGGTTAGGAGCTTTTTTGCATTTTGCATTTTCTTTGACTGTTGTGTCAATGTTTACTATGGTATCTTCTACACCTGAGATTCTCTCTTCTATCTTTTATATTCTGTTGTTGATACTTTTATCTATGACTTCTGATATCTTTTCTAGGTTTTCTATCTCCAGAGTTGTCTCCCTTTGTGATTTCTTTATTGTTTCTACTTCCATTTTTAGATCCTGGAATTTGTTTAATTCCTTCACCTGTTTGATTGTGTTTTCCTGTAATTCTTGAAGGGATTTTTGTGTTTCTTCTTTAAGGGCTCCTACCTTTTTTCCTGTGTTCTCTTCTATTTCTCTTCTATTTCCTTTTTAAAGTCTTCTATCATCATGAGACGTGACTTTAAATCAGAGTCTTGCTTTTCTGGTGAGTTCGTGTATCCAGGGTTTGCTGTAATGGGAGAACTGGGTTCTGATGATGCCAGGTAGCTTTGGTTTCTGTTGCTTATGTTCTTGCCCTTGCATCTTGCCATCAGGGTCTCTCTGGTGTTAGCTGGTCTTACAGTCTCTGACTGTGGCTTGTCCCTCCTGCAAGCCTGTGTGTCAGTCTCTCTGGGAGACCAGTTCTCTCACTAATGAATTTGGGTATGGAGGGTTGTGGCACATGGTCAGCTCTAGGGTGCAGACAGAAACCTGAAGGATCCTGCCCCTTACTGTTCCTTGGTTCCTGGTGACTGTGGGGTGGTCCCTCCTGGTCCAGGAATTTGGGAGAAGTGGGGTGGTCTTACCTGTGCTCACATGTGTGCTAGCACTCCTATGAGACTAGCTCTCTCCCAGTCGTATTTGGGTATGGAGTGCTAAGGCACAGAATCAGCCCCAGGCACAGACCTTAGTTTTATTTCTTTTTGAGTTGCACTGTGCCTTCTATGTTTAAAATCTTACTGCCTCTTCTCTTAAGTGTTTGAAGGGTGAGCTAGCACTCTGTGGTTTTAAATCACATTATGCTCATTAATCATGGGATATTCCTATTTGATTCTCTTTCCACTCATGACAGAGTAGATTTTTTATCTACCCTGGTCACTGCCTCTTCCTCCTGGGCCCTTTGTAGGTCTCTGCTAATTGAACAAAATACTTGGCCAAGCAGAGTGATGACATAATGACTCCGCAGTGCTCCCTTATCAAGATAAAAATGGATTTATGTCAATAATGACACTAAGGAAAATATCATTTGGCAGAATTGGGAAAGAAGGAAACATGTGTGTCTATCCTCCCTCTTTTTCCCAGCCTGCCAGGATCCATCTTTCTACTTTCTGATTAAGCTTGCATGGGTAAAGGGAGTCGCTCAAGATCAAACTCAGAAAAGGTATGTACTTTGGCTCCTGTCTATTGCTATTCTCAAATTCCACTGTCATTTTTGTTTGTTCCTCCTTTCAAAGTCACATTGGACTCATCTGGGGACAGTTTCTCTTTAATTGTGTGCAGTTTGATCTCTGCTTTTATGCTAATGTTCAGTGTTTAATGATGCATTTATTCTGCAGGCATTATTGCATCCCTACTGAGTGCCAGGCAGTGTGCCTGGCTCTGGAAATAAGATAGTAATAAAGGGACAGTGAGAGTTGTCATTTGTCCTGATGGGAAGAAGAGATGTCAGTTTCAAGAGTTTTGCAGCGAAATGCTAGCTGTGCTGTCTAATTGGATAGGAGGGATGCTTGTGATCCACAGAAGCCCACCACCTGTCTTTTGGAAGACAAAACTTAGGACTTCCACAGCTTAAACTCTGTGTAAAGAGAGCCATGCCTCAGCTATCTCTGAGAACAGCCTGAATTGAAGAGACTCATGTTACTTATGGCCAGACACTATTGGTAGGGTGCACTTGGCCTGGATTAACTGACAGAAAAGGGGATCTATTAGAGAACTCTACGAAGACTGCCCTAGACATGGTCTTCACAGTCTTGCTTTCTATCCCTCCATTTCACATTCTTCACTGATAAACCTGTGCTATACTAATTTGATCTTAGCCTTCCAACAATATAACCCACTCACATCAGGAGCTCTGCATTGCCCTTAGAGAACTGGAACTCAAGACAGCAAAGAAGGGGTCTGCCAGCTGCAGAGGTGTAGCTAAGTGCTAACAGCTGAGAACTCACAGCTTACAGTTCCAGCTACTGTGATACTTAAAGCACTGAAGCCAAGAGTTCTGTAAGGGAAGAAAAGCATTGGGGCTTTTGCGTCTCCCAATGTTGGTTGGAGATCATAGAATTGAAGGATCCTGGTCCTTAGCATAGAGTGCTTGGTCGCATTCAAGGATAGGGATGAATTAAGCTGAGTTAATGAGCTATATTTTGTGGATTTTTTTTGTTTTAGTTTATTTCCAGCATTACTTGGTACCCTGCCATACAGAAGAATTTATTAGGTGCCACTGTTTATTAAAGCAGTGGTTCTCAACCTTCCTAATGCTCTAACCCTTTAATACAATTCCTCATATTATGGTAACCTACAATCATGAAATTATTTTCTTTCCTACTTCCTATCTGATATGATCCCTGTGAAAAAACCATTTGACCACCAAGGGGGTCACAGCCCACTGGTTGAGAACCACTGTCCTGAAGCAACTCAGAACAAGGCACCTGCTTTCATAGAGCTCCCTGGTAGGCCAGAGTACACTACGTCTTTATCTATCACCTGCAAGGAGTATAAAATGTGAGGTTTTCTCCATGCTGTCTCTTCCCATTTTTCCCTTAGGAAATATAAAGGTAAAAATAAAAAATAAAATAGGTAAACTTTTCTGTATCCCATATTTTTATATTTTTTCCTTCTAAGTTAGAACTAAGGAAGGTTATGAGCAAGAAGAAATCTTCATAACCACACACACACACACACACACACACACACACACACACACACACACACACAAAATACCCCACTGCTGAAATATAGAATGCTCTGGTCCAAAGGGAGAAAGAATTCCTATCTCAAGTCATTCACTCTAAACATATTGACTGGCCATGTCTATCTTTGTCTGTTGAAGGACAGGTCCAGATCTGTTGTGGCTCTTTTATTGAGACATATATAGAGTTGTCAACATTGCTGATGGTGCAGAATATCCCTCTATTTAACTTCATTCCACAAAAGTTAACTAAAGACTCAGTCCTTGCCTCAGCTTAAGCCTTTGGGAGCTGTACCTTATCTCTTGGCTTCTGCTTCTCCTCAATATCATGTTCCCTGTCCATATAAACAGGTTGCACACTTGCCCAGCCTGTTTCAGCCACTGAAGAGTTTTAGATCCTTAGTAGGATGTAACTGCAGCAGTTACAGGAAGATTTTCTGAGAGTATAAATAATAGACCCCTTTGTAGTTAGAAATATAATCTGATACTGCATTTGTCAAAACTATATATCATCTCCCACAAATTCATGTACTGAAGTCTTCCCCAAGTAGTAGGACTGGTTTGGGGAGGTGGTGGAGACTACAAAAGTTGTGGCTTTGTTGGGGAATTTAGTTACGGGGAGCATAGTTTGGAAAGATTCACCCTGTCCCAGCTCCTTCCTAGCTCTATTTCTGGCCACTATGAAATGAGTTCTGCCTTGGTCTGCCCTCTTTGCCATGATTTTTTGCCTCACCCTAAGCCCATAGAAAGAGTTCTAAGTGACCATAAACTAAAATGAACCAAAGTAAATATTGTCTTCTTTTAAGTTATATAGATCAAATATTTTCAATCTAAAACTAAAGTAGCAAAGTGATGATGGACAAAATCTTGAACCTTCCATTTAATAATATATTATTCCAGATGCCTAATACCTTCTGACAGTTGGGAATATAAGGACCCAAGCTCTTTATTTTGACAGAAATGGAGACAGAAAGGAGGAATGGATTCCCATGCACCTGGGTGGTTAATATGCAGCAGGGTGGTAATGAGGGTTCTCACAGAAAAGATATTTTAGCAAATACATGAAGAAGTTGGCAGAACAAGTGTGCAAGTAGGTATGCCTAGAGGGCACTGTCCTGATCTCAAGGAGTATCAGGCACACAAACTGCTATGAGTAGATGGGGAACAGGGACAACCTCAGCTGGAATGGAGTGACCCAGGAAAGGGCTGGAGACTCTACATGTTAACACTGTGGGACCTATGAAGGACAATGAACTGTTGCCTTTTCTTTTATCAATTTTGGGATCTTTTTGCAGACTCTGTCAGAGGTGTGACTTGATCTGCCTTCTTTTTGTAATGGATCATCCTTGCTGTGTTTAGGTGACTTGAAGGAAGCAAGAAAAACATTTAGAGGACTTCCAGTAATCCTAGTGGGCAATGACTTGATCTTCAACCCATATACAGCATGTGAAAAGCTAGAAGTTTTCACTTTAGAACACATTCTAAAATTGAGTCATCTGCACATTCCAGAAAATAAGGTACGAGATGATCCTAGGTGGCTGGACTAGTGTAGTGTCATGGATTATATTGGGTCAGAGGAAAGGTCAGTCTGTATCAGGAAAGTTGTACATCCTGATAAACTTGAGATGGCCAACTGGACATCAGCATGAAGAAACAAGGAAGTGGGCTGAGAGATGAATGTTTATGAAGCAAAGGGGAATTGAGTATTGTCAACTGTTCCTGAAACCAAGCTAGACATTTTATGCATTTCAGAGTTTTGTAAACTGGGTCTGAACACTATTCCATTGCTGTTCTAGGTTAGGCAGTTATTACCTGACAAAGCTGACTCCAAACTCTTCAGCTTTAGAGCCTGTGAAATGTCACTTTGTGTCACTTCTTTCGGATTCCCATTGGGATAGTTGAGTGGCACCTACTAGTCTAAGGGTGGGGGTTAGATCAGGTGTAACTTGGGGGTCCTATGTACCTGAGCTAACTCTACATTAAATTAGATGTAGGAACTGACTGTAGCAGTTACAGGAAGATATTCTGAGGGTATAAATAATAGATGTATGCCCATAATTTGAGGCTTTTGAATGAAGGCCTTGGAAAATAATGAAGATAATGTTCTAGCCCAGGATGATAATGCTTCCTCTTGAAGAAGAGCATGTTGCCACAGGGTACAAGGTGACCTTCAAACAAATATGACCAGCCTCAATCATATGTTGTCACTACGCAGTTTATCTTTGTGTGGTACTTGGTTTGCAAGCCACTGGGTATCTTTTCAGAGCAGCTCACATTTCCACATTTGCTTTGCACTTTGTACTCTGTACTCAGCTAAACAATCCATAGGTAAATTCATTCCTCACAGTCTAGCATGAAGTGATGACTGCTAATATTCCTATCTTAACCATTTGGGAGAGGATGCTTACTGAAGTATAATGTTTAACCCAAGGGCTGAGTTCTCAAGGTGCAGAACTGAGATTCTATCTCACACAGTCCACCTTAATTCCTTTGCTCACTTGAGATGAGGAGTAAGAAACAGCATGTGTGAAGGGTGCTATCTCTGGAGATGCCAAAGGAAAGAACTCTAAGTGATATACAGTAAGCCTGTTTGTTCAGGTAAGAGACATGGTGATAGAGGCTCCCATATCTTACATATAGAGCTAGAAAAGTGACTCCAAGGCACAAATTGCAATGAGTAGTTTCACAAAAATCCAAGTAGAGCCTGGGACTGAAGACCATTCCTTTCATCTGGAGTGGCGGGAAGCAGCTGTGGACCCGAGTTCTGTGCTTGGACTCTTCACGGGGAGAAAAGTTAAGGCCGTCTTGAGATATACCAGTAAGTGTTGAGTTTTCACATATTTACATGTTTAATCTTAGTCTCCCATACCTTAGTAGTAAGAGGTAGAAGAGGACAGTAGGAGGTGATTCATTCATGAAATTTAACAGCATGAGACTCATGCCCATGTAAAAGAGACCTGGTTGAATTTGTTCAGTTCTTTTATAATGCAGAAACACAATTAGAAGGCACTATACTTGAAGCAGGGAACTAGTATTTCCCAGGTCTGATTGTGCCTTGGTCTTGGGACTTTTCAAGTTTCAGTAACTATAATAAACCTATTTATGGGCAATCCAGACAAAGGTGCTTTGTTACAGGGGCTCCCTGACTTCTCTGAGCCTAAATGAAGTAGGAATGAAGCTAATGGGATCCTTGTGAGACCTGCACAAGATAATGTGTGTTATTTCCTTTATTTTCTGTTTTCTCTTAGGATTCCTGCCAGAGTCAGAGCAAGTGGGATAATGGGAAACATCATTAATTTGTATGTGTTCCATTACTTCACAGCTTTGTCAACAGAGCCCTTGGGCTGGGGCTGGGTTTAAATGTACAACATCAGACAAGCTGAACACAAAAAACCCTGGAAGTTTTATTTCAGAAAGGACATTTGGGGAACTTTTAAGCTTCTAGCCAGATGCCTTGCAGGAGTTTTCTTCCACTGTCTTTCAAGTTCTACTTGTCTTAGCTTGCCTAGCATTCTGACTTCCTGTCCCCTAATGGGACTGATGGAACAGGAAGAACATAGGAAAGAATGAGACCAAGTTTCAAGTCCCTGCTGGTAGCCTGCTTATCAGCAGGGTAAGCCTGGGGGTTATTAACTTCTCACAACTTCATCTCTGCAACAGTAGGTAGAAAATAATCATGTGTCCTCAAAGTGGTGGGTTGAGGTTTGAGAGTGACTCAGTGATCCAGGTACCTCTTGGATACTCAGAAAACGTACCTTTGTATTTTCCTTCTTCCTAGAAGTTTAGTTACCCATTTGAAAGGTGGCATTGATTTTTTTTTTCTTTAGCTGATACAAAAGGAATCAAAGTGGAGGTTTCAGGACAGCCACACAACACCTTATCTGCCAGGTTCCCTTGATTAAAGCTGTCCGCTTTTTGCTAATCCTGTAAAGCTTCTCCAACTCCTGTAGAAAGTTTTCCCCTCATCTCACATTGGCTTTCAATGCTTCTTAAACTGGAGAAACAGCTTGACTGCAGCAAAGAAAAATAGAACTTTATATATATATATATATATATATATATATATATATATATATATATATATATATTATAAAGAATTCTTTATATTTATATATAAAAAATAGAACTTCACATATATATACATATATATATATATATATGTATATATATATATATTCTCAAATAAAGAGGCTTTACAATGATACCTGTAGCCTGTGACACCACCAACTATGTGACAGTCAGTACAGAAGCTGGAATTCAGCAGGGAAGATTCTTCTTTCTTCTTGTTCATCCAGTCTAGCTATGAGCCTGAAACATTTCTTTCTAATTTGTACCAAATTTTAAAAGAATTTTTTGTGCCCTCAATGACAATAGGGTTCCTACCCAGTTTCTAAAGTGTTCATTGTTCTTTGTTTGGGAAGAATGGGGTTTGGCATAGGTTCGTGTGTGTGTGTGTGTGTGTGTGTGTGTGTGTGTGTGTATGTGTGTATGTGTGTGTATCATATAGTTGATATATATTTGATATATATGATTGATACATATCAAACAATATATGATATATAATAAGTTATATTAATAAATATATATCTTTATATCAAATAATATAATATCAAAGGCTTTGAATATAAAGACCTGGGATTGCAGATGTATACCATCACACTAGGCTTTGTTTGTTTTGATGTTTGTTTGATGTTTGTTTGTTTTTAATGTCTACCTTGAGGTTTATATATTACTTGGAGAAGTCTTATGGTCTTTTGCAACCTTCAATCCTCTCTGTACTTGAAACCCTTCTGTTCTCTTCCCATGTGAAAGCAGAAGCCAGCACTATGTTACTTAGATATTTACTGTGTTCACAGCAGTTCAGTGGAGGTGCATGTTACTGGAGCCTCATCAAGAATTGCATCCACGGCAATATTGTTGTAAAGGTTTATATTATTTCCGTATTAGCTTTGATGTAATTCTGCTTCTTCTTAGACATCAGAGAGATTGTTTTAGCCTCAGAACCTTATTGTCGTTGATTTTTTGTTTTTGTTGAGAGTGTGATACCTTAATAATTGCCTCAAAGGCTTGCTTTTGGTAAAGTCTTATGGCTCTGCCTTTCACATTATTCAATAAAGGGTAGCTTGCTTCCATCCCATCTATGTCCTTTTTTCTTGTTTTATTTCCTGAGATGCCTGAGTGTTAGGAGATGGACATTTGCCTCTGTCCCTCCTCACTCTAAGTCTTTTCCTTCCTCCTCACACTTACCTGCTTCCTTCCTTCTCCACTGCTTTTTCCTGTTCTTTCTCTTCCTTGAGTGTCCATTTTCCTCCTTTTTTATTTCCTCCTCCCTTCATTTTTCTTTCCTTTCATTCTCTCATTTCTTCTTATCCCTAGTACCCACTCCCTTTTTCTTCTCTCCTGACTTGCTTTTCATCTTCACAGATTCCTCTTTTTTTTTATTTTTGAAGACAATTATTTTCTTCCCTCTTTTTAATTAATTTATATATTCATCCCTATCGAAACTCCCCTCCTTATGGTCCCTCCTCACATAGCCCCTCCTCCACTCCTCCCCTTCTTCTCTGACAAGGGGAGGTCAGGCAAGGTCTAGGCAAGGTCTCACTATAGGTCTAGGCAAATCCTCTACACTGAGGCCAGACAAGGCATCCCAGTTAGGAGAACAGGATCCAAAGGCAGGCAACAGAGTAAGGGACAACACCCACTCTAGCTGTTAGGGGACCTGCATGAAGTCTAAGGTGCACATCTGCTATATATGTGTGGGGCTGGGGGTCCTAGGTCGAGTCCATGTATGCTTTGGTTGGTGGTTCAGTCTCTGGATGACTGTTGGTCTTCTTGTGGAGTCCCTCTCCCTTCCAGGTCCTTCAATCCTCCCCAACTATTCCACAAGAATCCCAGAGTTCTATCTAATGTTTGATTGTGGGTATCTGCATCTGTTTTGGTCAGCTGCTGGGCAGAGCATTTCACAGGACAGTTATGATAAGCTCCTGTCTGCAAACATAACAGAGTATCATTAATAGTGTCAGGGACTGGTTCTTACCCATGGGATAGGTCTCAAGTTGGGTCAGTCATTAGTTAGTCATTCCCTCAGTTTCTGCTCCACATTTTTCCCTGAACTTCCTGTAGGCAGGACAAATTTTGGTTAAAGGTTTTGTAGGTAGGTTGGTATCCATATCCCTCCACTGGGAGTCCTGCCTGGCTACAGGAGGTAGCCATTTCCTCCACTTCTAGGAGTCACAGCTAGAGTCACCCTCAAAGACTCCCTGGAGCTTGTCCCATTTCAGGTCTGTGGTATTTCCTAGAAATGTTCCCCCCTCTACCAATGCCTGAGGTCTGCTCATTCTCCTGGCCCTCTCTTTCTAGTTCTCCCTATACCTTATCCCCAGCAGTTAACATGACAAGTGCTGTTCCACTCTGATGCCTGCAGGGAAATCTCCCTAGAACCTGCCTGCCTATGTCAGTAAAAAGGAGTTAGTGGTATTACCTGGCTTGAAATCTGACTGACCTTGGAGTCCATACCCCTGACCACTAGTTTCTAGGTCCTTCTAAAAAAATTTTTTTGACAGTAGACATATTTCTTGAGAGAAACAGTAAAATGTGAGGTAGAACAGAGTCAAGAAGGCATGGGAAGAAGGATATGAGTACCTTCTTCACATATGCATTCATAAGAACAGCATATGCTCAAGGTTGAGGTCCAAAGAACAAGGGATAAGAGGAAATGCTGAAGACAACTGCAGCTCACTCAAATGGTGGCTCATATCCTTCTTCCCTGGTGTTCTCTCTGGTCCCATGACCTCTGCCTGCCTCATCTCCTTAAATTCCTTCATGTCTTTGCTCAGACATCAGCTTCTATCAGGACATGTTTAAAGGGTCTTATCTGATCCTGCAGTTGGAAGTCTATTCCTGTCCCTCTCCCCAATTCTCAATTCCAGTTTCTAGTCTCACTCAATACCTTCTTATCTGGTAAGTAACTACTCAGCAGATGACTGTCCCATCTACCATCTATCCTTTGCTGTACATCTGAGTGTTCTAAGTATAGAACGTTCTACTAATCATTCCTTGTCTTGCACACTCAGATATAAGCACTGAGAGACCAGGAACAGATGCCATATTCCTGGCATATAGGAGGTACTCAGTAAAGGTTTGGTACATGAAAGATAGATAGTGCAGACAATTCCAGAAGAACAGATCTGGGGGGATAAGGCAAGAAGAAAAGGAAGTATCTGAAGAGTACTTATCAGCTTTAGGTTTATTAAAAGATGAGTTCATAAAAAGATGTGTCAGCATTCCAGTGGAATGCTTGAGTTTTCAGAATTGAAAGCGATGTATTTATGTATTTGGCTGAATATGGGGACCTTATAAAAGGGGAGGCAGGAAGCTAGTAGCACAGATTCCCCCACATAGCCACAAGGCATTTATTTCAGGCTCTCTGGTAGATGGCAAAAATTGTAGCTAGTCCCAAATCATATATATACTATGTTTTGTCTTACACATACATATCAATGACAAAGTTTAATCCATACACTCAAAAAAGAGAGTGACAATAAGAGAACAGTTATAACATACACTATAATAAACATTCTGAAAGGTAGAGTTTTCTATCCATAATCTCACTGTGTTTTCTGTTTTCATTTAGGACTTCAGCCCTACAGCTTCTCTTTGGGAACTCTCATTGCAAGTATCACTTCTCTAGCAATTTAGGACCACTGTTAAATAAAATAATGACTACTTTGAACTTAAGCGCTGTTATTTGCTAACTCTTAACAGCTGCTAAGTGACCTTCAGGCAGGCAGGATTGGCACTAAGAAATGATTCATATTTCCAGTGGGTTGGCATGTAATTATATCACACCCTGACTGTTGGGAGTCTCTCTCTGTGCAGGCCTGAGTGTTCCTCATCTGTCAGAAGCCTCTGTCTGTGCAGGCCTTAGTGCACATGAACTATTGGAAGCTTCTTCCTGTGCAGCCAGCCAAGGAGTGAGGATAGCCCCTCCCACCATGTCCCCTGCCATAAGAGTCTAGTGTGCCCTGGAGTCCTGGGATAGTGCAGGGAACCATGTCCCTTCATTGCCAGGATCTCTTAACTCTAATTGGGTTCTGTTGATTAGATGGTGTCTTTGAAATCTTAGGAGTCAGTATCTGACCTAAAACATCCAAAAGACTGTCTTTGAATCAATGGAAAGAAGTTCTGGTTGTAGATATGCCTTTTCTCCCTGCCCCCTCCTATTCCCATTTCAAATGACCATCCCCAGGGTGATGGCATAAGAAAAATGAGTCTTTTTATTGGAGTTGCTTGTCATCTTCTTGCTATCTTTATAATCTTTCCATTGCTTGGGTCACCGAACCTCTCTTTTCTTAGGGGAAAATGGAGATAATAAGCTTCGTAAGGTATTGGTATCAGGGTTTGCTTGCTGGATTTTCATCATTATAAGGTAATACCTGCGTGTTGTAGAATATGATTCCCTGAGCAAAGTAGCTATGATCTTCCTTAGATCAGCTTCGTCTGCTTGTAAGGCTCCATCAGCGTTGGGCTTGTTCCCTGTTAAGACAACCCTTTAGAAAGAGAGGGTAAGAGGATCATTGTAACTTTATCTTCTCCCAGCTATTTTTGGAATTCCAATCTATTTATCCCTGGCCTCTGCATTTAGATTAAGGGAAGTACTGTGGTTTGAATGAAAATGGGCTCCATAGGCTCAAAGGAAGTATCACTATTATGAAGTTTGGCCTTGTTGAAGAAAATGTGTCACTGCTCGGTGTCTCTCTCTTCCTGCTGATCCAGATGTATATCTCTTGGTTCATTCTTCAGAACAGTGTCTGCCTAAGTGCCACCAGGCTTCCTGCCATGACATTAATGAACTAAAACATAAGCTAACCCAAATTAATTTTTTTTCCTTTGTAAGGGTTGCCATGGTCATGTTCTCATCACAACAGTAGAACATTGACTAAGACAGGAGATTGAGAGAGGCTTTATCTATGCTGCTGTTGGGAAGCTGTAATCCATACTGGATGAAGGTGTTCCAGTGTGGCTATTGGAAGCTTCTACCTGTGCAGTTCAAGCTAAGGAATAAGGATAATCCCCTGCCTCAATGCCCACTGAGGAACAAGTAATAAAGTCTTGAACCAAGAGCAAAAAGCCAAATTATGGTCACCCAGTTTTTCCCCACCAAGACCCAGGATATTTCAACAGGAAGTACTCTCTACACACCCTCAGTAGCTATACTCACAGTTGAAATCCTATATCAAGGGATTTGATTTCAGCAGAATGTCAGACTAGTCAACCAGTGGAATACTTGACAGATATAGTACCTGATCCTATAATGTTCCCTGAAGCAAGAGATATTTTTGAAGGAAGGTAAGTTGAATACTGGGATTTCAACTACCACAGTATTAGATAACAGTTTGTGCATTTCACCCTAAGCAGGTATTCAATAAACCTTTATTGAATCTATGAGAAGGTGAGAGGAGACTTTTTGGGTAGAATAACTTCTAGAGTTCCAGATTTAATGCTGTTCAGCTTTTCAAAATTTCTTTCTGCAATTCTCAGGGAAAACCCCCAATGTTGCTTCTATCCTGGAACTTCATGCCCATTTCCTCTCTGACTAACCACAACCTAGCACATACTTGCTTCCAGGAGACAAGTAGGTGGTCTGCATAATACAAGTTATCAGAAGATGGCAAGCATCCCAGCCAGTCAGACATATATGAGGCCTTTACCCAAGATTGTAATGAGAGAGGTTACCCCAGACCCATGATCAAATAATAACAGGCAGTCAAAGGTAGTCTGCCAAGACCATAAATTCTTCTCTTTGGGTGGGTGGGTGGATATGGAAACTAGTGCAGTGGAAACTCCCTAGAGTCTACAAAAGTGATCCTAAAGAAAACTTGTAGTACTGGGGAAGATAAAACCTGAAAGCTTCTATTAGTAGGACTGGGACACTAATCTAGCCGTAAAACCCTCAACCTACAATCTGTCCTATCCGCAAGAAGTGCTAGGGTAATGTTGGTGGGAGTGGCTAACCAATGACTGGTTCAACTTGAAGCCCAGTCCATCAAAGGAAGCCCACACATGACACTCCTTGGATGGTGAGAAAGCAAAGGCTGGACAACTTAATGACCCAGGATAAAACTGAAGAAACATGAATGAAATGACTACTAATGTTCTTCTGCTATTCTCATAGATTCATGCCTAGCCCAGTTGCTGGCATCATCCTGCAGCTGATGGGGGCAGGATGCAGAGACCCTCAGCCAAACATTAGGCAGAGCAAGGTGAGCCACACAGAAGAGGGGAAGGAAGGATTGTACTAGTTCTTTTAGTTCTGCCCAAGTACATAGGCCAGGGCTTGAATCCTCAAACACAATAAGCCAAGATACCTCTTTGATTCCTTAATTTTTGTCAAGTGTTTGTCATATACACACAAAAATTAAAATGCACAGAAACTCCCCCAGTCTCTTTCTGCCAGCTGTGAAAGCCTGAACTATCTGTAGGTACCACCAAATGTCTGACAATCCTCCTCACTGGGAACTTCTTTCTGCTGAACTGTTATAACTGATAGGTATGTGTAGAATCCATTAGGAGGTTATAGTGGTGGTCATGGTGGTATGAGGTGTGAATGGGACCAACTGTAGAAAAGAAATGCTCTCTACATCCTCCTGCAGTTTAATTGGCCATTTCTAACTATACATGGCATATATACCTTGACTTGACTTTCTGAATTAGCTCTATGCTAAGAACTCCTGTTAAATACACTTCAGACTTTCTTTTCCTTCTTGTTCACATTCAACACTAGCCTAAAAACAAATGAACAAGCAACCACCTTTAAAAAAGACAATGCTTAAGCTCTGGATTTTCTTGTAGTGTTGAATAAAAGACAATTGTATTAACCAAACACACTAAAGGCTACAGATTTGGCAAGATGTCCTGATCACCCTAGAAATGAGAAGAGGGAACAGATTGTTCCTTATCTATACACATAAAAAGAAGAAATCAGGACATGTCACTGTTTAACTGTCAGATGTGCGTGTTATTTTTTTTTTAATCTTAAATACATACACATAGTTATTAGCAAAATCTAGTATCTGACAAGGACAGACTTGACCTGTCAAAGAAGACAACTGTACTGACATATTCTCTGTAGAGCATGCCGGCTTGCTCATCTAGATAGATGGAGGACCATTTCCAATGGCCACCCTGCCTAGATCACAGTGATTCCCTAGATGCAAAGGGGGAGATACAGTACATACAAACATACATGCAAAAACTATATACATATATGCATTGATGTATATGTATATACATACATATTTTTTCTTACATTAACAAATGACTCAAAAAGAAAGCAATGGATTTTTGTTGCATTTATTATTTGAATTTTTATTTTTCGTCTTGTTGATTAGGTATCTTTATTTGCTTTTGACAGCCCCAAGGGCCAAAAAAATATGGTACTTTAGGACTTTGCTTGTTTACTGCTTAAATGTGCGCGCACACACACACACACACACACACATACACACACACACACACACACATACACATACACACACACACACACACAAAATAGACTATAGGCATTCATGAGTGCAAAATTCTTATAAAAGCAAAGAATCAATGCAATTTATAAATACTATTTTTAAATATTTTAGTAATTTTATAATTTTTATGTATATGAATATTTTGCTTGCATACATGTTTGTGCACTGTATGCATATAGTGTCTATGGAGACAAGAAAAGAGTATTGGGCTCCCTGGAGATTCAGGTTTGAGCCACATTTGTGGCCTGGGAGTCAAACTTCAGTCCTCTACAACAACACCAACTGTTGTAAACCTCTCAACAATCTCTGAAGACTCCTAAATATTATTTTTGAGGTGAAGTCATACAGGAATATAAGAAAGAAACAGCTCTTTTAGTATGCATGCACATCACAAAAGGGAGGGTTGTTCCTCAATGTCAAAATTTAACTTTTACATAAAAATTTTAGAAACAATTTTAGATTTGTAGAAAATGTCTGGACAGAATGAGTTCCGATATACTCAGTTCCATCTCCCTTCTTACCCTTCTGTTAATCTTTTTAGGAAAGTACCATAAACTATGGCACTTAAGACTGTGATACATAATCTAAAGTTTTAAAAATACATTAAATTCCTCTACCCTCCCACCAATTCTAACACACATATATCCATCTATATTTTTACAAAAGGGAAAATCCCATGCTTACTGAGATTAAAGAGCATACTTCCACTTTCCAGCTGGTCAGTAGCAGAGAGGCAAGAGTATACGTGCGTGTGTGTGTGTGTGTGTGTGTGTGTGTGTGTGTGTGTGTGTGTGTGTGTCTTTCATTCATTGATCCATTCTATAGGTTTATAGACAAGCCTCCTTAATGGTCTGCATCAGTAACAATTTTACATGTTGGATAAACTGATCTCACTGCCTTGATGTGTGTTCAATTTTAACTGAGGATTTAGAAACGCAAATGATTTCTGGGAGACGGGGAGCATGCCAAGCACAGTTAGGTGAGATGGGGAGAGCAATATTACTGACTATGGGGACAAGGAACAGTGTCAACCACAAAAAGGCTGGAGATCTCCTAGATGTTTGTCCACAGGAAGAGGGCTGTAGACAAAAACATGGAAACATGAAATATCATGAGATGGTGTTCCCTGATCATCTAGGATTCTCTGAAGTACAAATGTAGAGAACAGAAAAGCAGGTAATATTAGGATGGCAGTTGAAAGGCTGATGGAGAGTTTAAGCAGGAGCAGGAGCCAGATCCTGGAGGAGAAGGCATATCAAGCTTTGTCTGGTTATAAAGAGAATAGTGAGATTAGTGACCTAGTCAGTCATTAGCCCTCAGTACTGAAAGGTGATCTTGCTGCTGCTATGAAAGATATGGACTGTTTCAGTTTACTGGAGAGTGCGGAACCCAAAGAGTCCTGACCAGGAATCCATTATATCAAAGCTAAGCTCAGGTGGAGGGTAGGTACCATACAGATTCTGGGCTATTTAAAATTTAGTTATGAATTTCTGTAGACCTGAGACATAATGGAGCTCCTTTGCTATATATGAGAGAAAGGACTTTCATACATACTCAGATTTTAGATTCCTGGATACAGAAGAGAACATCCATATAGCTGACCCTAGTTTCTCGGGTTAACAACAGGTGAGTAATATGGGGGAAAAAAACATAGGTTTAATGATAGATAATAACATGGTGTTGTCCATCTTTTATTTTTTTGGGAGGGGGGTTGGTTGTTTGCATGTCTGGATCCCTATTTATATTGAATGCTTTACATAAATAATACCTTTATGCTCCATCATGAAACAGGGAAGTATTGTTTTGCCTACTTAGCATCCATTTCCCCCATCAAAAGCTCTATTCCTTCTTGTGTCACAAGTATTTGATGAGAATGGATCCATTCCAGACTATATGGATAAAGGCATGATCTACTCTGATCAGCAACATGATCTTGGATGACTCCCTGGGTGAGGGGATTGTAGAGAGCTGATATGTGACCTGCACTGAAGATTCAGAACTAATAAGTGTAAAACCAAGAATCTTTGCTGAAGAAGAATCTTTGCTGAAACCACTAGTAAAGGGAGCATCTTTTCCTCTGCAAATGCAGGACTATGAGCTTGTGAGGCCGAATGGCCATCTGTACTTCCAACACTGGCATAGTACTCCCAAGTCCACCCTAGGTACAAAAGCTTGCTAAGGGACCTCTGGGACTCAGTTGTCATACATACACATAGATGTAATGTATGACAACTAAAGAATCTTGAACAAAATCTGCAAAGGAAAAAGGCAAGTGGATTTTGAGCATAAAGGAAGCCAGGCTCAGATGTCTAGAGACTTTTATAGTCAAACTGGGGAAGCTCAGTATAGACACAGATCTAAGACCTAATGGAGCTGCTTTCTGTATATATGAGAGGAAGGACTCTCAGACATATTCAAATTTTAGACTCCTGGGTGGAAAACAAGACTTTACATAGGTACTATGGACAAGATGATCTCAAGAAACCCCGACTCCCAGATCACAGCAAAAACTGGTACTGAGGCAGCATTTCTGAGGATGGTCACTTGGCTGCTTTACACTCTCATCTCTGTATGCACATTGAGAGATCAGTCAAGTCTGAGTGCTTGAAAAGAAGAGACAGAGTCCAACTTGCACTGAGTGTAGTACTTCGCTCCAGCCAGACCTGAAGCAAAGTTTGCTTGTTTAATTTTTTAAGTCATTGTATATTTTGGTCTTCCCTGTCTCTGAGAAGTATGCTAACTAAGGGAACCCATCCAACATGAATGTTTGAATTCATTCATCTTGAGCAACCATTTCCATTCTGCTTTCTTGGACCACCTCCTAAACAGGACCTTTGCCTGTGACTCAGCACATGCCCAGCCTCATCTAGGCATTTTGATACATCAATAAGTTTCTTTAGTATTTTAGAAGGTAATTATATTTAGATGGAAAGGGTCTTTTGTAGCCTATTAATTTAATAATGTGACCTCCATTAAACTTTTCATAACTTCCTAACTCCAATTAATGCTGTCCATATGTGTGCATGGGTGTAAAACCATCCACAGGAACTAGAAAACCAACTAATGGAGATACCCTTCAAAGAAGAATTCTCCCTCTCCCATCAGCTGAAATTTTTCACGAGTGACAAAAGAAAAGGAAAGGAAAAAACAAACATACAAAAAAAGAGAAACAAAATATGAGAAATCCTAATTTGTATATAAAAATATTTTTTATTCAGTCAAATGTAACATTGATCTTCATTGTTACAAACTGGTTCTTCATAGAGAATTTGGTCAGGGCCCTAGGGAAACAGGGCCCCTACTTGGGCTTTCTGTCCTGTGTTTCTTTTTACTTTGGCCTAATTAATTGTGTCGTCATTCAAGTAAATGAGTTTATGCCTTATGGGGATAACAATTAAAAAATAAATCATTGTTTGTCAAAGTGGAAAGTGATGAGTGGAGAAATATTTTTAACTCTCTTATGGGATTAATTGGAAACAAAGGACTTTTTATAGTGTTTATTGATATGGATATAAGTAGAAAGTAAAAAGTAAATGCTGGAAAGACAGCTCAATCTGTGAATTGCTTGTTGTACAAGGATTAGACCCTGAGTTATGGCTCTAGCTTCCATGTGAAAAGCCCAACTTAGGAGGACATGCCTTTCACCTTGGTGTTAGGATGGTTGGATAAATATGGGTTCCAGGAACTCACTAACCAGCCACTATAGCCAAATTGGAAAGCTGCAGATTCAATGAGGAACCCTGACTCAAAAAATAAAGTAGGAGGCTATTGAGAAAGATACCAAAGACTAAACCCTAACCTCTGTACAAATGTATGCGCAAGTGAGCGCGCGCGCGTGTGTGTGTGTGTGTGTGTACATATATAAGCACACACAAAAAAGAGACACACAGAAAAGCTCAAATAGACAGCAGACAGGTGTAGACATAGGTACATAAATGTGAACACATAGAAACCAAAAATCAAAACACCCGGAAGTGTCTTAGAGTCTATGAAGTCATCCAGTGCTTTTAATTGCAAAGGTAAGAAGAGTCCAGCTTGTACTTGTGTGATTCAGGGAGATGTGACTGGATGCAGACCTGTGTTTTACAATCACCATTCTTAGGGAATCACTCTCTTTTTCTGTTTTGAAATGGTCTTTACAGTAAGTTTTTCTTTTTAACAATAGTTTTATTTCATTTTATTTTGTGTGAGTAGATGTTTTTGCCTGTGTATGTGCACTGTGTGTGTGTGTGTGTGTGCATGTGGAGAAGAGGGTTTGGAATCCTATAAATCTAGAGTTAGAAATGTTTCTGAGCCACCATGTAGGTATGAGAAGCTAAATGTGGGTTATCTACTGAGCAGCAGGGGCTCTGAGCCATCTCTCCAGTGAATGACATAAGAGTTAGATGTATATGACTGTTCAATCTTGATTACTTTTCAGTTCTGCAGTTTCTCTACATTGTTCACAGTTGGAGCCAAAATCAGAATTGTATAATCTGTGATCCCTTGGATCACCCTCCCCATACACACAACCTGCATTTGTTTGCCAATAATTCCTTCTAGGATTGCCTTCAGTATTTATTACAATCCAAGCCTCATAGATGCTTAAAAAAGAAAACCTTAGTGAATAAACAAAATTAGACATTTGGTTCCTATGGCTGTTAGGAGTCTATAATACTTTCGTTAAGCCTTTGAGATCCAGAGAGGACTTGAGACAGTGAAGTAGCATCCCAGCATGGAATAGAGACAGGAGCAGAAGTGAATGAAATGGTGCTCCCATGACATTCATGATCTCCTAAAACTGAATAGTACACACAAAAGTTACAAAAGAATGTTTAGTTTCTAGACCCATAGCCATAGCCCGGCTTATGTGCCCCCCAGACAAGCCTAGAAACCATGACAAAGGGGGGGGGAATGTATTTTGCCTAGCTTGAATATGTCTCATAGCAGCCCAATCTCTAGTGTTTATGTCCTTGACTTAGGACTTCAAAAACCACTGCCACCCATGATACCAGCAAAATTTGGGGAATGAAAACATGTTTGCCTTCTAAACTACCAAGAAGAGAATGCGGGGCAGTATAGATCTGTGGTATGGATTCTGGACAGTATTGCACTAAGGAAAGAGCACCATCACCAGATACAAAACAGGTTTGCTAGGTGTTTCAGAGGAGAGTTTGTTCCTTCCTGGCCTCCTTGTGACCTACTCCATCTAAACCATGAGTCTGTATCAGGAATAAAGAGTGTATGTTCAGACACTAGAAGTGCTTGCTGGCAGGAGCCTGATATAGATGTATCCTGAGAGGCTCTGCCAGAACCTAACAAATACAGATGTGGATGCTCACAGCCAACTATTGGACTGAGCACAGGGACCCCAATGGAGGAGTTAGGGAATGGACTGAAGGAGCTAAATGGGTTTGCAACCCCATAGGAAGAACAACAATATCAACTAACCAGAGCCCCCAGAGCTCCCAGGGACTAAACCGCCAAAGAGTACACATGGAGGGACCCATGACCCCAACCACATATGTAGCAGAGGATGGCCTTGTGGGGCATCAGTGGGAGGAGAAGCCCTTGGTCCTGTGAAGGCTCAATGCCCTAGTGTAGAGGAATGCCAGGGTGGTGAGGTGGGAGTGGGTAGATGGGGGAGCACCCTCATAGAAGCACGGGGAGGGGGGATGGGATAGGGGATTTCCAGAGGGTAAACCTGGAAAGGGGATAACATTTGAAATGCAAATAAATAAAATATCTAATAATAAAAAATAAAATAAGTAGTGTATGTCCACTTGAGCACATGTCAGAAGTTGAAACTCTTACAGCTTTCCCATTTAGAATAAGCTGTGGCTAACATTCCCAGCTTCTATCTGTGCATTTAAGATTATTGAGAATTATTAGATATAAGTGTTATAATGCTACCTGTATCCTGACTTCATTTCTTAACTACACATAGCTATGTTCTACCCTTGCCTGGTTGTATTGTCCTGGGTGTTTCACTTGATATCTCTGTACCTTGTTTTCTGTGCAATAAAACAACTCCCTGTCCCCATCAGTTAACAGAGGTCAGCCAGCCTATGGATAAGTGAAGGAGATTACACATTTTTCTGTTTCCGTCTTTTCTCCTAAGCTTAATGTTTATATCATCAGATGAGTTCTTAAAAAAAAATCTAGATCCCTAGGCCAATCGTGTTCCAACCAAACCCTGGCCTCTGTGGTTCCCCCACTGAGAGTGGGGAGAGGCATGCATGTAGATGCCAAAGGTCAACCTTGTAGGTCATCCCTCAGGACAACATCTACTTGTTTTGGAAACAGAGACTTTCATTGACCTAGAACTTAGTTTAAGCTGGCTAATCAGGGAGCCATAGGGGGTCCACCCTTCTCTACCACCTCATTTGTAGATTTAGTGTTTACCACTGTATATGGATTTTTGTTTTTGTTTTTTTTTACGTGGGTTCTGAGGCTCCAACTCAGGTCACTGTGCTTGTATTTCAGTGATTATATTGACTGAACTAGCTTCCCAGCCCCAGGCCATATTTGACAAAACCTTACAATGTGATGTGAGGCCAGAGTTGAGAATGACTGTGCTCAGGTAACTGACCTGGGACTACTGTCTGCTATGTGGAAAGAGACATTGTTCCTTGCTTACTTGTCTATGGAAACAGACAGAGTAACATTTGGGAGAAGTGTTTGCAGACAGGATTAAAATCCTGGAATCTTTGCCCTCTGAGGGAAAGGTGCTGTTTACTTTGTGTTAAGAGCTCAAACGGTGATCAAAATCCAGTGCAATACCAGAAAAGGTCAAGGCTGGACTGGTCATGCGATCATGTACTCAAAGCCAGGTAGAAGCTGGCATATATAGTGATTCCAATTCTTAACTGGCAAAGCCTAGGCACTTGGTACCCCAGCCACAGCATGGAGGTTTGCCTGGCTCTGTTGCTTTTGCTAAAGGAGAAATGCTATTTTCTCAGCAGTAGCACTCCTTGACTCATTGGTGTAGTTGGCATGTGGTTTTTTGTTGACTTCTCTGAAAATATCCATGAGAAGAGAGAGTGGTGGGGGTATGTTTACTGACTTTCTGTTTTGTGTGTTCCTCTCCAGGGTTGAAGGGACTATGCCCATCCCCATGATAACCTGGTCCACTTCTCCAGAAGCAGCTGCAGGTCTCCTCAAGCCCTAGCTAGTGTCTGAGTTCACAAAGTCAGCCATGGGTAGCTTTGTGAATTTATTCCAGGTCATCTGAACTACATACCTTAAGAGCCTGGAATTTTAATTACAATGTTTTTAAGTTGGATGACTTTGATTGAGAGTCCATAAGAAATCCCATCCAAGTCTATTTAAAGGAAATTTCTACATATGTTAGTCAGACCTGCCATGGTTCATGTAACAAGATGTATTGGAGAAGGTCATCTCCCTCACTGAGCCCATCCATGTAGGCCCACTGGCTCCTTTAATGAAAGAACATGACGGCACTAATGGTTGCTGACAAATGAGTGTGAAGCACAGGAACCTGTGGGCACAGGGAGCTTTTTACATGAGGTCTTTTATTAAAAGAACTGTCATGGTTCCATTGCCAACCTGATCTTCTAACCCAAATTGTAGATACAGGCTCATCAATGCTTCTCATACTCGGTGGACTGAATTCCATAGCAAGAAATTGCTTTTGCTTTATTTACAGTATGGTTAATGTTCTCTGTAGTCTTGATAGGTTTTAAAATCACCATGACAACTCCTGTGGTTGTATATGAGGGTGTTATCAGAACATCTTAAAAGAGCAGGGAAGAGCCAATCTGAATATGAGCTATGGTCCTGAACTAAAGAAAGAGACAGTAAGCATCAACATTCTTCCCTCTCTGCTTACTGGCTGGTTGTGATGTGACCAGCTGAGTCACACTCCTGCCACCATCCCTTCTTCACAGTGAACTACAGCTTCAAATTGTGGAGTAAAATAAACCATTTATTACATTGCTTTTTGTCAGATGTTGTATCACAACATTGAGGAAAGGCACTAATACACGACATTGAAGAAAGGAACTAATACACAGCGCAACCCAAAACCGAGTCTGACTTTTCTGTTCATCTGTACATGCCTGCACTATTGTCTGTACAATGTGTGCAACTAAAACAACATCCTGCCTCCGCCGGGCGATGGTGGCGCACGCCTTTAATCCCAGCACTTGGGAGGCAGAGGCAGGAGGATTTCTGAGTTCGAGGCCAGCCTGGTCTACAGAGTGAGTTCCAGGACAGCCAGGGCTACACAGAGAAACCCTGTCTCGAAAAACCAAAAAAAACCATCCTGCCTCCAATGACCTCTTGTAGTCCTTTCCTAGTTTTCTTGGAATATTCTGTTTAAAATGCTTTTCCAGACTCCCTAAGTTGTTTTCACCACCCACCTCCAGGTGTTACAAACCTTCCTTTCCAAAACAGTATCAGCACACTATTAAGATGTCTGTCTCCACACTCTAATGTCTGGCAGTGTGTGCCTGCCACCAGATAGATTGTAAGCTCCTTTTCTAGAGTCTATTTGCCTAGAAGTGCCATAGAGATCTTGTTTTGCTGTTCTTAACTTATAAGAGCAGGGGTGTACAGCACAGTCAAGCACAGTGGCTGGTGCCAAGGAGTGCCATATGTGACATTTGCCATTCTTTCCAAATGGATGAATTCTTGATCTCGGTATTGCCAACATTTGGTATAATAATCAGCATGGACTTAGTTAATTGATGGGAGTTAGGGTCGATGTGTTCAAAACCATTGCACTGCAACAAAGATTGCATAGTCTACCTTTAAAAATGCTATTGTTTTCCTTTTATTTTCTCTCTCAGTTTCTGTCTCTGTCTGTCTCTCTCTCTCTCTCTCTCTCTCTCTCTCTCTCTCTCTCTCTCTCTCTCTCTCTGTGTGTGTGTGTGTGTGTGTGTGTGTGTGTGTGTGTGTGTGTGTGTGTCCATAGAGGAGCATGTTACATGACTTGTCATGCTCTTCCACTCTTCACCTTATGCCTTTAAGACAGGATCTGTCAGTGAACCTGAACCTGGAACTATGCTAGTGACCAGCAAGACCAAAACAGTCTTTCTGTGTCTGTATGCTACAATGCTGGGATTTTATGTACATGTGCAGCCACACTGAGCTATTTACATGGGTAGTGGGATTTGAACTCATGCCCAATGAACCACTCTCCCCTCCCCCAGCTTCTTTAGTTTTTCTAACATAGCTTCAGGTCAGTTGGTGGGTGTGAAAGACAACATACAAAGAAAGAAACTTGTCTCTCAAGGAAATGTGTGGATACAGGAAATGGGAGGCAGAGATAAGCAATCTCTTTTGGATAGAGTTTGCCAAGGTGAAGATATAGAAGGATGGGGGACACTCCTGGGGCTTTAAAGTCTACATAGGAATTTGTGAGGGAAAGGAACTCTTTAAGAAAGACATGGAGAGTGTATTTATGGCAAAGTTTTCAGAGGATGTGGCTAAAGCTCACTGTTCATTGTAATCAGGTATGTAAGAGGCTAAAATCCTTTCAAAAGCAGGGTTGAGTTCAGCACCCTTCCTCTTTTTCTCAGTCATACACTGAGTTGAATACCCCCTATCCCCAGGAATATCCTCATTCTGAGCTATGCTCCAAAATCTATAAAACTCACCCTATATGACAAAAGAGAGTCTGTGTGATTGTTACAGATCATGAAGAACAGACACCTGTTACCATGCCAATCCTAATACAAAGAGTGTCCTTTGAGAGGGAAGTGGAAGGAAACTTGGCTATAGAGAAAGTTAGTGATTTGGCAAACAGTTCAACTGGGGTGACATGATATAAGACAAAACAAGGGGCCACAAGCCAAGAAATACAGGTGGAATCTCCACTTGGAAGTGAAAGGGAACATGGGATGGATTTTCCCCCTCATCTCCAGAAGACCCAGCTATGCAATATCCTGACACCAGCACAGAGAGACAGATGTCATGCTTCTAGCCTGCCAAACTGTTGCAGGATACCCTTGCATATTTTCTAGCCAGTGAATCATCTGTTACAACAGCAGTAAGAAACTAATATTTTTAGCCTGAGTTCAGTCTCCAGAGCTCAAGTAAAAATGCTATCTGTGGTTGAGTGCATCTGTAATTCCAGCAGTCCTACAAGGGAGGTGGGAGGCAGACACAGAATCATGGAGCAGCTTGCAAGCCAGCTAGCCTGGAGCATACTGCATTGCAGAAGCAAGGGAAACCCTACCTCAAAACAAGCTGGAAGAACAGAACTAAGTACTAAAACAGTCATCCTTTGACTTCAGCTTGGTCACTGCCATGCAATATCTATCTATGTCTCTCTCTCTCTCTCTCTCTCTCTCTCTCTCTCTCTCTCTCTCTCTCTCTCTCTCTCTCACACACACACACACACACACACACACACACACACACAACATAAGAAAAAGGAAGTGGGAGGAAGGAAGGAAAATGCTTCTTTAAATGTCCTTTGGGATATACACCTCATCTAGTCTCAGTTCCCAATCTGTAAAAACTGGTAATACAGAATAATTATGCCCCAAGGAGCAACAACATAGGGTAAAGCTCTTTCCACAGTGGCTTTCCATGTCCACTTAAATACCTGCCCCAGAAGAAAGCTGAGTTCCTTTATGGATGTACTTAAGGAAAGACAGGTAGCTTTGGGTTTGTTTTGTTGTTTATTTTTTAAAGTGAGATCTCATTTTTCCCAGGCTAACCTACAATTATAGGCGTAGCTGTCATCTGTCTCCCCCTTGAAAATTCTGGGATTACAGACATGTCAATATGCTCAGTTTTCTTTTTTGGTTTGAATGCTTGCTGCAGGTCTTTGTGATTCATATGTAAGTACTCATGGAAGATACAATGTTACCTGCTTCCTCCTCCCTAGTGCCTGCTGGGTCCAGCTCTAGCCTGTTATACCCCTGACAATTGATTGACAAATGATGAATGCTTATACTGTTACATTTGAAGTCTCAGAATCCTGACTAGTACAATAATCTACTTTTAAAGGGAGAAATTACAGCTTTAGGTAGATGTGGCCACCACAGAACTCTTAGTGACAATTTTCACCTCTGGGTGAATCCCTTCTTGCTGCACTTCATTCAGTTCTGTTCTCAGAGCAAGGCAATAGCCGCCACTGTCTTCAGATGGTCACTCTGCTGCCATTAATTTGTCCTTCTGATTTCGTTTTCCAAACAGAATGGCCTAAAATATTTTGGTTTTCCATACATTGGTCAGAGAAAAACATTGTGGAAGACAATTTCACTGACAGAATTTTAAGTGACCTATGTGACCATTTTTTAGATGAATTATAAAACATGGCATTTTGAACACATAAGTTTATCTCTGACTCCACTCTAATTATACTAATGTTACAGGAAGGGATTAAAAGAAGATACACGTTGAACAGGTCAGAAAGAATGAGAGTATCAGAAACAAGCATAGCCGAGAGAAAAAAGAGAACACATGTTGGGAGCACCAATACTGATGAGGAAAGGAAGTGGACATCACAGGCCACTTCCCAACTGGGAGTCAAGGCAGAGTGTGGACTGCCTAGTTTTACTGAACCCAGAAACAACAGTGAGGGGCTGCAAACACAACCACGTGTTATAGGCAGGCCTATGAGAGATTAGAAGCCCTCCTCCTGCTCATGAATCCTGGCCAAAGTTCATCTCCATGCATGCTGTTTGAGGCTTTCTCTGTTTACACTATGTCAGTGTAAAGGGGCCAGCTTTCAAAACCAATGTGAAAGTTGCAGTTCCATTTTCTCTTTGCCTCACCCTTCTTTGATTTAATTTTTCTAAGTCAGTTTCCACAGTTTCTGTGTTCTCTGTCCCACAAGGTCTAAAAGCTTGAAACAAGGCAGCTTGTCCAATCTGGGATATAGGCAAACAAAGGTGGATCAAGAACATATGTTCAATACAGCTTTCCTGTCACCATTGTCAGGACATTCAGCAAGCTCCCAGGTCAGCATCATTATTTGTCCCAGCATCAGCATGTCACACCAATCACTCTGGCAGCTAGCATGCTCCTGCAGCATCCTTTGGAAAAAACACAAACATGCTGTCTTCCCCATATTAAATACCTGATCAGTAACAACTTGTCAATTTTTTTTTTGCCTGAAAAATTTGCACATGCAGTAAGCCAAGTATCAGTATTCTTCTGTAACCAATTTAATTGCTGTTTGGAATAAGGAATAAACATTTCATCAGGTTCTTAAGACATTCTTTCCAAAATACTTTCATGATTCTATTCTACAATTCTGTATTAACACAGCAACAGTTTCATAATAGGGTGTTCAAACTTTACTTTGAGATGAAGAAAGGTGAATCCACATTAATGGTCCTTTTTACCAAAGGATTGCTGTGGACACATGAGTACCAATAATGCAAACAGCCAACAGTTGACCTATAATCTGTATAATGTATCTGTTGTTGGCTAATGCTTTCTCTACTTTCTGCAAAACTATTTGTTCCTCACCAGTTAGTTACCTAGGGGAATTAGGATTTGCATCCCCCTTGAGAATATCAAACAGAGGTTTTAAGTCCTCCTGTGGTGAGCTTAAGGTTAGGTCTTAGCCAATTAACATCTCCTAGAAGCTTTTGAAAATAATTTGAAGTAAGTAAATCATCTTTTCTTTCTTGAATGTTCTTTGCCACAATTTGTTTAGGATGTAACTGAGGCCCCAAATATTGAAAAAGATATTGCCTTTGAATCTTTTCTGGAGCAACATCTACTCCAAAATTTTAAAACTCATTGTATAAGAGCAAAGGTTTGTAGTAAAACTCCATCAGAGGGATCAGCTAAAAAATACCCTCCATTTAATGAATAATATACACTGAAAGATTCAAAGTCCTAACTTCTTGTATTGGAGCAGAGACAATTTTTTTTAACATAATGTGAAGCTATTAGCCATTCCTTGAGGCAAAACTTTCCAATGATATCATTTCATGGGATCTTTAAAATTACAACCTTACTAAAAGCAAACCCTTACAATCATCAGGATGCAAAGGAACAGTATAAAAACAATCCTCCAAATCTATAATAATTCTATATGTATTTCCTGGAATGGCAGCTAGCGTATGCAAGCCAGGCTGTAATGCCTTCATACGTTCCTAGTTTCATTAACCTTTCATAAATCTTTTTTTTTTAATATTTGTAGTGCTTTTTTTTTTTAAGATTTATTATTATACCTAAGTCCACTGTAGCTGTCTTCAGACACACCAGAAGAGGGCATCCGATCTCATTACAGATGGTTGTGAGCCACAGTGTGGTTGCTGGGATTTGAACTCAGGACCTTCACAAGAGCAATCAGTGCTCTTAACCACCGAGCCATCTCTCCAGCCCCACCTTTCATAAATCTTAAGTTCCAACTTTCTTTTGGATTAATGGACTAACCAATCTCTTGGAGTTGAGTGAGTATATCAGCTAAAGGCCAAGTTGAAGACCCATCTTGTCCTGTAATAATTGTTACATCAGCCCCAGTATCTGTTAATCCTTTAGAACTTTTTAACAAATTTGGAAGGTAATGAATGCAAGGGAACTAAAATGAGTTGAGCAATTCTTTTGTAAGCAGGTTCAGTAAACACCTTTCTAGGGGCTAGTCAGCATTATCAAGGCAAAAGGAATGCTACCCAAGCCTCCATAGAGGCTGCTCTGAGCTTTGCATAACTCAATTTTAAATGTTTCTTAATCTGGGCCTATTTCCTGAGGCCTGACCCTATGATTATCCTTTTTGGAACTAGAACAGTTT
Source organism: Tokudaia tokunoshimensis (assembly GCA_036184795.1). Classification (NCBI taxonomy): domain Eukaryota; kingdom Metazoa; phylum Chordata; class Mammalia; order Rodentia; family Muridae; genus Tokudaia; species Tokudaia tokunoshimensis. Next base: position 441,071 of record BTHU01000020.1, on the reverse strand, counting down.
TCAGGGGAGTGATTGTGCTGCCTGTCTATTCCTCTAGTTTTTGGACAGTCTTTCTTAAAATGACTTATGCCCCCATTCTTAAAACATTCCTTATCACCTTGGTGCTGTGAAAGCATTACATGTACTGTTGTCCCCTGTAAAGCAACAGCCATAGCCAGACCCTGATTGTATGAGAGTCTAATCTTTGTCTCCAAAAATTCTACCAGCTGCTTTTAGCAGTTCATCAGGACCCTGTTAGATAAACTCCCACTAAGATCTTCCAATCTTGGGGATTAAATTTGCTTCTACCACTGTATCCAATAAAGCTTGTATAAAAGGGACAGCAGGCCCATACTACGCCACAGCTGTTTTTATCTTTTATTACTCTTGCAATCATCTCCACTTGCTTAATTTTTTCTTAATTACAAATATGGGTGCATAAGAATGCTGAGCCTGTGATCAAAGTGCAAACTGCAGCCAATGGAACACTGGCAGTTTAACTATATTTTTTTAAGTTTCTTTTGCAATATTAGAGCATAAGCATAACTTTGAAAAGCAAAACTCAACATCCAACAAACAATCCAGTCTCTCCAAAAATCAACATCTAGTGCATCACCCCCGTGCTACAAAGTTTTTTGCTGCCATATGAGTGTGTGACAGTACAGCTCTAATACCTCTTTAAAGAGACATTTTTTAAAAATACTGTCCTTTATAAGTCTAGTTTCTAGGATAAGAATTACATAAAATATTATCCCAATTTAGAAGTATCTTTAAAGACCTGTTTTCCTGGGTTGGTCCATGCCACATGTTGTTATTTAAAATGACTCCAACCCTGAGTTACCAGTTTTAAGCTAACTTTCTGTCACCAATGTTACGAATTTTTAATCATACCCAATAACTTATAAACCAATACTCTATAGCCAAGATGTGCAGAACATATTTATACCTTTAAAACCAGTCAGAAGCAAAAACGAAGTGGCTATACACATCTTATATATTTAGACCAAACAAAATTTTCCTATCCTTTCAAGCTGTAATTTCAAGAGAAAAAGCACCTTGTCACTTGCTGAAAATAATAAACACAATTGCAGAGATTTTTCTAGGAATAAACAGCCATCAGCTTACTTGCCATAGAACTTAAGAAGCTTCTGGCCCCTTTAAAAGCAGATTTTCTCCAGCTGTGCTCGACTCCCAGCTACAGTGCAGGGTAACTTATCCCTTTCTACTGTGCAAATTTAGAAGGATGAAGCCAAGACAAAGTTTCTGATCAAGGTTCAAATTTTAATTTTCATCACTGTGTTTATATGGGGAAAGCCCACAGACCCCATCCTTTGTTTCAGCTGGATTATGTTGCAAAGCAAGCTCAGCAGGAAGTCTACCTCTGTAAGAAATTGCAAATGCAGAGAGGCCAGCGACTTCATCTAGGTTGTAAAACCTTTGTGGGTCTGTTTAGCCTACTCACAGCTGGGGGAAGGGCACATAGAATTATCCAAATTTGTATAGGTTATCTATTAAGACCAAGCAGCTCTTGTCTTTGCAAATAAAATGAACATCTGTTCACTGCCACTGCTGAAAGACCAAAAGACCTGTGTGTGTGCACATGTACACATGTCTGAAGTTGATGTCAGGTATTTTCCACTGCTGTCCTCACTTTCTCTCATAATACAGATTCTTTCACTGAACCCAGAGCTCACTTCTTGGCTAAAATGACTGAACAGATAGCCAGGAATCTACCTGGATCCACCTGCCCCACACTGGAGTTACATACATGACTACACCCACTTTCTTAAGTGGATGCCAGGATCTGAACTCATTTCTTTCATGTGCTTACCAGTGCCATTTATTTATTTATTTATTTATTTATTTATTTATTTATTTATTTATTTTAGTGGCTTTATCTCCTTTTAAAATATTCGGCACTTTGGCCAGATAATTAAACTCTCCATCAAGAGAAGTCCCAGAAGAGTAAGGAAAACCTGGTCTCTAGTTGAAGAGTTGTCATACCTATTATTGGGTCTGCCAGTCATACTGATTTTAGACAGATGATAAGAATGTTTCAAGTTGGCACTCAGTTGTAGGGAGATCTATAATCTGTCACTCATCATAGTCTGACTAAATGAAGAAAGTGACATCTAGGAACTTACTTTCCCTGGGTAATTCAGTCTCACCTACCACTTGCCATTGTAGGACATCACAGCACTGGAAACCCCATTGGCTTGTTACATTGTCTTTACAGGGTGTCATGGGACACCAGCAACTCTCCAAGTGTGTTGCACATCTGCATCTGGATTGGTCAGTCTTGAGAAAGTACTATTGTAACTTTGAGATATGAGTTTTTTTTTTAATTCCTGAATACAGATCTTTAAGCTACCCCATAGTGATAGTTGCCACCTTTGCTATGCCTTGAGATTTGCGACAATCAGCTGAGAACTTTGTGGTCATCTTTCTATGACCATGACTGCATTTCCATCATTGTACCTGGTGTGTGAGCCAACATCTAACTGAATGGTAAATTGGTGGAGTCATTGCACAATTGATTAATTTATGTACAAAGAGAACAGAAGGAAATCTAAAAAATGGAAAGTTCTCACTCCCAAGAGTAAAGGAAAACAGAATAAATACATGTTACTCTTAAAGACTGAGATGGCTTTTGTAATATATTGACTCCTGCTGTGTTGTCTCCCAGGTATCTCCCCAAAGCCCACCTTGTACAGGGTTCCCTGCAATTAGGCAAAATTGTGCTCTGGATTCTGCACAGCTTTGGGACTTTTATCTTTTGTCAGAGACAGATAGGTGAACCACATAGCATTCTGGGTTTACTCATCAGATATACTCATAAAATCCTATGTCTGAAATGAGTTCTGCCTCCTCTCTGGAGTTTATTCTCCTCCTAAAAGGCTGGCATTGCCCACCCTTCTGTTACCTGTAACCCATTGCTAAAAATGGACCTCCTTATATTATTATATTTTATTATTTTATTTTTTGAGATAGTGCCTCACTTTATTGTCCAAGGTGTCCAAACTTGCCACTCTCCTGTTTCAGCCTTCCACTTACTGGGACTATAGAAAGAAGCCACTCTACTCCTCTGGCTTAATGCCCTCTTGAAGAGTCTATGCTGTTCTTCTTCTTTGAATTCTCCTATATATTGCAGGATAAATGTGTGAGGAAAAAGGGATGTGCCCTGCATACAGTGTGTCTGTAAGAACTCTTTCTGGAATACATTATCTATATAATATCTGGGTACTGATGTTGGCTCCTAGAAACTATTTCGTGTAATCTTCTTATATCTGACTTTTAGAATATCTGAAAAACCAATAGTTAAGTAGTAGATCCTGGTGTGAGTACTGGAAATGCTTAACAGAGCATTAAGGGCCTTTTCTGACAGATGGTACAAAGGAAGTCACCCTCCCTCATTCTCCAAAATTATAAAGCTATTAATTAATTAAGTTTGCCTTGACTCTACTAGTTAATATTTCAAGAGATGTGCATTTTACTGAGCCTTTAAGTGTTGTATGAACAAATCACACTATCTTTACAACAGCTTTATTGAAATGTAAGTCACATGCCATAAAATTCATTTTTTTCAAAGTTTATAATTCAGTGGATTTTAGTGTGCTCAAATATTTAGTTGAGCAGGTAACATCACCAAAGTTAAAAACATATTAGTGATCCCAAAAGGCAGACCTCATATTTGTGAGCTATCTCATTACTCAGACACAGACACACACACAGACACACATGTGCACGTCTATATGATTTTCAGGTACCAGTATTTCAGTATTTCTTTGGTATTTGATCTTTAGTGACTGCTTGTATCTTGCCTAATATTTTCAGAGATCATTCATATAGCTTCAGTTTGTGCTTCATTCTTTTTATGGATAAATGATATTCCTTCTACTCTGTGCCCATGCCACCATTTTTAATGCTTTTAACAACTCATAGGCATTTGGGCAGTTTGTAGGGTCTGACAATTGTGAATAATGTTACATGAATATTTATGTTCATAACTTGTGTGTGCATTCATTTTAGTTCTCTAGGAGTCGAATTGCTAGGTCATATGATGACTCTATTTCAGTTTGAAGAATGGCCAAACTGTTTTCTATATATCTGCCCCACTTGTAGTATTTCAGACATTGCTGTTCATGCACAAGGAATACAAATATATAAGATACCAATACAACTAATCTAATGGGGCTTCTGCACAGGTGAAGAATATAGAGAATGTTCTCCTCTGTACCATTCCAGAAATACTCAGGGGTCATTATGCTAGGGAACACACCCAGGATATAGGGTGTAGGGGTTTCCTAGAAATAGATGCTGTTGTTTAACCATAAACTGAGGCAGGAGGCTTTGTTATAGATTATAACATGTTCTAGTGACAGGACAGTATCCCTTGCTTTTTCTTTGTTTAGCACTACAGGACAGCATTATTTGGGCAGCTGTTTCCCACCCCTTCCTGCTTACTCTGTCTTTTTTTACCTGGCCCTGCTGCAAGAGTTTTGATCCTTCTCATTTCCTGTTGGAGATCACACCTCTGCTGCCACTCTTCTTGAGACCATCTCCCAGTGGCATGCAAGCCCCCCCCCCAGGATGAACCAACCCAGAAACATTGTTGTCAGAAAGTCATTGGACTCTCTGCTGCTTTCCCTAATTATCTTATTCTCTACTGAGACTGGAATTCTCTCCTGGTGACATCAACATATGGTATAATGGAAGGAGTCCAAACAGTTTAACATTTAAATTGTGCTAAGCCAGAAGATCTGTGTAGCAAGTTAATAAATATCAAAAGTCTCTGTGATTGAAACTCCAGTGGCACTTCAGGAAGAACTTCCCAGGGTCTCTCTTGCCTGATTCACTCTTCAGCAGAGTCTCCACCAGTAGGAAGCATGATGGAGAACAGGCTCCTTTGCCCCTCCAGGGTCTGAACTTAGCCTTCACTTTCTGTTTGCCTTAGTCATTTCTTTTTAAACTTTTCTTGTAAGCTTTTATTGATACCAACAAAGCAGGAATACCTAAGCAGCTTTCCCAATCCTAGGGGATATGGGGTGTTGTATTGAGCAGATTGACCTGGTGGCTACAAGCCTCCAGGACTAGAAGATTGTCATAGGAAAAGAGACAGATGGATGCCAGAATGAGAGGAGTGGGAAAGCATGACAGATAAGTCTTTCTAAGGCCTGAAGATTGGCAAGAAACTTCTTTTGTTCAAGAAATGGGGTTTTGTTGCTGATCCAATACTTTGAAAGTGGAGGAGATTTCAGATTATGATTAAACTAAGAAAATGGCTCACTGAGTAAGGTGCATGCTTACATAAGCATGATGGGCTGAGTTTAGATCTGATGCACCTACATAAACATCCAGTTGGACCTCTAAACTGTTTGTGCACACACACACGAACTCAGATACATGTGCATATACACATGCACATAAAAAGCTTGAGTTGCTTTTGTTTAGTTCTTAATCTTCACTTTTAAAATATGGAACAACTTTTGTTTGGTTAAAGGATCAGTAGTAATCATAAAAATAGCAAGTTAGAACAAAGCTAGGAGAAAATCAACTTCTTTGCTACTTTTAATATTAGACAACTCTTAGGATCCCTGCAACCTGGAGTCTGGGTGTAATCCAGGCATGTGCGGAACAGGATCATATGTTCGGTTGGGTTATATCGGATAACTGGCTCTGCCTGTGACTTGTTTTAAGGGAAACATTGCCACCTTCTGGTGCAAGAGAATAAAGCATGAGTATCTCCAAAGTAAAATTTCCACTATTTCTGCAATAGAAACCGGGTCATTGCTCTTCCCTCTGGGCATCTCTTCACCAGTGTGACCATGAACTAATTGCATAGGGTCAGCTCAGAGACATGCATATTTGACCTAGATCTTTATGTTATTAATCTTCAGGAAGTCAGCATGCCTATGACATGGTATCAGCCTGCTCAAGTTACCTGTCTTAGTGGAATTCCCATCTTGTATCTATATGTGTTACAAATGTGAGATGTTAGTTTTTCTGCCCTATATCAAAAGAAATTAGAATCATAACTCAGTGTCCTAGGGTCACTTCACTGTTTTGCAGGCCCACACTGCCAGCCCTGGTTCCCTCCTGGCTAGGACTCCTAAGCTGGCCAGTGGCCCCTTGAATTGGTGGCCTTGCAGGAGGTGGGGGGAGGGGTTGTCTTGGAGCAGGAAGACTGTGTTAGATGCTAAAATGATGACCACCAGTGGAGTAGCGCCTGGATTGGCAAGCCAGTGTGCCTTAATTCTTACTCACAGTCTGCCCTTTGCAGGCTATGAAACCTTTGGCAGGTGACTGACCTTGTTTGGGGATCAACTGACTTATGTAAAATGCAGGTGCTTGACCACATTGAGCATGATGAATTATTATGCTGTCTGTTTGAGACACAGCTCAGCAGGAAGCATCATCACCCTAACATCACCTAAGTGCCAGCCATTATTCCTGTGTCTTAGCTTAAAGCTTCCCAATTGTATTTCTTCCAAATCACATCTGGAGCCCCACTGAATTGGGAATAAAGATCCTTAAAGAGACCCAACAAATCATTCGGTGTGGAAGGAGAACCAGCAAGTAAGCTGGGCTTACAGCCTCCTATAGTTCTTATTTTGCTCTGCAGCCATGCTTGTGGGGATCTAGAGCAAGTAATAAATCTTAAAACAAAAAATGACTTAAAAAATTTTCATGCACTTTAAGTTAGCAACAGCAAAAAAAAAAAAAACAAGAGAAGCTTTAATGCATTCTCAACTCAGGTTCCATATGTCTCACAGTCCTGAACCTGACCCTGGCTGGGACACTGGGCTGTGGTCTTCTTATTCCCATACCTCTTCAGCACATGCATGCCTTTCAACTTCCTGCTTGCTTGCTCATCTTGGAGATTGTGTCTCCAGACAGCCATGTCATTCCTCATTCCCTGAGGTTTTCATTCAGATGTCACCTTAGCAAAGGACCATGAGTTTACAGTGTTTACATTGGCTTATCATTTGCCACTGTACTCACCATTGGGACATGTCATTTCTCTGGGGCTTACAGAGTACAGTAGTATACAGTTGATGCTAAAGACTTGTAGATGCACAGTACATGTGGGTTCTAGTACTTGTGGGTGCACAGTATTTGTGGGTGAGTAGCACTTGGGGTGCATGTGCTAAGGGGCTTATTAGGCAGAAAGACAGATTACGTGACCTTGAAAGGGCAAATGTTCACCGCCCCCATCCTGAAATTTTGTGTCTGCTTAGAGATTTTAAGAAATGACATAACTTTTTCAGATCAGTTATACCATTTCTTTTTGTTGTTGGATTGGATATCTTATTTACATTTCAAATGTTTTCCTCTTTTCAGGTCTCCCCCTTGGAAATTCCCTATCCCCTCCCCTTCCCCCTGACTCTATGAGGTTGCTCCCCCACCCACTCCTCCCACCCTGGCATTCCCCTACACTGGGGCATGGAACACCCTCAGACCCAAGGGCCTTTCCTCCCACTGATGTCCAACAAGGTCATCCTCTACCATATATGTGGCCAGTGCCATGTGTATTCTTTAGTTGGTTTGGTGGAGCTCCAGGGGATCTGGCCTGTTGACACTGTTGCTCCCTCCATGGGGCTGCAAACCCCCTCAACTCCTTCAGTCCCTTCTCCAACTCCTCCATGAGGGACACCCGAGCTTAGTTCAGTGGTTGGCTGAGAGCTTCCACCTCTATATTTGTCAGGCTCTGGAAGAGCCTTTTAGGAGACAGTTATGTCAGGCTTCCATCAGCAAGCACTTCCCAGCATCCACCTTAACATCTGAGTTTGTTGGCTGTATATGGGATGGATCCCCAGGTGGGGCAGTCTCAGGATGGCCTTTCCTTCAGTCTCTACTCCACACTTGTCTCCACATTTTCTCCTGTATTTTGTTCACCCTTCTAAAAAGCACTGAAGCATCCACACTTTGGTCTTCCTTCTTCTTAGGCTTCATATGGTCTGTGAAATGAATCTTGGGTATTCCAAACTTTTGGGCTAATATCCTCTTATCAGTGAGTACATACCATGTTTGTTACTTTGTGACTGAGTCACCTCACTCAGAATGATATCCTCAAGTTCCATTTCAGTTACCTCCAATGTTATGTGAAAGTTCCTTTCCATTACTTGAAATGGCTTTTTTTTTTACTGTTCTAGAAGGTGTGCTGTAGTATTTGTGGTTTGCATGTAAATGTATAGATGACTAATGGTTGAGAGAATCTCTTCATGTAGTTACTTCTCACCTATCTACCTTATGTCATAGGATGTCTATTTGAATATTCTGCCCCATAAAAACATGTTGTTTAGCCAGAGATGGTGGCTTATTCCTGCAATCCCAGCACTTGAGAGGTAATGGTAGGAAAATCGAGAATTCAAGACTCGCCTCAGCTGCATAGCAATTTGGTAGCTATCCTCAGCTATAAAAGACCCTGTTGCAAAGAAAAGTATTTATCTTTACTATTGAGTTATAAGACTTTTTTATGTATCTTAGGTGTAGGTTGACTATCAAATGTATACATTCCAACATTGCCCCCCTACCATCAAACAACAATCAAGTTCTCTATTTCTTAGAGCCCTTTCAGGGCTAATGCTTAGTGAATGTCGTAAGTCAAGACACCAAGCCTCTGCTTGCATAGCACTTTCTTCCATGGAATTCTCACTCTGGAATTGGAAGAAAGGCCATGTCCTGGCCTGGAGAATACACTGAGGACCTCTTCCTCTCTGCTGTGGCTTTTGCAGACCACAAGGGAGCCAATTTCTCATCTGTTACCTTTTCTCATTAATAGTAGCCTAAATGAACCCAGAGCTGCCCTCTAATATGCTGAAAATGCCTTGTAGCTCCCCAGCTTTCTGTTTTCTGTTCTGTCACAAAAATAATTCATTTATTCAGTAAACATGTGTGGAGTTCCTGTCATATGTCAGGTACTCTTCTAGGCCTCACAATTCACTGCAAGTAACTATAGATGACCTAACCTCCTACTTTCTGGAACTAGTCTTTGTTAGGAGGTCTGAGAGGAGGAACTTGGTATGCAAGGATTTGTCATCTGTACATGATGACTTTTGCATTTACAGTGATAAAAAATCAACAGCATTTGGACTCAAAGCCTAGAATTATAACATCCAGACCACTCAGTTAGAATCGGAGTGAGGAGCTTGTAGTCTGAAGTCACACTTTGGGGTACTATCTGGGCTCAACTTTATTCAGTGTCTCCAGAGAGATTTGAGTCCAAGCTCTACATAGGGATCACCTCATACACTTTACTATGAGTACATACCACACCTAAAGCATTCAGCACAGTTAGTATCCACATTGTCACTCTTAGTGAAGTTGGGCAAACCTCTTTTTCTGGCTCTTCAGTGTCCCCCTCTATAAATGAACTGCTGGTAACAGCTCGCAATAGTTCTCTTTCTGATTCAATGTACATTGCACCTAGGCTTGTTACGTGTTCTCTATGTGTAGTCTGGCCCACTGAAATAAGGCTATGTATATTTAAGTATGCTGTATGTGTATGCATACACATATGCACATACAAACACACACATATATTGTGTATATACGTGTATAGACATATATGTATATATACACACATACATGTATGTGTTTTTAAATATGCATGTATATTACAATTTAAACACATACACCACATAAATTGAAACAAGGTCATTATTAGCTTCTAAGTCTCTAGATATTCATTTATCACTGCCATCACTCTCCCAGAGTTCCAGCTCCTCAGTCACCTTATGTTTTCACATATGTTAGGAATGTTTCCAGTTAAGAAAACTTATTTCCTGCCCTTCAAGCTCCGGGCTTCTGCTACTCATTATTACAGGGAGACTATACTTAGTCTCTTCTTATAGGTATGTTTGTTTTATTTCTGTTTGTTCTACTGTCAATTCAGTGGTGATTAAATACCCTGAATGTAAGGAGAGAAATAGTTTATTTTAACTGACAGTTCTGGGTTACAGACCCATCATGGCAAGGAAGTCACAGTAGCAGGAACTTAAAACAGCTGGTCATATGACATCGACACTTGGGAGCAGAGAGACAAATGCATGCATTCTTAGTGCTCAACTGTCTTTTTCTAGTATTATATAGCCGAGGGCCCCAAACCAGGGAATGGTGCTACCCACTTTCAGCCTATGCCTTCCTGTATCTATTTAGGCAATCAAGGCACTGCCCCGCAGATGAACCTCCAGGCCAACCTTATCTAGACAGTCCCACAGTGAGATCTGCTTTTCTCTTCTTCCAGTGCACCATGGAAGGTCATCATGGTTGGTCATCAGGTTGTTTGTTTAGGAGAATTGCATTTCCCTTCTTTCTGTATCACTTACCTGACCAGCGCTGCCTAGCATATGTGGAACTTGGGGATGTCCCTGCAGGTGTTCTAGCTTCCTGGGAAGGTTCATGTCATTGATAAGGTTCAGGAGCCCAGACAGAGAACTGGAGTGAGTTGTTCTGTGTCCAGTACTGCAGCAGTTTCCTCAAGTTCAGCCCATATAGTGCACAGATGCATCTCAGGGCAAAATCAGACATGGCTAGCTTTTGTTATTACCCTGAAATTAGTCTTGATTATCCTTAAATTATTGAAGACTGTCCATAATGCAAAGTGGTTTCTTCTTTCATTAATCTCACTAAGTGGCTGCATTTGTTATAAATCTTTTCTCCTAGGCAGCAGGGTTTTTTCCCCCTGTAAGCAGGCCTCTGCTGAAGTTCCTCTAGGTCTCATATGCCATTGTTCAGTGGTCACACTGAAAACATCCCAAAAGCCGTGCTGCCTCCTGTGTTTCCCAAACTAATGAGGGATCTCCTGGCATTAGATTCTTCCTTTTAAAAAAAGTATTAGCGAAGGTGACACAGCATACCAGGCATAGGATATAAAAGCCATCATAAAAAAATAACATTGGGTGTTTTTTGTCTTTATTAAGAAGACTGTATGCATAGAGTGTTAGAAACTGGAGACAAGAGGAGATGGAATGCATTTGTTCCACATCCACTTCATAAGGATCAGCGCTTATTTCCTGTCTAGCTTCTCATTTTTCATTTTCATTTAGTATTATTGATTGTTGTAATGGCCACTGGCTGGGTAAGCTTCTGTCTACTGCTAAGTCATCATCCTTTGAAGATCTTTTGTTTTTGTCCACTGAAAATATCTCTGATTTTTTTTCTTCCTCCATTTGAAAATGTTATCAAAACTTTGTACTTGAGACCTGTAATCCCAGTGCTGAAGAGGCTAAGACAGAAGGTTCACCATGAGTTGGAGGCCAGGCTGGCCTACCTAGCAAATTCAAGAGCACTCTGGACTATACAGTGATTTTGAATTCAGCCTGAAATTCTGCACAGTGAGACCCTTGGGCCTCAAAGGGGAAAAAAGAAAAAAAGTCAATTTCTTTCTTTTTTTTTTTTAACTTTTGGTTTTTTTGTAACAGGGTTTCTCTGTAGTCCTGGCTGTCTTGGAACTCACTCTGTAGACCAGGCTGGCCTTGAACTCAGAGATCCACCTGCCTCTGCCTCCCAAGTGCTGGGATTAAAGGCTTGTGCCACCACTGCTCAGCAGTCCCTGACTTTCAAAACAAAAACAAAGCTGGGTGGGGATGGCAGAGGCATGCAAATATCTTGAGTTCCGGGCCAAACTGGTCTGGTCTACAGAGAGAGATCCAGGGCTTTTGCCAAGGCTACATGGAGGAACCCTATCTCAAAAAAAAAAAAAATAAAAAACCCAAACTATTCACACTTCTACCCTCTCCCAAAATCCTATCTCTGGCTGTGGAATTACCCCATTTTTTAAGATTGGCTACGGACACATTTAGCTTGCTCCTCAAAGTTCCACACCTTTCACAGTCTCGCCCCCCCCACACACACACACACCACCACCACCCACAAAGAAGGGTCTTACTATGTAGCTTTGGCTGTCCTGCAACTAATGTATGCCAGTCTAGCTTTGGACTCAGGGATCTGCTTACCTCAAGCCTTCCCAGTGCTGGGATTAAAGGCTCAAACCACCACACCTGGCTTTTCTAATTCAGATGTAAGTAACGCAGGTTACTGGTCTTGTAAATGAGGCCTCCTGGGGATCTTTGTCCTGACAGCACAGAGTTGACTCTCTGTAAAGGATGTGGGTCAGTGGACAAAAAAAAAAAAAAATCTCCTCCGGGTTGGAAGTCTACATTGCTCCTGCCCTGTCCCTGTCTCCTCTCCACCACCGAAAAAGTCAATTTCAAAGGCCTTTGCTATATTAGAGATTTTTAAAAATTAGTATTTTAGCATAAATTATCTGAGAGTGATTTCAGGTGAAGGGATTAGTTGTTCTTAAGGTCCATACTGCATTGTCAGTCTTCCCAAGAGGAAAGTACAGCTGTGTGTGCAGGACCAGAGACATGAGAGGGAGTTCGGCCTTCTGTTGTGTGGTTTATGTCACAAGTTCTGTACATAACTTTAATTTCCTTAAAGTACTTTTTTTTCACTAACTAATAATGAAGGTGGTTTTTGAAAGATCAATTTTATTATGAACTCACATGTATACCATTTCTTTTCCTAAGCATCACTCTTCCCATGTGTAAATTCAAGAGTGCAGAAGGCTCAAAGGCAAAAGACTCCTGTTCTAGCCATGTTATGGAGTGACCATTGTTGTGAAGACAGTTTGGCAAAGGACTGCTCTGTGTGTATGTGTGTGTGTGTGTGTGTGTGTGTGTGTGTGTGTAAGCACACATGCGAATGAATATAATACCAGGTCAGTGCTGAATATCATTCCCAATTACAAATACTTCACTAGCTTTTTTTTTTTTGAGACAAGGTTTCTGAACCTAGCACTCACTGATTGGCTAGACTGGCTACCTAGCAAGTCCCAGGGTTTCGCCAGTCTAAACCTTCCCAACCTTCACCTTTTACCCTGGACAATGTTCCTCATGCACACCACTGTCCCCAACTTTTGGGTGCTAGAGATCTGAATTTGGTTCCCCATCCTTGTGCAGTACTTTAACCACTAAGGAGAAACACTTTATCCCTAGCACCAAGGCCTTCTCCTTTTAAAAAACTTTTATTACTTTTAAGTTGGGTATGCGTGCATGCGTGGATAAGTGGGGGGGGGGGGGGAGAGAGAGAGAGAGATCGATCTTCTCTCCATAAATGTACTCCTTCCACCAGTCTGTTTCCATCAGGGCACATTCTGTCTTTGCCATGGGTTTATACATGTCCGTGCAGTAGAGGATTTCATTCTGTAAACCTGATTCATTTTGTCTTTATGGGATTAATAGCAGCTGTGACAATGCTTAGTTCACCTAAATCCTCTGACTGCTTGGGTGCTCTGATAACAGTCTAAAGTATTCTGGGGTTTATAATGCAAAGCTGAGCATTCTACAGTAGCACTCTACATTAGCATTAGCTGAGCATTCTACAGTTGCACTCTACAGTAGCAACATAAATAACATAGAGAAAACCTCTAACATGGTTAGAAAATACCTCCAGAGCTTTTTGGTGCATCTCCTTTCTTTTCAAGTTTTAAAAAAATCCAATAACTGTTTTCATCACTCCCAAAACTTTCAGATCCTACCACATCCAGATGCCAGTCAGTGCACAGGTACACCTTATGTGTGTGGCATTATAGTATGGAGAATGAGCAGTCACAAAAGCTCTGTGTGAATGTACCTGAGTGCAGCGGCCACATGTGCAAACTTCTGACCAAATGAGAGCCAAATCTGGCTGCCCCAGCTTGTTCTCATTAGTCATTTAATAGCTCATCCAGGGACACTGTGTATGAGTGTGTGGCAGATTGCTTGACATCTTAGCACTGTCATGGTACCCTTTGCCATGCATCTGTCCTCCCAAGGTCAAGGAGCAACTAGGGAATGCCTTTTAAGACTCAGCACATGTATTAAATGACGCTAGCCAGCTGAGGCAGTAGAATCTTGTGTGATAGTTTTTACATCTTCCAGAGCTGAGCAGTCTTAATTTTTTTTTTAACCTCAACCTTTTAGTAGAAAATGACATTTGCCAAGTTCCTTAACCCATCTTCCTCATTTGTGAAGGTAGAGCAGTGGTAAGTAATTAAAGATGTGCAAAATTCTCAGAAGAAGAAGGAGTCTTGGAACCTGGCATGTGCTGTATGTCCATTCCTGATATCCTTACCACCCTTGTACAAGGTAGCTGCAGGCATTAGGACTAATGTCTTTAGAACTCATTGTGCATAATTGAGGAAGGTATTGTTATTGTCCATCCTTGTCTCTGGACACACTGACTGGCTAGGGTAGTTTGTTAATTAGAAGAATGAAGTCTGTCTGTAGGCTTATTCTCTAATCTATCAGGATGGCTCCAGCTTAATTTCATTACTGTAGTCAAGCATTCTAGGTCTTTAGGTCTCAAATGTGGATCAACTTCAAGGTCACAAATGAGATCCAGTGTAGCCTGGGGCTTTGTTCTAATTATCTAAACCTCTTAGCTAGGTGAAGCCCAGGTAAATATACATTATTGACCTCTTTTATCTTTCTGTGATTCATTTCTTGCTAATCAAGAAAGAGATTAAAGAGATTGCAGGATAGTTTGGTTTTGAGAAAACATGAATTATTTTTAAAATTGGTCTTTGACCAGATGCCCCTCAGTCTAAAATGGCATTCTGTCCCCTTGTCACAGTGTTGTGTGTGTACTGTTGCACTGTTTTATAGTGCAGTTGGAGCCTCTCAAGTGATAAGAGGCACCTTGCCTCTGCTCATTCCTGATGGGGACATTGGCTCCCACCAGGTGGCCCTGGGCTAGCATCGTGACCACCACTCAAGGACATTAATCAATAGCTAGTGTGGGGTGGGAGAGCAATCTGCACATTTGTGAGCCACCTAGGTGATTATGGTGCTGCAGGCAGTTTGAAATCAGCATCTTTACCTCACCCTAGGTTAGACTGAACACTTCCAGCAAGTGTGTTCCTTGTAAGGGCAGCCTAGGGAGGACAGATATACCTCCTTCCCCAAGCAAATGTGTACCTGTGACCACAGAATCAGAGTGGTAAATTGAAGCCAATTAGCATCTAGTAACTGCCAGCACTTGTCACCAGGGTGGTTGTTAGTAATTAGCACTAATGACTTTGAAGAGGAAAACAGTTGTGGTTCATAGACATCCCTACCATTTGAATTCACTGTGGGTTTTCCTGTTTGCTTCAACTTTTTTTTTTGTCATATTTTTCATTTACATGAAAACACGGTCACAACTGAATAGAACTATCTCTAGAGATAATCACATGGAGGAATAATATCAGGTGGTGTTTTTCACATTTGCCAAGAGCTTCTCCTACCAGGAAGTCCATGGAAGTTATGCCTCATCCCCTTCTTAGTGCACCTGACTCTTTCCTATAGCAGTGTCTGAATAGACATTGTGACATTCTCAAAGATGGGCTGAAACTGTTGGATGAAGTCACCAGTAACACTTCTTTCTGCATTTAGTGAGAAAGGAACCAGAGAAAAGGAAAGGAACTTGAATTCAAAAAGAAAATCAAGTTTATAAATTTAAGTGCTCAGTTGCCAAACAGAAATCTTTTCCACAGAATGTCCTCAGATAGAAGGGTCATCACTCCTACTTTGATGACCTGTAAATATATTGTGCATTGGAAGGAGAGAAAGGCTGATTGGTGATCTGTGTATATCGTACAGGCTGGAGATGAACTGCTATCTCACCTGTTCACTGATGACTATAGTGGCTGTGTGTCCTGCCCAGGATGACTCTTCATCATGTGTTTTCAGAACACTAGATTACATGATGTAAGCACTGGGTCAATGGCTGTCTGATTTAGGCTGTACAAAGTTGTGTTCATTCTAGACACTGTACTCCACAATGATCAAAGATCCCCCCTCTGCAGAAGTGTTTGAAGCTGACAGCTGTTTGCTAGTGTGGGGTCTTGTTAATTAAGAGAAGATTGAGCAGGTCATCAAAGGGGAATGTGGTTGCCTCCATTCTTTCCCTTCACTTAGCTCAGAGCATAAAATTAAGGGCATTGGTGAGGAACTAGAAGAGGAGATAGAAATTGCATGAGTTAAAGGTCCCCTCCTCAAGGTGGTGACAGCTTCTTTGGTTTGCTACATCATTTGTAAGGATTGTGTTCATCAATTCCCATGGTCTATGGCAGTACATAGCAGCCTGCAATTCCTCAACTTACATGTTGGAGAAGAGTACCAAGTTGTGACTTCATTCCATATTTTCCCTCCCTACTTGTTGGGCACCCTTCTGCTTTGACTCTACATGTTTGACTCTACTAGATACCATATAAGTGGAATTTTAGGATGGTTCTTCTTATGTGACTGGCTTATATCTCTTAGCCAAGTATTTTCACTAGACCCATACTATAGCAGATATCAAAGTTCTCTCTCCTGAGCATATACTAGAACTGTGAGCATCTTTAGCCTTGAGCTTAAAGCCCATCACAGGGCTTTACTTCCTGTACCATGTACTGTGCAGACAACTTTGTTTTATTTTCAACTTGCTCAACCAAGGAATGCTCTTGCCCTCAGGTCTCTGCCTCTACTAAACCTCATCCTTTATGGGTAACATCTCATCACTCTACCCAGGTGCATATCATCCTCAAGGCTTTCTCCTTGAAACTGTTACCCTGGCTAGAAGGACATGTGTTTATATCATGGCATATGATTATCATGATTCTTTCATCTCTACTCCTGACTGCCCATCCCCTATTCCTACAGCCTGTGAACAATTTCTTTCTTGCTTCTATGTCTCCTGACTATTTAGCTTAAGAACTTGGCTCACAATTTTTGTTGTTCAAGTAATTCTCATAATCCCACATCCTCCCTCCCCCAACCTGTGCCTCTATGAAAGTGCTCCCCCTTCCTCTCACTGCTCCAGCATGCCCCTGTGCTGGGGCATCAAACCTCCACAAGACCTAAGTCCTCCCCTCCTATCCCATTGATGTCAAACAAGGCCATCCTCTGCTACATATGTGTCTGGAGCCATGGATCCCTCCCTGTACACTCCTTGTCCCAACCCCTTCTTAAATTTTACAAGTTACGTCCAGCTTAGGAACACAGGTAGGGTCTCCTGTAGGTTACAACAGATGTCAGATGTCCCTAATGCCAGAGTCCTGCTCTAAGCCAATCCATCTCTGGTTCCAGGAGATACGTAATTTTGGTGTCTAGTCCAGAGTTGCTCGTTGTTGCCGGCCTTAAATGGAAAATTGTTCCAGAGTACCAAGTGATTGACTCTTTAGCCCCAAGTAAGAACATAGCTTTCTCAGAATAAAATACACATACACACACACACACACACACACACACACACACACACACACACACTTTAAAAACCTCCCATCAAAGAAGACCTCATTTCAAAAGTGAGCCTCTGGATAAAGGCCAAGAGAACCCTGGCTGTGAATTCCATGAACTGGTGGCAACTGGGAAGCTGTGATGCTGACACATGCTTGGCATATGTAGCATCTACTATGATTCAAGGATCTTGGCCACAATCATAAATTATACTTGAAAATAATTTTGAGTGTGAAACAGGGTTTTATGCTGAGGAATTTTCTGCATTGGCAATCCAAATGTGTTAAGATTTCAGATCATTTTCGATTCTGACTTTGATTTCTTTTAATCTGAGATGTTCAAACTGTGCTTGTATTCAATGTAGCCCACTCAGAGCTTTGTATGGAGGAACACAGGACACTAAAACAGTGTTACTGTCCATTCTGCCATTCCTTAACCATCAGTAAGTGAGGGGAGAGAAAGAACATTGATTCCAAATGGCAGAAACCAAGACTCAATTTCTGAAAATTTGTGAAAAGACACAATCTCAGCAAGAGAAGGAGTTCCCAAAGCCTGGGGTGACTCTGATCTTACCCAAGTCATCAAGAAGCTATGATAGTACTGCAGAACTCTCATCTCTCAGGCTTGCCTCCAAAGAGCTCTAGCCTTTGAACATTCCTGTACTCAATCTCCAGCCTCCTTCTGACACTCCCCTATTTGTTCTAGCTTCTGCCAGTCACCATACTATGTGAATCCTGCTCCCCAGGATCCCCCTTCAGATGGTTGAAACAGCTCTAATGGGTCTTTTCTTCTATGAAAACCAGCCCAGTCTCAGCAGTGCCTAAAGGGGTAGAGATGACATATAAGCTATATAGTGGATTAATAGAGCCTATTTGGACCTTCTCATCTTTCCTATGATAATGGCATTATTAATTGTTCCAGGCAGATGTCTGCCTGCCTGTGTAAACCTGACTGTCCAGAGTTCAGTTTAGCTCATTGCCCTGTCCAAATGGCCCACAGGGAGGACACACTGTTCCAACAGAGCCTTTATTCCAGGTCTTGGACAGAAAAGATAGGGAAGTCGTGGGCAGGCTGCTTAAGTTATGTACTCATTCAGTCCCAAAGAGGTTAACAGATGCAGGCTCTTTAAAAAAAGTGTGTGTGTGTGTGTGTGTGTGTGTGTGTGTGTGTGTGTGTGTAAACCTGCATGCGGAGGCCAGAGGTTAATATCTGGTATCTTCCTTGGTTGTTCTCCACAGTGTAATACTAAGGCAGGATCTCTTACTTGAACCCAGAACACACCAATTCACCAATTTGCTATAGGGATCCTCCGTCTCTGCCTCCTGAGTACTGGGATTACAGAGGCTGCCAGGCCTACCCAACATTTAGGTGAGCAATGAGGATCCAAACTCATTCTCATGTTTACACAGTAGTCATTTTATCCACTGGGATAAATTTCCCCATCCCAAATGCAGGCTCTTTAGTAATTTTCCTATTTATTATTTTTCCTGTATAGGGCTGTTGAAAAATAAGTTGCCTCTTTACAGCTGACACCATTGGTGGGGAGCTGCTTTCTTCAAAGGTCACTGCTTTTGCTTTGTCTAATGGAAAAGGACTAATGGCTGCAGTTCTCCTGCCAGTGTGCCAATGTGATTCATTGTGTATTTGGTGCCATTTGCTGTTTCAGGAATCACTGTTTCTACTTAAGGTATTATGTCTGGCTAACTGCTCAATGTCTTTTTTCAAATGTTAGAAGCTTGCAGCAAGAATGAGTTAACATTTCACATGAGTGTTGTGCATTCATAGCAGTCCAAGATCTAGTGTTCTGTGTCTTGCACAGATGTAGGAACTAAAGCTCATGGTATGGTAAAAGGGCCTGTAATCCATTTCATATGGAACAACAATCAGAAATGTTGGAATCCAAGGCTTCATTGATGAAACTCTGAAGTGCCAACTTTTATATCACTTTTTAGAATGTATTTCATATACCATAAAATTCACTGGTTCCGAATGTAGCTTACAGAGTTCTGCAACCATGCAACATTAGACTGTTTTAATATTCTATGCAAAATTCCTGTGCCCATTAGTATTTATCCTATTTCCTCGCCTCCTAAACCCTAACTAGCACATAATCTGCCTCTGGGGATTTTTTTTTTTAATTATTCCACATTCATCCTGTTACTAGAATTATCTGACACATGGTATTTCCTGTTTGGCCTCCTTAATTCAGCATGGTATTTTCACACTCCATCCGTGCTGTACTATGTGTTAGTGGGGAATTTGTTCTATGACTGAATGATATTCTATCACATAGCTATATCGTACTTTTTTTTAGGCTTAAGTCATTAAAATTATAGATGATATTTTTATTAGATATTTACTTTATTTACATTTCAAAGGTATCCCCATTCCGCTTTACCCCTCCGAACATCCCCTATCCCATCCCCCCTCCCCCTGCTAACCTGCCCCCCAATTTCCTGACTTACATTCCCCTATCCTGGGGAATCGAGCCTTCACAGCACCCATGGTCTCTCCTCTCATTGATGATCATCTTCTGCTACACATGTAGCTGGAGCCATGGGTCCCTTCATGTGTACTCTTTAGTTGGTTGATTAGTCCCTGGGAGCTCTGGGCTTACCGGTTGGTACATATTTTAGCCCTGCAGGGCTAAAAACCTCTTCAGCTCCTTGGGTCCTTTTTCTAGCTGCTCCATTGGGGACCCTATGCTCATTCTATTGGTTGGCTGTGAGCCATGGGTATTTTGATCCACTTTCCAATAAGTATCCACACTTTGGTCTTCCCTCTTCTTGAGCTTCATGTGGTCTGTGAGTTGTATCTTGAGTCTTCTGAGCTTTTGGGCTAATACAGCAATTGCATAGCTTGTGTGTTCTTTTGTTGTTGGATTACCTCACTCAGGATGATAGTTTCTAGCTCCAATCATTTGCCTAAGAATTTTGTGAATTCATTATTTCTAATAGCTGAGTAGTAGTATTTCATTATGTAAATGTACCACATTTTCTGTATCCATTCCTCTCTTGAAGGACATCTGGGTTCTTTCCAGCTTCTGGCTATTATAAATAAGACAGCTATGAACATAGTGGAGCATGTGTCCTTATAACATTTTGGAGCATCTTCTGGGTATATATATGCCCAGGAGTGGTATAGCTGGGTCCTCAGGTAGTGCTATGTTCAATTTTCTGAGGAACTGCCAAACTGATTTCCAGAGTGGTTTTACCAGCTTGCAGTTTCACCAGCAATGAAGGAGTCTTCTTGTTTCTCCACATCCTCTCCAGCATTTGCTGTCCCCTGAGTTTTTGATCCTGGACATTCTTACTGGTATGAGGTAGGATCTCAGGGTTGTTTTGATTTGCATTTCCCTGATGATTAAGGATGTTAAACTTTTGTTTAGGTGTTTCTCAGCCATCCTGTATTCCTCAGTTGAGAATTCTTTTCTTAGCTCTGTACCCCATTTTTAATAGGGTTATTTGGTTCTCTGGAGTCTAACTTCTTGAGTTCTTTGTATGTATTGGATATTAGCCCTCTGTTGAATGTAAGATTGGTAAAGATATTTTTTCTAATCTGTTGGTTGCCATTTTGTACTATTGACAGTGTCCTTTGCCTTACAGAAGCTTTGCAATTTTATGAGGTCCCATTTGTCAATTCTTGTTCTTAGAGCATAAGCTATTGGTGTTCTATTCAGGAATTTTTCCCCTTTGCCCATGTGCTCCAGGCTCTTCCCCACTTTCTCTTCTATTAGATTCAGTATATCTGGTTTTATGTGGAGGTCATTGATCTACTTGGACTTGAGCTTTGTACAGAGAAATAAGAATGGATCAGTTTGCATCCTTCTACATGTTGACTGCCAGTTGACCAAGCACCATTTGTAGAAAATGCTGTCTTTTTTCCACTGGATGGCTTTAGCTCCTTTGTCAAAGATCAAGTGACCGTAGATGTGTGGGTTCATTTCTGGGTCTTCAATTTTATTCCATTGATCTTCCTGCCTGTCCCTGTAGGAATACCATACAGTTTTTATCACTATTGCTCTGTAGTAGAGTTTGAGGTCAGGGATGGTGATTCCGCCAGAAGTTCTTTTATTGTTGAGAATTTTTCTTGCTATTCTGGGTTTTTTGTTATTCCAGATAAATTTTGAAATTACTCTTTCTAACTATGAAGAATTGAGTTGGAATTTTGATGGTGATTTCATTGAATCTGTAGACTGCTTTAGGCAAAATGACCATTTTTACTATATTAACCCTGCCAATCCAAGAGCATGGGAGATTTTTCCATCTTCTGAGATCTTCAATTTCTTTCTTCAGAGACTTAAAGTTCTTGTCATACAGATCATTCACTGCTTAGTTAGAGTCACACCAAGGTATTTTATATTATTTGTACCTGCCAGCTCAGTCACTGGAGAGAAGATGGTGGCCTCACCTCTTAACACTTAACACTGCAGAGAAGTTCTCCCTTGGCAGAATAGGTGCACAGAAGGCTGTGGCGCTGTGCAGGTGGGGCCCTGGCGGACCCTGTCCCAGCTGATCTGGCACTCAGGTGTTCCTGGAGCTCCTGGCTGTACCTGCCTGCTCAGTTGCTGGAGAAAAGATGGCGGCCTGACCTCTAAACGCTCTATATCATACTTTCTTTATCACATGCCACGTAAGCATTCAAGTTATCTTCACTTTCTGGTTACTTGTCCTGGTTTTAATGTGAACCATCCCTCACTGACTCATGTGTTTGAACACTTGATTCCCCAGCTGATGGCATTCCTTTGGAAGATTGTGAAACTTTTGGATTAAGGAAATAGCTGGCTGACATCTTTGAATAGAGATGGGCTATGAATGTTAAACCCTGCTTCATGGCTCATTCCATGTAACACACAGTTCCCACACATTCCTTCTACCACAGTCAAATGCACTTCTGCTGCCATGCTTACCCACCATGATACACTACTTGCCCTGAACTGGGAACTAACAGATCTGTCCTCCCTTAAGTTGTTCAGGTATTTGTAACAGAGAACATTGATCAATATAGTACAACTGTGAAGAATCATCACAATTTTATAAATTTATAATGTATTTGTTTACTTTACATGTATTTTGTTTGTATGTATGTTTGTATACCACATGTGTACAGTTATTGAGGAGGTCAGAACACAGTGTTGGATCCCCTAGAACTGGAGTTACAGATAGTTGTGAGCCACCATGTGGGGGCTAGGAATTGAATCCTGGCACTAGTCATCTGCCATCTCTCCAGTCCCTCATTACAGTTTTGAATAGACATGTTTATGTTTCTCCTGATATATTCCTAGGAGTGGAAATGGCTGGGTCATCTATCTAGTACTATTATTTGGGTTTGAGGACCTGCAATTTTTTTCCAAAAGTTTCTTCATTATGTCTTCATAACTGATCTTGACCAGTTTCAATGCAAGAATCATGTCTTGGAAGTTCTGGATAGCCCCCGGATTCCTAAGTTGATCCTACTGCATCAATCGCAGGCCTTGGAGCAAGTACTTGATAACATTTCAATTCAATAGCTCTCTACCACCTTGCCCTAGAACATGTCAGCTGTTCTTTATCACAAAAATGGATTGGAAGTGTTTGAGAGGACACTAGAAACCCATACAAAACACAGAGCATGGTAGTTTATCATTTGCTCACTTTCCACTTCTACTTGAATTCCTACTATAGTAGGAGATGAAGATGGGGTGACGTCTGGGCCGAGCTTGTCCTCAGATGACAAAGAACATTTTTCCATGTCTGATTACCTGTTCTGCTCTTGTCTCTGCCTCACACTGCAAAACATTGATATCCCAAGCTCCTTAAAAGAATCACTCTTCCTCCACCTAAGGGCCTTGACCATTGCTCATTTTTAGACTAGAACTTCCTTCCCTGTGTTCCCCACTCAGTTGCACAGAAGAACTGAGTCGTTCTTTCAACATCACCTTTGTTTTCACAGAGTCACCTAAGTATCTTCCCCTGCCCCAGGTACCACATATCTCACCTGTTAATGAGGGTCATCTCCATGGTTGACATCCACATGTACCACTAGACTGTACACCTTTGAAAATCACTAGCTTAGTGCTCAGAGGAGCCTCATCCCTAACTTGTACATGGGAATCCAAAGAGTCCTGATACAAACTGCCTGCCAACTCAGGCATGGTGATGGAGTCAGGATACAGGCTCAAGGAAAGCAAAGTGTTAAATATATTGAACGAAAGAAAGAAAGAAAGAAAAAGAGAGAGAGAAGGAAGGAAGGAAGGAAGGATGGATGGATGGATGGATGGATGGATGGATGGATGGATGGATGGATGAGGCCACCTCCTACCAGTTCCAGGAAAGAAACCATGAACATGTGAGATTCCTGAGTGCTGCTGCCAGCAAGAGTGGCACTCTGACCAAATGACTTCTATCAAAGTTGATTAATCCTCCATCACCTCCTTTCTGCTCCCACCCCATAACCTCCACTAGCCACTGCTCATCAAATCCAGATCAGTGTCTCAAGAATGTGGCTCCTTCTCAGCAGGTAGGGAAGCCCTAGCTCTCACCCCTCCAGGCTCAGCAACTTCTGTTCTCTGCTCTCCCTGTCTGAGGAACAGCACCTCTCACCAGCCCTCTCCTGTTCTCTGCCTTTGAAGTATCAGTAATAAACTTTTACAGATGGTGACAAAAACAGCTTCATTACCTTTGTCCCTGACTCAGAGAGCAGCTCTAATCCACTGGCCTTCTGAATCCAACCCTTTATTGTATCATTTCTAATACAAAGCCTCTCAAATAGCACTGGAACCGCTTTGAAGTGGCACAACCTCCCCACCGTTTGAGCTCCTCTTTGTATTCTAGATCTATCCATAAAGGATTCTGAGATGGGCCAGGAGGTATCTCCTTAACCCACAAAGCTTCCAGAAACCTCTCCCTTATTCCAATAATGAGGCCTTGTGTTTGTCTCCATGCTTATATCTGGGCTCCAAACAGATCTATTGGTCTAGGGAGGTCACAATATGTCCTAGTCAATGTTCTGCTGCTGAGAAGAGACACCATAGTAATGACAACTCTTATAAAGGAAAGCATTTCATTTATAGCTTGCTTATATTCAGAGGTTTATTCCATTATTGTCATGGTGGGAAATATACCAGCACACAGGTAGACATGGTGCTGGAGAGGTAGCCAAGAGTTCTACATTCAGATTGGCAAGCAAAAGGAAGAGAGAGACTGACTAGCTTGAGAAACCTCAAAGCCTACACCCCAGTAACATGCTTCCTTTAACAAAGACACACTTACCCAAACAATGACATGCCTCTAAATAATGCTACTCCCTAATGACCAACCATTGAAATATATGAGTCTATGGGAGCCATTCCTATTCAAACCACCACACAATTCTTTTGACCTTTAGCTGTGAATTTTTATTAAGCCATACTTGACTTCCATGTCAGCCAGGGGTGAATTAATAGCACCTCATCCTAATAACTGGCAGTACCACTTATTAGATAAATGTTATTATGTATATGGCTTTTTTAATCTAATAGTTATGTAAGTAAAGGCACTTGATCATTTTCTGAAGTGTGTGTGTGTGTGTGTGTGTGTGTGTGTGTGTGTGTGTGTGTGTGTGTGTTTAATGTGATGGCAAGTGCATATCAGAAGATAACCTCAGGTGTCTATGTTCACCCTTCATCTTGACTTACAGGTGTACACTACAATGCTCAATTTTTACACTGGCTCTTGGTCTCATTTGTGCAACAAGCACTTTTGTGCACTGAGCCATCTAGCCAACCCTTTCCTCATTTTTCTCAATGAGAATGCAGAAACTCAAAGATGTTAAGTAGCTAGCAAGAAATCATCAGCTGCAAGAAGGAATCTGTGGTTTGAATCAGGCAAATGGACACACAATGTGCCCTTGCCTGCCTTGTAAGCCAGGAAACTCTGAATCCTGTTTTTTTTTTCTTTGACAAACACACAGGATTCTTATACCCAAATGATTTCCCATAAGAGTCGATGCTTCTCCCTTGCTGTCATTGTCCTCATCATGGGCCTTAAAGCATCTGTAATTCGTCAGGAAAGATAAGGGCTTTTGGAAGATTGAGATGTAGGAAGTGCTTTGCTCATTCTCCTTTTTTCTAAAACTATTACAAGACAAATTGTCTTTTATAGGACATATCACTTAGTTAACAAAACTGCAAGCTAGACAAGGCAGTATCCAGTGTGAATGGGACCAAGGCAGTATTCAGTGTGAATGGGACCAAGGCAGTATCCAGTGTGAACAGATCCTATTCTACCATGTGACTCCTGAGTGAAAGAGAGAAATGTCTAAACAGACTTGCATTTTACCTTTTATACATGTATTATGTAGAATACATATGGTTTATAAGCTCTTTTTTGGTTGCAGGTGATTTCTAAGCTGCTCCTTGGGAAATAGGCTTCTCTTTTACCTCTGGAAAAAAGAAGAAATGTTTGTTTAGACTGTATCTTCTCAGTTACATATCTATTCCCTCACCAGTCAGTATATGTAAATAAATAAATAAATGAAGGTTATATGGTAAACCTTTTTCAAATAGGATCCATACTTTCAACATATTAGCCCATTACTAGTCTCTACCTAAAATTGGCAACTACATTCAAAACCTTCAAAGTCTACCCTACTACCAAGCGCTAGCCTTGTCATATGCAGGAGAGTAACCTAGATATCTATCATCCCAATAGCCTTTAAAACCACATGAATCTGTTTTATAGTCAGTTTTATTTTTAAAAGAGAACAACCCCTACTACTCTCCTTTATGTATAAACAATAACTATTATTCACCTGAAACAATTGTTCTCTCTGAGGCTTACTGACTCAGTCTGCTAACTTATACCTAGTCCTGGAACCTTCTAGCCTCCATACAGTCTTATCTAGGCCTAGAATGTTTTCAGTCTCTGATACTTACTCCAAAATAAACTCACCCTTGCTTTTTTTTTTCCTGATATCTGGCTGGCTGGCTTAACATTAACTTTTAGTTCTGACTCAAAACTCTTCTCCAAGCTGTCTGATTCAGTCTAGCTTCTCTCTTGACCTCTCCAGAATTGTTCTACTTGGCCTCATACTAACTTTGGAAGTATGTTATAATCTTCTGGCTGCTTCTCACTCTCTGACTCATTCTATATCCACGTGTATCTAGTTTATTCTCTCCGCAACCTTGTCTCTCTATCACTGCCCTGGTAAAACCACATCGCTCCTTCTCTTTTTCTCTGCATTATCCCCTGTCATAGCTTCCCTTTCCTCTCTCTTCTTGTAAAATTTGTGTATATCCTATTGTGTCAAATCTTTCCCTAGTTCATCACAGTGTCTGCAACTCATTTGGACATCACTTTCAAACATGGGTGCTTCCTTCTACAAAGTAACTTTACCTTCATGAGTACTAAGGGTGTGTCTGTATTCCAGCCAGAGGTATTGCAACCCTATTGTTTCAATAAATAACACAATCTTTAGGACATTCAAAGTGGGATCAAATATCCTGCAAAATTAATGTCCATATTATTTGCAAGATTTGAAAGTCTAAATGGTTCTTGGGTTTTTTCCAAAAAGAAAAGAAAAGAAAGAAAAAGAAAAGGCAACTCTCAGAACTCTCAGATGGAAAGATATGCTAATCCTTGAGTTTTAAGGATTCGTTTTAGGATCTGAGGAGTTCTAAGACATCCACCTGCTGATTTCTAACTTTAATAGTGCGCGCATACACACACACACACACACACACACACACACACACAGAGTTTTTCATTTAATGAAATTAAGATTTCTGTCTTAGTTTAGTTTCCTGATGCTATAACAAAATACATTGACAAGAATAATTTAGAGGAAAAAGTTTTTATTTTTAACTTATAGTTCCAAATTAGTGTCCAGCATGTAGAGAAGTCACAGTGGCAGAAACTCAAGAAATAGTCAAAAACCAGAAAATAATGAATTAATGCATACTAGTCTTCAATTTTACATCTCTGTTTTTATGCAGATCGGAAATCCCTGCCTAGAAAATGGTATCACCAACAATGGGAGAGCCTTCACACCTTAACTAATTTGAATAAAATAATCTCTCACAAACATACTCACAAGCCAACCTGATCTAGGCAATGCTTCATTGAAACCCTCTTTGTAGATTATTTTATGTCATGTTGATAATTAAAGCTAACCACTTGATTGTAACTTGTCCTCTACCCCCAGCCCAAGTCATTCTAAGGAGCTCTGGAGATTATTTTACAGACACAATCCTGCTTGAAGGACTGTCATTCTTATGTGAGGTTTGAGAAAATGCAGTTTATAACAAAGCAGAATTGAGCTTGCCCTCAGTGGGGTAGGTGATAGGCTGTAGGTACATTCCTAGCTGTCTGCCTTCCAGTCTGTAAAATATGTTCCCTGGAAGCCTTGCTTCTTACTTGGTGGGTATTCTGAGCTCAAGCATGTGAGAGCTCTTCTAGGACACTGAGATATAGTGAATGGATAATAATTCACATCAGCATCCACTACATATATTAACTTTAGGTACATAAAAAAGCCTTGAGAAGCTGGGCAGTGGTGACTCTCGCCTTTAATTCCAGCCACTTGGGAGGCAAAGGGAGGTAGATTTCTGAGTTCAAGGCCAGCCTGGTCTATAGAGTTCAAGGACAGCCAGTGCTACACAGAGAAACCCTGTCTTGATAAAACAAAACAAAACAAAAAAAAAAAGCCTTGAGAAAAATGACTTACACATAACACTGGTATTTGAGCCTTGCTGTAGCATAGTTGCTGTTTCGTACTGGGCATGCTAAATATACTTGGTCACTTTGAAAATCCACAGAAATAGAGCCCTAAGATCTGATAGTGATTTTCAGTGAATCATCTTTTTATGAGACTCTTCCCAGATGTACCAATTCTCTGTGTTATCTAGCTCTTGGGCCCTTTCCCTGGCAGGTCAGTATAAGCTAAGCAATGGTACTTTTTGTCTTGAGTCTACAGTGAGTAAATTGAGGCATAGAGGAGTTACCTCACTCTCTTAAGAAAATTTTGCATTTCACATCTGAATTTGTCAATCTTGTTCCTGCAACTGAGATTTAAATCCATATAGGTATTGAGTATGTATCTCAACTACTCATGAACAGCCTGCATTCACAGCCAAGAACAAAACCAAAATTAAACAAACAAGTGAATAAAGCCAGTTTTTAAGTATCATAGACTTCTTTACAACAAGCAGACATGTGCCATTGTAAGAAATTACTGAGTGGATAGCCAGCACTAAAGGTAGGAGTGCTGAGTGCCAGAGGGGAGGTGGAACAAAATAGCATCCTCATAGGTTTGAACAGAGTTGCTAACAGCAGGTATCACAGTCCTCATCCTAGTTGGAGAGAGAAGGAGAAGAAAGTATGTTCCTTGTGTCCATCCATCTGAATTCCTGGGAGAATATCAAAAAATCAGGATCTTATCAATAGCTGGCATTTATTTCTCAAAGCTTTGAGGCTGAGTGGCCCAAAGTCAGGATGCATGCAAAACCAATGTCTGCTTGAAAACCTGTGCTCTGGTCCCTAGGTGGCACTGTCTTGTTGTGCCCTCACATGATAGAAGAGGACAGGGAGCTCTACAGGGTCTTTTTCTGCAAGACTACCAGCCCCAGAAATGCCCCCATCATTTCAACCTCATCAGTTCCAAAGGCCCCATCTTCTAATAGCATCACATTGAGACGTAGGTTTCAACATAAGACTTGGGGAAACTCAAACATGTAGACCATTACAAGCACAATAAGGCCATGGTCACAGCTGGATAAAACAGGATATATTGGAAAACAAACTTCAGATTTACTTTCTCTGTGGAAAAAAAAATGCTATTGTTACTGGGACACTGTTTTTATACTCTGTAAAGGTTGAGTGTCGCTATCCAAAATGCTTAGAGCTGAAAGACATCAAATTCTGTCTTGATTGTTCTGGTTCTTGTTTTTTCTGATGTTGGAATACTTGCATATATGTGATCAGATATGTCAGAGATGAGACCCAAGTGGGAATACAAAATTTATTTATATTTCATATATGTCTTATACTCATATCCTAGTGATACTTTTATTTAGTATTTGTGGCCTGCCACATGAGATCATGTGTGGAATCTTCCACTTGTTAAATTATGTCAATTTTTCAAAGTGTTTTGAGTTTTAGAACCTTTGGTGTTATAGATTTTCAGATTACAAATGCTCTCAGTCTGTGTCATGTGCTATATACGGTAACAAGGCAGTCAGGAACTTAACAGATCATAAGTAATTCTAGCTTCTAGCACTGGTCCATGCCATGGATGACATAGGAAGAGGACTGTAGGCAACAGCATGGGAACATGGGGACATGGGCATGGGACATGGGCATGGGAACACCACCAGAAACCAGCAGGAGAACTAGGAGACTTCCAGGCTCAAAGGACCATTAATGCAAAGGCGGGAGAGTGTGTGATGCTAAGAAAGAGAAGTACCTCATGTCCATGCTACTGTTGTACTGCCACTGTGAAGAGAAGACATTGAGCAGGGTCAGGGCTATTGATGCAGACTTGGTAGATGGGCTTTAGGGATGGAACAAAGAAAGGCTGATGTAAGATCAAATCTAAATGTGAGACATTAGTTGTACTGCTGAGTAGAGAGCCTCTCTCCTGAGCTCCAGTGTGCAGTACCTATCTAGAGGTCAAAAGGATAAGTGGGAAGAAACTTGAGGACATTCACCTGACTCACATGGACTTGCTATATTCACAAAGCATCAGTTAGCATTCTTAATTCTAATATTTCCATATGCTCTACAAGGTATCCTGGAAGAGGGAAGAAAGCAGGTGTTGTTCTGAGCTGCAGCAGAAACCCCAACCAACCTAGTGATTTGGGCAAGTTTTTTTTCTTTTAAATGAGCCTCACATTTCTCACCTGCAAAATGAGTGGGTTCGTTGAGCCATCTAGTTGCTCCAGCTCTTGCAATAGTCACAGAAAATAAACAGAAAAAAAATAGATTGAAAGCATTTAAAACAGCTGCATTGATAAGGTGTAGAATGCATTGATCTAACCCACTGAAATAAAATACACAGTATCTAATATTTTAATAGAATTATCATCACAATTTACTATTTATAAGGCACCATGCCTTAAGTTCTCTATACAGAGAAGCTCACATGCATTAATCTATGTTGTATTTTCATAAGGGCACTGTGTGTCTATTCATTTGCTTAAGTCCTAAGTAGCATTAATTAATACTGGTAAGCTTATCTGAGTTAATCTTCACAATTCCAGTCTGCAAATGTTATTATCTCACCTTTAAGAGGTAGGGAACTGAGACACATCAGTTAAATTCAGTATTCAGGACCCAAGATCCTTTAAGTGAAAGAGCCCCAGACCTACACCCAGGGATTCTTGACTTCAGATCTCATCAAGAGATGAGCTCAGTGTTACCGTCTGTCTAAAAATGCTATATACAGCTGTTAATCATCACTGGCATCTATAAATTCATGTTCAAACTCCATTTCTGGGACAGAAAAACTTGAAAGCAAAAAACTATGACATTCAGGGAATGGATATATTTTGAGGTTTGGTCTTGCTGTGTATTGTGATGCTAAGTGCAGGCCCTGAGACCTGGAGTCTGCATATAGACCCAAGTGATGCTATATGTCCATGCCCCCAAGTTATGTCTGATTGGTGAATATTGCTGATAGTCAATAGCTGTGCAGAACAGTCATAGGTGGGGTTTAGGTTTCCTAGGCTTGGGCCCTGAGGAGAACAGTGAGGAGAAGGTAAATGGGGAAGAAGTTGCCGTGGGTGAGGGGAATCATGAAATGTGACCCTGAGGGCTGTCCAGTTGGAGTCATGAGCAACCCAGGTGAAACAGTAATAATATTGGTTATCAATAGGGCAGTAGCTTCTAATAGCATAGATGGTAGATATCTGCCCAGCTCTAGTGCTGATCAAGGCTTATTGTAGATATAAAGTTTGTGTGTGTCTTTTATCCAGGCACTGAATGATCAAAGGTCTAGAAACCCTGGATTGGGATTAAATAATTTCTACGACAGATGTCACTAGATGCAGTAACATTTTCTGACTCAGAGCCTTGAATGAGGATTGAGCAGCTGTTATATACTTTGCAGTACGAAAGCTGCTACAAAGTCGGAAGACAGAAAGCCAAAGCTGCAGATAGATGGGAAAGCTTCTTAGTTGTTTCAGCAGATTAGACACATTGGTTATTTATTACTTTTGTAGGACTCAAATGTGGATCAAGGAGCCAGGCTGCCTGGGATCATTGTGTAGAACCTAAAGGCTCTTAGGTCCATTTTCATGGATAGTATTGCCAACTCCCAGAAGATGCAGCTGTGCAATCTTGAAGAAGTAATTCAAACTTTCTGTCTTTTCATTTCCTTGTCTTTGAACTGGGAGTGATAATGCTAGTACTGCACTTGAGGTGCTTGAGAGAAGCTAATGGAAAGGTCTAAATGAATAAATTGGCCTGTGTCAGAATCAGCATTAGCATCCATCATTACCACTGTGCCAAATAACCTTGTCACCTCCACAGCGGACTGTCATGCGCATACAAAAGCCTCCTACACAAAGGGTTCTACATTTAGGCTTGTGTGTATTGTTGCAGGAAAGTGGTACCAATAGGCTCCTTCTCAGTTGGAGAAAATATACTTAATTTATGAACCAAATGCTAATCTTACACCCCTCTTTAGCTAGCTGTTAAGCACAATTTCTACTTCATAGATACTCTTGTCATTCCGCCTTGCCCTGCAAAAGGTTGGAGACTGTAGCATAGTAGACATTGATGGCTTTATGAACAGGTACCCTCCACCTCTAACATTGGCTTTCCATCTCTAACACTGGCCTCCTTGGCTCCCTATCAAATTTTATTATGTCAGTAACTATGTGAAGCCCCTGAACAGGGTGACCTTAGGTAATATTATTTTAGGTAATATTTTTCATTAAAACAAAAACACTTGTATTAGAATGTGAAATATATACAAATGATTATAGTAAAAATTGATATTTCCAAGAACTCACTGGTAATGGGTAATTTGGGGAGTTTTGAGACTTCTGTGTAACCTACAATGGCAAGAACTGCCATTTGACTTTTCTTGGCTACATGAGAACTCTGCTGCTTCAGCCTCCCAAACCCAGAGATTACATTTATAGACTACAATGCTCAGCTGTTTAGTCCTTCCTGCGGTTCTTAGGCATACTGTGGAAGAAATATTTTACAGTACTCTGAATGTTAGACCTGTGCCTTCAGAGAGACTAGTCTGATTCCTCTTCTCTTTCTAGCCTGCTAAGCAGAGTTCTTACTTTGGAGCTGTTTCTTCTTCAGAGAGTTTGGAGGACATCTAGAGCAAGGCTCTGAAAAAGAAAGGGCCATAGCCCAGCAAGTGTTTTGTTTTTGTTTTTGTTTTCCTAGTATGATTCTCTACCCTCCTGGAATCATTTGACCTGAGAAACCTGGAGAGGAAGGGTGTTCTGTCTCCTGAGTCTACACCTTACAAGCCCAGCTCCACTCCTGGCACTGGTGCCTTGGCTGTTGGGGCCTCATCTCAGAGCTTGGAATATTCACATTCCTCCTGACATTTTCCTTAGTTATTATATCATCTGTCACCTGCCAATGGCTGGCCAGGCTTCATTTGTCATACTATTACCAGTATATCCACCTGTTCTTTCTCTTGGCCACTGTACTGGCTGGTTTTGGGTGTCAACTTGACACAGGCTGGAGTTATCACAGAGAAAGGAGCTTCAGTTGGGAAAGTGCCTCCATGAGATCCAGCTGTGGGGCATTTTCTCAATTAGTGATCAAATGGGGAGGGCCCATTGTGGGTGGTACCATCTCTGGGTTGGTAGTGTTGGGTTCTATAAGAAAGCAAGCTGAGCAAGCTAGGAGAAGCAAGCCAGTAAGAAACATCCCTCCATGGCCTCTGCATCAGCTCCTGCTTCCTGACCTGCTTGAGTTCCAGTCCTGACTTCCTTTGGTGATCAATAGCAATGTGGAAGTGTAAACTGAATAAAACCCTTTCCTCCCCAACTTACTTCTTGGTCATGATGTTTGTGCAGGAATAGAAACCCTGACTAAGACAGCCACCCTTCACTCATTTAGTCATTCAGCACTTTTTGTGCACCCACTCTTTGCAGAGTGCCAGCAACAGTAGTTTTCTTTCTTTTCTTGTGTTGAAATATTCCATGAAACACTTCTGAACACTTAGATACCTATAGGGCCCGATCTGTGGCTCAGCCTCCATGTCAGTAGTAACTTTGCCTTATCACAGGTTCAGGAATGCTCTTCTTTCACCCTGACCTTGTCTACATTTCACAGGAAATTTTCTCCATCTTAAATCTCTGTTCTTTTCTATCATTGTTTGAAAATATGTTTTAGTTTCAGCTGTGTAGCCCCAGCCAACAACATGGATGGATTCATGCTATTCACAGCCTTTATCACTTACCCAGTGCCAGACCCTAAAGAAAGACTAAAATTTGGTGGAGTTCTAATTTCAAATGAAGTGGGTTAACAGGGAAAGTCCCTGTAAGTTCCCTTTCATAGAGAAAGCACTAAGGCTCAGGAGAAATGTAACCAATAATACTTTATTTAAAAGGAAGTTTCTAGAGCATTTTTTTCATCTTCAGAGTTTTCCCTCAGTTCCAAATGAATATCCAGCATTGTCTTTTAAGTGGCAAAATCCTGGCTGGCTGGGATAACTCAAGTGAAAGTGAGAATATAGATCTGTCTTTTTAACTTTGTGTGTGTGTGTGTGTGTGTGTGTGTGTGTAGGCCAAAGGTCTACATCACATGACTACTTCAATCACTCTACACCTTTTCTTTTTAGATGGCATATCTCAGTGAACCTGTAGTTTTCTGGTTTTTCTAGACTAGCTGTCCAGGGAGCCCTAGATATCCTCCTTTGTTATTCTCTCTGTACTATGATTACAAGTATACATAACTACACCTGGTTTTTTCTGTTGATGCTGGGTACTGGAACTCAAGTCTCACACTTGTAGAAGAAGCACTTTATCCACTGAGCCATCTTTCCAGTCCCACAAACTATCTTAATCAGAGGTTCTTTGTGGCACTTCATGGATGAACATATAGTGACCAGAAACTCCCTGCCACATATAACCATATTTAAAAAAAAAATAAAAGCTTCATGTGTTCTTGTTCGTAAGTAGTATATTTTATATAACCGCATGTCACACATGACCAGCCATCAAGATGATACCACTGTAGTGCCCTCAGCTTTCTGGAGTGTTTCTAAACTTGAAAGTAAGGTGAAGCAACAGTAGTAATGATGAGTGCATATGGCACATGTCAACAGTGTTGTCTGTCATAAGAAACAAAGCCCTATGTACTGCTTTGTTGGTGGACCCTGTTTTCTCTCCTCTGCAAAGAAGGATTCTGAGGCCCAAAAGACACTCTGCCCAAGGAAGACTTAACAGTTCAGGTGGAACTACTGGTGTGCACTTGAGTTTTGAAGAGATCAGGCTCTGTTGTTTTTTTCAAAGTTTCTGTGAAAATATATAGTTAACATAAAAGAAAAGAGAGAAATGGAGACAAGAATGGAACATATCTGAGTTTGATCAGCAGAGGAGACTGAAATTGAATCATTTTGTGGCTCCAGTAGGCATTTCTGGAGGCAGAGAGCTCATGGGAGGACTGCCACTGAGATGTCAGGCTTGTGGGCATTGAAGTCCAAGAGTGTGTTCCTCATATTTTTGGAGAGTGATGGAGATGATGAGAAGGACAAGTAACATCCTTTATTTCTGTGTCTTCAAATGAGATCTGTCCTTATGTGATCAGATACATTGTGCATGAACCTACATACTGTGTCTATTGTTTATTAGCTAAGGGAGGGGTTCGTGTTCATCATGCTCTGGCCAGGCTAAAAGCAGGAGAATTTCAGAAAACAAGGCAAAATTGCATCATTAAGGACACATGAGTTTGACAGTAATAGTTGTCACAATGTCTACTGACGGCAAAATCCTTGGTGCTGTTCTGAACAAACACAAAGCAGGATGGAATAAGAGACACATCTGCCCTGTCGAGAAAGAACAGCTTTTTCTAAAGTTAGGACAAAAATCATGGGTCCTTTTCTTGAATCTTTGTCATACGAAAGCTGGGGAAGATTTGTAAGTCATGGCCTCTGAGTCTTTTAGAATGAATAAATAAAGATGGGTGTGCTGTTATTTTTACAATTGTTGTGACCAAATTCTTGACAGGAAGCAAGTTAATGATGGAAGGGTTTTTTGGGCTGACAGCTTAAGGGTACAGTCCTTGCTGGCAGGAGGGCTGCAACAGCAGCAATGTGAAGCAGTTGCTCCCATTGCATCTGTCAGGAAGTAGAGATGAATGCTGGTGCTCAGCTTGCTTTCTCCCTTTGATTTACTCCAGTACCTGAGCCCACGGGAAGGTGTTACCATGTACAAGGTAGGTCTTCCCTGCTCACTTAAACATTCCTTATAAAAACAGAGTTAGGTTTCATGTACTTTGAAATTCATTCAAGCTGATAATGAAGATTAATCATCTCCATGAAAGAGAGGCGGTTCTGTCCATTTAGAAAAGTGAACCCATAGGAATAACATACCTAGACTCCTAAGTGGAAGTCCTTATCACCTGATACTGGATTAACTGAGATATTTAAATTGCACACAGGGGAAGTTATTTGAGGGAGCAACTAATTTTTTTTTTTAACCTGTGAGGATTAGCCCAAGCTCTCAAAAACAAAACCTTTTATACTTAGTTCTCAGAGGAGGAAAACAGGAGGAATATAGGATAGGAAGGTGTACAAAGTGGGGACAATGAGCTGTCAAGTCAAAAGATCTTTACATAAATTCACCTAGAGCTCTGGCTATGAAACCTGCTTTCTAGTCAGGGAGGAGCAATCCTGCCATTGCCCTGGAATCATGCTGACCTTCCTTGGTCACCTACCTAGCACCTTGTTGGTATTTTATTTCTCTGATACTAGAATATAAGATATCTTGGGTCAGAATGTGTTTCTATTTTTATTACACTCCAGTGCTTGGTATATTGACTATAAAAATATTCAATAAAAATATATTTAACTGAATGACTACTTTCAAAGATTTTCTAAAATAACTAATGTAAGAGTCGGAGTGATGGCTCAGCATTTAAGAGTGAGTACTGTTACTGCAGAGGACCCAGGTTTGCATCCCTTCACTGACATAGCATTTCACCACCACCTGTAATTCCTAGGGCACCTGATGCCCTCTTCTTTCCTATGAGAAAGAAGACACATGCACATATGACACAGGCACACACACACACACACACACACACACACACAAAGATAACCAATGTAATAATGTCTAAATAGAAAGAAAGCCATTCTGTTCTTGACTACCTTTCAAGTTTTGCTTTCTGTATCCACATTCATCCTTTGACATTCTATGTATCAGAAACACTTCACTAATATCTATCTTGCCTTATGGCAGTATATGCCATGAGAGTAAAGTTTGAACTCTGCTTTCTCCTGTATTTTCTATTTTCTTATCATCACATAGTATGATATTTGATACCTAGAAGATCTCCATAAAATTTATTAAATGAAGGAGACTAGTATCTGCTGGGAGATCAACTGAGGGAATTTATAGGAGTCCATACTAAGCCAAGCATGTCAATAGACACTAGGTAGGGGAGTATACTATGAAGACTTAGCAATTCAACATCATGAGGACATCTGCACCATATAAGGATATGTGCACCTTAAAAAGATAGGTAGTTCAACTGCTGTGGTTTGTATATGTTTGGCTCAGGTAGTGGCATTATTTGGAGGTTTAGCTTTGTTGGAATAGGTTCACTGTGTACTTGACATTTAATACCCTAGGCCTAGCTTCCTGGAAGTCTATATTCTGCTAGCAGGCTTCAGATGAAGATGCAGAGCTCTCAGCTACCTGCCTGGATACTGCCATGTTGTTGCCTTGATGATAATAGACTGAACCCCTGAACCTGTAAGCCAGCCCCAATTAAATGTTCTCCATATAAGAGTTGCTTGGTTATGATATTTGTTCACAGCAGTAACCCTAACTAAGATAGAAGTTGGTACCAGAGACTGGGGTATTGCCATGATAGGCCTAACCATGCTTTTGTTGGGAGAATGTAGATTTGGGGACTTTAGATTTGTAAAACAGTGGAATGCTTTAAACAGCACTTAATGGGCTATCCTAGTAGGAATATGGAAGACTTTGTTACTGAGAGTAATTTGAATTGTATGGACCTAGCCCAAGAGGTTTCAGTGGAGAAGAATTTCAGAATGTTGCCTAAAGACTTTTTGTGGTATTTTGGGGAAGAATGTGGCTACTTTTTGCCTTATTGAAGAGTCTGCCAGAGGCTAAGGTGAGGAGACTCAGATTAATTGCATTGACAAAGTATATCCCAGAAACACCCTTCATAGCCTTTGTTCTCTGGTTAAGTCTTATGAAGAGCATTTCTCTAGCAAGCTGAGAAAGGAAAAATATAAAATATATGGTTCGAGTATTTAAAGGGGCACCAGGAAGTAAAATGGAGTTGATTCCTGTGCTCAAGGATATTAAATTGAATTAAGGGAGTAATAACCTTGGGGGAAGATCCCACCCAGCTAAATTTAGGTCCAGGCATAGTAGTACAAGCCTTTAATCCTAGGAGGCAAACACATGTAGATCTCTAAATTCAAGGCCAGCCTAGAACAGAGCAAATTCTAGGTAAAGAAAAACTTAAATCCAGGCTTGGAACACTCCTTTAATCCCAGTGTTTAGGAAACAGACATGCCGATCTCTGAGTTCAGTCAGCCTACAAAGCAAAATCAAGGGCAGCCAAGCTTAGGCAATCAAAGAGTTGGAAAACAGAAAGCTAGTGATAACATAACAGAACAAGGAGGCCATGTTCCTGGCCCAGCAAGCAGCAGAACTCAGCAGGTCAGGTGGCTCTAGCTTTAGAGTCCAGAATAGAAGGAATTACTGGGACAATTGATGCTGGTTAGCTGGAGCTAAGAAATTAGTGGTGATTAAAAAAAGACCATGATCACAGAGGTGAAATCTTCTGGACAGTTTTTTTTTTTTTTTTCCAGAGCACAAAGAAGCTGTGTTCCAGACATAGCCAAGGTTGTACCTCATGCTGCAGCTGGACTTTGTAATGTGTAAGAGTCACCCAGATGGTACTGGTTTTGAAGGCATGAAGGGGTCATGAAGAGCAGCTGAGGCTTGGCACTGTGAAAGCCATGGAAAGCCATTGGTGAAAGTGCAGTCTCAGTTGCAGTTGATGGCCCAGGTCTAAAGAGGTCATTCAAAGGATTTGAGGCTTGACACCATGAAGAGAAACTATTGGTGAAGCCTAGTTGCAGTGGAAGACCCCAGTATTGGAGGTACCATGGAACAATCATCGAGAATAACAGCAGCAGTGGAGTGGATCAACCTGAGCTTAGAGTGCTACAGAAGCCTGAGCTGGAGAAGTGACGCCAGCCCTTTGGAGGAGCCTAGAAGATCATGTGTGGATCCCAGACATTGAAACAAAAAGCTTTAACACTGAAGTTGCCTTGGAGACCCCAAGATGTTCAAGATGCCAGAGCTGTGGGACTCTGCTGAGGAAAGCTCCTAACAAGGAGTGGAAACAGCCCAGGAGAAAAAAGTTTGTCAGCAAAGATGAAAAAAGAGTTGGAGATTTGAAGACTGCTTTGACATCAGACATGCAGAGCTTGGAGTTTGCCCATCGGGTTTCCTTTCTTGCTTTGGGTATTAAAGTTAAGTCATTGGATGAATCACAGAAGAGACTTTGAACATTGGACTTTTAACATGGTTGAGACTGCTATAGACTATGGGGACCTTGAAAGTTGCACTAAATGTATTTTTCATTATGCTATGGGTAGGCATGGTGCCCATAGACTCATGAGTTTGAACAAGCCCTTGGGGGCCAGGGAGTGGAATGTGATAGTTTGTTTATTTTTGGCCCAGGAAATGGCACTATTAGGAGGTGTAGCCTTGTTGGAATAGGTGTGTCACTGTGGGCATGGGCTTTGATACCCTATTTCTAGCTACCTGGTAGTCAGTATTCTACTAGCAGGCTTCAGATAAAGATGTGGAACTCTCAGCTCTTCCTGCACCATGCCTGCCTGGTTGCTGCCATGTTCTCACCTTGATAATAATGAACTGAACCTCTGAACCTGTAAGCTAGCCCCAATTAAATGTTGTCCTTTATAAGACTTGCCTTGGTCATGGTTAACAGCAGTTAACATAGGATTTTAGAGCAGGAATGAGCTCTAACAGGCTGGTTATATCTACATTGATATGACCAACCATCTCTGAATATTGAAGAAACACTTCCCATACTCTGATGTTGAGAGCCCAGTTGACTTTGAGAAAAGCTTCTTCAATGCTACTTTCCGAATTAGCATTTGAATACAAACAACCATTTGGCTGGTAGGAACAGAGTCAGCATGATGTTTTGCAAATATTTTTCTTCAATTAGTAAAAGCTATAAGCAGTCAACATTTTAAATTGTTACTAGACAATTAATGGCAATACGTGTCACAGCCATCCTGTACATGAGTACATGTACATCCTGTACATCCATTGAACATAGAGGATGCCCACTTAATATAGCCCCAGAGTGAGAATAGCTTCACCCCCATTAGGCCTTGACAATGTGTGTGTGTGTGTGTATGTGTGTGTCTGTATGTCTGTGTGTGTGTGTTTTTACAGAATGTTTCAATTTCATTGACATCCATGGAAATAATGTTCTACTTTCCTGTGGACTACTCTCATTTCTTCCCTCATGCCATCTCTATGCAAGCTCTAGCTAGGAGAACTTTCTAAGATATGTCAGTTACTTTTTATCTGCTTGGATATGGAAACCCTTATGTAGGAATTGAACACTTGAGAAGTGACTAGAATGACTAAAGGAATGGAATTACATTTTCCTCTAATTTTTATTCACTTCCAGCTAAAAGGTCATATGATGACTCAAACATTCTGCCTTGCTTTGTCTAAAATCTTAATGAGTCCTTTGTGCCCCAGTGAAGCCCACTTTGCTCAAGAAATCCCTCTTAATAGGAACCAATTGCAAAATCCTTTGCCAGTGCTCTTATTCTGAGGCTCACACCTCAGCATCAAGTCCAAGGACTTCCCACATTGCTGAGCCTGTAGTAAGCATAAAGTGAAAGGTAACATCAGTTTGGCTATCAATATATGCCTCGGGGGAGATATAATCTCCAATTTACAAATTGGAAACCTCAAAGACTTTTCACTCTTTTTTTTATTAGATATATTCTTTATTTATATTTCAAATGTTGTCCCCATGCCCCCTCCCCCTGCTCACCAATCCACTCACTCCCACTTACCTGTCCTGGCATTCCCCTATACTGGGGCATCTAGCCTTCTCCGTACCAAGGGCCTCTCCTCTCTTTGATGTCCAACAAGGCCATCCTCAGGTGCATATGCATCTGGAGCCATGGGTCTCTCCATGTGTACTCTTTCTGGTTTAGTCCCTGGGAGCTCTGGGGATGCTGGGTGGTTCATATTGTTGTTCCTTCTATGGAGCTGCAAACCCCTTCAGTTCCTTGGGTCCTTTCTCTAGCTTCTCCATTGGGGACCCTGTGCTCAGATAAATAGTTAGATGAGAGTGTCCTCTTCTGTATTTGGTTCTGCCAGTCCATGACCCATATTCTCCTGTATTTCTTTAAGGGATTTTTGTGTTTCCTCCTTAAGGGCTTCTACCTGTTGACCCATGTTCTCCTGTATTTGTTTTAAGGGAGTTATTTATGTCCTTCTTGAAGTCCTCTATCAGCATCATGAGATGTGATTTTAAATTTAGATCTTGCTTTTCCAGTGTATCCAGGACTTGCTGTTGTGGGAGAATATGCTTCAGATGGTGTCATGTTGCCTTGGTTTCTATTGGTAATGTTCTTGTGTTTGCCTTTTGCCATCTGGTTATCTCTGATGTTAGCTGGTCTCGCTGTCTCTAACTGTGGCTTATCTGTCCTGCAAGCCTGTGTATCAGTACTCCTGGGAGACCTGTTCTCTCTGGGAGGAATTTCGGTGCGGAGAGCTGTGACACAGGGCCAACTCAGGTGTGCAGACAGAAACCAGTAGGATTGTATTAGTTTGGGTTTTACTGCTGTGAACAGACACCAATGACCAATGCAAGTTTTATAAAAGACATTTACTTGGGGCTGGCTTACAGGTTCAGTCAGAGGTTTAGTCCATTGTCATCAAGGCAGAAGCATGGCACATCCAGGCAGGCATGGTGCAGGAGGAGCTGAGGGTTCTACACCTTTATCCAAAGGAAACCAGGAACAGATTGGGCATCTTCAGGCATCTAAGAGGAAGCTCTCTAAGCCCAACCCTACAGTGACACACTTCCTCCAACAAGGCCACACCTTCTAATAGTGCCATTCCCTGGGACAAGCATGTACAAACCATCACATGTCCACTCCCTGGTCCCCATAGGCTTGTTCAAACATGAGTCTATGGAGGCCATACCTAAACATAGCATAATGCAAAATACATTTAGTCCAACTTCAAAAGTCCCCACAGTCTATAGTATTCTCAACAGTGTTAAAAGTCCAAAGTTCAAAGTCTCTTCTGAGATTCATCCATTCACTTAACTGTAATCCCAAAAGCAAGACAGGAAACCAGCTGGGCAGTCTCCAAACTCTGCGTCTCCATGTCTGATGGCAAAGCAGTCTTCAGATCTTCAACTCCCTTTTCATCTTTGTTGACTGCAACAAGGTTCTTTCTCCTGGGCTGGTTCCACTCCCTGTTAGCAGCTTTCCTGGCAGGCATCCTGTGTCTCTGGCATCTTTAACATCTTGGGGTCCCCAAGTCAACTTCAGCTTCACAGCTTCTTGTTCCAATGTTTGAGTTCCACACATGATCTTCTGTGCATCTCCAAAGGGCAGGTGTCACTTCTCTAGCTCTGCCCTCTGTAGCACTCTAAGTTCAAGTTGATCCATTCCACTGTTGTTCTTGGTGGTCATCCCATGGTACTGGCATCCCCAGTATGCTAGGGTCTTCCACTACAACTAAGCTTTACCAAAACCTCTCATAGGCTCTCTTCATGGTACCAAGCCTCAACTCCTTCAGTCCTGGGCTGTCAACTCCAACTGAGGCTGCACTTTCACCAGTGGCCTTCCATGGCCTCTCAGAGTGCCAAGCCTCAGCTGTTCTTCATGATGCCTTCATGCCTT
Organism: Tokudaia tokunoshimensis; assembly: GCA_036184795.1. Taxonomy (NCBI): domain Eukaryota; kingdom Metazoa; phylum Chordata; class Mammalia; order Rodentia; family Muridae; genus Tokudaia; species Tokudaia tokunoshimensis. Next base: position 398,730 of record BTHU01000020.1, on the reverse strand, counting down.
CAAAACCACTACCACCTGAGTGACTCTTACACATTACCAAGTCCAGCCATAGCATGAGTTACAACCTTTGCTATATCTGGAATACAGCTTCTTTGTGCTCTCAGAAAACACTTCCAAAAAGATTGCACCTCAATGATGCAATCTCTTCTTAATTACCGCTAATTTCCTAGCACCAGCTAACCAGCATTAACTGTCCCAGTAGTCTCCTTCTCCTCTTGAATATAAAGCCAGAGACACATGGCCAAAGCTGCTGAGTTCTGCTTGCAGGAGCTGGACCATTGGCTCCCTTGTTCTATTACATTATCACTAGCTTCCTTTATTCCAACTCCTTCACTGACTAAGCTTGGCTGTCCTGTATCTTGCTCCATAGACTGACTTTGAATTCAGAGATCTGCATGCCTGTCTTCTAAGCTCTGGGATTAAAGGTGTGATCCACCAAACCTGGATTTAAGTTTTTCTTCACCTAGAATTTGCTCTGTTCTAGGCTGGCTTTGAACTCAGAGATTTGCTTATCTTTGCCTCCTGGGATTAAAGGCTTGTACTACCACACCTGGACCCAAAATTAGCTCAGTGGAATCTTGCCCCAAGGTCACTACTCACTTAATTCAATTTAATATCCTTGAATTCAACTCCATTTCACTTCCTGGTGTCCCTTTAGTACTCAAACTATATATTTTGTATGTTTCCTTTCTCAGCTTGCTATGTTTGTTCAAAATGCTCTTCATCAGACTTAACCAGAAAACAAAGTCTCTGTTGGGCTTTTTTGAGACTCCCTTTGTCAATGCAATTAATATACATCTCCTTTCCTTAGCCTTAGGCAGTCTCTTCAGAAAATGGCAAAAAGCAGCCATGTTCTTCACCAAAACATCACAAAAACAGTCTCTCAACCACATATGAAAGTTCTTCTCTACTGAAACCTTTTGGGCCATAAGGCCTACACAGTTCGAATGACCCTCAATACCACTGTCTTCCATATTCCTATTAGGCTGGCCCATTAAGCCCCACTTAAAGCATTCCATGACTTTCCAAATCCAAAGTTCCAAAACCCACATTCTTCCAAACAAAAGTATGGTCAGGCCTATCACAGCAACACCCCACTCCCAGTACCAACTTCTGTATTAGTTTGGGTTTTACTGCTGTGAACAGACACCAATGACCAATGCAAGTTTTATAAAAGACATTTACTTGGGGCTGGCTTACAGTTTCAGAGGTTTAGTCCATTGTCATCAAGGCAGAAGCATGGCAACATCCAGGCAGGCATGGTGCAGGAGGAGCTGAGGGTTCTACACCTTTATCCAAAGGAAACCAGGAACAGACTGGGCATCTTCAGGCATCTAAGAGGAAGATCTCTAAGCCCAATCCTACAGTGACACACTTCCTCCAACAAGGCCACACCTTCTAATCGTGCCACTCCCTGGGACAAGCATTTACAAACCATCACAAGGATCCTGTCCCCACCTGATCCTTGGTTCCTATGTCCTGATAGCTCTGGGCAGGTCCCTCTTGGGCTAGGAATTTGAAGAGTGTTGGTAGTCTTACCTGTGCACACAGGTATGTAAGCACTACTGGAAGATCCAGCTCTCTTGTGGTACTTGTGTATGAAGCTCTGTGGCCCAGGATCAGTTCTCGGTGCAGACGGAAATTGGAAGACTCCTGTCCCAGGCTGTGGCTGGGCTCTCGTGTCCTCAGGGTTTCAGGCTGGTTCCTCTGGGCAGCAGGGGTGGTCCTACCTGTGCTCTCAAGCCTCTCCACACTCCTAGGAGGTTAACTACTTCCCTGCACCACCTGGATATGGTGCTCTGTGACAGTGGATGGTCCCGAGCTGGAGACAGGAACCAGAAGGCTCCCACCTGAGGGTTCCAGAGGGGTTTCTCTGTGCAACAGGGGTGGTCCTTCCTTTTGTTCTCAGGCCTCTCCACACTCCTGGTTGGTCAGCTATCTCCCTGTGCCACCTGGATATGGCACTTGGTGGCAGAAGATAGTCCCCAGCAGGAGATAGAAACCCAGACTTTTCACTCTCAATCAATTATCCCGCATGTCCCCACAGCCAATTTAACAGAGCAGAAATTCTGTGCCCTACCAAGTCTGCTTTGACACAAGATGAAGAAGGTGACTGACATTCAGTGAATTATATCCTTTCAGATGAAGTTAGCTGTCAGGAGGTAAAAACAATCTCATTCAAACTGAAGAACAAACTACCTCCATGTTTAGCACAGGTTGGCTGCAGTGCTTGGTCCCAACTGCAGGCAGTAGGCCTCAACACCTCATTCCTTGCTGCCATTCTTCAGTCTCCCATGCTTCAGTCCAATTGGGATTCCTTATGATTACTCAGCTTGGCCCCTGGAGGAAAAGGCAATGAAAACCAAAGTATTCTGCAAAACCTGAGCTGAATAACTCATGGGCCAAAAAAACAGATATGTGTGTGCTGAGAAATAGGATCCCATGCTGTAGCATAGAAACTCTACAACAGACAGGGGTTTGACTGAGAGGAACTGGAAGTCTACAGTTGGCTGTCTGGACCAAGTACTGCTGCAGACCTGAGCTAAGCAGCTTCCTCTTCAGTTTGAATGACATTGTTTTTACTTCCATTGCTTCAATCAGTGTCTTGTTGGTAGTACATCCTCAGTAATTATCTTTGGATGGATGAACAAAAGAATAAATGACAAATTTGATGAGCACAAGTTTGCAGTTGCCCTCAAGCACTTTACCTTTAAAGAAGAAAACTTGTGTTTTCTGCTGCAGACTACAGAAATCCAGAAAGAGAAGAATAAACTACAGTCACTCAACCAGACAGAATGTGAAAAGGCAATATTTGTGTCAATGATTCAGATGTAGTCTGAATTTAATAACTTTTAATAAAAGTCATTAAATTACAAACAGAGGATGTTTATAATAAATTAGGTCAAAACGCTCTAGGCACCCTGGAAATTTCAGCCCCTGCTTTCTGAAGATTCTGTAACTTGGCCCTGCAAGTCTGGGGATTTGAATCTAGAGATTGATACCTCTTTGGTTCACTGTGCCCACCAGAGCTGTGAAGAGAAAATGCCAAGTGTAAATAAGGATGCTTAATTGCCCTAGGTACACAGTCTTCCCTGCATTTACAGTGAGTGATAGTGGGTAAGTGATAGTTTAAGATGTGAGAGGGTTGGATACTACTGTCTTTAGTAGTTTTTTTCATCCCATCTCAGAAGTTGTGCTTCTGTCTCATCTATTTTATTAGATTTGACTCAATTTCTAGTCTTTGTTTGGCCATCTTTTCCTGATTCCTCAGTTTAGTCCCTCTGAGTCTGCCCCTGTCTCTGAATTTTTGAAGAGTACAGTGTACTTAATATCAATGTTGTGCTTGAGATTATCAGGCTAATTAGCCACTAAACAAAATTAATATATCCACTGGGTATATTATGATGGAAAGCACCTTATAAACTACCAAAAAGAGGCAGGAGGATTTCTGAGTTCGAGGCTAGCCTAGTCTACAAAGTGAGTTCCAGGACAGCCAGGGCTACACAGAGAAACCCTGTCTCGAAAAACAAAAACAAAAAAAAAAAACAAAAAAAACAAACAAAAAAAAAGGATAAACTACCAAAAGTGGTAACTGGAGAAGGGGGTAGAAAATGGGTGGTGAGCTTTTTTTTTTTCTACTGCATAAGCCCCCCCCCCCCGAAACTCTACCAGAAGACTGATGCTACAGAACAAATAGGTGAAAAAAATGGTTTTTGATGGCATATGGATTGTATTAGTTTGGGTTTTACTGCTGTGAACAGACACCAATGACCAATGCAAGTTTTATAAAAGACATTTACTTGGGGCTGACTTACAGGTTCAGAGGTTTAGTCCATTGTCATCAAGGCAGAAGCATGGCAACATCCAGGCAGGCATGGTGCAGGAGGAGCTGAGGGTTCTACATCTTTATCCAAAGGAAACCAGGAACAGACTGGGCATCTTCAGGCATCTAAGAGGAAGATCTCTAAGCCCAACCCTACAGTGACACACTTCCTCCAACAAGGCCACACCTTCTAATTGTGCCACTCCCTGGGACAAGCATATACAAACCATCACATGTATCTAGTCCTGTCAGGTGTACAGATGAGGAAACTGAGGCACAGAATATATAAATAAATATCCTAAGATCAATAATTTGGCCACACTGGCAGGCCAGGTTTATTATCTCATCCTACTACCTTGTCTCTTTTAGTAGAAATGCAGTGTAACAAGTACGTAAGTGTGCAGTATTTCAGGGCTTTGGACTATTGGTACTCTGCTGTAGCATTTCTCAACTACAAAACAGAAATATTCATTCTTTTATGACAAGTATGACAATTCTCCAGTCATCTGTTATCTGTAAACATTGGGGACCCAGCAGCAATGGACACAACACACAGAAAGTTCTGCCCTTGTGTAACTTGAAGTATTCTCTGAGGAAAAGCAGGGGTGTGTGTGTGTGTGTGTGTGTGTGTGTGCACGCGCACGCGCGCACATGCACATGCGTACACGTTTCTGCATTGTATGAATATTCACTAGATTATGGCATGTGCTTGGAGGAAAATTAAGGCAGGAAGGAAAGTCGAGGGTATTAGGGTGCCAGAAGAGAGAGAGTGCTTTGTGTGGGAGTGTGGGGCCAAGAGACCTTGCTGATAATATTATTGAATCTGAGTGGTGATCTGACCTAAAACCCAGGGCAGAATAAGAATAGGCTATAGAATAGGACTAGATTTCTTTTTTTTTTTTTTTTTTTTTAGTGACCATGTTTTATTTAATTAAGTACATTTACTACAAATATAATTAAAAAGAGATTACATGATTCATATCTTAGAGATCAATATACTCATTAACCTATATATTCCACTAGGTTAATTACGTCCTTCTCCACCTGCTTCCTGTTTTGTAAATTATAGAATATCCATTATGCAAAATGATGGGTTTCATGTTAACCTTTTCATAAAATCATGACAGATATTTGAACATGGTCAACTCCCCTCTACCTTCTTTCCCCTTCTTTGCTCCTTCCCACCATCTCCTTCCTCCTTACAGAAATTTCCCCTCTCCTTCCACTTTCATGTTTTATAGGTATTTTTTAAAATGCACATAGAAGAGAAATCATGTGGCATTGTCTTTCTGAGTTTGACTTCTTTTCTTTATGTAATATGATGACCTCTTGTTCCTTCCTTTCCCTTTCAAAGAGCATTATCTTCTCCTTTAGGGCTGAGTACAACTCCAACCTATGTATGTACCACATTTTTGCCATTTGTTGATGAGTAATTTAGGCTGTCTGTTTTTAGATCTTCTTTGAAAATCAGGTGCAGGCCACTGTTACACTGTTTTTGTTACTATTGCTCTGTAGTGTAAATTGAAGTCAGATGTTGTGATATCCCCAGGTTTTGTTTTTGGTTTTTTTTTTTTTTTGGCTATTTAGGGTTCTTTTATGCTTCAGTATGAGTTTTTTTTTTTTTTTTTTTTTTTTTTTTAATTTAATTTTATTTTATTTTTTTAATTTACATTCCAAATCACTTCCCCTTTCCCGTTTCCTCCCTCCCCGAAAGTCCCATAAGCCCCCTTCCCTCCCTCTTTTCTCCGTTCAACCCCCTCTCATTACTCTGTCCTGGCGTTCCCCTACATCCAGTCTTTCCAGGACCAGGGGTCTCTCCTTCCATCTTTTTAGAAATCTATTGATATGCTGATTGTGTCTAGGGTATTCTGAGATTCTGGGTCAATATCCCCTTATCAGTGACTTCATACCATGTGTGATCTTTTGTGATTGGGTTACCTCACTAAGGATGATATTTTCAAGTTCTGACCATTTGCCTAGGAATTTCGTGAATTCATTGTTTTTAATTGCAGAGTAGTATTCCATTGTGTAAATATACCACATCTTCTGAATCCATTCCTCCGTTGAGGGACATCTGGGTTCTTTCCAGCTTCTGGCTATTATAAATAAGGCTGCTATGAATATAGTGGAGCATGTGTCCTTATTGCATGCAGGTAAAGTCTCTGGGTATATGCCCAGGAGTGGTATAGCCGGATCCTCCGGAAGTGTCATGCCCAGTTTTCTGAGGAGCCGCCAGACTGCTTTCCAGAGTGGTTGTACCAGCCTGCAATTCCACCAGCAGTGGAGGAGTGTTCCTCTTTCTCCACATCCTCGCCAACAACTGCTGTCTCCTGTGTTTTTGATCTTAGCCATCCTGACTGGTGTGAGATGGAATCTCAGGGTTGTTTTGATTTGCATTTCCCTAATGACTAAGGATGATGAACATCTCTTTAGGTGCTTCTCAGCCATTAGATATTCTTCAGGTGAGAACTCTTTGTGTAGCTCTGTACCCCATTTTTTAATAGGGTTACTTGCCTCTCTGGAGTTTAACTTCTTGAGTTCTTTGTATATCTTGGATATTAGCCCTCTGTCGGATGTAAGGTTGGTAAAGATCATTTCCCAGTTAGTTGGTTGCCGCTTTGTCTTTTTGACGGTGTCTTTTGCCTTGCAAAAACTTTGTAATTTAATGAGGTCCCATTTGTCTATTCTTGATCTTAGAGTATAAGCTATTGGAGTTCTGTTCAGGAAATTCTCCCCTGTGCCCATATGTTCAAGGTTCTTCCCTAGTTTCCCTTCTATTAGTTTCAGTGTGTCTGGTTTTATGTGGAGATCTTTGATCCACTTAGAATTGAGCTTAGTGCAAGGAGATAAGGATGGGTCAATTTGCATTCTTCTGCATGTTGACCTCCAGCTGAGCCAGCACCATTTGTTGAAAAGGCTATCTTTTTTCCACTGGATGGTTTTAGCTCCTTTGTCAAAGATCAAGTGACCATAGGAGTGTGGATTCATTTCTGGGTCTTCAATTCTGTTCCATTGATCTACATGTCTGTTACTGTACCAATACCATGCAGTTTTTAACACTATTGCTCTGTAGTACAGCTTGAGGTCCGGGATACTGATTCCCCCAGAGGTTCTTTTACTCTTGAGAATAGTTTTAGCTATTCTGGGTTTTCTGTTATTCCAGATGAATTTTTGAATTGCTCTTTCTAACTCTATGAAGAATTGAGTTGGGATTTTGATGGGGATTGCATTGAATCTGTGTATTACTTTTGGTAAGATGCTCATTTTTACTATATTAATCCTGCCAATCCATGAGCATGGCAGATTTTTCCATCTTCCGAGGTCTTCTTCAATTTCTTTCTTCAGAGACTTGAAGTTCTTGTCATACAGATCTTTCACTTGTTTGGTTAGCGTCACGCCAAGATACTTAATATGGTTTGTGGCTATCGTAAAGGGTATTATTTCTCTTACTTCTTTCTCAGCCTGCTTATCCTTTGAGTATAGGAAGGCTTCTGACTTGCTTGAGTTGATTTTATATCCGGCCACTTTGCTGAAGTCGTTTATCAGCTGTAGGAGTTCTCTGGTGGAGTTCTTTGGGTCGCTTATGTATACTATCATATCGTCTGCAAATAGTGATAGTTTGACTTCTTCCTTTCCAATTTGTATCCCTTTGACCTCTTTTTCTTGTCTAATTGCTCTAGCTAGAACTTCAAGTACTATATTGAAAAGATATGGAGAGAGAGGGCAGCCTTGTCTAGTCCCTGATTTTAGTGGGATTGCTTCAAGTTTCTCTCCGTTTAGATTGATGCTGGCTACTGGTTTGCTGTAAATTGCTTTTACTATGTTTAGATATGGGCCTTGAATTCCTGATCTTTCCAAGACCTTTAGCATGAAAGGATGCTGAATTTTGTCAAATGCTTTCTCAGCATCTAATGAGATGACCATGTGGTTTTTTTCTTTGAGATTGTTTATGTAGTGGATTACATTGATGGATTTCCTTATATTGAACCATCCCTGCATCCCTGGGATGAAGCCTACTTGATCGTGGTGAATGATCGTTTTGATGTGTTCTTGGATTCGGTTGGCAAGAATTTTATTGAGTATTTTTGCATCGATATTCATAAGAGAGATTGGCCTGAGATTCTCTTTCTTTGTCGGATCTTTGTGTGCTTTTGGTATTAGTGTAATTGTGGCTTCATAGAACGAGTTGGGTAGTGTTCCTTCTGTTTCTATTTTGTGGAACAGTTTGAAGAGTATTGGTGTTAGGTCTTCTTTGAAGGTCTGATAGAATTCTGCACTAAAACCATCTGGACCTGTGCTTTTTTTTGGTTGGAAGACTTCCAATGACAACTTCTATTTCTTCAGGGGTTATAGGACGGTTTAGATGGTCTATTTGATCCTGATTTAATTTTGGTACTTGGTATCTGTCAAGGAAATTGTCCATTTCCTCAAGATTTTCTAGTTGTGTTGAATACAGGTTTTTGTAGTAGGATCTGATGATTTTTTGAATTTCCTCAGTTTCTGTTGTTATCTCTCCCTTTTCGTTTCTGATTTTATTAATTTGGATACTATCTCTGTGCCCTCTGGTTAGTCTGGCTAAGGGCTTATCTATCTTGTTGATTTTCTCAAAGAACCAACTCCTCGTTTTGTTGATTCTTTGTATGGTTTTATTTGTTTCTACTTGATTGATTTCAGCCCTGAGTTTGATGATTTCCTGCCTTCTACTCCTCTTTGGTGTATTTGCTTCTTTTTGTTCCAGGGCTTTCAGGTGTGCCATTAAGCTGTTAGTGTATGCTGTCTCCCGTTTCTTTTTGGCGGCACTCAGGGCTATGAATTTTCCTCTTAGCACTGCTTTCATTGTGTCCCATAAGTTAGGGTATGTTGTGCCTTCATTTTCATTAACTTTCAAAAAGTCTTTGATTTCTTTCTTTATTTCCACCTTGACCAAGTTATCATTGAGTAGAGCATTGTTCAGCCTCCATGTGTACGTGGGTTTTCTTTTGTTTTTGTTGCCATTGAAGACCACCCTTATTCCATAGTGATCTGATAGGAGGCATGGGATTATTTCTATCTTCTTGTATCTGTTGAGGTCTGATTTGTGACCAATTATATGGTCAATTTTGGAGAAGGTACCATGAGGAGCTGAGAAGAAGGTGTATTCTTTAGCTCTAGGATGAAATGTTCTATATATATCAGTTAGTTCCATTTGGTCCAAGGCTTCAATTAGATTCACTGTGTCCCTGTTTAGTTTCTGCTTTCCTGAACGATCCATTTCAGAGAGCGGGGTGTTGAAGTCACCCACTATTATTGTGTGCGGTGCGATGTGTGCTTTGAGTTTTAGTAAAGTTTCTCTTACGAATGAGGGTGCCCTTGCATTTGGAGCATAGATATTCAGGATTGAGAGTTCTTGATGGTGGATTTTTCCCTTGATCAGTATGTAGTGTCCTTCTGTGTCTTTTTTGATGACTTTGGGTTGAAAATCAATTTTATCCGATATTAGGATGGCTACTCCACCTCGTTTCTTGGGGCCATTTGCTTGTAAAATTGTTTTCCAGCCTTTTACTCTGAGGTAGTGTTTGTCTTTGACACTGAGGTGCGTTTCCTGCATGCAGCAAAAAGCTGGGTCCTGTTTACGTATCCAGTCTGCTAGTCTATGTCTTTTAATTGGGGAATTGAGACCATTGATATTAAGAGAGATTAAGGCATAGTGATTATTGCCATCTGCCATTCTTGACGCTATCTTTATGTTTGAGTGGTTATCTACTTTTGGGTTTGATTCAAGAAGGTTATTATCTCATTTTTTCCAGGGTGTTGTTTCTCTCCCTGTATTGGAGGTTTCCACCTATTATCCGTTGCAGGGCTGGATTTGTGGAAAGATATTGTGAAAATTTGGTTTTATCATGGAATATCTTGGTCTCTCCATCTATGGTGATTGAGAGTTTTGCTGGGTATAGTAGTCTAGGCTGGCATTTGTGCTGTCTTAGTGTCTGCATGAGATCTGCCCAGGATCTTCTGGCTTTCATAGTCTCTGGTGAGAAGTCTGATGTGATTCGGATAGGTCTTCCTTTGTATGTTACTTGGCCCTTTTCTCTTACTGCATTTAGTATTCTTTCTTTGTTTAGAACATTCGGTGTTTTGATTATTATGTGACGGGAGGTATTTCTGTTCTGGTCCAGTCTGTTTGGAGTTCTGTAGGCTTCTTGTATGTTCATCGGCATCTCTCTCTTTAAGTTAGGGAAGTTTTCCTCCATAATTTTGTTGAAGATGTTTACTGGCCCTTTAAGTTGCAAATCTTCACTCTCATCTATACCTATAATCCTTAGGTTTGGTCTTCTCATTGTGTCCTGGATTTCCTGGATGTTTTGGGTTACGCGTTTTTTGCATTTTGCATTTTCTTTGACTGTTGAGTCGATGCTTTCTATGGAATCTTCAGCACCTGAGATTCTTTCTTCCATCTCTTGTATTCTATTGTTGATGTTTGCATCTATGACTCCTGATTTCTTCCCAAGGTTTTCTATCTCCAAAGTTGTCTCCCTTTGTGATTTCTTAGTTGTTTCTACTTCCTTTTTTAGTTCCTGGATGGATTTGCTGAGATCCTTCACTTGTTTGTTTGTATTTTCCTGTATTTCTTTAAGGTAATTTTGCATTACCTCTTTCAGGATTTCTTCCTGATGACCCACGTTCTCCTGCATTTCTCTGAGCGATTTTTGTGTTTCCTCCTCATGGGATTCCATCTGTTGATCCATCGTCTCCTGCATTTCTTTAAGCAGTTCTCGTGTTTCCTTTGTAAGGGCATCTAACCGTTGATTCATTTCTTTAAGCAATTTTTGTGTTGCCTCCTTATGGGCATCCGTCTGTTGACCCATATTCTTCTGCATTTCTTTATGCAAATTTTGTGATTCCTTTGTGAGTGCATCTACCCGTTGATTCATCTCGTTAAGCGATTTTTGTGTTGTCTCCTTGTGCGCCTCCATCTTTTGATCCATGTTCTCCCGCATTTCTCTAAGCGATTTTTGTGTTTCCTTTGTAAGGGCTTCTAACCGTTGATTCATGGTCTCCTGTAACTCTTTATGAGATTTATTTGTGTCCTTCTTGTGATCCTCTAATAGCATCATGAGAAGTGATTTTAAATCCAGATCTTGTCTTTCGGGTGTGGTGGGGTATCCAGGACTTGCTGCTGTTGGAGAGTTGGGTTCGGATGGTCCTACATTACTTTGATTACTGTTAGTAACATTCCTACGTTTGCCTTTTGCCATCTGGATACCTCTGGTGTTAGTTGGTCCTGCTGCCACTGGCTGTTGGTTGGACCTCCTGTGAGCCTGCAAAGCTATTTCTGCCCCCCCCCTGGATTACCAGGATTCCCCTGGCACCGATTTCTGGGGCCTGCCTGCTCCTGAGTGACTTTGGAGCCCTAATGTGCTTTGCCCCAAGTGATCTTATATTGGGGAGGCCTTGCACATCTAAAGGCTCAGCCTAGTGGATTCCTGGAGCAGAGGTCGCCAAAGGGAGGCTGGCAGGCTCCTGCCCTGTGCAGGGGTGTGTGATCTCTCCTGGGGGGGGGAGGGGGCGTCCCTCTGCCAGGCAGAAGTCCCACAGCAGATCTGGCGCGCTGGTCACTGCAGATCAGCCCAGCACCTGGGAGCAGGTTACACACAAGCTGCCTGAACCCGAAGCGATATTATGCCTGTCTGTCTCTGAGCCTGGTGGTCCCAACTACCTGGTCACTGGAGCAAAGATGGCGGAGGGCACTCTCCGTGGCGCCGCTCACCCTGTGGTCACGATGGCCCGCCGATCTGGCACCCAGACGACCACAGCGCCAACCCGCCCTCGGGCACAGAAGGAAGCCCCAACAGGCCGTGTCCCAAGTGATGTTATATCGGGGGGAGAGCCTGGGTACCGGTCTCTCCAGCGCAGTCCGCGGGAACAGAGGTCGCGGAAGGGAAGCTGGCGGGCTCCCTCCCTGCGCGGGGTCCCTCCAGCAGGCAGAAGGTCCCACCGCGGAACTGGCGCGCTGGTTACTGCAGATCAGCCCAGCACCTGGGAGCAGGTTACACCCAAGCTGCCTGAAACCGAAGCGATATTATGCCTGTCTGTCTCTGAGCCTGGCGGTCCCAACTACCTGGTCACTGGAGCAAAGATGGCGGGAGCAGGACTAGATTTCTTATATCTATCTAACCACTAATGGAACATCTAACCACAATGCCATTTACTGACTACATATGAAGTTAATAGTTTCAGTACCTACTAAACAGATTCACAATTTTCTCTACTTTGGATATTTTTATTTCCTGAAATTTCTTACAAAGAGTATATATTAATTTTATATCGAAGCCAGCAGAACAGAGACGGAAGGTTACTTTAGGTTATGGTACTTCAGTGGTGAGGTGTAATAAGAAGTCATGATGCATGAATAGGAAGTGAAAAGGAACACTGGGGAGGAGAAGGTGTGAACCAGAATCACACATGACTGTGACTTTGATCCTGACAGTGTATCTCTTGGCAGACTATTTTATCAAGCAATAGAAAGCTAAGAAAGCATACTTCAGCCTTTTGACCTTTGCTCCGCCAACAGCCAAGAAATAAACTGAGAAGAGAGGAAAGGCCTCATGCTTCAATGATTGTCTTCTGAAAGCAATACTCTCTTTCCACATATGATCCAGAAGATTTGTTGAGTAAATTTTGGGCCTGCATTTAAATCAAGCTGACATTGGCTGTAGAAAAAGATTCTTATATAATCATTAATTTGAAACTCTTCAAGGTGAGAGACCATTACTCACTTTTCTCTGCATCACCCATAGCAACAAGCTCTGTGAATTTTTTTTTATCAAAGAAAATTATGTAGTAAAGTGTGACCAACATCAGGAGAGTAGCTAACTAATTTCTTAATAGAGACATCAGAATCTTGCCATGGTGTTCATGATTTTGACTTCTTTGTGTATTTGGCATGGAACAGTTTTTGAAAAAAGTCACCTAGCCAGCCAAGATAGATTCATGTGTGTGCAAGGATGAGGCACTGGTTACCAGCCCATACCTTTGGTTTTTTCTGTTTCTACTCTACATGCTCAATACAAACAAAATACTAAACTTTCAGCCACCTTTGAAATCCACATGGTATACACCTCTACCTCCAAGCTGTGCCAAACAAAAGACTGAGTGGCCCAGGAACATATGCATGGGGTGGCCAGATCTTTCTCCTATCATGTCTCTCTTTAAACATCTGCAGCCCTTATGTATACAACCCTCTTTCCGAAGATGACTCTAAAAGCCAGTGGCCCATAAGTTTACCTCCATCAGTTTAATAGAGTGAAGATAATTTAATCATCCTTTAACGAGGAGGGATCCTGAATGCCCAGGGGGTATAATAAAGAGAGTTCCAGTGATCATTATCAGCATCCATTATTACTGCCTGGCCCCCCTCTTTAGTTCTCCTTGGCTACTTTCCTTTCCTAGCTGCTGTCACCTGTCCCAGGCTTTCTTTGAATGTCTGGTGGTACTGTTACACATTTCTTTTTTCTTTTTTTTTTTCACTTTTTTTTAGATATATTCTACATTTACATTTCAAATGTTGTCCCCTTTCCTGGTCCCCCCCCTCCCGAAAGTCTCATAACCCATCTTCCCTCCCCCTGTTCCCTAATCAACCCACTCCCACTTCCCTGTCCCAGCATTCCCACACACTGCTGCATCGAGCCTTTCCAGAATTGAGGGCCTCTCCTCCCTTTGATGTCCAACAAGGCCATCGTCTGCTGCCTATGTGGCTGGAGCCATGGGTAACTCCATGTACACTCTCTGGCTGATGGTTTTGTCCCTGGGAGTACTGGGTGGCTCATATTGTTGTTCCTCCTATGGCGCTGTAAACCCCTTCAGCTCCTTGGATCCTTTCTCTAGCTCCTCCGTTGGGGACCCAGTGCTCAGTTCAATGACTTGCTGAGCGTGTCCCCCTCTGTATTTGTCATGCACTAGCAGAGCCTCCCAGGTGACAGCTATATTAGGTTCCAGTCAGCAAGTATTTGTGGGCATCAATAATAGTGTCTGGGTTTTGTAACTGTATATGGGATAGATCACTAGGTGGGGCAGTCTCTGGATGGTCCTTACCTCAGATTCTGCTCCACACTTTGTATCTCCTTCTGTGGGAATTTTGTTCCCCCTTCTAAGAAGGACCAGAGTATCCATACATTGTTCTTCCTTCTTCTTGAGCATCATTTGATATATGAATTGTGTCTTGGGTATTCCAAGCTTCTAGGCTAATATCCACTTATCAGTGACTGCATACCATGTATGTTCTTTTGATTGAGTTACCTCACTCAGGATGATATTTTCCAGTTCCACCCATTTGCCCAAGAATTTCATGAATTCATTGTTTTTAATAGCTGGGTAGTATTCTATTGTGTAAATATACCACATTTTCTGTATCCATTCCTCCGTTGAGGAACATGTGGGTTCTTTTCAGCTTCTGGCTATTATAAATAAGACTGCAGTGAACATAGTTGAGCATGTGTCCTTATTACATGCTGGAGAATCCTCTGGGTATCTGCCCACGATTGGTATAACAGGGTCCTCCAGTAGTATTGTGCCCAGTTTTCTGAGGAACCACCAAACTGATTTCCAGAGTGGTTGTACCAGTTTGCAATTCCATCAGCAGTGGAAGAATGTTCCTCTTTCTCCACATCCTCGCCAGCACCTGCTGTCTCCTGAGTCTTTGATCTTAGCCATTCTGACTGGTATGAGGTGAAATCTCAGGGTAGTTTTGATTTGCATTTCTCTGATGACTAAGGATGTTGAACATTTCTTTAGGTGCTTCTCAGCCATTCCATATTCCTCAGGTGAAAATTCTTTGTTTAGCTCTGTACCCCATTTTTAATAGAGTTATTTGGTTCTCTGGAGTCTAACTTCTTGAGTTCTTTGTATATATTAGATATTAGCCCTCTGTCAGATGTAGGGTTGGTAAAGATCTTTTCCCAATTTGTTGGTTTCTGTTTTGTCCTATTAACAGTGTCTTTTGCCTTATAGAAACTTGTAATTTTATGAGGTCCCATTTGCCAGTTCTTGAGCATAAACTATTAGTGTTCGGCTCAGGAAATTTTCCCCTGTGCCCATGTGCTCAAGGCTCTTCCCCAGTTTCTTTGCTATTAGTTTCAGTGTGTCTAGTTTTATGTGGACGTCCTTGATCCAATTGGACTTGATCTTTGTACAAGGAGATAAAAATGGATCTATTTGCATTCTTCTGCATGCTAACCACCAGTTGAACCAGCACCATTTGTTGAAAAGGCTTTTTTTCCACTGGATGGTTTAGCTTCTTTGTCAAAGATCAAGTGATCATAGGTGTGTGGGTTCATTTCTGGGTCTTCAATTCTATTCCATTGATCTACCTGCCTGTCACTGTACCAACACCATGCAGTTTTTAACACTATTGCTCTGTAGTACTGCTTGAGGTCCGACAGTCCCATAACCCCTAAAGAAATAGAAGCAGTCATTGAAAGTTTCCCAACCAAAAAAGCACAGGACCAAATGTTTTTAGTGCAGAATTCTTTCAGACCTTCAAAGAAGACCTAACACTGATACTCTTCAAACTATTCCACAAAATAGAAACAGAAGGAACACTACCCAACTCGCTCTTTAAAGCCTCAGTTATGCTGATAACCAAAACTACACAAAGATCCAACAAAAAAAGAGAACTTCAGACCAATTTCCCTTATGAATATTGATGCAAAAATAACATTCTTGCCAACCGAATCCAAGAACACATCAAAACGATCATTCACCATAATCAAGTAGGCTTCATCCCCAGGATGCAGGGATGGTTCAATATATGGCAATCCATCAATGTAATCCACTACATAAACAAACTCAAAGAAAAAAAAACCACATGGTCATTTCATTAGATGCTGAAAAAGCAGTTGACAAAATTCAGCATCCTTTCATGTTAAAAGTCTTGGGAAGATCAGGAATTCAAGGCTCATACCTAAACCTAGTAAAAGCAATATACAGCAAACCAGTAGCCAACATCAAACTAAATGGAGAAAAACTTGAAGCAACCCCACTAAAATCAGGTACTATACAAGGCTGCCCTCTCTCTCCATATTTATTCAATATAGTACTTGAAGTTCTAGCTAGAGCAATTAGTCAACAAAAGGAGGTCAAAGGGATACAAATTGGAAAGGAAGAAGTCAAATTATCACTATTTGCAGATGATATGATAGTATACTTAAGTGACCAAAAAAACTGTCCCACATTTCTAACCTCCATTGTTACTACCATCAACTTGTGCTATTCCTTTACTTCCCACCTCCCAGTGCCCTGCTGTTCCTAGTTTGCTTCTTTTGCACATGCAAACTCAGTATCTAGCTTCGCCTGGGACTCCTGCATCCCAGCATCAGTAGATACTCCAGCTTTGTTGTACCCTTGGTTATGAGTGAAGCATCTCCATTTCTGTAATGAAGACTTTGATCTCAAGGATGAAACTTACAGTAAATATAGTTGCTTCTCTGAGAAGAGAGAGCTGGATGAAATGCCTTAGCCTGGTGGCTCTGTGAGAACTTTCCCTCTGTAACCTGCTGCTTGCTTTCCTGCTACCCTTGAAATGATACCACTGAACCCTAAATGATCTGGTTCACATGAGTTGTGGAGCAAGCCATCCAAGACTTCCAAAAAGATTGGAAGGTGACGAGCAGAAATGAGGAAGAAAACACAAGTAGAGCCCAGGGGTATGATGCTGAATTAAAGAAGTTTAATGGTGGAAGTTCTGGAGTTGCCTGCTCACTTGGACATCTTATGAGCTGTATCCTATTTCACATGAAGTCTGTGATGTTCTGTCTTTCCAACACCATGTAGACAGGCACTGTGTCCGCTGCACTGTCAGAGCTGCTCCGTTCTCAGTTTCCTGGAATGATCATTTCTGCCAAAAAGGCAGCCAGTGTTCTACTTGACTTCCCCACAATTCAGACACAAGAGTCACAGACCTCAAGTTTCTCTGCTAAAAACATGTTTCCAATCAATTAGCAGCTCCCTGATGGGGAGATACTCCTTTAACAAACAGGAAATATTATATTCTAACAGATCCAGAAAACAAATCATTCATGGATCATTAAAGAATTCCACTCAACCTTGAGTCCCCATGATCTGGCATATAGCCCAGTGAAGAACATTATCCATGATAGTCAATAAACGTTTTTGAAATGACAGAAGACAAGTGAGAAGAGGGAGGATGGGGAGGAAAGCAGAAAAATAGTGCACAGCCGTCTCATACCGTTTGTAAGAAGTGTGGAGTCTCTGTTGTCACTTGAGGTTTGATCATGCTTTTCCCCAGCTGTGCTTCCCGGCTTTTGGCCAATTAGCCCACCCCATTCCTGATCCAAATCAGTAATAGAATATAACAGTCACTGTGATCATGCTTAACATTGGGGAAGCCATTCTAGTTAGATCTAAGAAGAGGTCTGTGAAGTAGACTAGTTTGTAATGTGTGCATTTGATATATGACAGAGGCCAAAAGTGTTGACCTAGCAACTGATGGAAGTTTCCTACTTCTAATTTTTTTTGGCAAAGTTCTCCTATAATTAAACGTTTAAAAACATGGCCAACTTCCAACATCAGTTTGTTAACTGTTGATATATCTGTAGAATAGAATATTGTGAGATGCATGCATAAAATGGATGTTATGAGTTGAGGATGGTAGCATACCAACCAGGAAAGGAAGTAGGATATATAACACCTGTACCATTGTCATTATTTGACTTTGGACTAAGCATTTATGATCATATTCTAAAACCATGTCTAGGGGATAAATTGTAAGTTGTTTGTTTGTTTCTTTGTTTTAAGCCTCTTCCCCGTGTGTGTGTGTGTGTGTGTGTGTGTGCGCGCGCGTGTGCGCGCATACCACATGGGTACCAGTACCTGTGGATGGATGGCAGAATAGGTCATCATATTCCCCTGGACCTGTAGTTACAAGTAGTTGGGAGCTTGAAACAGGCTATTAGGAACTGAATTTTGGTTCTCTGGAAGAGCAGCCAATTCTCCAAACTGCATTCTTATTTTTCTTTGTGATTTTTCTGGTTTGCACATTTCATGAATGTTTTCCCCCTTGCTTTGTTATCAAAAATAAAGATAATATGCATGCAAATCTGTTAGACACCTGAGGTTTGTTCCACCTAGATTCCATTGACATGTAAACTGTGAGAACATGTTTTGTGCTAGAAGCTAGGACTGATTTTGTTCACGAGAAGAGGACTGCTGTCTGGGAAATGATCTCTGGGGTTTTGGGACCTCCTGTACAGCCTGCAAAAGATCACCTCTCCCAAAGTGCCTTTCTTCCATGGGCAGGGAAATGGGAGATTTATGCCTGATTCTTCTTACTCATACCCTTTTTTATTTAAAAATTAGCCAAAAAAAATTAAAAAATGAAAAACAAGACACATCAAGTCAGGAGGCAGATGGGAAAACCCATAAAAAATGTTTTACTGCATCCTAAAAGGCTTCAGCTTGTAACATTAGTATAAAGAAGGAATTGATACTGTCACCCTGTATTTCTGGGGGATCACATTCTACCTAGAATGACATAGGCCCTTCTGCATTGCTACTGTGAAATCTCACCCCTGCTGTCATCACACCTCTTTTATCTGTAGGCTTGTCAGACTCCCACTCTGCTTCCACAGCTGCTCAGAGAAGGTACACGGAACCTCCCCAAAGTATCCACCAACTGCAGATCACCTCTTCTCCACAGTAGAAAAACTCAGCAAACATTTTTTATTCTTTCCCTCTACTGTGTCTGGTTCCCATGATGGTTCTGTTCTTTGTATGGCCCATTGGACATATCCATTCCTGTCATCTACCTTCACTGTTTTGTTTTGTTTTGTTTTTTGCAAAATCATTAAAACAGCATACTGATTTCTGAGGAACAAACATTGGAAGAATTCAAGAGAAGATTGATTTAGAAGTAACTAGTTATCATTTACTACCAGTTTTCAAAAAATTTCACTTGGGTTAATTCATCCAGTCTTTCATCTTTTGCTGTCACATGCTGTTCCAGGCCTGCCAATTACAAAACTGACTGGCTAAGGACAAAGTTGCTGTTTCTGTTATATTTATATACCACTGGAATTGATATCAGTTCTTCCTTTCTTTCCCCTTCTTCCTATGTTTGTCCATTGTCCTTTCACCCATCTGCCCACCCATCATCTATTCATTCATCTATCTATATTGAGCTTATGTGCTAAGCATTTGGAGGGACCAAACAAGACCTTTCTCCTATTCTGAAAAATTATTGTGACTGGTAGAGAAAGGAGCCAGCATTAGGACTGTCTACTAAATACAGTGTCAGGCCAGAGTTCCAGAGTGTTGTCGAACCCCCACCCCAACACTCACCTTCAAACTATGATCTTCCAAGCAGTTTCCTCTTTCCCGACTACAAAACACCTCTCAGTACTTATTTCTTGCTTCTTTGTCTCACCTACTTGCTGAGAGGAAAATTAGCCTGAAAATCCAGGCATAAAGAAATCAAAAGAAATGCCAGTCTATCCTCAGGTTCATCCTAATAAATTGGAAGGGTTCTTGAAGAAATTGCTACTAGCTGGGGAAAACCTTGATGTCAACTGTGTAGAATCACTTCCCCCACACTACAAGGTTAAGCCAAAGTTAGAAACCCCACAGTACCCAGCACCTGTGCTTAAAGAAGACTCTAGAAGGTAACTTAGAAAACTCTCTGACATCTTATATTACAAGGGCTAGGATGCTGTGAAGTCACATGTAAAAACAGACAGGCTGTCCCCAAGCATCTATTAAATGCCTCCTAGGCCTTGAGCTTCTGTGGTCTCTCTCATTTACTTTTCTCAGGAAGTCTATGATGATTCATCATGTTTTCACCAATGAAGAAATTGGGGTTTAAGGAGGCTAATTGGATTTACCAGAGTCAAAGGTAGCCAGCTGCTAAACACAGCACCCCAGAAGAGCTGCCTGCCTTCTCCATCCTCCTGCAATTAGAAAAGCAGCATGGTGACAGCCCACTATTAGGTACTTTGTTTGAAGTTCTCCCCTGGGAATGATCCCATCAGACTTTGCACTACAATACTGTTTCCTGGAAATACATTCAGCCAAATGAGCCTCTATGGATAAATACATTGAAGACTAGGTTGCATTGCAAGCATGAAAGAGGAAATAAAAAACAAAAACAGATGTGCATGCAGTGACTTCTGGCAAGGTGTCCTGTGAATCAACTCGCAATTTGTGGTTCATTAAACAAACATTTAAAGAGCAGATTCTGAGACTGACACTGGCAGTTTGTGTTCTTACTCTCTGTGCATTATGAGAAGTGACATCATTTCCCCTTCCTCTCCTGAGCACCCACTGAACTTGTAATTAGAACATAAATGGTGTTCACAGGATGAGTGAAATGGACTTCAAACTTGACCCTGAGGAAGGTCAGAGTCATTTAGAGGAGGACTTTCAAGAAGCAGAGGTAATCCCTGTAACTCATGGGCACACTTGGAGTTCCTTTGTGCTTCGAAATGTAAAAAGAAGCTTGATAAGGGCTGAGGCTGAGTATTTCAGGTATGACAGTTGAAATTGCCATGATAGGGTATGAGGGTTAGTATCAAACCTTAATCTCTCTGAGATATATAGAGGCAGGATCCTTGGAAATGGTGAGGATTTGATAGAGTCATCAGAGGGACAGAAAGCCCTTCAGACTTCAACAAGATCATCACCAGATGCAGGCCCTTGAACTTCCAGAACTTTGAGATAAACACACATTTTTTTTTCCTCTGTAATTTACCCAGCCTTGGGTATTTCATTACAGTTATAGAAACAGAATAAAGCATGGATCTCTTATGTATCTATACGATTTTTACTACAATGAAATGGCTTCTTCAGGATTGATTGAGAGTTATTAAAAGCCAAAGCGTTAACTGATTATTTACCACCCAAAAATTGTGATGCTGCTGCATTCAAAGTAAGTCCTGCCAGTTGTAAGTGGAATGTGGAGTCATCCCCATGAGGGAGGGAACTAGGATTGTCCTCAGAGCTTTTGAAGATAGAGTGCATGACGGTTCAAGATGTGTTTCCCTTTTGCATGAAATTAGTTCTGTGAACAAGCATCTTTATTTCTCTTTTCTGAAACACTGATATTTTCGCTAAGCTGTTGCTGAACTACAGAAGAGAAGCAAGCATAGCTTCAAATAAAGAGTGACTTTGACAGTCTCTTAAAAGGACTCAGTTATCAAATAGAAACTCTCAACAAAGAGCCCTTTACAGATGGCAAAATTTCTCCTTGTCTTGTACAAGAGGATCAAATCCTTTCTTGGGATGGATCTGCTGGCCTTCCTGACTCTCAGTAAAGCACTGTAATTGTAGTCTGTTGACCCCCACTCTTGGTTCATCTGAAAACCAAAACAAAAAAAGTCTCAAGGTGTCT
The DNA here is from genome assembly GCA_036184795.1 of Tokudaia tokunoshimensis. Lineage (NCBI taxonomy): Eukaryota > Metazoa > Chordata > Mammalia > Rodentia > Muridae > Tokudaia > Tokudaia tokunoshimensis. Next base: position 377,530 of record BTHU01000020.1, on the reverse strand, counting down.
TAAGCTGTTTTTCTGAGGACATTGCTTATAGAATGCAGTTTTACCAGGGGAATTTAACAACTATACTTCACAGATTAGCCCTTACTTTGCGTTTTCATAACTTTAAATTTCGTCTAACAAAAACATCTTTATATATTGCCGGGAGCCAGCCCTGGCAGAGGTGTTTCTTCTTGGTCTTATTGAGGCAGCGGAGGGGGGAAGAGCGTCTGCGGGGGTAAGACACTGTCTTACGAAATTTTGGGGGTAAGACTTTGTCTTACGGAAAATTTAGGGTTGCTGTATAATAAAAAGTTTACTTATCTAAGTCTAAGTTACTATGCTACTGTAGCTGACCTATCTTCTATAATCCTCTGAGGCCAGAAACTGCAGTTTCTGGCATTTAGCACCTCTTCCTCAAACTGCTAAAGATTAGGTAAATTGCCTTTGTACAGTCTCCACAGGAAGTGCTGGGCTCTAACTTTCAGCCTGCTAGTCAGAAGTTGCAGGGAGAAAAATGGGACACTTAGAGAAGTGGTTAATGAGTTTATTACTAAATTGTAAAAAGTTTCCTATGAAAGCTATCTAAGAGGGAAAAGCGGAAAGATCCTAAGTGGAGAAAAGGAAAAATTCTTCTAAGTGGGGAAAGGTAAAAAGTGAAGAGAGAGGGAGAGGGAGGGAGGGAGGGGGGGGGGAGAGGGAAGGGAAGAGAAGAGATGAGATGAGATGAAGGGATGAGAGACAAGATGTTTCTTTTGTCTTTAGTACATATACATCTTTCAGAATACATGATCACATGTTACAAAGTTCATCACAAGTTCACACAAAAATCAAACCATAAATTGAAATAGAAGTTTACAACAGGGAATTTTTACATGCATATCCATTAGGAGTAATTATCTAGCTAAACATTTATCATTTGTCTTCTCTATAGATTCATAGAAAGTTTAACACCATAACTAAGTTATAAGTGAAGTTTTGTATAGATAAACCCGGTCAATATTTTATCTTCTGTCCTAGCACCTATAATAAATCATTAGTTCCCTTTTTATGACCTTTGGTTAATTGTTTTACAACCTCTTGGAATGTGCTCTGAGTAGGAGAAAGTCTGGTTGCCATCTAAGAGCAATTAACTGGTGACACTTGGGAGACTAGCAGAGTTCTCATTGAAGTTTTGACTATCAGAAAAGGACCTAATAGAAGTTCCACTATAAAAGAGCTTAATAATTGTGGATATAATTTTAGGAATTCTTATGGGATCATCATTAAAACTTAAGTCATCTATTTGTCTATATAGCACCACTATAAGACAGTACATCTTCATCAATCTGCAGAGATCTGCTCCAAAGGGGTGCTATTACTTATTGATTATTATATATGTATAATAATAACAGCAAAAGCATATTAATAGCAGGAATCTTTTATAAAATTAGTCTCCCACAGCCTTGCTGAATGAGGGCTCACCTGTCGCAGATTATATAATAATCTGAAGCAGGCCATTTCAGGATGATCACCTGCTGGTATTGTCCCATTATAGCTCCCAACAATATATCTTGAGAAGAATAAAGACCTGTAACAGGTTTGTAAGGCAGCCCCTGTAAGGAGTTACTTGTTTGTGCACTAGGCATCCCCAAGCCTCCTGACTCCAGAGGGCAGTAGTGTAGTGCATAACCCTCATACACCCAAGTTATAGCACTGAAGTTTGCTGCCTATGTTGAAAAAGAAGACCCTGAGCACAGGCTAGAGCTATAGTTGATAGGTAGAATATTTGCCTCATGTGTATGAGATCCTAGGTTCAATCCATAGTACTACCAGGAGGAAGAGAAAGAGTAGGAGTGGGGATTGAGACTGATTCTCCTCATAGACAGCTTTCCCTAAACTATTATCCACAGTATGACACCCCATATAAGGAACTCTCTCATCATGTCATCATTACTTAGGACCTTTGGGGAATGTATACATTCTCATAAAGAGTGCTTAATTAATACCCAATTATTGCCTTTGGGTTGGGGTGGGGAACAGAATGTAAATGAAACCTTTCCTCACTTAAGTGACAGCATACTTTAATCACACCTTTCCAAGCCAGGAGATCAGGTTGGTGTGTGAGTTACAGAAATGTGGTTAAAGAGCATGGCTAGCTATATGATATGTTACTTTGTTTTGATAAAGCCATAGAAACAATGATTACTAAATCTGGGTGTCAAGAAGAGGGAACAGAGTTGAAATCAGACATTCTGGTCTTATACCATGTTTAATCTGAACCCAAACCCACTTTCTGTATTGAATTTTTCAAGATCCTGAAAAGTTTAGAAAAACTCACTTTCTTAAGCCTTCAAGACCTTGCCCCAAACTGGGCATAGTGGCGCATGTCTTTAATTCCAGTGTTTGGGAAACAGAGGCAGGCGAATCACTGATTTCAAAGCCATACTGGTTTACAGAATGAGTTCCACAGTGCTACACAAAGAAGCCCTATTTGAGAGAGAAGAGACAGAGAGACAAAGAGAGACAGAATGTGCCCGACTAAGTGATATGCAAAGTTTCCTGTCTCCAAATTCAGGTATTTTACCCCCCAACTAACTGCCCCATTATGGGAGCACTGGAAGAGGTGAAAGAGATATTGCTTGGGAAGAGAGGACATGGTATCACAGGAAGGCCAGTTGCTACTTTCAGGAACAGATTTTCCTGACTGCTGACTTCCACTCTGCTATCTTCTCCATCAGTGACTTCTCCCTTGAACAGAATTGCTTTGAGATTACAGATGAGCAAGCTGTGTTTTGGGTACAGGAGCTTAGGTGGCTTGCTGACAGCTAAGGTTTCCCTGGGGACATCAGACGTCACCAAAGCCACAGCACCCTGTGCTGTGCTTCTTACATGGTCTTTATTTTCCTGCACTGTTCAGTTGGTTTCCTCCTGTGAGCACAAGAGAATCAACAAGAGAACCATTTCCCTAATAGTCATTACCTTAGACTGAAGGAATTTAGTCCTAACAGTGTCATCTTAGGCTTGCGTATGTAGGCAAGTAGAAGTGGGTGTTGTTAGGTTTCAAGCTCTGGTATGGGGAAGAAGATGGCACTATATCAACTACATTGTAACTAAGTCACCTCTCTAGCTTTGTTACCTTTTAGAGGACTACAAGCAGCATCTAGAAATACATGTCTTAGAAAAAGAGATTATTCCACTCCAGTGACCCTGAAGTTTCTCTGAAACCTGTGTGTTTGTGATATTGTGATCTTTGAGAAATCAGGCCAGTTCACCTCTACTTCCAAAGTTGTATTGAGAACTACTTTGCAAAAAGCTGTAAAGACATTAGTTCAAATTGTGGGCTGATAGCATATCAGCCACACATTTCTAGAAAGGAGTATGAATATAGAAGAGAATTAATATTTTTTAACCCTAAAAAGTGGCTGCTCTTTCCTTCTACTCTACTTTCCACTATTTGTCAAATATTTTCTAACTCATTGTGTGTACCTAGAAATATTTTTGTATAGCTGGAATAAACATAAGATATTATTGGTAAAATTTCAAACTGTTAAAGTGAGTCAAATAATTCACTTTGGTTTGCCTGGAACTTCCCTTATTCTATCATTAAAAGCCTTGTGACCAGGAATCCACTACTTCCCAGGAGTGGAATATAGTTGATCTTTTAAATATTCAAAAATAATTTATCTAGGAACTGCGGAGATAGATCAGCCCAGGAAACCTGTCTTTATTCCCCAGAACCCACATGAAAAATGCTGAGTTTCGTGACACATATTTGTAATTTCAGCTCTGGGAAAGTGGGACCAAATCAAAATGGAGTCTTGGGTTGTGTGGGGTTTGCCAGGAAAAACAGAGACAAGGACCCAAAGCCCTGATCTCTGTCTGGAGAAGTCCTCCTAGATGTGGTGGGACTCAACCAAGCAGTTTATGGAAAAGTATGAGAGAAATGTGCAGAGCCATTCTGGCAACAACACATAATCCATAGGCCTTCAATTATGCCAGCATTATTGGGCCCATAGGTACTTCGTATGATTGTTGCCAGAGAGGAGAACTTCAAGCAGAAGAAGCAGCTTCTAAAGTATTACAGAGCCCTCTTCCTGTCCTTTTATATCCCAGTATATGGGACAAAACACAGACTGCCCCTTTATTTCAATAAATATTCACTGGGAGGTTGTGTGGGCATGTTGAACCCAAGTCAATGAGTCTAGGCTTCGAGCCATCAGTAAGAAAGGATCTAGCTTCCTTCCTTCAGTCCATTAATAATACTGTGCTTTCTAATTAATGAAACACAGCTCTTAGGACATGGTATTGCAGGAAGATTTATCATGCACTAATAAAAATTGGAAGAAAAATATAAGTTAGAGTCAGGTACTGAAGGAGACTCATATATCACCTACAGAAGAGATTTCCCTGAGACTTTTCAGGGGGCAGGTATGGGGCAGGTAAGGAAGTCAATCATGTAGTCCAGAACACCTAAGTCTGAGTTCCAGCTCTGCCTCCTGGTAGCTACATGTCTTTAGACCAGCAGCTCATATTTTCACCTTTAGCTTCATCATCTGCCCAATAAGAACTAAGGTACACATCTCAGACCTGCTTTGAAATGTTAATAAAATAACCTAACTATTTCCAGGAAGCACTCAATTAATATGACGGGTTTTCATCCTTTACTTTTTCTAAAGGAAATATTGATTAGGTTTTGACTCTTCTTGGAATTCAAGAATTCAGAATATGCTACTTTCAATGTTGTGACTGGTAAGAAATTGAGGTGTTTTGAGATTTTGACAGATTGACTTTCAGTGACAGCCTAGTTGAAATCTTGACTATATAGGAAAGTGGACTAACATTCAGATGTGGTTTTTTGTTTTGTTTTGTTTTTGGAGTTACTGACACTAACATTGATTCCAGAGTCTTCAACAAAGACATACCATTTAATTAAAGACTTACAAAATAAAAATAATAATAATAAAGCAGAGAATGGGATATTGATGTTAGGGCACTAACCAATATCGCATTCTAAGAAACTAATTCCCTTCAGTAGTACTATTCCAGACACTGGCTGAAAAATATATGTGTTTTGTTTGTTTTTTTGTTTTTGTTTGTTTGTATGTAGGTTTCTTCTTCAGCATCTAGCAAGACTATCCATGTAGGTGCACATGTAAATGACCCCTTCAAAAATTCTTGATAACAGGAGATATTAGAATCAGAAGCCCCTTTTCTTTCCAAAAAGATTCAGCTTTAAGTCCATGGAATGATGGACTTGAAGATTTTAAATTTGAACCTTAAATAATTTTCTTACAGATGTGTTAGAGCCAAGAGCACTGTGCACCATATAGCCTTCAACTCATGTAGCATTAAAATTATCCAGAGAGCAAATTCCAAGTAATGAAGTCTGGGTTATTCCCCATCTGTCGCATTAAATGACATTTGGAACCAGCAACTTTGCATCTGAGAATAAAATCGATGAATGAAATATTGCAAAGTTGAAAGTGCTGTGCAGAATTCATTACAGGTGATGGTATATTCCAAAGGACATAAAGACCTGGCCCTATGTACTTTACTTTCCCGTAATATCAACACATCTACTTAATGAAACTTGAATTTCACCAATTTGCGTTTAAATGAGAATCTCTTGAACAAACCTAGGAAGCTACCTTTCTGGATCCTGCCTCTTTAAGAAAGAGTTGTAATAAAAATCTAGAACTCTGGAGCACTTGAAGGAAAAGAAAACCAGTTATTTAGGAAAATGGCACTGGACCTTGTTGGTCATCAAAGGCAGGAGAGGCCCTTAGTCCTGAGAAGACTGGATGCCCCAGAATAGGGGAATGCCAGGACAGGGAAGAGGGAGTGGGTGGGTTGGTGAGTAGGGGGAAGTGGGGATGGGATAGGGTATTTTTGGAGGGGAAACCAGGAAAGGGGATAACATTTGAAATGTAAATTAAGAAAATATTAAATAAATAAATAAATAAATAAATAAATAAATGGATAAATAAATAAATCCTAGAATTTCAAAATAAAATTATAAAAGCTGCTCAATAATCACAATTTTACCTTTTCTTTGCTTTGGTGTTATCCAGTTCCGTGTGTGTGTGTGTGTGTGTGTGTGTGTGTGTGTGTGTGTGTGTGTGTGTGTGTACACTGATCTTGGCATTTTATTGACTGCCCATAAATCAGTATAGCAGGAATTATGATTATTATGATAATTAGTTCACCTATAAACATTATTTGTTATTTTCTTTGTTCCTATGTAATATCTTCTACTAGATTTTACCATAGTCTCTGTCATACATGTTGATGTTTTTGTTTGTCCTTGAGACAGATTCTTACTGTGTGGCCCTAGCTGCCTTGAAATTTGCTGTGTAAATGAGGGTGACTTTGACATCACAGAGTCCACCTGCCTTTACCTCTTAATTATAAGTGCAGGGATTAAATGTGTATACTACCACCTACTGCTAGCATATTTAACCTATATATAATTCTAATAATCTCTTAGTAGGTTTCAGTTTATATCATGGAAAGACTGTCCCTAGTGATGCACTTCATCTTAAAATCCCATGTCTGTTAACAGTTCAGCATGTATTTTCCTTTGATGTATTTTAGCTTTTTATGTCTTTTGCTTATCTTTTTATCTCGACATTTTAATATTGGTGATTTAAAATTTTTTCTTATATAAAAGCCTATGTTTTCATCCTTAAAATGGAGTCTATTTCAAAGATTATTGTGGCCGGTATAGTTGGGGTTATTTCTATGCTCTGATAGCTCACCACATGTTTATACTACTTTATGGGTTTCTTCATTTCTCCTTTTTTACCATCTTTGGATTATCTCTCTCATTTCATTGTTAACTCCTAAGCTTTTGGAAGTTTTATAGGAAAAAAAATTTAAGTTTATTTACTTAAAATCTGAAGTAATATCTCAATTCTTGTAAATAATCTTCCCTGAGTTATATGCTCACTATTTGAAGTGTGGTTGATGTAGTTTGCTTTTCTTGTATTTTCATGTCTGTGTTTTAAATTTTGGATCTGTGCATTTACTGTTTTCTGTTCTTGCCCTCAGACATTTTGTTTGGGGTTATTTTTCTTCTTCCTTAAATACAGTGTTTAGGTCCCTTACTTTGGTTAAGTATCTACTACTTGTGAAAATCTGGCTTTCGTTCTTTTGCCATCCGTGGTATGTGTTCACTTGATTCACAGTTGTTTGTAACAATCCTTTTTCTCCTGGAACACGGGCGATGTTCTAGTCTTTCACTGCTTCTATTAACAACTCAGCTGACCTTCATTCTTCATGTTTGCAACTTTCCCATTTGATTTCTTCTCTGATGTATCTGGTCATTTTTGACAGTCTTCTTTTGGGGCTTTCATATACTCTACTTAGTTAACTATTCATGCATAATAAATTACAGTAAAACTTAATGGTATAAAACAAGTCATTTATTATGTCTCCTGGTTCCTATAGACAAAATTTCTAAATGGGCTTGGTCAGGCAAGTCTTATTCATATTGTTTTGTACTTTCGGTCATGTATTAGCTTCAGATGGCGAATTAGCCAATTGATGCCTAGTGAGCTTCACAAGCTACTTTGGTCTACTGCAGCTTCATATCTCCCTGATGGGGCTCTCAATAGAATGGCCTGATGCATCATTAGAGCATAGAGAATGACTTTCTCCAGTGTTAACAGAGGGAGAGAGAAAGAAAAGGAAGAGCCAGGCAGATGGTTTGTATTCTTTCATTCACTTAAGTTCAGAAGTCACATGACATAAATTCTGTTCCATTATATCGATTAGAAATGAGTCACTGAAACAACTTGTGCAATGTGAGAGGAGCTGTACCTTTTAAGGGATGGGAGTGATAAAATTAAGGATTTATTTTTAAACCATTCCCTATTTTTTTGATCTTTTTAAAAAGATCTTTTTCATGTCTATATATGTGCACCTATGTAGGTTGTATGTGCCGCATGTGTTTAGGAGCACTGGTACTCCAGGTTGTTATGAGCTAGGAATCAAAGTCAGATGCTCTACAAATGTAAGAAGTACTCTTACCACCAAGCCAGCTAGCTCCTCAACCCTAGTTTTTAAAACCCCAGTTATGTCTATACGCACCCTCTTCATGGCCAGAGTGCTGTGATTACTGGCTTAGACTGTTCTAGAGTCCCTGCTTTGCCCAGTGCATAGACACAGACCTCCTATGAGCACGCTTATATACTGAGCATCCATGGACTTGTTTTCTGGTGCTATTATGGAGCATGGAGTGTAATGTCTGGATTAGTAGATTGTCAGAGAAATCTTGCAAGGAGTATACTGTGGCAGACACAGTCCAGAGGGTAGAATCCTTTTCTTGTAAGATTCCAAGCTGATGTCATAGAAGCTTTTATTTGACGTTAGTTTCCACTTGCTCAGATGACTTTCACGGTAGATCACAAACATCCCGAGGCTCCCTGAAAAGGAAGTGTGGTGTGACTGTTCAGAGTCAAATGTACCTACTTTGAATCTTACCTCTACAACTTATTAACACCACATAGACAAAAGGTGTTAATTTCTCTATATCTTGGTTTCCTTTCTTCTTAAATGAGAGATAATTCCCATTTTCTAAGGTTATTAGAAAAGTCAACTTTAAACATTCTGCCTAGTACCCAACATCTTATTAATATGTCTACTCATTATTTTCATTGTTCCTGCTATAGTTCTTAAAGGCACTAAGGTATATATGTGGCTGGATACCATTCCTGTTCTTTCCCTGGTTGATAAGTTTGATGTTTACCACATGCACACCCTTTCACTATCAAATCAAGAAAACATTCTGTATTCATGTGTTGATCTGACTTTCACCTTTGATTTACATCCTAATAATAACTATAATAATTCACTGCTCACTTGTTAGACAACTTGAAAGTATTAGACATCAAACTCTGTATTTCACAGATAAAATCCATCTTCCTTATAAGTTTGTGAGTGGGTTTTATGAACTCAGGCTGACAAAAAGCAGACAAGCTCAGAGAAGAAAGGACTCTACAATATTACTCAAGTGGGCAGTATTCTTGCCAAGACTTATAACCCACATGCAGTCATCCTCTCACTGCCTTTCTCTACCTTGCCTACTACTGCTCAGCCTTTGCACAGCCTACAATTGCCCAATAACTACTTTGCCAACTAAATCCTTTTTCCTTTAAGGCCCAATATACATGTCCCTTCTCCTGGGAGGCATTGCTTTGGCTGTACTAGTTGTGTGTAGAGGGGTGTGCCTGTGGAGTGAGTGAGTGTTTGTGTGTGTGTGTGTGTGTGTGTGTGTGTGTGTGTGTATCTATGTGTATCTGTATATTCCCAATGGACTTTACTTAGGTTCCTTTTTTTTTATACATACTCTGTCTTCTACATCCCATACATCCATGGAAATGTTCTTATACCCCTCTATTATGCATTTGAAATCAACCATTCATATAGCTTTCTTATGGAGGATGTACATATACACAAGTATAGTTATTGTGTTCTCTAGCTATGGATGACTAACAGCTATAAAACTGTAGAGTGGCGTGATCCACAGGGGTCTTCGCAATTATTTTATAGGAAAATCTTATTTTTAAAATATGTCAATCTAGGTTTTAAAACAGTGAGATTTGGCCTACAATTAAGTTTGGTTGTTATTGTCATTACTCCCCTTCCTCTTATAATTGTGCAGACTTTACAATGCAGGCCATGATATAATGAAAGAATATGTAAACACTTGAATGCTATGTAAATGGGAGAGAGGTCAAGAATGGGGTTGCTGAGAGCTGCTGATGTATTATCCTTACCCATGTTTCTTATATTATTCTTACCCACATTATAATTCAAGTTCCTATAATATAGTGGATCTGGGGATGTAGATCAGTTCATATAGTGCTTTCCTAGTCCTCTGTTTGATCTAAAGTATTGTGGCATATCTGTATAATCTCAGCACTCAGGAGGCAGGAGTATTAGAAGTTCAAGTCAAGTTTGGCATTGACTTCCCAGAGTCCATGTGTCCTTTCTGAACAGATTTGTCTGTAGTTGAAGCATAGGCATTTTCTTTACCCAGTGGCTAGCTCGCCCTAATAGAAGCAACTCCATATGGAGGTTATTGATGCGCGTCATCTTCTTCGACGTGGAATGGAGGTACTGCCATAAGCAGAACTGTTTGATACGCAAATGATCTTTTAATAATGAAATAATTTTAAAAGCCGTGTTCTTTGGATATCTGTGGTATTTGAAAACCTACTGTCTGTAGTATATCTGAGTTGTCAAACATTGTTTATTCTTACTGATTTTCTATCTGAATAACCTTGAAATCATTTTATTGTAATTATAGTATCTAATATGAACATAAGTTTGACTATTTGGCTGTTAAGTTGCATTACTTATTTTGAACAGTTTATAGTAGCAGCTATTAAAAGGATTGGGATTAAACCTTGTATTTTTTTAAATGTTTATTTATTTACTTATTATATGTAAGTACACTGTAGCTGTCTTCAGACACTCCAGAAGAGGGAGTCAGATCTTGTTACAGATGGTTGTGAGCCACCATGTGGTTGCTGGGATTGGATCTCAGGGCCTTCAGAAGAGCAGTGAGTGCTCTTATCCACTGAGCCATCTCACCAGCCCTAAACCTTGTATTTTTAAATGAGTTGCATAGTCACAATACCTGTACAAGAGTAGAATCATACATACATTATAACAAAATTAATCTTAAATTTTGTATCAATATACAAAGATTTATACAAATTGTATTAGTCAGGGTTCTCTAGAGTCACAGAATGTATGGGTAGTCTCTATATAGTAAGGGAATTTGTTGATGACTTAAAAACAGTCTTTAGTCCAACTCCCCAACAATGGTCAGCAGCAGCTGCGGATTGAAGTCCAAGGATCTAGCAGTTGCTCAGTCCCACAAGGCAAGCAGACAAAGAAGAGAGAGAGTAAATCTTCCTTCTTCCAATGTCCTTAATGTAGGTCTCCAGTAGAGGTTGTAGTCCAGATTAAAGGCATGTGCCATCCCAGATAACCTTGAACTCAGAGATCTCCCTGTCTTTATCTTCTGGAATTCATAGTCATTATGCTTCAAGATCTCCATGCCAAGATCCAGGTCAGAAACTTTTATCTCTCAGCCTCCAGATTAGGATCACAGGTGAGCCTTCCAATTCTGGATTGTATTCATTCCAGATATAGTCGAGTTGACCACTAAACAAATAAAAGACTTTTTTAAAAAAGGAATTGTTCAAGGTCATCATTGACAAATACTGAATTTAAGGAGAGTCTGGGTAATTAAAATCCTATATCAAAGAGAAAAAGAATATTTCTTCTTTAAGTCCACTCTTTTCTTACAGTTCTTTGTTTACTTCTTTGGGGGAAGTGGTAGCACAGGGATAAGAGAACAACTCTCAGGAGTCTATATGTTCCTTCTACTGTGTTGATTCTAGGGATTGAACTCAGGCCAGCGGTCTTGGTTCCAAGCACCTTTACCCACTGAACCATCTTTCTACCCCACTTTAAGATGCTCTTAAAGCAGGACTCAGAATCTGCTCTGGTTTTACTACTTTTCTTCCTCATCTTGTCTTAACATCAGGCAACCTTACCCTTACCAAGAATTCAATTTGGTCTTTAGACAAGCATGTCTCTCTCAATACCCTAATAAACAAATGTATGTAATATTAGCTCAGAATACTGATGACACCATCAAGAACTACCACAAACAGGTTTGGATGCTTCTCTGTTCTTTACCCAGTATGACTGATAGAAATGGAAACACACTGAGTCCTGTTCCTAGGGAGCTTTCTATGTGCACATAAGGAAGAATAATGCAAAAACACCCCTTGAAGAAAGAGGATGTCAAATATGCATATTTGACACATAGTAATTATATTTATGAGGTCAAGTGTACATTTAAAACAAGTATATGATGTGTAATAATTAAATCAGTTCATTATCATATCTATCATCTTAGACAGGTATTCTTGTCTTTTCATTTTCTTATACTAGGAATGTTCAAAATTATATCTACTAACTCTTCTGAATTATGTAACTAATTTCCATCTACCATAGCTACCCTATATTGAAAAAGAACATTAGAAGTTATTCTTTTTAACCAACTAAACCCTACAGCCATGCTTCGCTTCCCCACATCCTCCCCAGACTTTGGTACTTAATCATCTCTTACACACATGCAGTTGATATTTGCTGAGAGATTTGTTATTTGTAGCAAATGCCTAGTGGGGACATAATCACTGTGTTTTAAAAAGTCTATAGGGCTGCAGAGATAACTCAATGAATATAGTGCTATCCATGCAAATATAAAGACCAGAGTTTAGATCCTGAGCACTCATATAGCAGCTAGGTAGGAAAGGCAACCAATCATTAGAGAGGTAAGGTATGGGGTTCATGGGAGAGCTGGCTGGCCAAGAATGGTGGAATCAGCGAGCTCTGGGTTTAGCATGCGATCCTGCCTCAATAAGTTATGTAGAGAGTGATCTAAGAAGATAGCCAACATCTACTGCAGGCTTTACACACACCCACACACATGTGAACAAATATACTATACTGTATACATGTCAAAATATGTTTCAATTTGTAATTAATATTTTATTAAACAGACACCCTAGAAAATAACACATTATGTAATTGCTAGAGTACAAAATCAGGGTGTTTTAGTACAAGTGAGGACATCTTAATGCAAACAGTTACAGCAAAGATAACCCAGAGACCCCACTAGCTAAATTGGTAACAAAGTTATTTTGATGCAGCAAAAAATACCAAAGGGTATTGACAGGACTCAGCTTTTCTGTGCCTTGATTGACCATTGCTTGATTCAAAGAATGACCTCAATTCTCATAAGTCTAAATATGTTCTCTCATTTGTTTGATTCAGTGCATTGGTTAAACATGGTAAAATCAAAAAGGCCCTGGGGTACATTCAAAATGAAATGAAAACAGTTAGGATTTCCATTTCTCAGAAGGGTTTATAATGACTTGTGTTGCTAAGAAAACTTTGGAACAACTTGGGCCTTTGGTGGAGCTGCAAGGAATTAAGTGGTCAAGAGGATCTGGAGGTCAGAGCTGGGTCATTCTAGGGAGGTCCAAGCCTGAAGAGAGAAGTCAGTACAAGGCTATACTCAGCTGTGCTTCAGAATAAAGTTATCATCTAGTTCCTGGCTTCTCTGATCCCCTGAGTACAGTAGAATTTCTAAGCTTGATTTATAACTTTATAAACTGTGGTCACTGGTGGTGATTATAGTTGCTACTAGGAGAGTAGACTATGGTATGTAACAGTAAATTATGAAATCAAGTAAAGCATAGCATCTCAAGATCCAATCTGTAAGACATTTCCAAACTTCTATAGTGGTGGTGGGAGTCAGCTTGTCCTTGGATCACAAAAAGGCAAGGTTTTCAAAACAATCACAGTCAAAGATCATATAAAAAGGAAAGAGAAGTAGAATGTAGCAGGCCTTGATTTATACAAACACTATTTTCTATTATTCATGCACAGTCTACTTTTATCTTACAAAGGCATTCAGTAAGAAAAGATACAATGATTTATGTGTGAGAATTCTTATATGCTACACAATTTGAAATTGAACTAAGAGCTTCCTGTACCCAAAGTTAAGAGAAAAGAGTTAGGCTGAGATAACAACTCAGCGCTTCCCTTGTAAGTGTGATGAACCAAGTTTGGTCCCTAGAACTCATGTAATAAACAGTCACGGTGATGAATGCTTCTTCTAATCTCAGGTCTGGGCATTCAAGGACACGAGTTTCCTGGGACTCAGCCAGTTGCACTGTTCTACTTGACAAATTCCAAGCCAGTGAGATTCAAAAGCCTCATAAAACAAGATGAACAATGTTTGAGAAACAGCACCCATGTGCATTCATACATGAACCTGCATATACATACACACACACACAAGTATACATTTGTGTAAATATACATTTGAATACTTGTGTGTGTGTGTCTACATATATACAAACATTACACACAAAGATGTACTGAGCCAATTAGAATTCTTTTTCTGAAAGAAAATGGTGTGTGTGTGTGTGTGTGTGTGTGTGTGTGTGAATTCAATGCTTGAGACCTGAATTAGTGTTTTGAATTATTTTGGATTCAAGAATATTTTGCCTCATGTATCTTGGAAATAGTATCTGAGTATAAATGTGAAGTTCATTTACATCATATAAATCTCAGATATGTAGTTTGAATGTAATCTTATGCAGTACTTTTATGCATGACACAAAGTTTCATGCTGCATTATTTTCTACATCTAATATCATTGTCTCTGAGAAGGGTTTGGATTTGGTTGCATTTCTGATATTAAGATCTGGCTTAGGACTGCTTATCTGTACAAACTCCCTTATGTGAGTTATACCAGTCCCACTCTTTATACTGGAATTTCTCACTCAGAACTTTCCAAAGCAGTGTGACCTGTGACCCCCCATGCTACAGTGTAAATTAATCAACCTTCAAGCATAGTAGTCTCCCCAGGCCCCAGCTTGGTATCTCAAGCATTCTGGACCCTTACAGTCCTTCAGACAGTTCTTCATAGCCATGACTCATGTTCTCTAGGCTTTAGTAAGCAGAGAGAGTCAGAAGTTCAGGACATACAAATAGTAATGATTTTTACTAAGAACAAAGGCTAGGGAAGTTGCAATCATCTTCCTGGGTGTCCTCTAAACTTCTAAGAACTGGGCTGAGAGAGGATGACTTTTGGAAACAGAACTCTTTTTCACTAAGATTGACAACTTTTCCTGGATTTGGTAGTTTTGTTTTGTTTTGTTTTAATATTATCCAACATTATCTAGCATACATAAAGCCAAACGCTTTTCTGACCTATTCATCCTCAAGTGACTTTGAATCCTAAAGAAGGAACACATGTCATCCTAGGCAGATTTTCCTGTCATTCATTACTGAACTAGTGACCTTTTCTAGATGGAACATGGGGCAACAATGTCCATATGCAGTCACCAGGATAGTCACTTCATGCTTCATGCTACAAAGAGCCACTTTCCTGCAGGCTACAGCACCACTGACTCCATTCTTACCCTTCTTTGTTCTCTTATTGGCATGCCTCTGAAATAGAAAACATCCTGTCTCAAGAAATGTCAGCATGAATCTGCTTCCCAAACACCTGGTTTATAGAACATCCAGCTCTGCCCCAGTTATATTCCATCCCTTCATCTGCTTTGCATGCAGCAGTATCCTCTTCACACTCATCATTATATCCAGGCTCTATTTGTAGAAGAAAGTGCCTACATAGAAGAAATCTTGTTTGTTGGGGATTTGGGGGGGGATTTGTTTGTGTGTTTCCAGAGCATGGAGAGTATGCAGACAGAAGCACAGACCCATGTATGGTTGTTTATAAAAGCTAGAAATATCATCCTCAGGAGCTGTGCATCTTGGTTTTGAGACCCTGTCTCTCACTGTGACCAGGGGATCACCAAATGTGCTAGACTGGCTGGGCAATGAGTCCTAGGAACTCCCCCATTTCTGCATTCCCAGCACTGGCATTACAAGCATGTAACCCTATGTGTGATGGTTTGTATATGCTCAACCCAGGGAGTGACACTATTAGAAGGTGTGGCCCTGTTAAAATAGGTGTGGCTTTGTTGGAATAGGTTTGTCACTGTGGGTATGGGCTTTAAGGCCCTTATCCTAGCTGCTTTGAAGTCGATAATCTGCTAGCAGCCTTCAGATGAAGATATAGACCTCTCAGCTCCTCCTGCACCTGCCTGGATGCTGCCATGCTCCCCCCTTGATCTGATCCTGTAAGCCAGCCCCAATTAAATGTCATCCTTTTAAGAGTTGCCTTAGTCATGGTGTCTCCTCACAGCAATAAAATGCTAACTAAGACACTGCCTGGCTTTTGGTGTGGATGCTAGGATTCAATCTCATCATCTGAGATACCTCCATTATTGCCCTGTTTTTATAACTCAGAGTTTAGAATAGTATTTGTCTTATAGTTAACCTTCAGTAGCTAACTGATGGCTGAAAGACCAAATGAGTAGATTTGCTTGACTGTGTAATATCTGGCTTTTTGATAATCAGTTTCTGTATTTGAAACTTTCTAGCTTAGTGGCTATAGACCTGTACACCAAGGAAAAAAGACATTGCCTCTCTACCTCTGTCCCACTGCTGCCCACATCCTTTTCTGTGACTTTGCAAAGAACTGTCTACCCTAAATTTAGAAGCCTCCATTGAGTATCCATTAGAAAGAATATCAATGCTGTCATAAACCTTTTTTTTAATATAGTGTTTGAAAATATTTTTTAAAGACAGTGCCTCAATTGAGGTGTTATTAGTGAGTTAATATCACTGCAGTAGATGACTAATAGCTGCTTGTTTTGGGTTAGGTTGTCTTTGGTTTCTAAGGGGGAATTCCAGCCATCAGAGAGCAGACATGTGGCGAGGGTAGTATGGTCTACATCTAGGTGAGCCTTAACTTCAAACCCCTGTCGGCTTTTTTCACTCATTGTGTCTCAGTGCTTGCTATTGAAAATTTGAGGCTTTGGAATAAGAAATGTCTTATGCTGTGGCCTAAAGGAATCCAGAATCAAGTCTTCTGTCCCTTTTAGCTGTTAATATGAGGGCTAAAAGCTGTTTTCATGTGTAGCATTACTCACTATGTGAAGACTTTCTTTCTTTTTTTTTTTTTGATCTTTGAATTGTCTATGAATTTTTTTTTAATTTTATTTTCTAAGTTTTTTTTATTTACATTCAAAATCATTTCCCCTTTCCCGTTTCCTCCCTCCCCGAAAGTCCCATAAGCCCCCTTCCCTCCCTCTTTTCCCCATTCAACCCCCTCTCGCTTCTCTGTCCTGCCATTCCCCTACATTCAGTCTTTCCAGGACCAGGGATCTCTCCTTCCACCTTCTTGGAAATCTATTGATATGCGAATTGTGTCTAGGGTATTCCGAGATTCTGGGTTAATATCCCCTTATCAGTGACTGCATACCATGTGTGTTCTTTTGTGATTGGGTTACCTCACTAAGGATGATATTTTCAAGTTCTGACCATTTGCCTAGGAATTTCGTGAATTCATTGTTTTTAATTGCAGAGTAGTATTCCATTGTGTAAATATACCACATCTTCTGAATCCATTCCTCCGTTGAGGGACATCTGGGTTCTTTCCAACTTCTGGCTATTATAAATAAGGCTGCTATGAACATAGTGGAGCATGTGTCCTTATTGCATGCAGGTGTTCTGTAGTCCTATGAAAGTCTGGCATTTGTCAGCGTGCCTGTGTCATAACCCACAATGAAGTCTGTCTGTTTGATCATATGTTCTGTCAGTCTTATGAATCTGCTCCAGAACTCAGAGGAAGGAGTATCTGTCGTATTTTTGGATTTTTTAACCAGATCTTGGCATGAGGTTCAGAATTTGAGTTTGTTTTGAGTAATCAGGATAAATTTTGTGCATGTGCGTACTTGCTTACCTGTTAAATAATAAATATGAATTGAAAAACATAAATTGTCACTTAAATTAGCATCACCTAGAAGTTTTGGGTAGTAATGATAATACTCATTAAAGCTGAAGAGGATTCTCTGATTGAGGGCATTTCAGTTTGTTCTCAGAGCAACCTTCAGATAGCAACAAGGTAAATCTAATTATCATATATTATCAAGACATAAAAAAGCACACCCACAATGCAGGAACTAGCCCAGTTGCAACACTTGGTTACTGGAATATTCAGAACTGTAATATTTACCATCAAATACTTAACCTAGGTGCCATGTTTGCAACTCCAGTCAGAAAATCTAGACATTTGCTCTTTGGCACTGTGGCTAGTAAATCACAGGGATAGCTGTGAATGAACAATCAAAATATGCAAGAAAAATCTTTTTAAAAGAAAGGGTAGATCCAGAAGTGCGCAAAGAGAGGTGGATGACTGAATTCAGGCCAGCTTTGCATCCCGGATGGAGGCCACACCTAAGAGGTATTAGCAGCTGTGCACCTTGGTGTAGTAAATACCTGCCTGCTCAGAAGCTCAACATTTCTTCTTTCTTTCTTTCTTTATTTATTTATTTTAGTTTTTCCCATTTCCAAAGATGAAAAATCATAGAAGAAAGAAGAGAAAAATCCTTATTTGAGTTTGAGCAGGAGATGTTTTAAGGTATAAATTAATAAGATAATGTGAGTCTTTAGAGGAATGTCTGGGGAAGTAGAGGTGGAGCCTTGCTCATGGAACCTGGCAATGCACTCATTCTTATGTCCATTATTGAATCCTTTACTTTTGAGTCTCCTCCCTTCCTCTCGGTCTCTTGGGGGTGACTTTGGGAAGAGGAACCCTCACCTTAGTGCCCTGGGATTACTAATGATAGGCACCTGGAGAAACAACAGTGGAACTCCGTAAATCCCTGCTGCTTCTGAATCCTGGAAGCTTCTTGCAGAAAAATGCAGCTCCTTTCTGCCTTGGTGAACTTTACTGGCTCCTAGTGATCTCACTGACATGCCGAATCTCACTTTTAATCTTTCTTGCTTTATTCAACTTTCCAAACAACACAGATTTTAATTCCTTGTAAAGGAGTCAGACTCAGCCTTAGATTCAGGATCTGTGAAGTGTATCCTCCCAGTAAAACTTGTAGTGAGCAATGAATAAATGGGAATAAAATTGTTCCTGTTGTTATGACAAATATTTGGCAAAGTACCTGAAGGAAGGGTTTTTGTTTTTGAATCTTGTTTGTTTTGGGGCTCATGGATTAAAGGACATATTCCATTATGACAGAGAAGATATGTCAGCTCTAGCTGTAACATTCTTGAGATGGTTGTCACATTATATCCACAGTCTAGATTCAGAAAGTTCCCGTGATTGTGCCTCCAACACTCTTTTGAAGTGCTCTGGAATCAAAGACATTGCATCAAGGTGACAGGAAAGATTTAATAGCACATAATGTTTCATTTAAAAATGAAACCTAGAGAATCAGAGTAAACATGAAGTGCCTCCATCGCATCCAAGGGACATGCAATATAAATCTGGGAGACATGACCCTAGTTAACAGTTCCAGAGAAGTCCCAGAACATAGATGCTATCACCATTTTATAAATAAGATAAATGAAGATCCAAGAATTTACCCAAGAAAATCTGTCAAGTGTGGAAGAGCTAGCATCTGAAAACAGGTGAAAACTTAATTATGGTTCAGTGAAAGACAGAATGTCCTCTCTGAGATGCATAGTTGGGGAAAGAAAAGAAAGAATGAGTGTGAAGCCAACCTCAGAAACCTAGTTCCTCCTCTGACCATGTGTCTGTCCACCTCAGTCACCTTGTGAATGCATCTTTCAAAGGAGATTCTTATAGGATAATTGCTAAGCTCCCATGGCTCATCTGAGAACGTCTTATCTGAACGTACCTGGAACTGAACTCCTGAAGTAGGTGCTGTGAAGTTCATAAACAGTCCAGTTCCATCTATTCCTTGCTGTTTAAATACCTTTTTGTGCACATCTTCCCAGAAGATGCTTTGATATTTTACACAGGGATACCCAGGGCAGAGCAGCTGTTCTTTCAGGATGTTTAATAAATTGTACCATGATACTAAATGATTTTATTTTAGACATCCTATACTCGGGCATGGAATTCAGTGGCCTATGAAAGGCCTTCCATCCAAAATTAGCCTGTTAGAATAAATATGAAGTTGTAGAGCATTGTTGGGTTCCCTATGATACTCAGGGACACTAGGTTTTAACATGTTAATATTCACTGATGATATAAGCAAGCACAGCTGGCTTGATGTGCAGCAGTGATTGGCAGTATTTCTCTGTAGGCTAAAGCTTTTCTTGGAATGGGAGATGGAGAGAGTAATGAAGGTACCTTACATATTATGATGAGGGCCACCTATTATTCAAGCTTATCTAGAGAAATTAGTTACTCCATACCTATTTTCACTCAATGCAGTAGAGTTCACAGGTTCAGGTGGACTAGGATGATGGACTGTTTGTAAGATTCCATTTTCATCTATTCACTTATCTATTCCACATTATAATGGACTCTAGGAATAGGTGATATTTTAATCAAGGTGCATAAAAATTTTGTTTTGAATTCCATTGCATTGAATCTGTAGATTGCTTTTGGTAAGATGGGCATTTTCACTATGTTAATCCTACCTATCTATGAGCATGGAAGCTCTTTCCATCTTCTGATATCTTCTTCAGTTTCTTTCTTCAGGGATTTGAAGTTCTTGCCATACAGTTCTTTCATTTGCTTGTTTAAAGTTTCACCAAGATATTTTGTATTATTTGTGGCTATTGTAAAGGGCGTTTCTTTCTCATCCCATTTATCTTTTGTATAAAGGAGGGACTATTTTTGTACCCTGCCACTTTGCCAAAGCTCTTCATCAGCTATAGAAGTTCTCTGGTAAAAAAGTTTTGGGTCTCTTGTGTATACTATTCTATCATCTGCAAATAGTGATAATTTGACTTCTTTTCTGATTTGTATTCCCTTGATCTCCTTTAGCTGTTTTATTGCCCTGACTAGAACTTCAATCCCTATATTGAACATATAGGGAGAGAGCAGACAGCCTTTTCTTATTCCTGATTTTAGTGGAATTGGTATAAGTTTCTCTCCACTTAGCTTGATGTTGGCCATTGACATGCTGTATATTGCTTTGATTATGTTTAGGTATGTGCCTTGTATGCCTTATCTCTCTAATACTTTCAACATGAAGGGATGTTGGATTTTGTCAAAGGATTTTTTTCCACATCTAATAAGATGATCTTGTGATTTTTGTTCTTTCAGTTTGTTTATATGGTAGATCATGTTGATGGATTTTCAATATATTGAACCATCCCTCCTTCCCTGGAATGAAGCCTGCTTGATCATGATGGATAATGTTTTTGATATGTTCTTGGATTCAGTTTTCCAGTATTTTGAGTATTTTTACATCAATGTTGATAAGAGAAATCGGTGTGAAGTCCTTTTCTTTGTTGAATCTTTGTGTGGTTTAGGTATCAGGATGACTGTGGCTTCATAGAATGACTTTGGCAGTGTTCCTTCTGTTTCTGTATCGTGGAATAATTTGAGAAGTATTGGTATTAGCTCTTTTTGAAAGCCTGGTAGAATTCTGGCCCTGGGCTGCTGCTGCTGTTGTTGTTGTTCTTGTTGTTGTTATGAGACTTTTAATGACTGCTTTTATTTCTTTAGGGATTATAGGGCTCCTAAAATCTTGATTTAACTTTGGTAAGTGGTATCTTTCTAGAAAATTGTACATTTTGTTATAATTTTCTAATTTTGTGGCATACAGGGTTTTAAAGTAACACCTAATGATTCTATTAATTTCCTCAGTGTCAGTTGTTATGTCTCCCTTTTCATTACTGATTTTATTTATTTGGATACTGTCTCTCTGTCTTTTGGTTCGTAGGACTAAGAGTTTGTCTATCTTGATGATTTTTCTCAAAGAATCAGCTCTAGGTTTTGGTGATTCCTTGAATTGTTTTCTTTGTTTCAAACATTATTTCATCACTATTTTTAATTATTTCCTGCCTTCTATTCATCCTTGGTGTGTTTGTTGCTCTGCTGCTATCACTGCCTCTTCCTCCTCCTCCTCTTCCTCTTCTAGAGCTGTACTTTTAAATTGCTTATATGACAACTTTCAAATTTCTTTATGAAAGCACTTAGTGCTATGAACTTTCCACTTAGCACTACTTTCATTGAGTCCCATAAATTTGGGTGTTGTAACATTATTTTCATTGAATTCCAAAAACCCTTTAATTTCTTTACTTATTTCTTCCCTGACCCAGAGATCATTGAGTAGAAAGTTGTTCAATTTCCTTGAATTTGGAGGCTTTCTGATGTTTCTGTTTTTGAAGTCCAATTTTAATCCATGGTGGTCTGATAAAATACAAGGCATTATTTCAATTTTCTTGTATCTGTTGTGGCTTGCTTTGTGACTGACTATATGGTAAATTTTGAGGAGGATTCATGAGGTGCTGAGAAGAAGGTGTAGGGGTGAAATGTTCTATAGATTTCTGTTAAGTCAATTTCATTCATGGTGTCTGTTAGTTTCATTATTTCTCTGTTTAGTTTTTGTCTAGATGACCTGTTGATAGTGAGAGTGCAGTGATTTTCTATTTTACTAGACATTAGAATGGTTACTGTAGCCTGCTTCTTAGGTCTGATTGCTTGGAAAACTTTTTCTAGTCCTTTACTGTGAGATAATATCTATCTTTATTGCTGAGGTGTACTCCTTGTTTGCAGCAGAAGGATGGATCTTGTTAGTATCCATTCTGTTAGCCTGGTATCTTTTTAATTAGGGAATTGAATCCATTGGTGTTGAGAGATATTAATGACTAGTGACTGTTTTCCTGTTATTTTGATGTGTGTGTGTGTGTGTGTGTGTGTGTGTGTTTATGCTTCCCTTATTCTTGCTGGTATGAAATTACTTATTTCCTGTGTTTTCTTGGATGTAGTTATCCTCCTTGGGTTGGAGTTTTTTTTCTATTATTTTATGTGGGGCTGGATTTATGGATAGATATTGTTAGAATTTGAATTTGACTTGAAATGTCTTGGTTTTTTCATCTATGGTGATTGAGAGTTTTGCTGAGTAGGGTCTATGTTGGCATTTGCGGTTGTTTTAGAGATTGCAAGATATCTGTTCAAGCCCTTCTGGCTTTTAGAGTTCTGTTAAGAAGTTGGGTGAAATTCTGATAGGTCTGTCTTTGTTTGTTACCTGCCTCTTTTTCCCTTGCAGCTTTTGATAATCTTTCTTTGACCTGTAGATTTGTGTTTTCATTATTAAGTGCCAGGAGGATTTTCTTTTCTGTCCCTGTCTAATTGGTGTTCTACAAGCTTCTTATATATTTATAGGCATCTCTTTCTTTAGGTTGGGAAAGTTTTCTTCTATGATTTTTGTTGAGAATATTTTCTGGGCCTTGGAGGTAGGTAGGACTCTTTACCTTCTTCTATTCTTATTATTCTTATGTTAGGTCTTTTCATGGTATCCTAGATGTCCTGGATATTTTGTGTCAGGAATTTTTTAGATATAACATTTTCTTTGACAGTTTCTCCTATTGTATTTTCTACAACCGAGATTCTGTCTTCTAGCCTCTGTTTGTGACACTTGCAACTATTTTTACTGTTCTCTTCCCTAGGTTTTCCATCTCCAAGATTTCCTCAGTTTGTGTTGTCATTGTTGGTTCTATTTCCACAGTTTTATTTATTTCCTTCACCTGTTTAATTGTATTTTCCGTGTATCTTCTAGAGATTTATTTGTTTCCTCTTTAAAGACCATAGCTATTTGATTGTATTTTGCTGTATTTCTTTAAGTGATTTATTCATTTCTTCTTTAAAGGCCTCTATCATCATTATAAAATTATATTTAAGGTAATTTTCTTGTGCTTCAGTTGTGCTAGGATAGCCAGGACTTGCTGTAGTAGGCTAAGTGTGATCTGAAGGTATCAATATTGCCCTGGCTTTTGTTGATTGTGTTTTTCTGAGGCCCTTTAGCCATTTGGATAGCTTTCGTCCCCGGATGTTCCTCTTGTAGTAAGTATTGGAGAGGTGGTTGACAACGATGTTCCTGGTGTGGCAGGCCTCTGATGGGTATCCTTGTGCTGTATTGTTCCAGATCTCTATGTGTATATGGTTCAGGATCTGCGTGTCTATATGGTTCAGGAGCCTCAGATCTGATCTAGGTGAGCAGAGAGGTGGCATTGAATGGAGGTCCACCTGGGCAAGCAGGCTACTCGGGGCAGCTTGGTGTGTCCAGAGAGCTCAGAGAGCCGTGAAGATGGGTAGAGTAAAGGAAGTATACCTGTGTGACTCAGGCTTTAGCAGGTCTTATGAAGGTAGGAGGAGAGGTGGTAGGAGAAGGGAGGTCCCACTGTGATACCAGGCTGTTCAGGATAGCTTGGCTTGCTCCAGAGGACTCAGCAAACCAGGGGGAAGGGAAGCATACCTGTATGGTTCACATGTCTGCTAAAGGTGGGCTAAGAGGTGTGTGTGTGGGGGGGATGGAGAATCAATTTCTTCCTTCTTTACATTTGAAAAAAACTCCATCTTGTCTATATTCCACATTTTCTTTGTACATTCATCTCTTGGTGGACACACAGGCTGATTTAATCATACAGTGATTGTAAGTAGTGCTGTAAAAATGGATATGCAGGTATTTCTCTGGTCTGCTCACTACATGTCTTCTCTCATATGTGAAACCAAGGTTGGATGGATGGATATTGTCTCAGTTAGGGTTTTACTGCTGTGTACTGACACCATGACCGAGGCAACTCTTATAAGGACAACATTTAATTGGGGCTGGCTTACAGATTCAGAGGTTCAGTTCATTATTACCAAGGCAGGTAATGTCTAGGCAGGCATGGTGCAGGCGGAGCTGATAGTTCTACATCTTCATCTGAAGTCTGCTAACAGAATACTGGCTTCCAGGCAGCTAGGATGAGGGTCTTAAAGCCCATACCCACAGTGACACACCTACTCCAAGGCCACACCTTCTAATAGTGCCACTCCCTGGGCCGAGCATATACAAACCATCACAGATAGATAGATAGATAGATAGATAGATAGATAGATAGATAGATAGATAGACAGACAGACAGACAGACAGACAGACAGACAGAATTAGATAGTATGGTAGATAATATGATGAATAATATAGATGATATATTGGTGATAAAAAGATAGAAGTTAGATTGTTGTTAGAGGATAGGGTAGATAGATAGATAGATAGATAGATAGATAGATAGATAGATAGATAGATAGGATGATCAAGATAGTGAATGAAAAAAGAAGTGAATCCTGTGGAAGGAAAAGATGAGGAAGAGGGACAGGAAAGAGTAGTACAGGGTGAATATGGTCCACATACATGATATACTTTGATTAAAATATTTTTATGAAACCTTTCACTTTCTACAACAAATCAATGGTAATAACATTAATTGATTAGTACGTATATCCATCTGTCTTTGTCTTAGTCATGTTTCCTTCATTATAGCCACAGAACAGTTGCTTAGCCTCACATTCCTGTGTGCTATAAGTAGCAGAATCCCTCTCTGATCCTCTTTCCTCACTTCCTTCTCACCCCCTAACCTAATATCAGGAACCCAGCTAGAGACAATAAGTGAAGAAAGAGAGAGACAGGGGAGTTCCTGGCCTGGAGTCATTTATCTGCTGGCTGATGACACCAATAGCAGAGCCCCAACAGTATAGCAAGCTTGGTTGCTCTTGTCTGGTTGTTAATGTTGATGTATGAATAAGCAAGAATACAGCTTCATTTCCATAAGTTAGAGTATGCCTAGAGTACAGAAGACCTAGAACAGCAGAGTTAATCATAACCACAGAGCTAGCACAAAAACAATGACAAAGCCTTTTCTGTTAGTCACAGTGTTTTGTGTTAATAACGTCTTTGGAGATGAAGCAGGCACTGCAGAATGCTGAGTGTGTTAAGAGAGCTGTGGCATAAGATGAATCCTATGGCATTCCCCAGAGGAATTTCAGGGAATTAGCTTCTTAATGGCATGGCAGACCATTGAGCTATTTATGTAAACAAGGTCAACTCTTTGGACTGAGACATAGGAAGGCCAGGATGTTGTTACCATTCAGTCCTGAGCTGGGATACATGTCTCACCTACCCAGACTCCAGGCAGCAGAAGGAACTTCTGTTCTAGATGGATGTTAATGAATAGTACTTAACAGAAAAGTTACTGAGGAAGCTGGGATCTGTGAGATTTGCATGTGAGGGGAGGAGCTGCACGCTGTTCATGAGGGGTCATGATAGATGGATTCAGGGGAGAAACTGAGTGCCAGACAGGCCTCCCCAACACTTCACACAGAATCAATTATTCTCTGCTTGCCATTCCTCCAACTTATCAGAGCTTTTGTCACTTGGGTGTCAGACTGCTTCATAACTGTTTATCTTTATCCTTGTCTAACAGCCTCTGGGTCAAGGACCATGTTTTATTTAATTCCTTCATATTTTGTGTGTTATCTGACACCAAGCAAATTCTCAGCAGATAAAAGCCTGAATCAGAGCTTCAGCAAACCGAGAGCCACAGCGGCTAGGGAAGGGAGGAAATGGAGGAGATTGACAATCTGGACACATAGATCAGCACAGGCCACCAGGGGACTTTTATAATGAAACCACCAGATGCCCAAGGGATATTTTGCTATCTTTATATGTGTGAATGTTTGCTTGTATGTATGCATGTGCACCATATACATACAGCGAGTGCTTGCAGAGACTGGAAGAGGACATTAGAACTCCTGGAACTGAAGTTACAAATGTTTGTGAGCCGCCATGTGG
Organism: Tokudaia tokunoshimensis; assembly: GCA_036184795.1. Classification (NCBI taxonomy): domain Eukaryota; kingdom Metazoa; phylum Chordata; class Mammalia; order Rodentia; family Muridae; genus Tokudaia; species Tokudaia tokunoshimensis. The sequence continues at coordinate 351,353 of BTHU01000020.1, read as the reverse complement.
GTGCTGGAAATAAAAACAGGTCCTTTGGAAGATCAGCAAATGCTTTTAACCACCAGCCATCTCTCTTAGTCCTCTTTTGAGATTCTTCTGAGTGGTGTGATTTGAATAAACATGAATTACCTTAGGCTTAGAGGGGGGTAAAATCTAACTCTGATATAAATACTTCTTGACTCTTCACAGATGACTAAAGAAGGAAACACAGATAGGTTAAGAAACTTCCCCAGTCACACATCTGGGAAGTAGAGAAAGCACAATTTGAATCATTACAATTTTTTCATGTCTATTTTCTTCTCTTAACTGGGTTCAAGAAGTGTAGTTCTTGAAGCTAGAGAGATGGTTAAGTGACTAAGAGCATGAATTCTTTTTCAAGAGGACCTGGGTTTGATTCCCCATACCTACATAGTAGTAGGTCACAATCATCTATAACTCCAGTCTCAGGAAATATAACAGTTTTCTGGCCCCTAGGAGCACCACTAGGCATACATATATTATACCTACATACCATGTCTACAGATATGTCTACAGGCATGCATGTAGACAAAGCATCCTTACACTTTAAAATAAAATAAACAGTGGAATGTATCACTGGATTCTGCTTGTTTGTGAGCTGGATGTAGACACTGCCATATAAGCTAATTGTGTCTTAGGCCTTACAATATCTTAGGCCCTGCAGATGAACCTAATGTTTAAGACAGAGCCTAACCTACCAGGCATGTCAATAATTTGTCTTTTGTATACATACAAATTTTGTAGTGGGTGGTTTGGTAATTCAGATTGCAAGGCACTGGGATCAGAATTGATGCTCAGAAATGTTAATATCTAAGGGTGTGAGTGCACAGAAAGACTAACCAATATCCACACATACCACACAGTAACTTGCTCAGACATAAAAGAGTAAAAGCAACATGTCACCTTTTGTTGTTGATAAGGGTGATGACAATGTGCTTCCATAATGTTTTCTTAAACTTGGGTTCATAATTACAATTGTTAACCTGTTATGCTGCATATGAATAGTGAGATCTTTGTCAGGATAGGGCTGTCCCATAAAACCTAAAACATAGAAGAGCACATTGAATACACACATTGGCACACATAAGAAGAAGGGGTAGAGAATAAGGAATGAAGAGGAAAGGGGGATAAGAGGAAGTTAAATTGGAAAGCTTGGTTTACTCAAACTCCTCACCAGTAAAGTAATCCACACTTATGGGAGGGAAAAGGTTACAGAAGAGCAGGCCAGGAAGTCCTTCCTCTTGGGACTGGAACAGCAGAAGGACACAGCCTTCCATTAGCTATTAACTTTTATTTTGTAGCTCAATGACCTATTCACAGTGGGTGTAGGCATGATACATCTGAAGTGATGACCTCTAGACCATATCCAGAAAAAAAAAAAAGGTATAGAACAGCCTAAGCATTATGCAAGTAGACACTCAGATAAAAGTGTATAGCATTTGACATACGTAAAATCATTTAAATGTGTGTATTTACAGGAGTCGAAATGATGCCAAGGCAATGAGAAGTTGGTGTGCTCTAAAAGATGAACACAGAGAAGACACAGTAGTCTAGATTCTATACCCCTCCCTCCAACATTATTGCTGCTCACAGTTCCCTGTACATAGCCATAGACCTCAGTGGGCTTAGGATTCACACACCGAGTAGATGGCTTAGGGGATTCACAAACCTACATACAGAACCCAAGGCTACTAAGAGACTAATAAGAAAAATAATTTCTGATCACTTCGGTTTTAATAATTGATATAACAGCTAGTGAATACACTTAAATGGAAATGAAGTCTTCTAGCTATTGATTATTTTGCTTTTCTCAGACAATGAATGTAGCTGTCCTGCAGCTTTGGTCAAACTGGGTACTTGAAAGGGAGGCTGGAAATGAAGGACTGGAGATAGGGGGTAGATAAAGCCAAGACAAAGGTTTCTGATCAAGGCTCAAAGTTTAATTTTCAGCTCTGCATTTATATAGGGAAAACCCACAGACCTATCCTTTGTTTCAGCTGGATTAATTTGCAAAGCAAGTTCAGCAGGTGGTCAACTCCTCAAAGCTCCTGTAGGAAAATGCAAATGTAAGGCAGCCGACTCAAGCCTGGGGAAAGGGTACACATGAATTTAAACCTTATGATTATCTTCCTAGCTAATTCTTATTTTTTGTAGAACATTGAATGACTCAGTGGTGTGCTGCCAGCAGAAGAAACATAGTTTAGGTTTGAAAGAAAAATAATTTGAATGTTATCCTTGGAGATGGCTTAAGGTTATCCCTAAAGATTCTTAAGTTTAAGCTTTTTGTGACTTACATGTCTGCTGCTCTTTTCATCCTTGCAGCTCTCCAAGTGAGGGACTCTTGACTCCTGAGATTCAATAGCTACATAAAAGATGCATTCATGTTGGGAATAGGAGAGGGTAAAATGGCATGTCCCTTCAAAAAAGTAGGAGCAAAGACTGGCACTGTTGACACAGCCAACTGACAGCACAGTGTTCAAATCCTAAGTTTATGGGAGGGCATTTGACATTGATGGAACAGTTGCCTACCATGCACAGGGACCTCTTTGCAATCCCCATTATAGTAAAAAATAAACCAAAGTAAAAGAAATGATTCACTTGCAGATGTTTGGACTGCATTGACAGTACTTTATCAGGATGAGAACTATAATAACTCAGTAAAGTACTTGATGTTCAAACATGAGAACCTGAGTTTAATCCCAGCACCAATGGAAAAGCCTGAGTATGGGAGAGCACATCTCTAACAAGTCTGGGAGACAGGGATAGAAATGTTTCAGGGCCTCGCTGGTCCGGTCTAGCTGGAACAGCAAAGTTCATTGACAGACTTTATTTGAAAATTTAATGTGGGGAACAATGCAAGGAGACACTTGATGTCAACCTTTACCCTCCCTCATACAAAGCCATAGGCAAGCATATTTGCATACATAGATATGCACACACCACACACACAGTCACCCAAAGACATTCAGGGACACTAACACACAAATACAAATGGGCTTCCTAGCTAAGAGAAATACAGCCAAAAGACTCATTTGTATGGCCACATTTATTAAACACCTACTATGTGAAATACTACTCAGATCTTTCCCATGCACTAATGTAGAAATATGGGATAGTTATGTAGGAGGTGCAAGTATGTCAGTTATTAACCAGTCTTTAATTTAAGGGATGTTAATCATCTATAGGCACAAATATTGATATGAAGTACTAAGTAAAGACATCTGCTACATGCCATGAATACAAAGTATAGCTGAGACTCAGGGTTATGTGTTAAGTGTCAAGCTCAATATATTCTGTGAAAGGAGTGTGGGCAGGGACTAGCAAGTCCAAATATGGTCCCTGCTGAGGGAGTGCGTAGTGAGCAAGAGGCAAGAACACAAATAACACCCTACAGTTTTGTTGGATAGGAATGAAGCATTAGCTAGGAAAAGACTTGTTTGAAGCAATAGGTTGAGTACAAATCAAATGTGGATGGCACAAAAATACAAAATTTGGATTTTTAGATATTAAAAGTTCAATCTTCCTTGAGACGCAGGTAGCTATCCACCATGCAATAAAACCTCATTCCCTGTTTGTTAGCTCTGAGTATATGGTACCTGTATCCATTACTTTTCTGTTTCTATGTTAAAATGAATGCCACTTATGAAAGAATTTATTTTTGATTATGGCTCCAGAGGGGATAAGAGTCCATCATGGCAAGAAGGTAGGATTGCAAGCAGCAGCAATGGAATCAGGGGCTGGAAGCTAGGAGATCTCATCATCAACCACAAATGTGAAGGAGAGAGAGAAGTAAAAGTAGGGCGAGTCTATAAACTTTCAAAACCCACCCTCAGCAATGTAAATTCCCTAAGCAAGACTGTACTACCTCTCCAAACAGCATTACCAACTGGTGACCAGATTTTCAAATGCCTGAGCCTAGGAGAGGCATTCCTCAATCAAGCCACCATACCTTTCTTTGGTCTTGGTTTTTGATGCCTTTTATCAAGCCAAAAATGTTGGTGATCCTAACCCAGACTCCGTAATTGGTATAAGCCATGATCTCCAAGTACTACTTTGACTTTGTCCTGTGCTCCTATGTAAGGTAACAAGTTGTTATTTAGTGCCAGGATTATGATCCCAGCTTCTCAGCTAAGGGGGGCAAGCCTTTTTCAGCTGGTTGTTCTCTACAAAACCCCAAGATTAGTGCATGAGACATTGGTTGGATCTTGTACTCTTTAAATTGCATATATACTTTTCCAAGGAATTATACAAGTTTGGGATATGATCACCTACATTGACATAGTGAGTGGTAGTTTTTTTTTCCCCATGCCTCTAATTTATGTGTTTGTGCTGGAATAATGATTTAGATAGCAGCTCAATAAATTGATCAAATAAATTACACCAAACCCTTGTACCATCATTTCAGAGAGCTGTCATCATACCAAGGAGGTCCTATATCACCCAGCATGGTGTTCCAACATTACTGCCATGTTTTCTTAGCATACTGATGGGTTTTCATTTGGTCAGAAAGCTCTTTATTTCTCAGACTGACAAACAGCATAAGAAGTTTCACTCTAGAATGTTAGGTGTGAAAGCCATCAATGTTTTGTGACTGTTAGCACATTATTTAAAGTCCCTAAACCTCTTTCTCTTTCTTTGAGATATAGATTAATGATACCTACCTCAAAACTTTTAAGACTAAGCACTAATTCATTAAAAAGAAAGGGATCTGGATGTCAAACAAATGCAGATTCACATACTAGCTCCATCAGAGCTTATATTAATCACTGGTCATCCGAAAGCCTCAATCCCTAGTCAATAAATTCTAATTTTTTATTATAGGTAATTCTAAGACAATACCTTTTATTGCTTTCTTACTAGATCATCTTAATGAAGCCAGATAGGTTTGATAACATTCCTGGAAGGCTCAGAAATTCAGTACTACCTATATTCCAGACACACATCCCTAAGTAATAGACTCCGAACCTAACCCATATGTGATGTCATGGTATACCAGAGACAAGACCAACTATAGTGACAGGAGAGTAATTATCCCCCCAGATGACACTCTTGAGTTGACATGGTGCTTATTGACATAGATTGATGTATTTTAGGAGTAGTAAGAACAGACACATTGTGAGGAGCTTGTCACAGAGTGGCTCTCAGTCCATCAAAGGAGGATCATTCCCTATGCTTTGATGTTAAAACAAAACAAAACAAACAAACATTTGCAGCTCAGATTCAGAAAGCCAGTAAATCAATATACAATGGAAAACATCAGATTGAAATGCTTGAAGATTAGCATGTCAGACTATAAAGATATGCCTCATGACCCATAATTTAGGGAATGAATACATGCATGAGTAGATGAATGGGAGGATCGGTGGATGTATGGGAGGGTGGGTGGATGGATGGATGGATGGATGGATGGATGGATGGATGGATGGATGGATGGATGGATGGAGACTCTGGCTTTATCAGAAATAGATAGATGAACTTGGACAAAGTAACTGTTCTGAGAAGCTGTCTCTTCTCTATAAAATAGAGATAATAAAAGCAGCTGCCTAATTGTAAAAATGAAATTTGTTAATGCAAGTTAAACACTTAGGTCAGGACCTGACACTTAGTTAAAAAGCCCCCAGTGGATATGAACTATTATTATGACGACCTGCATAATCATTCCTTGTATACCAGCCTCTCCAGCTCTAGATGCCTGACTGCTGCTTCTAAGATATCTGTGTATTCTGTATTTTACAGGGCAACAGGTCCTGGGCTTGGTAGAGAACCAGAGTGACTGGTATCTTGGAAATCTCTGGAAAAACCACCGTCCGTGGCCAGCCCTTGGAAGGGGCTATAACACAGGTAAATCATCAGGGCAATGGGGACGGGGCACATAGAGAGTGAATCATAAACTTATTGTCCCTTCCTCAAAGAAGGGAGATGAGCAGCAACAGGGAGGAGGCTGCCTGGTTTTCTGATTTTTATTAGGGCACATGACATACACAGTCGATACCTCCAGTCATTTCATGTCATGCTCTAAGTGACAAAACCGTTAAACTGTGGAAGCCTTGACAGTCTTGCCAGAAAGCTCCTCTGCTGACTTTAATGCTGAGATACTATTTAATTCTTTATCAGTTTGTCCTGTAATTTCTTTAACTTTTATACAAACCAGTGATCATTCTGCAGTAATAAATTCAATATTCTGTTCCTTAATTGAAGATGCTGTCTTTCCCAGTCATATGCACTTTAGATCTGCACTCACAATAGGTATCAGCATTTATCTTGCTGCAGTCTTCCATGTATAGGATGCAAAAGTAGCAGGAGCTCATATTCCCTCTGACCCTTCCTCTCATCAAAGGTCCATGTATAGCCTACCCAGGAGGTAGCAGAAGAATAAGTAGACATATTTGGACCTTGGTACATCTAAGTACTTCATTCCTCAAATATCATATGTCTAAAATCAGGTAATTTATTCTCTTTTGTTACTAACACCAGTCCTTCATCTTTTTTGTTTCTGTCTCTGTTATTGATAGTCACTTGTGTGGCCACACTCAATATTTTTATCAGGATTAGAACCTGGGGCTCAACAATTTCTGGTCCCAAAATGGGCTGCTTCCTCTTAAGAACAGAATTGGGGCTGATGTTTGAGAAATTCACTACCTGAAAATACTGCATAGACAGATCCTACTAGAATCTGACCTCAAACTCTACAGAAAAAAAGAGCCAGAAAATTAACTATGAGACCCGATGATCTGACTTCACAGAAGTCAGAATTAAATATGAGGCCCCAGAACACAAAGGAAAAGGGATGTGAGCCAAGCTTCTGGAAATGCAAGTTCAGAAATGGACCCTATTAAACTACAGTTTGACCTGTAGTTACCTTGACTATTGATACAAACCTGAAATCAATACTCACAGTGGGAGTTAAAGCTCAAAGAAGACAGGGAAAGGCCAGCGTCGGTGTCCAGCCAAGGAACCTATGTTGAAGGCTGTTCTTGAAGAATAGTGAGATTCCATTGCTGACAGTTGCCAGATCATCAGGCCTGCTGCACCCCATTTATGTCCTATAAGTCTCCTAGGCATAGCAGAGGTTGCAGCTGAATTTAAGCCAATCCACCTTTCATAGACCCGGAGTTTGTGCTTTCTTACTGACCTGGACATTACCCTTTAGTTGCTGAATAGAAGAGGACTTTCTCAGGAGATGAGGAATGGAGAACTTGAGATAAACAGGACTAAGATGGCAGGTAGGGAAGTATTTCCAAACTTCAGGAATAGGTGAGGCTGCACATCTTCTTACCTGCTGTGTGTTAGTCAGGCACTCCAGTTGGTGATAATTCAAGGTTATATTATCAGATCTTCATGCTATTCTTATCCATTCTTTGTATTAGAGGAAAGTAGAGATTTTAAGAGTACAGCCCTAATTGAGAAAGCCTGCAAGGTTAGCTACTGACCTTACTAGCTCAAACTTAAATGGCTTCATAATCAAATATTTTTTTGTTTTATATTTTGAGGCAGAGTTTCAATACATAGCCTAGGCCAGCCTAGAGTTTGCTATGCATACCAGACTGTCCTTGAGCCCATAGTATACCTGCCTCTTCCTCCAAGTCCTGACATTGCAGGCCATATTAACACAAAGAGTCTTTTAAAATCAAGTATACCAAGTTTTGCCTGTAGAGAGTCTAATGGGTCTGTAGAAAAGTCCAGACTGCACTGTAGGAAACCTTTGGGATGTTTCTGAAGCAGAATATGTAAAGCCCTTCTATAATGAAATAGGATATATTGTTTCTCTCCCAGCAAGCACACTAAGGCATGTGCCACTCACAGATTCATATCTATATAAGTCAAAGACTAACCTCCAGTGTGTGCCATCCATCTTATTTTTTAAGACAGGGTCTCTTATTAGGACCTAGTGCTCAATGATTATGCTTGGCTGCCTGGTCTGCAAGCACCACCATACATAAAAGCACCTCTCCTGAGCTAAGAATATAATCATACACCACACATACACACACTCATTCATATTCATATTCATTCTCTCCCTCTCCCTCTCCCTCTCTCCCTCCCTCTCCCTCTCTCCCTCCCTTTCTCTCTCTCTCCCTACTCTCTCTCTCTCTCTCTTCCCCCCCCCTTCCCTCCCTCCCTCCCCTGACTTTTTAAGTCACCAAGGGAAGGCAAGCTCTTTGGGTTTTTTTGGTTTTTTTTGTTTGTTTGTTTGTTTTATTTTCTAAGTTTTTTTATTTACATTCCAAATCATTTCCCCTTTCCCGTTTCCTCCCTCCCCGAAAGTCCCATTAGCCCCCTTCCCTCCCTCTTTTCCCCATTCAACCCCCTCTCGCTTCTCTGTCCTGGCATTCCCCTACATCCAATCTTTCCAGGACCAGGGGTCTCTCCTTCCATCTTCTTGGAAATCTATTGATATGTGAATTGTGTCTAGGGTATTCCGAGATTCTGGGTTAATATCCCCTTATCAGTGACTGCATACCATGTGTATTCTTTTGTGATTGGGTTACCTCACTAAGGATATTTTCAAGTTCTGACCATTTGCCTAGGAATTTCGTGAGTTCATTGTTTTTAATTGCAGAGTAGTATTCCATTGTGTAAATATACCACATCTTCTGAATCCATTCCTCTGTTGAGGGACATCTGGGTTCTTTCCAGCTTCTGGCTATTATAAATAAGGCTGCTATGAACATAGCGGAGCATGTGTCCTTATTGCATGCAGGTAAAGCCTCTGGGTATATGCCCAGGAGTGGTATAGCCTGAACCTCCGGGAGTGTCATGCCCAGTTTTCTGAGGAACCGCCAGACTGCTTTCCAGAGTGGTTGTATCAGCTTGCAATCCCACCGGCAGTAGAGGAGTGTTTCTCTTTCTCGGCAAGCTTTTGGTTGACTGAACCATTTCCCCAGCTTTATGAGCACTGTCTTCTTAACTGTTTTTGAGGTTGGACCATATGATCTCACAGTGAGCTCTTCGTAGGTGCCCAGCCTTTTGGAGTCTTAGACAACTCTATATTTTTGGATGAAAGAGATGAAGCCTGTTGTGCTGTTGTGTTTCTCAGGATATATACTAATAGAAAATGTCATGTAGAGATAAATTATTGCACACTGAGGACGCTGTATCAGGTCATAGTTATCTGCATTAAACAATGTACACTGGTCCTCAATCTAGGTTTGTAAGGAGAAGAAAGGTATAGGACCATGGAGAATTACTATGGCAAGAATGGTAGGTATGTTCCTTCCCACCTCTCCTTATACTGCTTTATAGCATGATAAAAAACAAAGTTCTTAAACACCTTCAGTTCCTATTGTTTTGTTTTGTTTTGTTTTTTGACACAGTGAGTTTACCTTCTGAAAGGTCCTGAAAGGACAGAGCAAGTAAGGAAAAGCCCTGTGAGATATGACAGATCTATTTCAGTAACCCCATGACACCAAGTGATCATTATAAAAAAGACTTATGCAGCATCAAGATGCCATAGCTTTCATAATGGGAAATTGTGATTTAAGACTAAGGAGTGTGGCACACATCAGCAGATCAGCCGTCCAACTCTCGGGGAATTTGAGGACTCTGCTGGAGAGAAATCTCTCTAATTATGTGTTCATTCAGCACATTTGAGTTGGAACCACAGCTGAACCACTGAGTCTTTCTGTGGACTTGGCCACTCAACTTGGCCAGCTTGGTTAGTTCTCAAACTTGTGAGGTAAGGAAATGGTACCTTCATGCTGTAAAGACCACTTGATTAGGAATAAACTTATTTAAGATCCCAACCTGCTATCAAGCTCAAAACTAGGACTCAGTTCATTCTCGTCTTTGTCTTCTTGCATATTTGACTAGTGATTCAGTCAGGAAATAGTGGGTACCAAAGTGATGAGATGTTATCACACAGTCTCTCAAGCACTGAACTTGGGAAAGAACCAGTAGTCATTTTGTTTTTATACAAATATGCAGTCACCTTTTCCCACTGTCTAGAAACACTTAGCTTTTGGTACTATTTTAAGAGAAATCACCTATTTTAATTCCTATGTCAACTTCCAAACTATCTTTCACTTTGAAAATTTCCAAAAAGAAAGCATGAGATGTTTGAGCTGTAAGAGCTGCCTCCTAGGCCTGACTTCTTTTTTTTTTAATTCTCTGCCTTTTACAAAGCTTATTCAGCACTGTGAGCCCAAACTCCTTTGTCTATAAACCAAGCAGACTGATAATCTTGGGTTAGAATCTGGGCATCCTTAGGAGGCTGTCATTGTAACTACCTATAAACCAGAGAGTTTTAGGAAGTTACTTTGGCTCTGTTTCACCTCAGAACCATCCTAAGTAACTATTTGTCAAGGCAGTACAATTCAGCAATACTCCTCAAACCCATGTGTGTTACACCAGGCCCCCTTCCCTTATACCTCAGCATGTGTCATCTTCTGATGTCCGTTGATTCCTTGGGTATTATTATTATTATTATTATTATTATTATTATTATTATTATCATTATTATTAATCATTCCATTCGTTTATGTCTCAAATGATATCCCAGTTCCTCATTACCCCATTCACTAACCCCCCATCCTACATCTGCCCTCCCTGCTCCCATACTCTCCTGCCCCACTGCTCCAGGTTGTCTTTTAATGGAGATGTTCTCCTTCAAATATCCAGCTAAATTTGCATTTCCCACTTTTATGTTTGTATTTGTCTTTCCTAATTTGCTTTCACAGAGCACAGAGAGTCTTAAGAAATTTGGAGAAATATGCCATTCATCTCTCCTCCTTTCTTTTTGGAGATATTTGGGATCTCAATACCATAGCCTGGACTAGCCCAGAACTTACTGTGTAGCACAGGATGGTCTTTGACATAGCAGCAATCCCCTTACTTCAGTTTTCCCCACCTGTGTGCTGTAGTTTCTGGTGTCAGCACCATACCTAACTCTTAATGGAGCTTGCTATAACTCATTTCTTGGCTCATGTCTCACTGACCTCAAACAGCTGTAGATGAGATGACCCAGAACAACACTTGCCAGTAACTGTTTAGGTGGATTTAAGGGCACCTTCCATATCCTTGGCACAGAGACAGTATTTCTTCAACTACTCTATCTAAGCATCACCTCCTGGGTGCAAGAAGATGCTATTCACCTAGCATTCGGCTGTTACTGGGAAAAACAAACAGGTTTTGAACGGCTCATTAAAATTCAACTCACTTTAGTTCATAAGCTGATAGATGACTATCTTAAAAAACAAACAGCAACAAAAGAGGGGGTGAAAGCACTGGGGTGAGTGAGAGCGGGGAGAAGAAAGGCAGACTGAGAGGACATTGAGTAGCAAGTTCAAGTTCACAGGGGCTTTATTTGTGCAACATTCCAAAGGATCCAAGAAGAAGTTATGCTGTCCCAAGATGGATGTGTTAGCCAAAAGATGTCTGTTTAAAAACAATTGAAAAGTAAAATATGTTGTGTTCATTTCAGCCTCTGAATTGGGCCAGAGACAGGCAGATGGGGCTCTCTGGGGAGAGAGAACGAACTTCACCAGGAATTCTCCTAACCTCCAGAATAAGAAAACTGGATCATTCAAGGGCTGACTTACCTCTAAGACAAGAACAAACCCTGGGCTGTAAAGAAGTAGAAAGTAATGTGCAAGAGAGTAGCACACTACATGATCCATTCCATGACAGAGAGTCAGAAAGACAAACCAGTTGATAACTTGACAAAGAACTGAAACAGCCTGACACAAGGTTATCTCCTGACATTTGCCTCTGCCTCCAACATCCTGAATTTCAAAACTTCGAGGGAATACTATAATTGAAGATTCCTGTAATAACTGACATCCAGAGAAAGTAGGCTTACATGTAATTCCCTCATTCACTCATTTATTCAGCATAAGTATGGCAGCAGCAGCAACAAAATGATATATATGGTCAGGTATTTCTTTGCCTGTCTTCAAGACTAGAACCTACTGCATCATTGTGTGAAGTACTAAACACTCTTGTCAAAGGAGCCATGTGAGTCCTTTGTTTGATCTTTAAACTCAGTGTCTGTTCACTTTAAACTTTTCCCATAAGCTTTGAGAGTTTCAGGCTTTGATATTTAGAACAACTACATATAATCAACCATAAATGTGAATGTCCACTAGGGGTCATATGTGATAAAGGTCCATTCTCCTCAGAGATAGGCAAGTGAAGGCCTCTTTAGGACCTAGGACTCTGCAATGCTGTTGATATCCAAAAAGTTGACTACAGTTCAAAACATTATTGGGCCCAGGGTCTTTCTTGAGGTCATTGTGAATAAACAAACTAATGCCCCTTACTTTGAGGTTTTGTACAGCCAGCAAGAAGCGTGCTTAGCAGTATCACTACACACTTGGTTTGTCCACTTAATCTTTACCTGCGAGATTTCCTAAAAGCTTGTCTGGTCCACTCACAAAGCAGAGCCTTCTCTAGCTTCAGTTCTGCCTGTGGGTTTTTATGGAATACATATGCCTCTACCTTGCCACCCATCAAATATCTAAGTGAGAACACAGGAACCACTTCCTTCCCTCTTGTATATAATATTCAGTCACTCCTATACATCCCAGCCTGTGAGCCACAGTTCTTTCTTCTATGAGATGCAGCTGGTTCTAGAACTTGCCAAGGACCCCTGTACCTAATATAAAGAGAGCCCTTCAGAGCCCGAGTAATGACTGCATTTGTCCATGACTCATTGGATAGCTTTGGGCAAATTCCTTCTGATAACTTTCCATTTCTAATAGACTCACCCGATTTCTGGAAGAATTATATGAATGGGAAATTCCTGGTACAGCTATGCCATCATAAGTAAGAGATGAGAATGTCACATGCCATCAGGTACTTGGCAGATTAGCAGTGAGACAGGCAGCTCTGCACATCCACATCTGTACTCTGAATGCTAACTAGTCATTTCAGCCCTGTCCATCACGCTAGGGGTTTTAAATGATTCTACAGTTTCTCTCCTGACCCAGGAAGAAACTGTTTGCACCCAATATCCCATTTCCCTTTGATTCTCAGTTTATGTCTTGTCCCTAATCCAAGTTTTCATGGTGGTTGGAATAGGAATGATCTTTATAGGCTCATATATTTAAATGTGTGGTCATTAGGAAGTAGTACTACTTGACAGGGATTACGAGGTGTGGCCTTGTTGAATGAAGTATATCACTGGGAGTGGGATTTGGGGTTTCAAATGCTCAAGCCAGGCCCAATTGTCGCTCTGTCTTCCGGTTGCCTGTGGATGAAAATGTACAACTCTCAGCTATCTCTGCCTGCATGTTGCCATGCTTCCCACCATGATAATAAAGGACTAAACCTCTGAATGTAAGCAAGCCCAATTAAATCCTTTCATTTATAAGAGTTGCCATGGTCATGGAGTCTCTTCACAACAATAGAATACTGACTAAAACAACTGCAGATGCTGTGGAAAACATCCATCACCAGGGTCAGAGGACTTAACCTATCACATTGCAAACTGTCAGCTTCATTGAGTCTTATGAAGCACCCTAGTGAGCAGCCTAGAAGTCAGAGCCTTCTCTCCCTGGAGCTCATGGGAGGCCTCTAGTTAAAATTTGTTACTAAGGAGTTTCCCCAGCTACATCTTGCAAAGACATCAAGATGTCTGGAACTCTTCCCTCATGAGCCAAGGACACACAGTTCCTGAAGCCACTGTTCACCATTGCTTCCCCAGGGCCTTGGCCTCAGAGAGTGGGCATTTAACTCTATAATAGCACAACCCACCCTAAGCCCCAATTCTTTTATCCTGAACTATTTTCCCATATGAATGATCCCATTTCCTAGAAAATTCTGGCCTCAGAGTCTCACGTTTCCCTATCATTTTGCTAAGTAAATCACAAGGCTTCCAAATGCTGCACAGAAACAGGAGCCTGATATGGCTGTCTCCTGAGAGGCTCTGCCAGTACCTGGCAAATACAGAGGGCAATGCTCTCAGCCAACCATCGGACTGAGCACAGAGTCCCCAATGGAGGAGCTAGAGAAAGGACCCAAGATGCTGAAGGGGTTTGCAGCCCCATAGGAGGAACAACAATATGAATCAACCAGTACCCCCATAGCTCCCAACCAAAGAGTACACATAGAGGAACCCATCGTTCCAGCCACATATGTAGCAGAGGATGACCTTGTCAGACATCAGTGAGAGGAGAGGCCCTTGGTCCTGTAAAGACTCGATGCTCCAGTGTAGGGGGATGCCAGGACAGGGAGGCAGGAGTGGTTGTGTTAGGGAGCAAGGGGAAGAGGGATGGGCTAGGGGGTTTTTGGAGGGGAAACAAGGAAAGGGGATAACATTTGAAATGTAAATAAAGAAAATATCTAATAATTTTTTAAAAAGCTGAATAAACAAAATTCAAAAGCAAGATGCCCCCAGCTGAACTGGCCCTCAAGATTCTCAGATGTGAGGCATGACTGCCTCTTTGGGTCTGGAGCACATGTACTGGCCCCTCCTCCAGCTGTCTGCCTTAGTCCTTCTCCAGCCTCATAGAGTAGCCAGACCACTTCTCTACACTGAGAGTACTAATGCTGCTTTAGTGCATTAACACTGCTTACTAATATGGTGAACAGCAGGAATGGAATTCTCTTCATTCAGAGGCTAAGATATCAGATGCAGGCAGATTCAACACCTGGTGAGGGCTGCTTTTGAGTCATGGTTGGCACCATCTACCATATCCTTCCTTGAAAAGAAAAGATGAAGTAACTCTTTATATCTGGTTCACATCCTGACAGCTTCCAAGAGACCTCAGTAATCACTTTAGTGGTGAGAGTTTCAACTTCTTAATTTAAAGACAAAAACATTCAGACTGTAACACTACATCCCCAATAGAGAAGCAATGTTCCTCATAGTATAATACGGAGAAAAAGTGAGATGATGCCGGTTACCATAAAGTTGTATGACTTGTTGGTCTCTACATCTGAATGAGAGTCATGAGTCCTCATCAAGTCCTTTATTAGCAACATATTATCCACATGCTCTCTTGCAATTCTATAGCAGCAGTACTCTCAAACCTGCATTTTATTCTAACAAAATGGTACACTTTGTTTTGTGATGCTAGTTATTAATCACAAGCACTGTGTTGTACAACAGATTCCTAGAATATATTCATCCTGCACAGGAGAAAGTTTAGTCATTGAGAAATATCTATTGTTGTCCCGTAACCACAGCCAAAAAGCTCTAAGATGTTCGACTCATCTTCCCATCTTTGTTCAGTGACATTGCATTAGTAGCACAGACTCTGTGGTGGTATGATTATAATCACACCATGGGAATCAGTAACACTACAAATGAGACTGTCTGAAGTGTGAAATCCCTATGCCCCTCACACACCTGTCAGGTCTATCTATAGTTTCTTGGTTATTCTTGACTTTTGATTTTCAATGTAGGCAATTATCTGCTTCCATCTCTTATCTCTATCTTCTTCTGATAAATGCACTATTTAATTAAAAATAAAATAGTGGGTATCTTTCTAGATTCATTTAGTACATGCAGAGCTATTTTTTTTATTCTTTTTTTTTTATTTTTTTAATTTACATTCCAAATCACTTCCCCTTTCCCGTTTCCTCCCTCCCCGAAAGTCCCATAAGCCCCCTTCCCTCCCTCTTTTCTCCATTCAGCCCCCTCTCGTTACTCTGTCCTGGCATTCCCCTACATCCAGTCTTTCCAGGACCAGGGGTCTCTCCTTCCATCTTTTTAGAAATCTATTGATATGCGGATTGTGTCTAGGGTATTCCGAGATTCTGGGTCAATATCCCCTTATCAGTGACTGCATACCATGTGTGTTCTTTTCTGATTGGGTTACTTCACTAAGGATGAAATTTTCAAGTTCTGACCATTTGCCTAGGAATTTCGTGAATTCATTGTTTTTAATTGCAGAGTAGTATTCCATTGTGTAGATATACCACATCTTCTGAATCCATTCCTCCGTTGAGGGACATCTGGGTTCTTTCCAGCTTCTGGCTATTATAAATAAGGCTGCTATGAACATAGTGGAGCATGTGTCCTTATTGCATGCAGGTAAAGTCTCTGGGTATATGCCCAGGAGTGGTATAGCCAGATCCTCCGGGAGTGTCATGCCCAGTTTTCTGAGGAACCGCCAGACTGCTTTCCAGAGTGGTTGTACCAGCCTGCAATTCCACCAGCAGTGGAGGAGTGTTCCTCTTTCTCCACATCCTCGCCAACAACTGCTGTCTCCTGTGTTTTTGATCTTAGCCATCCTGACTGGTGTGAGATGGAATCTCAGGGTTGTTTTGATTTGCATTTCCCTAATGACTAAGGATGATGAACATCTCTTTAGGTGCTTCTCAGCCATTAGATATTCTTCAGGTGGGAACTCTTTGTGTAGCTCTGTACCCCATTTTTTAATAGGGTTACTTGCCTCTCTGGAGTTTAACTTCTTGAGTTCTTTGTATATCTTGGATATTAGCCCTCTGTTGTATGTAAGGTTGGTAAAGATCATTTTCCAGTTAGTTGGTTGCCGCTTTGTCTTTTTGACAGTGTCTTTTGCCTTGCAAAAACTTTGTAATTTAATGAGGTCCCATTTGTCTATTCTTGATCTTAGAGCATAAGCTATTGGAGTTCTGTTCAGGAAATTCTCCCCTGTGCCCATATGTTCAAGGTTCTTCCCTAGTTTCCCTTCTATTAGTTTCAGTGTGTCTGGTTTTATGTGGAGATCTTTGATCCACTTAGAATTGAGCTTAGTGCAAGGAGATAAGGATGGGTCAATTTGCATTCTTCTGCATGTTGACCTCCAGCTGAGCCAGCACCATTTGTTGAAAAGGCTATCTTTTTTCCACTGGATGGTTTTAGCTCCTTTGTCAAAGATCAAGTGACCATAGGAGTGTGGATTCATTTCTGGGTCTTCAATTCTGTTCCATTGATCTACATGTCTGTTACTGTACCAATACCATGCAGTTTTTAACACTATTGCTCTGTAGTACAGCTTGAGGTCCGGGATTCTGATTCCCCCAGAGGTTCTTTTACTCTTGAGAATAGTTTTAGCTATTCTGGGTTTTCTGTTATTCCAGATGAATTTTTGAATTGCTCTTTCTAACTCTATGAAGAATTGAGTTGGGATTTTGATGGGGATTGCATTGAATCTGTGTATTACTTTTGGTAAGATGCTCATTTTTACTATATTAATCCTGCCAATCCATGAGCATGGCAGATTTTTCCATCTTCTGAGGTCTTCTTCAATTTCTTTCTTCAGAGACTTGAAGTTCTTGTCATACAGATCTTTCACTTGTTTGGTTAGAGTCACGCCAAGATACTTAATATGGTTTGTGTATATCGTGAAGGGTATTATTTCTCTTACTTCTTTCTCAGCCTGCTTATCCTTTGAGTATAGGAAGGCTTCTGACTTGCTTGAGTTGATTTTATATCCGGCCACTTTGCCGAAGTCGTTTATCAGCTGTAGGAGTTCTCTGGTGGAGTTCTTTGGGTCGCTTATGTATACTATCATATCGTCTGCAAATAGTGATAGTTTGACTTCTTCCTTTCCAATTTGTATCCCTTTGACCTCTTTTTGTTGTCTAATTGCTCTAGCTAGAACTTCAAGTACTATATAGAAAAGATATGGAGAGAGAGGGCAGCCTTGTCTAGTCCCTGATTTTAGTGGGATTGCTTCAAGTTTCTCTCCATTTAGATTGATGCTGGCTACCGGTTTGCTGTAAATTGCTTTTACTATGTTTAGATATGGGCCTTGAATTCCTGATCTTTCCAAGACCTTTAGCATGAAAGGATGCTGAATTTTGTCAAATGCTTTCTCAGCATCTAATGAGATGACCATGTGGTTTTTACTTTGAGATTGTTTATGTAGTGGATTACGTTGATGGATTTCCTTATATTGAACCATCCCTGCATCCCTGGGATGAAGCCTACTTGATCGTGGTGAATGATCGTTTTGATGTGTTCTTGGATTCGGTTGGCAAGAATTTTATTGAGTATTTTTGCATCGATATTCATAAGAGAGATTGGCCTGAGATTCTCTTTCTTTGTCGGATCTTTGTGTGCTTTTGGTATTAGTGTAATTGTGGCTTCATAGAACGAGTTGGGTAGTGTTCCTTCTGTTTCTATTTTGTGGAACAGTTTGAAGAGTATTGGTGTTAGGTCTTCTTTGAAGGTCTGATAGAATTCTGCACTAAAACCATCTGGACCTGTGCTGTTTTTGGTTGGAAGACTTCCAATGACAACTTCTATTTCTTCAGGGGTTATAGGACGGTTTAGATGGTCTATTTGATCCTGATTTAATTTTGGTACTTGGTGTCTGTCAAGGAAATTGTCCATTTCCTCAAGATTTTCTAGTTGTGTTGAATACAGGTTTTTGTAGTAGGATCTGATGATTTTTTGAATTTCCTCAGTTTCTGTTGTTATCTCTCCCTTTTCGTTTCTGATTTTATTAATTTGGATACTATCTCTGTGCTCTCTGGTTAGTCTGGCTAAGGGCTTATCTATCTTGTTAATTTTCTCAAAGAACCAACTCCTCGTTTTGTTGATTCTTTGTATGGTTTTATTTGTTT
Source organism: Tokudaia tokunoshimensis (assembly GCA_036184795.1). NCBI lineage: Eukaryota > Metazoa > Chordata > Mammalia > Rodentia > Muridae > Tokudaia > Tokudaia tokunoshimensis. Next base: position 332,867 of record BTHU01000020.1, on the reverse strand, counting down.
CTACTTGATTGATTTCAGCCCTGAGTTTGATGATTTCCTGCCTTCTACTCCTCTTTGGTGTATTTGCTTCTTTTTTTTCCAGGGCTTTCAGGTGTGCCATTAAGCTGTTAGTGTATGCTGTCTCCCGTTTCTTTTTGGCGGCACTCAGGGCTATGAATTTTCCTCTTAGCACTGCTTTCATTGTGTCCCATAAATTAGGGTATGTTGTGCCTTCATTTTCATTAACTTTCAAAAAGTCTTTGATTTCTTTCTTTATTTCCACCTTGACCAAGTTATCATTGAGTAGAGCATTGTTCAGCCTCCATGTGTACGTGGGTTTTCTTTTGTTTTTGTTGCCATTGAAGACCACCCTTATTCCATAGTGATCTGATAGGAGGCATGGGATTATTTCTATCTTCTTGTATCTGTTGAGGTCTGATTTGTGACCAATTATATGGTCAATTTTGGAGAAGGTACCATGAGGAGCTGAGAAGAAGGTGTATTCTTTAGCTCTAGGATGAAATGTTCTATATATATATCAGTTAGTTCCATTTGGTCCAAGGCTTTAATTAGATTCACTGTGTCCCTGTTTAGTTTCTGCTTTCCTGAACGATCCATTTCAGAGAGCGGGGTGTTGAAGTCACCCACTATTATTGTGTGCGGTGCGATGTGTGCTTTGAGTTTTAGTAAAGTTTCTTTTACGAATGAGGGTGCCCTTGCATTTGGAGCATAGATATTCAGAATTGAGAGTTCTTGATGGTGGATTTTTCCCTTGATCAGTATGTAGTGTCCTTCTGTGTCTTTTTTGATGACTTTAGGTTGAAAATCAATTTTATCCGATATTAGGATGGCTATTCCACCTCGTTTCTTGGGGCCATTTGCTTGTAAAATTGTTTTCCAGCCTTTTACTGTGAGGTAGTGTTTGTCTTTGACACTGAGGTGCGTTTCCTGCATGCAGCAAAATGCTGGGTCCTGTTTACGTATCCAGTCTGCTAGTCTATGTCTTTTAATTGGGGAATTGAGACCATTGATATTAAGAGAGATTAAGGCCTAGTGATTATTGCCATCTGCCATTCTTGACGCTATCTTTATGTTTGAGTGGTTATCTACTTTTGGGTTTGATTCAAGAAGGTTATTATCTCATTTTTTCCAGGGTGTTGTTTCTCTCCCTGTATTGGAGGTTTCCACCTATTATCCGTTGCAGGGCTGGATTTGTGGAAAGATATTGTGAAAATTTGGTTTTATCATGGAATATCTTGGTCTCTCCATCTATGGTGATTGAGAGTTTTGCTGGGTATAGTAGTCTAGGCTGGCATTTGTGCTGTCTTAGTGTCTGCATGAGATCTGCCCAGGATCTTCTGGCTTTCATAGTCTCTGGTGAGAAGTCTGATGTGATTCGGATAGGTCTTCCTTTGTATGTTACTTGGCCCTTTTCTCTTACTGCTTTTAGTATTCTTTCTTTGTTTAGAACATTCGGTGTTTTGATTATTATGTGACGGGAGGTATTTCTGTTCTGGTCCAGTCTGTTTGGAGTTCTGTAGGCTTCTTGTACGTTCATCGGCATCTCTCTCTTTAAGTTAGGGAAGTTTTCCTCCATAATTTTGTTGAAGATGTTTACTGGCCCTTTAAGTTGCAAATCTTCACTCTCATCTATACCTATAATCCTTAGGTTTGGTCTTCTCATTGTGTCCTGGATTTCCTGGATGTTTTGGGTTACACGTTTTTTGCATTTTGCATTTTCTTTGACTGTTGAGTCGATGCTTTCTATGGAATCTTCAGCACCTGAGATTCTTTCTTCCATCTCTTGTATTCTATTGTTGATGTTTGCATCTATGACTCCTGATTTCTTCCCAAGGTTTTCTATCTCCAAAGTTGTCTCCCTTTGTGATTTCTTAGTTGTTTCTACTTCCTTTTTTAGTTCCTGGATGGATTTGCTGAGATCCTTCACTTGTTTGTTTGTATTTTCCTGTATTTCTTTAAGGTATTTTTGCATTACCTCTTTCAGGATTTCTTCCTGATGACCCACGTTCTCCTGCATTTCTCTGAGCGATTTTTGTGTTTCCTCCTCATGGGATTCCATCTGTTGATCCATCGTCTCCTGCATTTCTTTAAGCAGTTCTCATGTTTCCTTTGTAAGGGCATCTAACCGTTGATTCATTTCTTTAAGCAATTTTTGTGTTGCCTCCTTATGGGCATCCATCTGTTGACCCATATTCTTCTGCATTTCTTTATGCCAATTTTGTGATTCCTTTGTGAGTGCATCTACCCGTTGATTCATCTCGTTAAGCGATTTTTTGTGTTGTCTCCTTGTGCGCCTCCATCTTTTGATCCATGTTCTCCCGCATTTCTCTAAGCGATTTTTGTGTTTCCTTTGTAAGGGCTTCTAACCGTTGATTCATGGTCTCCTGTAACTCTTTATGAGATTTATTTGTGTCCTTCTTGTGATCCTATAATAGGATCATGAGAAGTGATTTTAAATCCAGATCTTGTCTTTCGGGTGTGGTGGGGTATCCAGGACTTGCTGCTGTTGGAGAGTTGGGTTCGGATGGTCCCACATTACTTTGATCTCTGTTAGTAACATTCCTACGTTTGCCTTTTGCCATCTGGATACCTCTGGTGTTAGTTGGTCCTGCTGCCACTGGCTGTTGGTTGGACCTCCTGTGAGCCTGCAAAGCTATTTCTGCCCCCCCTGGATTACCAGGATTCCCCTGGCACCGATTTCTGGGGCCTGCCTGCTCCTGAGTGACTTTGGAGCCCTAATGTGCCTTGCCCCAAGTGATCTTATATTGGGGAGGCCTTGCACATCTAAAGGCTCAGCCTAGTGGATTCCTGGAGCAGAGGTCGCCAAAGGGAGGCTGGTAGGCTCCTGCCCTGTGCAGGGGTGTGTGATCTCTCCTGGGGGGGGGAGGGGGCGTCCCTCTGCCAGGCAGAAGTCCCACAGCAGAGCTGGCGAGCTGGTTACTGCAGATCAGCCCAGCACTTGGGAGCCGCATACACACAAGCCGCCCGAGACCCAAGCGATATTATGCCTGTCTGTCTCAGAACCTGGCTGTCCCAACCTCCCAGTCACTGGAGCAAAGATGGCGGAGGGCACTCTCCGTGGCGCCGCTCACCCTGCAGACGCGATGACCTGCCGATCTGGCACCCAGACGACCACAGCGCTGACCCGTTCTCGGGCACAGACCGAAGCCCCAACAGGCGGTGTCCCAAGTGATGTTATATTGGGGATAGAGAGCTTGGGGTACCTGTCTCTTCAGCGCAGTCTGCGGGAACAGAGGTCGCGGAAGGAAAGCTGGTAGGCTCCCGCCCAGTGCGGGGTCCCTCTGCCAGGCAGAAGTCCCACAGCAGAGCTGGCGCGCTGGTCACTGCAGATCAGCCCCGCACCTGGGAGCCGTACACACACAAGCCGCCCGAGACCCAAGCGACATTATGCCTGTCTGTCTCAGAACCTGGCTGTCCCAACCTCCCAGTCACTGGAGCAAAGATGGCGGAGGGCACTCTCCGTGGCGCCGCTCCTGCAGAGCTATTTTTATTTCTAATACTGCATTGTTTTTTCATTTGACAGACCATGTATTTATTTCTTACTAAATGGTATACTTTTTCCTACATTTTCCCCATCCCAATTATAATCCATAATATATAAATTCCTTTATTGATAATATTTGTTTGGTTGTATACCAACATACAAAGGATTCTAAGAGAGGCACTACTGTATCAAATGTTATGAATATTTTCATTTTATAATGTTTCACAATTGAATGGCTATGTTGTGGGTAAGCACTCACACCTTTGACGACTCATTCTTATTTGCTGTCTGTATTAGGTACATTGTCTCTATATTCTAGAAGAAACAGTACTTTTGCAGAAAAACCGTACCCTCTTTAGCTCAGAAAGATGGTCTCTGACAGGCCTCTGAAGTCATGGACTATAGACCAGAGGCCAGGTGAAGCAGAGTAACCATGAGTAACCATGTCTGGCTCAGCATTTCACTTGACCTGGAATAACAGTAACAAGAGGGGTGATCTTTCCTGAAAATATTGCTACCTTACCCTACTGACCCATGCAAAGTCAGGGGATCTCCATGATGCCAACCTTACCGTCTGAAGAACAGAAGCTGTGACCTGTCACCCAGACACTTGTGCAGTGAAGAAGAAAAGATGTGATCCAGAGCTTTCTTCCCTGGAGAAAATTGTTAGCATTCATTCTGTGTGTGGTTTTTACAGGTCACAGAGATTTGTGATGGCATGAGACATGTCATTTCTTTGGGACCTTTCAAGTTCACAGCACCAATCGTTAGACTTGATGCATCCTTTCATGTGCATTAGCTCATTTAATCCCCATTTTCCAGAGGAGTTCATGGAGGCTCGATGAGGTTGATTGGTTTCACGAGTTAACAGAGCCAGTAAATGACAGAGCCCAGGGCTTAAGCCTTCCTTATAAGCTCTTAGCCTGCCAGTGCATAGTAATGGTTCATAGAGCAGTTATATAGCGCTGGGAATTTGTCCAGCCCGATTCCCCAATAAACTAGGTTAGCTAGCTATGAACTAATGTCCTTAATAACATTGCACCATCTCCCAGATAGAACAGTACCTGCCTCTGTGGCTACATATGAGAATCACCTAAAAAGTCTTAAATCATAACCTCTAATTTGTAAACCCCTTGGTAGTACATAGCAGGTGATTCCTGTTTACTAAACACAGCTGGACACCCTTCATTCCAGAACTCATTCTTTCCATCTTACACATTTCTTTATTACCTACACCCTTGTGGTTTGAATGAAAATGCCCCCTATAGACTCAGATATTTGAATACTTGGTTTCCTGATAGTGATGCAATTTGAGCTGGCTTAGGAGGTGTGGCCTTGCTGGAGGAAGTATGTCACCAAGGGACCAGATTTGAGATTTTTTAAAAAAAAAAAAATTTAAGCTGTCCCCAGTGCTTTTCCTCTGCTTTGTGCTTGTGGTTCAAGATGTGACCTTGTAGCATACAGTTTCTGCCACCATGCCTAGCTTGCTGCCATGCTTCCCTACCATGGCAGATTCTTATCACTCTGGAACCCTAACCCAAAATCCTTCCTTCTCTAAGTTGCCTTGGCCAATGGTGTTTTATCACAGTGATAAAAGTATCTAATACAGCCCCCCCCCTTTTTTTTTGCAATCACTGGGTTCTTGGGCCTCATAGTAACTTGACTTTTGTAGACACACATTCTCAGAGATGAAGTGATAAATAAGAGTACAGAGTATCTATCACATTGCAAAGACTCTGGAGACACTTCAGCAGAAAGAGAAGCCTGGACACAGACCGCTGAGACTGTAAAGAAAAACATGTAGTTAACAAGTGATTCTAATGTGTAAGTGGAGAAAACCTACAGGCTATATAGGAGGAAACCAGCAGAATGCAGTTCCATCCCTGTTGTTACCAACCCATTCTCCTGTGCTTATCATGGCTCAAAGAAACCAATTTAAAATGCCAGTGACTTAACAAAGAACAGAAGACCAGTCTCAGGCTCTATCAGTCACCTTGTGTGTTGTTCCCTGTCTTCCTCCATTATACTTTAAAGAGCCATCCTTGGGCCCTGAGCCATCTCCTCACAGCTGCTTCAAACCACAATAGGACAGATGTATTTGAATCAGAATAGCAGATCCTGAATTGGTTAGTGAGGCCCTGAGGGACTGCTGCAAGTGAAAGGAATCTCAGCAAAGGCAATTATCCAAGAGAAATACCCTATCTCAGCCTTCAAGGCATGCTTTGCTTACTTAACCCTTGTTTATTACACCCAATCTAGTGGACATAGACTGAACTATTTGCTGATCCCAATGAAGGCAACCAAAGAAATAGGAAAGAGAGCCAGTCTTCCTGAAGCCCAGGATCAAACTGGGGTGGCTAGGACATCACACTATAAAACCATTTCGAGTCCTGCATATCCAAAGATGTAGGATCTACATAGCACAGGTAAGCAACAGGATATTTAAGAGGAGTTCCAGTGAGGATCCAGTATTGGCACTGTAACAGAAGTATTGGCACTGTCTCAATGACTCATTGCAGTGAACATTTTCAAGTAGAGCTGTTTGGATAAAAGATTGTACTGTGTAACACACTGCTGCTTCCATGGTGAGATGTTTGGGGTTTTTTTGTTGTTGTTTTTGTTTTTGTTTTGTTTTGTTTTGAGGGTAGGTTGCAAGGGTAGAAGGCAGATGCAAAGGGTTAGGGAGGTGAGTGAGATTGGGGTACGCAATATGAGATCCACAAAGAATCAATAAAAAGTTAAGACAACAACAACAACAACTATTCACCACTACTCTCCGAGTCAATTTTTGTCTCTTAGTAAATATCTGACTGTCTACAATAAGGTGTGACCAAAATTTCTGGGTTTGTGTCCTCCTAAAACCAAGATGAGTTTTGCATTTTTAGATTGCTAATGGGAAAAGCAAAGAATCTATTTTGTGACAGATCGAAGTTATATGAAACTCAAGTCTCAGTGTCCATTAATAAGACTCCTGACACACCATTGACTCTGTTTGCCCAAGGCAGAACTTGAGAAGTGCCATCAGAAATCTTGTAGTTTCTAAAGCCAAAAGCATCTACTCTCTAGCTCCTTAAGAACAAGATTGTCTACCAACAACAGTTTAGAGCAGAACAGAATGTTGTGTGTCAGGGATCTGTCAGAACTGAGTTAAGATCCTGTCTGTGCCACTAATCTTCCCCCATCTGATAAATGGGAATAAACCAAGTAATAATAGGCTTCTTGGAGGTCTAACTAAGGTGCCATAAATGTAACATAAAACCCACAGATGTAGAACCATTATTGATGCTCAGTAAATATCAGGCACCTCCATCCCACTATTTATATTCGGTTTCCTTATGGAGGCACCAAAAGAATGAAAGAGCAAGGGACTAATGGTACACTTGATTGAAGAGATACACAAGATACAGTAGAAAGGAATGAGAATGGTATATTCAGTTTGGTCTTAAAGCATCTGCTATCACAGACTCCCCACATAGCCTTGTATTATCTTCTGTGTACATTATGTCCTGGCAAATGGATACCCATCAGTCAATATCTTTGAATGAGAATATACATTTTCACCCCTAAGCTCCCTAAGAGTTGGTGCACCCATCAAATCCTGTTCTGTGGACATGATAAATATATTGTCATGTAAACTTGGATTTCTTGGCCTATGTGATCTAAAAATGCAGATCATGAGGAATCAAGTAGCACAAATTCCTCTCAACAACCAGAGATCTCAGGCCTGCAAGATCTTTTTGCAACACAAAAGAGGAAAATGTATAAAACCTAAGTAAGCCTACAGGCATTTACAGTGGACACTGGCATTTAAAAACCCAGATGTCTTTCAGGTCTGTCCTATTGATCTGATAAACAGGAAATGCTGGCAAGCTCTCAAAATGGGATGAATAAGAGAAAAGTTCCAATGTGATAATGTGACTTAGAGACAGGATCCAGCAGGTAAGGAGCAGCTGAGTGGTACAGATCTTTGGGGAAGGAGACACAAGGATGGTTGAAAGAAAGATGGGCAGAGAAGCCTATGAATATAAAGTCTAGCTATAGGTGCTGGTATGGCTGGGCGGTTACATGATGGGAAGACTGTGGGCAAGAAGGAACCTTCATATCAGATGTGAGAGACCACCAGAGACCAAATGAAAATGTGTCTTCTGACCTCCTTTAGCTTATACCATGCCTATTTGAATGAAGCCTCTGACTTTTCAGTCTGATTTCAAAATTTATTTCTATCTTTCACATTTTCTGGATATATTTTAGAGTGTCTTTTTGGGTGGTAAGACAATGACATGCCATTCCCATTGCAGCTAATAACCAGTCCAGAGATTCTTTTGTACTAACTTTACATTAAGTAGAGTGTGTTGCCTTAGCCACTGATGAGTTAAGGTTGTCCACCCGCCTTCACATAAATATGAAGGTTCATCTTCATTATCAACTTGACAGAATATAGAGTCACCTGAAAAAATAAACCTCTGAGTGTATCTGTGAGGATGTTTTCAGAAGGGTTGATAAAAGAGGGAAGACTCACTGTACCTATAGGCAGCACATGTCAAAGAGCTGGGGATACAGAAAAAATAAGAAGGAAAAAGCAAGCTGGGCATGAACATCATTTCTCCCTCTCCTCTCCTCTCCTCTCCTCTCCTCTCCTCTCCTCTCCTCTCCTCTCCTCTCCTCTCCTTTCCTCTCCTTGCCTCCCCTCCCCTCCCCTTCTCCTCCTCCTCCTCCTTCTTCTTCCTTCTTCTTCTTCCTCCTCCTCCTCCTCCTCCTTCTTCTTCTTCTTCTTCTTCTTCTTCCTCGTCCTCCTCCTCCTCCTCCTCCTCCTTCTTCTTTCTTCTTCTTCTTCTTCTTCTTCTTCTTCTTCTTCTTCTTCTTCTCTCTCTCTCTCTCTCTCTCTCTCTCTCTCTCTCTCTCTCTCTCGTTTCAGGAAGGAAAAAAAACCTTAAGCAAAAAGTTTGTCATGAATTCATTGTTTTTAATAGCTGAGTAGTACTCCATTGTGTAAATATACCACATTTTTCTGTATCCATTCGTCTGTTGAAGGAAATCTGGGTTCTTTCCAGCTTCTGGCTATTATAAATAAAGCTGCTATGAACATAGTGGAGCATGTGTCCTTATTACATGTTGGAGCATCTTCTTGGTATATGCCCAGGAGTGGTATAGCAGGGTCCTCAGATAGTACTATGTCTAATTTTCTGAGGAACTGCCAAACTGATTTCCAGAGTGGTTGTGTAAGAGTCCCACTCAATAAGGCCACAGAGACCGGAATCGCTGCAATCCGCAAGAGGTTTATTGTTCCAATGTACATTGGGATCCCCCAGCACACAGGCAAGAGGAAACCCTGAGCTCACAAAGCATACACTTTTTATAAACATTTTGGCGGGGAGTTCAGTGGTCGCCTGAGTTGGACGACTGCAATTGGTTACCCTGAGCAACATTTAAAATTATTGGTCAACTCAAATGGGGAGGTTGTCTCCACCATTTGGCCCTGTCCTGCCCACCTTGTGGTATTTGTGGTATTTCCTGGCATTGTCAGTTCCCTCTCTGTCCTCACTCTAGGCAGGGTAGTTCTCTGTTTAGGCCATTTCCTTATCTGTCCTCCCCCAGGCAGTCCTGGGTAGAATGGAAAGTCCCAGTCTGGCTGTGAGCCCCCATCTTTGGTTGTGGGGAGCTGGCCTGCTTTTTCTGACAGGGTTCTCACAGTTGTACCAGCTTGCAATCCCTCTAGCAATGGAGGAGTGTTCCTCTTTCTCCACATCCTATCCAGCATTTGCTGTCCCCTGAGTTTTTGATCTTAGCCATTCTGACTGGTGTGAGGTGGGATCTCAGGGTTGTTTTGATTTACATTTCCCTGATTCCTAAGGATATTGAACATTTCTTTAGGTAGTTCACGGCCATTGAGTTTCCTCAGTTATGAATTCTCTATTTAACTCTGTACCCCATTTTTAATAGGGTTATTTGGATCTCTGGAGTCTAACTTCTTCTTCTTCTTCTTTTTTTTTGGTTTTTCAAGACAGGGTTTCTCTGTATAGCCCTGGCTGTCCTGGAACTTGCTCTGTAAACCAGGCTGGCCTCGAACTAAGAAATCCGCCTGCCTCTGCCTCCTAAGTGCTAGGATTTTTTTTTTTTAATTTTATTTTATTTTCTAAGTTTTTTTTTTATTTACATTCAAAATCATTTCCCCTTTCCCATTTCCTCCCTCCCCGAAAGTCCCATAAGCCCCCTTCCCTCCCTCTTTTCCCCATTCAACCCCCTCTCGTGCGCCACCACCGCCGGCTCTGGAGTCTAACTTCTTGAGTTCTTTGTATACATTGGATATTAGCCCTCTATCAGATGTAGGATTGGTAAAGATCTTTTCTTAATCTGTTGGTTGCCATTTTGTCCTATTGACAGCATCCTTTGAAGCATCCTTACAGAAGCTTTGCAGCTTTATTAGGTCCTATTTCTTGTTCTTAGAGCATAAGCCATTGGCGTTCTATTTAGGAAGTTTTCCCCTGTGCCTATGTGTTCAAGGTTCTTCCCCACTTTCTCCTCTATAAGCTTCAGTGTATCTGATTTTATGTGAAGGTCCTTGATCCACTTGGACTTGAGCTTTGTACAGGAAGATAAGACTGTGTCGATTTGCATTTTTCTACATGTTGACCTCCAGTTGATCCAGCACCATTTGTTTAAAATGCTGTCTTTTTTCCACTGGATATTTTTAGCTCCTTTGTCAAAGATCAAGTGACCGTAGGTGTGTGGCTTCATTTCTTGGACTTCAATTCTATTCCATTGATCTTCTTGCCTGTCTCTGTACCAGTACCATACAGTTTTTATCAGTATTGCTCTGTAGTAGAGCTTGAGGTCAGGGATGGTGATTCACCCAAAAGTTCTTTTGTTGTGGAGAATAGTTTTTGCTATCCTGGGTTTTTTGTTATTCCAAATGAATTTGCAGATTGTTTTTTCTACGTCTATGAAGAATTGATTTGGAATTTTGATGGGTATTGCACTGAATCTATAGATTGCTTTTGGCAAGATAGCCATTTTTACTATATTAATCCCACCAATCCATGGGCATGGGAGATCTTTCCATCCTCTGAGAACATTCTCGATTTCTTTCTTCAGAGGCTTGAAGTTCTTATCATACAGATCTTTCACTTGCTTGGTTAGAATCATATCAAGGTATGTAATATTATTTGTGACTATTGTGAAGGGTGTCATTTCCCTAATTTCTTTCTCAGCTTGTTTAACCTTTGAGTAGAGGGAGGCTACTGATTTGTTGGAGTTAATTTTATATCCAGCCACTTTGCTGAAGTTGTTTTTCAGCTTTAGGAGTTCTCTGGTGGAATTTTTGGGGTCACTTAAGTATATGATCATATCATCTGCAAATAGTGATATTTTGACTTCTTCCTTTCCAATTCAGCCTTGTCTGGTCCCCGATTTTAGTGGGATTGCTTCAAGTTTTTCTCCACTTAGTTTGATGTTGGCTACTGATTTGCTGTATATTGCTTTCATTATGTTTAGGTATGGGCTTTGAATTCCTGATCTCTCCAAGACTTTTAACATGAAGGGATGCTGAATTTTGTCAAATGCTTTTTTAACATCTAATGAAATGATCACATGTTTTTTTTTTCTTTTAGTTTGTTTATGTAGTAGATTACATTGATGGATTTCCACATATTGAACCATCCCTGCATCCCTGGAATGAAGCCTACTTGATCGTGGTGAATTATCATTTTAATGTATTCTTGGATTCGGTTGGCAAGAATTTGATTATTTTTGCATCGATGTTCATAAGGGAAATTAGTCTGAAGTTCTCTTTCCTTGTTTGGTCTTCGTTTGGTTTAGGCATAAGTGTTATTATGGCTTCGTAGAATGAATTGGGTAGTGTTCCTTGTGTGTGGAATAGTTTGAAGAGTATCAGTATTCAGTCTTCTTTGAAGATCTGATAGAATTCCCCACTAAACCCATCTGGTCCTGGGCTTTTTTTGTTTGGGAGACTGTTAATGACTGTTTCTATTTCCTCAGAACTTATGGTTTATCTGATCCTGTTTTAACATTGGCACCTGGTATGTGTCTAGAAAATTGTCTATTTAACCCAGATTTTCCAATTTTGTTGAGTATAAGCTTTTGTAGTTAGAATCTGATGATTTTTTGAATTTCCACAGTTTCTGGGTATATACCCAGAAGATGCTCCAACATGTAATAAGGACACATGCTCCACTATGTTCATAGCAGCCTTATTTATAATAGCCAGAAGCTGGAAAGAACCCAAATATCCTTCAACAGATGAATGGATACAGAAAATGTGGTATATTTACACTGTGGAGTACTACTCAGCTATTAAAAACAATGAATTCATGAAATTCTTAGGCAAATGGATAGAACTAGAAAGAGTCATCCTGAGTGAGGTAACCCAATCACAAAAGAACACACATGGTATGCACTCACTGATAAGTTGATATTACCCCAAAAGCTCAGAATAAATGAGATACAACTCACAGACCACACAAAGCTCAAGAAGAAAGAAGACCAAAGTGGGTGTGCTTCGGTTTTTCTGAGAAAGGGAACAAAATATTCACTGAAGGAAAGCCCACCCAGAGACTGTCCTACTTGGGGATTCATCCTATAAACAGTCATCAAACCCTGACACTATTATGGATGTCAAGAAGTGCTTGCTGAACGGAACCTGTTATGGTTGTCTCCTGAGGGGCCCTGCCAGAGCCTTACAGATACAGAGGCAGATGCTAGCAGCCAACCATTGGACTGAGTGTGGGGGTTCCCAGTGGAGGAGTTGAAGGGAAGATTGGAGGAGCTGAAGGGGTTTGCAGCCCCATGGGAAGAATGATGATGTTGGCCAACCAGACCCCCCCCCCAGGGCTCCCAGTGACTAAGCCATCAACCAAGGGGTGCACGTTGTTCTAGCTGCAAGTGTGGCAGAGAAATACCTTGTTGGACAGCAATGGGAGGAGAGGTCCTTGGTCCTATGAAGGCTGGATAGATACCCCAGCATGGGGAAATTGAGGGGAGGTTGGTGGGAGTGGGTTGGGTGGAGGGGCATCTTCTTGGAGGCAGGGGGTGGGAGGATAGGTTGGGGGTTTTCTGGGACGGGGGAAACTGGGAAAGGGTATAACATTTGAAATGTAAATGAGAATATTTTCAATAAAATAATTTTTAAAACAAGTTTGTCATGGCATGCTTTAAATTTTATAATAGAAAGTGAGTTCCAGGTAAACTCAGCAGGGATCTTAAATTGAGTCGTTTTTAATAAACTTACCTTTATTATTGTGTCAGGCTTCTAATGAAACCCCCAGTGCTTCAAAGCAGAGGGGAGAAAAGCCATGATTTGATTATAAGGGCTGCTTTCATAAACATTTCAAGGAAGAGAGCATACAAATGCTCTCAGAGCTTCCCTCCAGCATGTTTAATGCCCACAGGCACTTTCATTTGTCTGACCATCAAAGCCACAAGAACCACCAAAGGACTAAGGAACAACTCATCCTAACGTGGTGATGGTGAGCTGAGGAAGTGTAGATGGAAGAAACAACAACTTTCAAATTCCTGGTAAATAAGCACCTTTGCAACTCACTATACATATGTTATGTCAAATATTTTTTATTACCCTGTCTTCTCAACTTGTTTAACCGTGTTCCCTGAACTGACATTCTGTACTGACTAAGGGAAAATGATTTGTCCAAAGCCTGCTTTGAACTTGTCGTGTCTGTTGGAGTTATGCAGCTACTTGGGAAGGAAGCATGTGGTCTAAATTAACCAAGTCAGTCCTAAGGTGATTCTTTCATTTAGCTTAATCATGAAAGTAGGCTACAGAAAGAAACTGAGAGAAGGGAGGGAGTGGAGACCTTTCTCTTAACAAAGGTCTTGTTCATGCAGACCTATGATATTACTTGGCCTGGTATAATGATTGGTTTTCGTTATCAATGTGAGTAGATTAAGAAACACTTAGGTATTAGTTGGGCATGCCTTTGGATGTGGCAATGGGGACATTTCTGGGGAAAATTAGCTGAGCATGGAACCAGAATAGGGTAGCATGATCCAGTGAGCTGGAGTTCCAATCTGAAGAAGAAGTGAGGAACGTGAATGCCTGCTGGCCATCAGCATTCTTATTTTTCTGTTTCCTCATCTTCTGTGATATAAGCAAGTAGCCTCACACCCCTATTGCCACAGAGCCAAAAACCTTCCCCAACATAAGGAACCAACCATACCAACCTCAAACTGAACTCGTCCTAGGAAAAGGGAAATAACTATTGTACAGAGGGAGTTTACATTGTTCTTCTTGCTGGCAAGAACTAGTATGGCCCATACTTCTTGAGAGGTCCATTGGGTATACTCACATGCTGAAAGAACACAGTTATTCTAACACTTAGCATGTCATCTCTGAAACTGTCCTGATTCCAGTCTTTCTGGTCTCCAGCCAATGACCACTATCTCTTCCACAAGATCAGGCCTGCCATTATCATCACACAAGACAGTCTTCAGGAAGCCCTGCCTTATGCCCCCTGGTTTCCTGCGGATAGCCTGTGTTCTCTTCTAGTCATTTCAACACTGAAGTACTGTTCCTACAGGAGGAGCAACTTTATATTCACTGATAACACTGATAGAACCAGGCTTCCCCTGTTTACTTATGGGCATGTTTGTATAAACATGCACACGCACACACACACACACACACACACACACACACAGAGTAGCAATATGGCATGTTTGAAAGATCACTAATCATACAATATGATTAATTTTTCTACTAAGAAGATGTTTGTGAGTCTTAGTCTTCATCTGTAAAATGGGTAAATTTCATCTCCCTTGTAGATTTGCTCCAAGAATCAGAGGACACGCATGGATAGAAGTTGCCCAGTAGTCATCTATCCTTTATAGTATAGCAAAAATCAATATTAAACCCATACCAAAGCACTGTTTTAAAAGGTTTTTCTCTGTCCTCTCCCATAGACACCACATTGTTCTCTTTGCCATTTTGTGTGTGAGCTTCACTACATATTCAGTAGGTGCAGAAGGCAGCAGTCCTTTTTTTCTGACCTATAGATCAAACAGTCTACCACTGGACCAAATGGTCACAAGAGAAGACTTTATTACTTTATTCATTATTCATCTTGTGTTGGTGTCTTATGATCCTGGCATGACAACTGTGAGTAAAACCCTGTTGGTCCCACACATCCCAGGCAACTACACTGAAAGGTCCTGTCAAATTTAGGGCCACAAGCCTCTGTGCAGAACACCCTAAGGCAATGACCAGGCTCTTCACTACTGGACCCCAGCAACAAGTATGGAATGGGCAGATAATGCAGCAGCAAATGCCAGACAAAGGCCACAGTCAAGCTTTTTGGCACCACCTTCAGCCAGGCTGCTAAAGACTGAGTGTTCTCAGTGTCTGACTTGGAACACAGCATATATGTCAAAATTCAGTATGTAATTGAAATGGTCCCATTTTTATGGTACCAATAGCATTAATTTAACCAGTGTTCACTTTAAAGACTTGTCCCCACTTTGTATACATGTACATTAATTTCTATTAATTCCAGTAGGAACATGTGCATTCAGCAAGTGATAATTAGACAATTTAATAAGGAAATGTATAGTTTTCAGACCATAGTTATCAAATCATTACACACCATTTGTGATTAGAAGCCTGTTATGATCAATTAACTTATTTCTTGACAGTATAGGGTTATTCTTTATATTATTTGCTGTATTTTTTCTTGGTTTGAAATGTCATCATTATAAAATTAAGTTATATTACATAAAGTCTGTGAAACTGGGAGAACAATTGTGAATTTCTGCATTTAGTGCTAGGTTCTTGACTCAAATTCCTCGCCAAGGAGCCTACTACCAGTGCTGAACCAAGTTGGCTACCCAATCTACCAATACATAATGTTGTTTATATGTGTTGATGCTAATCTTAGACTCCATAGTTCATAGATCTACACAGTCTTCTCTAGACCTATGAGAATGTTCCTTACCGTCTTTTCTCACCATCCAGTGTTCACAGCCCCTCTTTATATTTTGGAACATTGATTCTACCTTGTTTAAATAAGTTTTTGCAATAACAGTTGATGAAATCCTTCATGTGCTCTGGACTGAAGGCTGTTTCTTTGTCACTAACTTCATATCACTGTGTTTTCCTGTTCTGTACCTCTTTATTTTCTTCTCTTCCCAAAATAAATGAGACTTTTCTACTGAATAGTTTTAGCATGCAAGTAATGGGTTTTATTATGGCATTCTCATACATATGTATCATTAAACTTTGTTTAGGGAACAATTTCTCTGGTATGGTAGAACTGATTTGCATTCACCAGGAAAAGAGGTTGCAGAGGGCAATCTTTTCTTCATGTCAGTGAATACCACATTGCTCAAATGCCCTGGAGCTAGAAGTATTTAAACCTTGTGAAAAGGCAAGCCTTATCAGTTTTCTCAGGAAGGCTATCTGGTAACATTATCAGGCTGCCACCAGAGGGCACATCATTTTTCTGATGTTGGTGAGATGAGTAGTTAATCATTTTTAACCCATGTAGAAACTGAATTTTTAAAAAAGTACAAGTTCCATGGCTTTAAATAGCATTGGTGAGGCTCAGGTCTGTATGGAATAGCAAGGAAACTTCAGCTGTGGAATGAGGCAGACCTGAATCTTCTCTACCTGCTTTTCAACTCTGAGACATGGGCCTGGGTTAGCCCCTTAGCAAACTAAGAATGATATCTGTCTAGAAAAAATATTGGAGCAATCAGGAAAATAATATTTCCAAAAAACCAGTATAAAGGAGGTGAGTAATCAGTATAATTCATCTTGCAACTCATAAATACACATCTCTATATCACTCTACTCTTCCCATTATTTCAAACTCTCTCTTCCCAGAATCTTCTGTCAATGGTGAATATACTTTCCCTCAAAACATGTACAACCAGAATAAGTAAAATGTATTATAGTCAATATGTATGTCTGACTGGGAAGAAGTCAGTTTCCTTCTGAAATCTTAGAGATATATCTAGGTGTAAACTTACATTTTTGGCTGTCTGAAGAGTGGCCCTTCTGCTGAGTCAGTCATCATGAATGGGATTGCTTTGGGAACCCAAATGTGTAGCTGTTTCTTTCACTACCTTTACTGTGTGGCCTCTCCTTAAGAATTTGGCTTTCTCTGCCCACTTAGATTGAGCTACTTATAGATAGCTGCCTGCAGTTCACTCAACTAAGCCAAAATACATGTCCTTATTAGGTTTGATTTTGAATTTTCTGGCCTTACTCCTATATTTAATAGTTTTAACTTTTTCCAAATACCAGAGTGTATTCAATATAAAACTGCTCTACAACCTGCATATATGTTCAAGTCCATCCCTGCAAAATGCACCATGAAAAGCTCCTATGAAGGAAGCAACACGCTCTTCTTAATAGTTTCTTATAAACACGAAGGCTTTAACATTTGTGATAAAGTCACACATGAGTACTTCCCTCCCTTTGATTGACACACCTACTGATTGTTGTTGGGCCAATGAAGGTTATGCTGAAGTCAGGGACACTAAGGCAAGGTTACATGGCTGGTAAGTAACTTTCAAATAATAGATGAAGATGTAATCAGAAGGGGCTGGAACGATGACTCAGAGGTTAAGAGCACTTGTTGCTCTTGAATTAGACTTCATTTTTATTCCCAGCACCCAGACAGCAGTTCACAACCTTCTGTAATTCAAACTTCAGGGGATCAGACACCCTCTTCTGTTCTCTATGGGTACCAAATGTGCATGCACAGTCATGGAGGCATTGAAGCACATAATTTAAAAAAAAAATTGGTTCTTTGTGAATTTTACATTATGCACCCTAATCCCACTCATCTTTTTATCTCATACCCGCCTCCCCAAACTCATTGTAGTAGTTGTAGTGTCTCAGTAGTATGTCCTACAGTATACCCTTTTGTCCACACTTTTTTGCTTGCAAATGTTCATTTCAATGATGAGGCCTCTGTCTTCTGCTACACTATCAATACTGGAATCTCACTGGAACTCCTCTTGGATATCCTGTTGATGCCCTGTGTCATGGAGATGCTGCAGCTTTGGATTTGTAAGACCAGCCCCTTCACATGCTCTAGTAGTTCATCAATGAGGTAGATAACTCAAAGCCCTGAATCTAGTCCTGGAAGGTATCTGAGCTATCTAGCCTGCCAGCTCTCCCACATCACACCATCTCAGTGAGCTCTCCAGCACTGCCCTGGCTAGCAGCACATCCAGTGCTGCAGCTGCAAAGGAGAAAGCCATCCCCCCTACTCTTATGCCGTCAGGGCAGGCTCACCTGTCCCTACACCAGCAGGGCCAGATCTACTGTGCTGCCCAGGTGAGGTGCAGGACCAACTCTACTGCTCTCATGACTTCAGAGTCAACTCTCCAGTTCACCACAAGTGGCTAGGGGTAAAGGGAGGGGAGAGCATCTCTCCCTTGTCCATGCCACCGCAGAGCAGACAAGTGTCAGGGCCAGTCCTCCCATAGTTACACCTTCAGGGCCAGTTCACCTGCAACTCTCACAACCAGGACCAGCTCTACTGTGCTTCCTGGGAGAGATGAGGAACCCACTCTCCTGAGTATCACAGTTAGTGAGGGACAGGGACAGCAATCCTACAATGCCCAGATGGGGGGTGGGACCAGTTTTGCATAGCCTTCAGACATCAACATGGCCCTAGGCAGCAGCCCAAGCCAGGAACATCTGCCTGTCCTTTGATGGTAGCATACCTATGCTGCTGCAGAGCCATGGATTCAGGCATGGCCCTCGGTGGCAGTACATGGCCTTAGGTGGCTTCACCAGCTACTCACATCAATCTGCTCTTCACTATTCTCCAGTTCCCAGTTCTACCTCTCTTCATTGTGCACACATCCTTCTGCTCCTCTTTCTCTTCCATCTCTGCACCACTTTGATTGTCATGGCCTGTGGGTATCTGGAGTTGTCTCAGGAGTACTGTGTCCCACTTAGGCAGTGTGGCTTTAAGCAGGGGTCATATCTGAGGCAGGTCTGCCTGCCTAGGCCTGTGCTTTGCTGGACTGGTGGTAGACTCAAACTTATTCTCCACTCAGGCCCCATGGCACCAGACTGGTGGTTGTCTCTGGCTTGTCTTGGGCTCTCTTCTCATCCCACCTGGGCCATGTGACCTGGACTAGGGTTATCTGAGGGCGGTCTTATTGCCCAGGCCTCCGACACAGGGTTAGTGACACCAGGCAGGGGCTCATTTTTTTTTTAAGCAACTAAAACTAAAATATTTAATCAAGAGTAAAGTTGTAGAAAAGCTGTTATATTTTTTTTGCCAATCCCCATGTGGCCATGGTGGGAACAGGGACATGGTTCCTGCCCCTGAGACAGGACCCCCAGTGTGAGCCTCCACAAGTGTAGATGACTGCTGTGGGCAGAGGGCTTTTGTGTGTGTGTAATAATGTACATACTTTCACATTTCTTCAAGGTATGTCCTCCCAGTTAACATTAATGCTCCATGATAATTAGAAACAGGAGTCCAGAAGTTGAGGCTGTGACAAAATGGTAAACACTGGGACCTTCAGGACAGCCCTTAAGGCTATGGGAAAGAGCTCTAAATACATTAGCTCAAAATGTATATAATTTCTCACCTATGGAAAATATAAGGATGCACTATGAATTATGAGGGGCTTCATGAACCTAAAGGAATAAAGGCAACTATACTATGAGCCAGCTTGTCAGAAAGATACAAAGGCAAACAGATTCCTGAGTTTAAGGTCAGCCTGGGACACAGCAAGGTTAGGACCAGGTGAGGTAAAAAGGGTGATTTTAGGACAGGGTTTGACCAAAGTAGATTATTGTCTGTGCTTAACAAACACAGACTTCTGAATTATTTTGCAATGTTAAGAAAAAAGTGATGCTTGCTATCTCTTAAGAACCAAAGGACTGGTGGTCAAGAGATTAAAAAAGGAAACCTAGAGTAAATTCCTGGATTGATATGGAAAATAAAAGTCTGGACCTATGTTCTGCAGGTGATGAGGTATTTTATGATAAAAAGGGACAACTCCTTGGAGAACACGCACATGCACACACGCACACATGCGCAAGCAAGCAGGACATGGACAGAGAGATTTCTTAGTATAACAAGCAGAAAACAGGTCATCAGCTTAGATTCACAATTTGATTTTGAGTCTTTTTTTTTTCTGCTCTCAGATACTCTTTCTCTCAGAAGCCCTCTCCATGCCAAGGCTGGTCCTGTCAATGTTCCTAAATAAAGCAAGTTGTGTGTATTATGCAAGGGCCACGTATTAGCTGTACTAATGATGTCATGTTTCCAGAGAAAACACTGAAGAGAAACTAGTATTTGTGAGAAATATACTTCATGTAAAGTTCCAATCAGGATCTTTTTTTATTATTACTGTGATAAAATATAAATAATAAGAATTTACTATTCTAACCCAGTAGTGCAACTAACACCACCACCTATCTCCAGAAAGTACTAAGTATTTCCCACCGACCTTAATATTCTTTCTTCTGTAGTGAGAATGTTTCAGAGATGTGGTTTAGGTTTACAATAGGTCAGTATCTGACAGAGCCTGGTGTTGAGCCCAAGATTCTTCCTCTCCAAACTATGCACCCTATATGTATGGTGAAGACTTACTTCCTTGAGATTTGGGAGGGAGAACTCATTGCTGTAGGTAATTAGGTCTTATCTCAGTACAGCAAGCTGTCCCTGAGTGGCAAGTGTGTCTAGTTCCATTTCACTGCTGTTCTTGTTCTGTCCTATACTGTTTCCTAGGAGTCATACTACTGCTTCTGGACAAGCTTCGGAAAATGAAATGGGAGCAGATGTGGAGGCTGACAGCAGAGAGGGAACTCATGGGCATGCTGTCTACCTCCTTGGCTGACCAGGTGAGTGACCAGTGACAAGGACTCTTACACCTAAGTGCCCTCCAAGTAATACATGCTGTGTTGTTAGGACAGTAAACACTGAAAAAGGAGGTTTCGTTACAGTTTAGTTTAGCTTCTTACTTTTTCTGAAACATGTTCTAAGTATATACACCAGACTGCCTTGAAGTAGCAATTAACTTGCCTCAGTTTCCCAGATTCTGAGATTTAAGGTATGTGCCACCGTGCCTGGATTAAAAGGTTCATTTTAGGTCACGTTTAGTAGGCTTTAACCCATAGTTGTTTGATCACATTGCTCTTGGTCTAATAACAAAACACTACAGAGTACATGGAGGGTCATATCTGTTCACCCCATGATAACAACACCAAAGAAGACACTGCAGCCCCACAGTCCCCCTCACATGTATTCTCCCAGTGATTTTAAAACTTTCCACTGAATTCTACCTATCAAAAGTTTAAATATCTGTAGTGGGGAAGCCAGGGAACACTTGTGACCAGCAGTTTAGCACATGGACCTTTGGGAGAATATTTGAGACCCCAAATTACAGCAGATCTGGTGCTATTTCTAAAAGAATAGTTAGTAATTGGATGGGTCTCAAGTCATCAGATCGTGCATGTACTCAGCCAAGACAATCACTGAACATTGTATACTATGACATGTAGAAAGATAGCAGAGGTAAGCAAAGGACCTGATTATTTTCTTTATTTACTTTTTTCTATATGGATGTTTGCCTGCATGTATGTCTCTGAATCTTATGTGTGCCTGATGCCTATGGAGGCCAGAAGAGAGGATCTAAAACAGAAGTTTATACTTGTGAACCTCCATGTGGGTGCTGGGAATCAAATTCAGCTTTCCTGGAAAAACAGTCAATGCTCAGAAACATTAAGCCAGGTCTCCAGCAGTAGGACCCAGGTTCTTCACCTCAGAAAGTTCACTGTTTATGAAATCAGACTCAAAAGTGAATAACAGTCTGCTATGTTAAAAGCAATCAGTACCATCTTTGCCAGCAGTGTAGAATATCCCTGTTCCCTAAGGTCCCAAAATACTACGGTGTATTTCCCCCAAATATTTCATGTACATCTGAAAAGCAGCATGTAATGTATAAACCATTACTGTGGTCTTTATCCTCGTCACCCTGGACTCAAGGGAATTCCATTTAAGCAAGAAAGACCAACTTTAACCAGACAGTCTGAAAAGGCCCTCAAACTCCAACAAACTATTAACTAATAATCTTTAAACATGTTTCTCATTTTGATTGGGAAAGGCATGGGGCCTATTTGACCTCAGAACTCAGGATCACTCCTTGTTGACCCTGTTGAGGTGTGATATAGATGCTTTCTCTGAACTTTACTTATTTATTTATTTATTTTCTATTCTTACTGAGTTCATGCCACATTTTTGATCATGATTCATGAAATTTTGTCAAATTTCCACAAAGTTTTCAAATACAGAGGAAACAAGAAAGTCTTCAGGGTTGCATCACTGGTGGTTGTTTGTTTGTTTGTTTGTGTGTAGCATCATTATTCAGTATTTCCCAAGGAACCAAAACTGATCCCCCTTCCTAAACAATAAGATATAGCATAATGAATAAGTGAAAAAAAAAAAACAGTAACTCAGGTGCTATCTAAGACCTGAAAGGGATAGTTGTCTGCTATCCTCATATTTCAAGTTGGGTAACAATGACCTGAGTGTATCCCCTAAAGCTGGGAACTATATTTCTGTGTCCAGTGAGAATAGTTTGTTCAGCCATCTTATGCCCTGAAGGCCCATAATTCACCTCCCTAAACCACCTGTCAAATAGTTGCCTAATAAGTGAGGCTTCATATTGGGCTTGGAAAGGGAGCTCAAATAAGGGGTGTGTGTGTGTGTGTGTGTGTGTGTGTGTGTGTGTGTGTGTGTGTGTGTGTGTACATATAAAGTGTGGGAGGGATCTTCCTGGACAAATGGAGTTTAAAATAAGGAGTTGTACTCTGTATGTTGTGGCCCGTAGAAATTCAAGGAACACCCATCACTAGGCTAACCAAAAGGCCCAAGAAAGAGCTGCTGGGAGTGAGGATATGTAATTTGTCTCATCCCTCAAGATGATGTGAGCCACTTGTCATCCCCTTGGTTCCTCTCCAGAAGGCTCAGGATAGCACAGGGCTCCAACCTAGGATGGGAAGGGGAAAAAAAGAGATTTACTTATTTCATGATAGTTAGCATGGGAAAGTCATTCCCTATCTGCTCTGTGTGAACTCCCTAGATGATGACCACCTAGACTCATAAGCATAAGTCAGCTAGGTTGGCCTGTGACATTCCCCTGTTCTTGCCTAAATGCCACCCCTTAGTCTCTGTAGAAAATGGGCAGGAAAACTGTTCACAGTGGAGCCATCAATCCTGTACTCAGAGCAGGATACTCAAAAGATGTCTTCCTCTAAGCTGAACTTGCCATTAGCTTCACTGCGTCTTTGGCTTTTATTCCACAGGATATTTTCAATGCTGTTATCAAACAAAATCCCTTTCTGGTGTATCAGCTTCCCTGCTTCTGGAATGTGCAGCTGTCAGACCACACCCGATCTGAGCAGTGCTACAGAGATGTGTCTGATTTAAAGGTGGGTGATGAGGTGCCATGGCAGGGTGTGGTTCAGATCTTCAACATATCCTGGTTGGGCATAGGGAAACTGGGTGTGGTAATTGGCAGGAAACAGTTGTCCGGAGTCTGTGGGAATCTGTGGGAAATGTGGTGGAAGATGTAAGGTCCCAGGAGAACAGAAAGAACATTACTTTTATCTCTGTTGGGTATTTTCTTTCACACTCTTCTTTGACTTTCTGGAAATCATAAAGCTTCCGGAGTAAAGAACCAACTTGTGTGGATTTTCCTCTTTCCATCTGATGCCGGTTGTTTTGATTCATGTCAAATCCCCAAATCTATTGATTTAATTCAAGCAAAAATATTTGTGGAGAGGCCCACTCCATGCCAGGCGCTATAGAAGAAATGTGAGTAACTTCTAACTTTCAAGTCACACTGTAGAAGGGCAGAGAAACCTGGATGGAAATGGGTATAAATAAACACTGCAAGAGCCACGACAAGTGTAGGAGGGTCAGAGTGAAGAAAGTAAGCACATGTCTCACTTTTCTTCCTGTAAATAAGGCAGTGACAGAAAAGCTTGTGACCTTCTGAGTACTAACTATTGAAAAAGGCCTTACTTTAAGAAAACTACAGGGAAGAATATATGAGCTAGCTCTACATAATGTGACACAACATATTCTGATCATGCCTGAAATGAGCAACTACATATATAGTCAATGAGTATTGGATGGGAGTTCACCCATTTTCCCTTACCAAGTACAATGATTGGCCTCAGTTCAGGAGGATTATGTCTAGGACATCTCAGATTTCCTCCCAGTCCCTTGTATGAGATCATCAAGTCAAACTGATATGTTCTTAGAACCAGGTACGTTTGGAAACGGAAGTCCTAGTGCATAGAAGAAAACCATGACTTGGTACTGCTAATGACTCACCGCCCAATATAGTCAAAAGAAAATAGTATCGCAAATCTTACCTTCCTCCATCACTTTCTATCTTATTTTTTAAGGTAGAATACAAATTGAACATGTAGCTCACTGATTAGCTGGACTGACTGACCAATGAATTCCCAGAGATCTCTACCTACTCATGTTTTTGTTTGTTTCACATGCATACATACATTCACACATGCATATAACACATACACACACACACACATGCACACGCATGCACACACATATACACAATAAGTAAGTAACTTGAATTCATTAAGGATAGGACCGCAATAATATCTACTTGCCTATAATCTTAAATCTAAGTGAAGAATTCTGGGTAATTTTAGTAATGAAATTGTTTTCCAGATTCAAGAGTAAATCATATGTAGCATATATTCTTTAAAAGAGATAGATCTAACTAATGAAAACCTGAAAGATTGACAGGAATATTAAGCAAAAATAATATCAAAAGGTACCCGATAAAAGCTATACTAATTCTACTGATATCAGATGAAACATTAGTGGGAGAGAGATGGGCACAAGTAAAAGTCAAACTTACCAGTCAGGTATAAGCATCTCAAATCTGCATATACCTTGTGCTATGTCATATATATTTCAAAGTATATAAAAGTATAAAGAATGTAAGTATATCTACAATTACACATATATTTTAATTTCTATTTATATCTATGTATAACCAAGCATTATAAGTTCAGAGAAAGAAAAGGATAAACCTTCTATCACAGTGTAATTTTTTATCATCCTTTTCAAATATGAAAAGATGTCAAGAGATAATAAAAATATAGAACACTTGAATAACAGCTAACACACTTGATTTATAGGGTAAATAAAGAAGCTTGTGCGAGAAGTTAGAATATACATCCTTATCAGTTTCATACTCAACACTAACCATAAGGTAACCATGTACCAGACCATAGAACAACTCTCAGAACATTTTAAAGAATCATATTATACCATAATGCAGCAAGCACAGTAATCTCGATTTGAAGCCTATTACAATAAGATGAAAGTCATCTAATTGATTCAAATTGAGAATCCACTTCGACATTCCTTGTGTTTCTAAATGGTAATTTTAATTGAAACTGAGAACTACTTACAGACTAAATGAAATTGAAAACAATCCATTTCCAAAAATATGAGAGTAACTAAGCATACGGAGGAATGCATAAGCTTCGATGTTTGTATTAAATAAAGAAAGGTTTCAAATTAATATGCCAAGCTTACCACCTGGGATGATACACAGTGAATATGATGATAAATTTAAAGAAAATAAAAGGACATAAAGAACAGCAGAAATTGATTAGCAAATTGTTCAATAAAGTCAGAAGATCTTGGTTTTAAAACCACCAAAGAGATCTACAAAGCCAGACAGTACTCCTCAGACAAAAAGAAGAGAAATCACCAGATAACGGATAGTCAGCATGAACTCAGATTCATTGATTCAGGTTTTTAGCAAGTGATTTTTCTGAGATCTAGATACAGCAAAGACTAAATGTATCATTCTCTCACTCATGGAAATTTTAATGTGATGGTGTGTATGGTATGTTATATGGATACATGTGGTATGTTTGTGTGTGTATATGTGTGTGTATACAATTTGTGCCCATATGTGTTTAGGCACATGAGCATGCACATGTATGTAGAGGTCAGAAGTTTTCATTTAGTATCTTCTTTGATTGTTCTTTATCTTATATTTTTAGACTGGATTTATCACTTGAACCAATAGCTTACCAATGTGTCTAGTCTAGGTAGTCAGCTTGCTGTGAGGATTCTTCTCTCTTGTCTCCTAAACTCTGGGATTAAACACTCACCTGACAATTATATGTATGCTAGGGATCTAACTCCAGGTCCTGTACTTACACAGTAAGCACTTACCCACTAAGCTGTTTTCCCATTTCCTACAGTAAGTACAGCATTCCCAGTTGTCAAGTAGAAATAAACTCTAGCAGTTGTAGTTTTAGTCAGAAAAGACTTTAAATTTTAAATAAACTTTCCCAACAATTAGGAAAAGTTGAATCACTTTTTAACTCATTCTGTAAATTCAAGTTATCCTTGATTTCCAAAATAGAGTTCTATAATATGAAAATTACAAACTAGTTTCATTTGTGAACATAGATGTAAAAAATCTTAGGCAAATTACTAGCTAACACAATCTTTTCATGTAGAAAATAGATATTGTACCATGGCTAAGCTAGGCTTACTACAGTAAGACAAAGATAATTTAATACTAAAAATTTATAAGTATCATGAGATTATATTAACGGAACCAAGTAAAAGTACTATGTACTCCCAAATAGATATGAAAAAGTTATTTAATGAAATCTAAACACTTTTTCTTGTTATAAACTCTTATAAAATTGGCAACTAGTGTGTGTACATGTGCATGTGTGTGTTTGGGGGGGGTACCAATAAAGTCACAGAATAGAGTGGGTATTTCAGGAATGCCTATGCATGTATGGGCATATGATAACTGAAAAGGTGCTATTCCTTTTTTTTTTTTTAATTTAATTTAATTTTATTTTTTTTTAATTTACATTCCAAATCACTTCCCCTTTCCCGTTTCCTCCCTCCCCGAAAGTCCCATAAGCCCCCTTCCCTCCCTCTTTTCTCTGTTCAACCCCCTCTCATTACTCTGTCCTGGCGTTCCCCTACATCCAGTCTTTCCAGGACCAGGGGTCTCTCCTTCCATCTTTTTAGAAATCTATTGATATGCTGATTGTGTCTAGGGTATTCTGAGATTCTGGGTCAATATCCCCTTATCAGTGACTTCATACCATGTGTGATCTTTTGTGATTGGGTTACCTCACTAAGGATGATATTTTCAAGTTCTGACCATTTGCCTAGGAATTTCGTGAATTCATTGTTTTTAATTGCAGAGTAGTATTCCATTGTGTAAATATACCACATCTTCTGAATCCATTCCTCCGTTGAGGGACATCTGGGTTCTTTCCAGCTTCTGGCTATTATAAATAAGGCTGCTATGAATATAGTGGAGCATGTGTCCTTATTGCATGCAGGTAAAGTCTCTGGGTATATTCCTGATCATTGCAGAAAGGATTCAGTATACCATAAAAAGAGATACCAGGTTTTCCATATGGAAGAAAAAAAATTAGCACAGACTCCATCTCACACCTAGATTCATTCCTAGTCAGTGAGGGATAAAAGGCTGAAAAGCAAAAGGTAAAACAAAGCAAGCAAACAAATGAGAAATGATTTTACTTTAAAACTTGAGAGATGGGAGTCCTAAGACCTCAAAATAGGGAGGAATTCATTCAACAAGATGGGGCATTCATCCTAGGTGAGCTGCCTCAGTTTACTTTCTTTTTCTCTGTGGCCCAGGTATTTTTATCTTGCTGTTGAATTGCTAGAATTATTTCCTATTTGAACTACCCTCACAAGGCATCTTCTAGGACCATCACAGCCCTTTGCTTTAAAGTGCCAGGGAGACTGTGAGGAGACTGTAAAGCAAAGACACTCCTGGATTATTTCCATTTTCTTCCATTCTTTACCTTACTCACACCCAATGGAAAGCAACCGTTTTAGGGACTTATCATCAAGTTATAGCCAAGTATTCTGTTTGCTTATCATGGAAATCATGGCTCTTCTACAATTGTATGCCATTAGTTCAAAGAATTTTTAATTAGATTTCCAGTTTTTACATGAATGCTCTTGGTAGCCAACATAATCCTCCTCCTGTTAAATCCAGTCCTTGCTGCTATTAGCGGTTTGAGTTAAAGTGTGTTAACTGTTAGTTACTATTAGAGACAGAGTATGGGACCTGGGAGCTCTAAGTTCAGTTACCTACCCTCAATAGGCCAGTTTAAGAAAAAGGTGATCATTTAATGTGGCCCCGTTTGGAAAAGGATCAAAGAAGCCTAGTGTCCCTCTCCCACATCCATCTCTGAGGTCCTGAAATGAAGTTTAGACATTATACATGACTTATTGATTCTATTCAAGGTGTGGTCTTTCCTATCATCATGGGCTGGGCTTTAGGTTCTCCTGCTTGGTAGTATGACAGATTGTCAGAACTATGTGAGTTTGTTCTTAGGAGAAAGTACCCCATCCAGCTGGTACTGGACCCTCAGCCTCTTCTCTCCCCAGCATGAAATTTCTGAGGAAATGTATTGGGGACCAATATTTGAATAGTTTCATAACCAAAGGGAAGGAAACAAGTCTCTTTAGAATATCTTGGTTCCTGCTAGCATTGCTGCAGTATGTTAGAGCAGAAGCCCCCTCATGTTCTACTTGAATAAACTTGCTGGCCTTGTGTATTTTGTCCACCCTGGGACCTTCCTTCATGCTGACACCTTCCATCAAAAAAATTAAAATAGGGGAAATGTTTTCTTGGCAGAAACAGAAGTATCCAAGTATTTGGAGACACCAGTTCTTTAAATTTTGATGACAGTTTTAGTTCTTACCAATTCATCTACTTGAATAAATCGCTTGCCATTCCCTAGGTTCAATTACATTCTCTATAAAATAGAAGCCATTATTTTTTGTCTTTTTTTCAACCAGGCCCCTTGAGTGCTGAGAGCAATGCATTTTACTTTACCTCCATCTTTTTTGTTTCAAAGACTTTCATTTCTATCTTTGAAGATTGATGGCTCAGCCTTCCCAGACCTAACTTATAAGAAGAAAAGAGAAGCCCAAAGGAGCACTTTCTCCCCCTTCCCACATTTCTTTGCCATAAACACAAACTCAGGAGACCAACAAAGAACCTGAGAAGAATTTTCTGGACTGTGTGTCAGTCCTCATGTCTTCTGGGACAATTACAAAATGAGTTGCTTACCGGAGATAGCCCATTGGGTAGAAACATTTGCTGTGTAAACCTAAAGACCTTCATTCAGTCCACATTTCCCACCTGGCAGAGAGACCAACTTCTACTGGTTTTCCTCTGATATCTTCATTTGAGCTGTGCTGTGAGCATCCCTATGCATATACACATGTATTATAAACACACTCATCCATATACAAGGTAATGATAAATAATAATTTTTTAAAAGAGAAACGCCTCATTCAGTCAGAAATGTGATCCTCAATCCTATTCTTTTATCAGCTTCTGCTGCCCTGTTTGTGCCCATAAAGCTAACAAATATAGGCCCATACAAGAAAGAAAGGAAATCCAAACATGAATGAAGATTAGTGAAGTTGATGGTAGGTGGGCAACCATCAGTCATGTGATAGCAGCATGGTTCTCTGTCCTTTAGGGTAAACGGGAAGTGCTTTTCAAAGCAAGCCAGTAGACATGGCTTCATCCTCAAAAGGTGAATGGAGATTTCCAGTTAGATTAGATAGAAATGGCATTCTAGGAATGACTTCCCTTACAGCCAAGTAAAAAGACTCTTAGTCATGAAATTAAAGACCCTACAGAGTACATCATTTCTTATACCTATCCATCAGCTAAATATAAAAAGTTAAGATTCCAGTTCTTCCCTTTCTGACCTCAAAATCAGAGTTCTTTCCTCTAATACGGGTCTAGGTTTTACCTGAACATAGTTTTCATAACAAACACATTTATTTGGTGGAGTGCAAAGCTCGAGATTCAATCCAGCATCAGACAAACTCGACATGGTGGTATACACCCATAATTCTAGCACAAGAGCAGTGTATGAAAGAGAATATGAAGTTCAAAGTCATCTCTGGTACATGATGAGATCCAAGCCCTCTTTAAAACAATGATAAGAAGCTCTCCTCATTAATCAGTAAACTATGGGTCTGGAGACCCATCTCAGTGTCCTTCCAGAGCACCTCAGTTCAATAACTAGTATCCACATGGCAACTCACAATTGTCTATAACTCCAGTGTTTGTAGAGTCTGAAATGCCCCTCTGACCTCCATGGGCACTGCACACAGAGAGTGTGCAACCACTCATGCAAGCAGAACATCCATATGCATAAAGTAAAATATGCTTTAAAAAATAAACTGAAAATGATGACCTTCCAGGACAATTCTATTAGACTGTTTACTGTGAACCATCTTTGGAGTAAATGGCTTTCAAGGGCTAACTCACAAAAAGACACTTTATTCAACATTGTCTCCCTGAGAGAACATTTTAATTTTAAGCAACAGACCCAGAGTGTTAATTGTAGATCCTGATCCATTAATATATAAGGAATGGAGTGCATGAGAAAGGAAAACAAATGCAGAAAAGAAACATCAAAAGGAATCGTGCCATCTACATGGTAGAGTAAAATATTTTTTAAAGGAAATGCATAGCTCTGTTCCCGCGGACTGCGCTGGAGAGACCGGTACCCAGGCTCTCCCCCCGATATAACATCACTTGGGACACGGCCTGTTGGGGCTTCCGTCTGTGCCCGAGGGCGGGTTGGCGCTGTGGTCGTCTGGGTGCCAGATCGGCGGGCCATCTTGACCACAGGGTGAGCGGCGCCACGGAGACTGCCCTCCGCCATCTTTGCTCCAGTGACCAGGTAGTTGGGACCGCCAGGCTCAGAGACAGACAGGCATAATATCGCTTCGGTTTCAGGCAGCTTGTGTGTAACCTGCTCCCAGGTGCTGGGCTGATCTGCAGTAACCAGCGCGCCAGTTCCGCGGTGGGACCTTCTGCCTGGTGGCGGGACCCCGCGCAGGGAGGGAGCCCGCCAGCTTCCCTTCCGCGACCTCTGTTCCCGCGGACTGCGCTGGAGAGACCGGTACCCAGGCTCTCCCCCCGATATAACATCACTTGGGACACGGCCTGTTGGGGCTTCCGTCTGTGCCCGAGGGCGGGTTGGCGCTGTGGTCGTCTGGGTGCCAGATCGGCGGCCATCGTGACCACAGGGCAGCTTGTGTGTAACCTGCTCCCAGGTGCTGGGCTGATCTGCAGTAACCAGCACGCCAGTTCCGCGGTGGGACCTTCTGCCTGGTGGAGGGACCCCGCGCAGGGAGGGAGCCTGCCAGCTTCCCTTCCGCGACCTCTGTTCCCGCGGACTGCGCTGGAGAGACCGGTACCCAGGCTCTCCCCCCAATATAACATCACTTGGGACACGGCCTGTTGGGGCTTCCTTCTGTGCCCGAGGGCGGGTTGGCGCTGTGGTCGTCTGGGTGCCAGATCGGCGGGCCATCGTGACCACAGGGTGAGCAGCGCCACGGAGAGTGCCCTCCGCCATCTTTGCTCCAGTGACCAGGTAGTTGGGACCACCAGGCTCAGAGACAGACAGGCATAATATCGCTTCGGGTTCAGGCAGCTTGTGTGTAACCTGCTCCCAGGTGCTGGGCTGATCTGCAGTGACCAGCGCGCCAGATCTGCTGTGGGACTTCTGCCTGGCAGAGGGACGCCCCCTCCCCCCCCAGGAGAGATCACACACCCCTGCACAGGGCAGGAGCCCGCCAGCCTCCCTTTGGCGACCTCTGCTCCAGGAATCCACTAGGCTGAGCCTTTAGATGTGCAAGGCCTCCCCAATATAAGATCACTTGGGGCAAAGCACATTAGGGCTCCAAAGTCACTCAGGAGCAGGCAGGCCCCAGAAATCGGTGCCAGGGGAATCCTGGTAATCCAGGGGGGGCAGAAATAGCTTTGCAAGCTCACAGGAGGTCCAACCAACAGCCAGTGGCAGCAGGACCAACTAACACCAGAGGTATCCAGATGGCAAAAGGCAAACGTAGGAATGTTACTAACAGTAATCAAAGTAATGTGGGACCATCCGAACCCAACTCTCCAACAGCAGCAAGTCCTGGATACCCCACCACACCCGAAAGACAAGATCTGGATTTAAAATCACTTCTCATGATGCTATTAGAGGATCACAAGAAGGACACAAATAAATCTCATAAAGAGTTACAGGAGACCATGAATCAACGGTTAGAAGCCCTTACAAAGGAAACACAAAAATCGCTTAGAGAAATGCGGGAGAACATGGATCAAAAGATGGAGGCGCACAAGGAGACAACACAAAAATCACTTAACGAGATGAATCAACGGGTAGATGCACTCACAAAGGAATCACAAAATTTGCATAAAGAAATGCAGAAGAATATGGGTCAACAGACGGATGCCCATAAGGAGGCAACACAAAAATTGCTTAAAGAAAGGAATCAACGGTTAGATGCCCTTACAAAGGAAACACGAGAACTGCTTAAAGAAATGCAGGAGACGATGGATCAACAGATGGAATCCCATGAGGAGGAAACACAAAAATCGCTCAGAGAAATGCAGGAGAACGTGGGTCATCAGGAAGAAATCCTGAAAGAGGTAATGCAAAAATACCTTAAAGAAATACAGGAAAATACAAACAAACAAGTGAAGGATCTCAGCAAATCCATCCAGGAACTAAAAAAGGAAGTAGAAACAACTAAGAAATCACAAAGGGAGACAACTTTGGAGATAGAAAACCTTGGGAAGAAATCAGGAGTCATAGATGCAAACATCAACAATAGAATACAAGAGATGGAAGAAAGAATCTCAGGTGCTGAAGATTCCATAGAAAGCATCGACTCAACAGTCAAAGAAAATGCAAAATGCAAAAAACGCGTAACCCAAAACATCCAGGAAATCCAGGACACAATGAGAAGACCAAACCTAAGGATTATAGGTATAGATGAGAGTGAAGATTTGCAACTTAAAGGGCCAGTAAACATCTTCAACAAAATTATGGAGGAAAACTTCCCTAACTTAAAGAGAGAGATGCCGATGAACATACAAGAAGCCTACAGAACTCCAAACAGACTGGACCAGAACAGAAATACCTCCCGTCACATAATAATCAAAACACCGAATGTTCTAAACAAAGAAAGAATACTAAATGCAGTAAGAGAAAAGGGCCAAGTAACATACAAAGGAAGACCTATCCGAATCACATCAGACTTCTCACCAGAGACTATGAAAGCCAGAAGATCCTGGGCAGATCTCATGCAGACACTAAGACAGCACAAATGCCAGCCTAGACTACTATACCCAGCAAAACTCTCAATCACCATAGATGGAGAGACCAAGATATTCCATGATAAAACCAAATTTTCACAATATCTTTCCACAAATCCAGCCCTGCAACGGATAATAGGTGGAAACCTCCAATACAGGGAGAGAAACAACACCCTGGAAAAAATGAGATAATAACCTTCTTGAATCAAACCCAAAAGTAGATAACCACTCAAACATAAAGATAGCGTCAAGAATGGCAGATGGCAATAATCACTATGCCTTAATCTCTCTTAATATCAATGGTCTCAACTCCCCAATTAAAAGACATAGACTAGCAGACTGGATACGTAAACAGGACCCAGCTTTTTGCTGCATGCAGGAAACGCACCTCAGTGTCAAAGACAAACACTACCTCAGAGTAAAAGGCTGGAAAACAATTTTACAAGCAAATGGCCCCAAGAAACGAGGTGGAGTAGCCATCCTAATATCGGATAAAATTGATTTTCAACCCAAAGTCATCAAAAAAGACACAGAAGGACACTACATACTGATCAAGGGAAAAATCCACCATCAAGAACTCTCAATCCTGAATATCTATGCTCCAAATGCAAGGGCACCCTCATTCGTAAAAGAAACTTTACTAAAACTCAAAGCACACATCGCACCGCACACAATAATAGTGGGTGACTTCAACACCCCGCTCTCTGAAATGGATCGTTCAGGAAAGCAGAAACTAAACAGGGACACAGTGAATCTAATTGAAGCCTTGGACCAAATGGAACTAACTGATATATATAGAACATTTCATCCTAGAGCTAAAGAATACACCTTCTTCTCAGCTCCTCATGGTACCTTCTCCAAAATTGACCATATAATTGGTCACAAATCAGACCTCAACAGATACAAGAAGATAGAAATAATCCCATGCCTCCTATCAGATCACTATGGAATAAGGGTGGTCTTCAATGGCAACAAAAACAAAAGAAAACCCACGTACACATGGAGGCTGAACAATGCTCTACTCAATGATAACTTGGTCAAGGTGGAAATAAAGAAAGAAATCAAAGACTTTTTGAAAGTTAATGAAAATGAAGGCACAACATACCCTAACTTTTTTTTTTTTTTTTTTTTTTTTTTAGGTTTTTTCTTAATTCTTTTTTTTTTTTTTTTTTAATTTAATTTTATTTTATTTTTTTAATTTACATTCCAAATCACTTCCCCTTTCCCGTTTCCTCCCTCCCCGAAGGTCTCATAAGCCCCCTTCCCTCCCTCTTTTCTCCGTTCAACCCCCTCTCATTACTCTGTCCTGGCGTTCCCCTACATCCAGTCTTTCCAGGACCAGGGGTCTCTCCTTCCATCTTTTTAGAAATCTATTGATATGCTGATTGTGTCTAGGGTATTCTGAGATTCTGGGTCAATATCCCCTTATCAGTGACTTCATACCATGTGTGATCTTTTGTGATTGGGTTACCTCACTAAGGATGATATTTTCAAGTTCTGACCATTTGCCTAGGAATTTCGTGAATTCATTGTTTTTAATTGCAGAGTAGTATTCCATTGTGTAAATATACCACATCTTCTGAATCCATTCCTCCGTTGAGGGACATCTGGGTTCTTTCCAGCTTCTGGCTATTATAAATAAGGCTGCTATGAATATAGTGGAGCATGTGTCCTTATTGCATGCAGGTAAAGTCTCTGGGTATATGCCCAGGAGTGGTATAGCCGGATCCTCCGGAAGTGTCATGCCCAGTTTTCTGAGGAGCCGCCAGACTGCTTTCCAGAGTGGTTGTACCAGCCTGCAATTCCACCAGCAGTGGAGGAGTGTTCCTCTTTCTCCACATCCTCGCCAACAACTGCTGTCTCCTGTGTTTTTGATCTTAGCCATCCTGACTGGTGTGAGATGGAATCTCAGGGTTGTTTTGATTTGCATTTCCCTAATGACTAAGGATGATGAACATCTCTTTAGGTGCTTCTCAGCCATTAGATATTCTTCAGGTGAGAACTCTTTGTGGAGCTCTGTACCCCATTTTTTAATAGGGTTACTTGCCTCTCTGGAGTTTAACTTCTTGAGTTCTTTGTATATCTTGGATATTAGCCCTCTGTCGGATGTAAGGTTGGTAAAGATCATTTCCCAGTTAGTTGGTTGCCGCTTTGTCTTTTTGACGGTGTCTTTTGCCTTGCAAAAACTTTGTAATTTAATGAGGTCCCATTTGTCTATTCTTGATCTTAGAGTATAAGCTATTGGAGTTCTGTTCAGGAAATTCTCCCCTGTGCCCATATGTTCAAGGTTCTTCCCTAGTTTCCCTTCTATTAGTTTCAGTGTGTCTGGTTTTATGTGGAGATCTTTGATCCACTTAGAATTGAGCTTAGTGCAAGGAGATAAGGATGGGTCAATTTGCATTCTTCTGCATGTTGACCTCCAGCTGAGCCAGCACCATTTGTTGAAAAGGCTATCTTTTTTCCACTGGATGGTTTTAGCTCCTTTGTCAAAGATCAAGTGACCATAGGAGTGTGGATTCATTTCTGGGTCTTCAATTCTGTTCCATTGATCTACATGTCTGTTACTGTACCAATACCATGCAGTTTTTAACACTATTGCTCTGTAGTACAGCTTGAGGTCCGGGATACTGATTCCCTCAGAGGTTCTTTTACTCTTGAGAATAGTTTTAGCTATTCTGGGTTTTCTGTTATTCCAGATGAATTTTTGAATTGCTCTTTCTAACTCTATGAAAAATTGAGTTGGGATTTTGATGGGGATTGCATTGAATCTGTGTATTACTTTTGGTAAGATGCTCATTTTTACTATATTAATCCTGCCAATCCATGAGCATGGCAGATTTTTCCATCTTCCGAGGTCTTCTTCAATTTCTTTCTTCAGAGACTTGAAGTTCTTGTCATACAGATCTTTCACTTGTTTGGTTAGCGTCACGCCAAGATACTTAATATGGTTTGTGGCTATCGTAAAGGGTATCATTTCTCTTACTTCTTTCTCAGCCTGCTTATCCTTTGAGTATAGGAAGGCTTCTGACTTGCTTGAGTTGATTTTATATCCGGCCACTTTGCTGAAGTCGTTTATCAGCTGTAGGAGTTCTCTGGTGGAGTTCTTTGGGTCGCTTATGTATACTATCATATCGTCTGCAAATAGTGATAGTTTGACTTCTTCCTTTCCAATTTGTATCCCTTTGACCTCTTTTTCTTGTCTAATTGCTCTAGCTAGAACTTCAAGTACTATATTGAAAAGATATGGAGAGAGAGGGCAGCCTTGTCTAGTCCCTGATTTTAGTGGGATTGCTTCAAGTTTCTCTCCGTTTAGATTGATGCTGGCTACTGGTTTGCTGTAAATTGCTTTTACTATGTTTAGATATGGGCCTTGAATTCCTGATCTTTCCAAGACCTTTAGCATGAAAGGATGCTGAATTTTGTCAAATGCTTTCTCAGCATCTAATGAGATGACCATGTGGTTTTTTTCTTTGAGATTGTTTATGTAGTGGATTACATTGATGGATTTCCTTATATTGAACCATCCCTGCATCCCTGGGATGAAGCCTACTTGATCGTGGTGAATGATCGTTTTGATGTGTTCTTGGATTCGGTTGGCAAGAATTTTATTGAGTATTTTTGCATCGATATTCATAAGAGAGATTGGCCTGAGATTCTCTTTCTTTGTCGGATCTTTGTGTGCTTTTGGTATTAGTGTAATTGTGGCTTCATAGAACGAGTTGGGTAGTGTTCCTTCTGTTTCTATTTTGTGGAACAGTTTGAAGAGTATTGGTGTTAGGTCTTCTTTGAAGGTCTGATAGAATTCTGCACTAAAACCATCTGGACCTGTGCTTTTTTTGGTTGGAAGACTTCCAATGACAACTTCTATTTCTTCAGGGGTTATAGGACGGTTTAGATGGTCTATTTGATCCTGATTTAATTTTGGTACTTGGTATCTGTCAAGGAAATTGTCCATTTCCTCAAGATTTTCTAGTTGTGTTGAATACAGGTTTTTGTAGTAGGATCTGATGATTTTTTGAATTTCCTCAGTTTCTGTTGTTATCTCTCCCTTTTCGTTTCTGATTTTATTAATTTGGATACTATCTCTGTGCCCTCTGGTTAGTCTGGCTAAGGGCTTATCTATCTTGTTGATTTTCTCAAAGAACCAACTCCTCGTTTTGTTGATTCTTTGTATGGTTTTATTTGTTTCTACTTGATTGATTTCAGCCCTGAGTTTGATGATTTCCTGCCTTCTACTCCTCTTTGGTGTATTTGCTTCTTTTTGTTCCAGGGCTTTCAGGTGTGCCATTAAGCTGTTAGTGTATGCTGTCTCCCGTTTCTTTTTGGCGGCACTCAGGGCTATGAATTTTCCTCTTAGCACTGCTTTCATTGTGTCCCATAAGTTAGGGTATGTTGTGCCTTCATTTTCGTTAACTTTCAAAAAGTCTTTGATTTCTTTCTTTATTTCCACCTTGACCAAGTTATCATTGAGTAGAGCATTGTTCAGCCTCCATGTGTACGTGGGTTTTCTTTTGTTTTTGTTGCCATTGAAGACCACCCTTATTCCATAGTGATCTGATAGGAGGCATGGGATTATTTCTATCTTCTTGTATCTGTTGAGGTCTGATTTGTGACCAATTATATGGTCAATTTTGGAGAAGGTACCATGAGGAGCTGAGAAGAAGGTGTATTCTTTAGCTCTAGGATGAAATGTTCTATATATATCAGTTAGTTCCATTTGGTCCAAGGCTTCAATTAGATTCACTGTGTCCCTGTTTAGTTTCTGCTTTCCTGAACGATCCATTTCAGAGAGCGGGGTGTTGAAGTCACCCACTATTATTGTGTGCGGTGCGATGTGTGCTTTGAGTTTTAGTAAAGTTTCTTTTACGAATGAGGGTGCCCTTGCATTTGGAGCATAGATATTCAGGATTGAGAGTTCTTGATGGTGGATTTTTCCCTTGATCAGTATGTAGTGTCCTTCTGTGTCTTTTTTGATGACTTTGGGTTGAAAATCAATTTTATCCGATATTAGGATGGCTACTCCACCTCGTTTCTTGGGGCCATTTGCTTGTAAAATTGTTTTCCAGCCTTTTACTCTGAGGTAGTGTTTGTCTTTGACACTGAGGTGCGTTTCCTGCATGCAGCAAAATGCTGGGTCCTGTTTACGTATCCAGTCTGCTAGTCTATGTCTTTTAATTGGGGAATTGAGACCATTGATATTAAGAGAGATTAAGGCATAGTGATTATTGCCATCTGCCATTCTTGACGCTATCTTTATGTTTGAGTGGTTATCTACTTTTGGGTTTGATTCAAGAAGGTTATTATCTCATTTTTTCCAGGGTGTTGTTTCTCTCCCTGTATTGGAGGTTTCCACCTATTATCCGTTGCAGGGCTGGATTTGTGGAAAGATATTGTGAAAATTTGGTTTTATCATGGAATATCTTGGTCTCTCCATCTATGGTGATTGAGAGTTTTGCTGGGTATAGTAGTCTAGGCTGGCATTTGTGCTGTCTTAGTGTCTGCATGAGATCTGCCCAGGATCTTCTGGCTTTCATAGTCTCTGGTGAGAAGTCTGATGTGATTCGGATAGGTCTTCCTTTGTATGTTACTTGGCCCTTTTCTCTTACTGCATTTAGTATTCTTTCTTTGTTTAGAACATTCGGTGTTTTGATTATTATGTGACGGGAGGTATTTCTGTTCTGGTCCAGTCTGTTTGGAGTTCTGTAGGCTTCTTGTATGTTCATCGGCATCTCTCTCTTTAAGTTAGGGAAGTTTTCCTCCATAATTTTGTTGAAGATGTTTACTGGCCCTTTAAGTTGCAAATCTTCACTCTCATCTATACCAATAATCCTTAGGTTTGGTCTTCTCATTGTGTCCTGGATTTCCTGGATGTTTTGGGTTACGCGTTTTTTGCATTTTGCATTTTCTTTGACTGTTGAGTCGATGCTTTCTATGGAATCTTCAGCACCTGAGATTCTTTCTTCCATCTCTTGTATTCTATTGTTGATGTTTGCATCTATGACTCCTGATTTCTTCCCAAGGTTTTCTATCTCCAAAGTTGTCTCCCTTTGTGATTTCTTAGTTGTTTCTACTTCCTTTTTTAGTTCCTGGATGGATTTGCTGAGATCCTTCACTTGTTTGTTTGTATTTTCCTGTATTTCTTTAAGGTATTTTTGCATTACCTCTTTCAGGATTTCTTCCTGATGACCCACGTTCTCCTGCATTTCTCTGAGCGATTTTTGTGTTTCCTCCTCATGGGATTCCATCTGTTGATCCATCGTCTCCTGCATTTCTTTAAGCAGTTCTCGTGTTTCCTTTGTAAGGGCATCTAACCGTTGATTCATTTCTTTAAGCAATTTTTGTGTTGCCTCCTTATGGGCATCCGTCTGTTGACCCATATTCTTCTGTATTTCTTTATGCAAATTTTGTGATTCCTTTGTGAGTGCATCTACCCGTTGATTCATCTCGTTAAGCGATTTTTGTGTTGTCTCCTTGTGCGCCTCCATCTTTTGATCCATGTTCTCCCGCATTTCTCTAAGCGATTTTTGTGTTTCCTTTGTAAGGGCTTCTAACCGTTGATTCATGGTCTCCTGTAACTCTTTATGAGATTTATTTGTGTCCTTCTTGTGATCCTCTAATAGCATCATGAGAAGTGATTTTAAATCCAGATCTTGTCTTTCGGGTGTGGTGGGGTATCCAGGACTTGCTGCTGTTGGAGAGTTGGGTTCGGATGGTCCCACATTACTTTGATTACTGTTAGTAACATTCCTACGTTTGCCTTTTGCCATCTGGATACCTCTGGTGTTAGTTGGTCCTGCTGCCACTGGCTGTTGGTTGGACCTCCTGTGAGCCTGCAAAGCTATTTCTGCCCCCCCTGGATTACCAGGATTCCCCTGGCACCGATTTCTGGGGCCTGCCTGCTCCTGAGTGACTTTGGAGCCCTAATGTGCTTTGCCCCAAGTGATCTTATATTGGGGAGGCCTTGCACATCTAAAGGCTCAGCCTAGTGGATTCCTGGAGCAGAGGTCGCCAAAGGGAGGCTGGCAGGATCCTGCCCTGTGCAGGGGTGTGTGATCTCTCCGGGGGGGGGGGAGGGGGCGTCCCTCTGCCAGGCAGAAGTCCCACAGCAGATCTGGCGCGCTGGTCACTGCAGATCAGCCCAGCACCTGGGAGCAGGTTACACACAAGCTGCCTGAACCCGAAGCGATATTATGCCTGTCTGTCTCTGAGCCTGGCGGGTCCCAACTACCTGGTCACTGGAGCAAAGATGGCGGAGGGCAGTCTCCGTGGCACCGCTCACCTGTGGTCACGATGGCCCGCCGATCTGGCACCCAGACGACCACAGCGCCAACCCGCCCTCGGGCACAGACGGAAGCCCCAACAGGCCGTGTCCCAAGTGATGTTATATCGGGGGGAGAGCCTGGGTACCGGTCTCTCCAGCGCAGTCCGCGGGAACAGAGGTCGCGGAAGGGAAGCTGGCAGGCTCCCTCCCTGCGCGGGGTCCCTCCACCAGGCAGAAGGTCCCGCCGCGGAACTGGCGCGCTGGTTACTGCAGATCAGCCCAGCACCTGGGAGCAGGTTACACACAAGCTGCCTGAAACCGAAGCGATATTATGCCTGTCTGTCTCTGAGCCTGGCGGTCCCAACTACCTGGTCACTGGAGCAACGATGGCGGAGGGCAGTCTCCGTGGCGCCGCTCACCCTGTGGTCACGATGGCCCGCCGATCTGGCACCCAGACGACCGCAGCGCCAACCCGCCCTCGGGCACAGACGGAAGCCCCAACAGGCCGTGTCCCAAGTGATGTTATATCGGGGGGAGAGCCTGGGTACAGGTCTCTCCAGCGCAGTCCGCGGGAACAGAGGTCGCGGAAGGGAAGCTGGCAGGCTCCCTCCCTGCGCGGGGTCAACATACCCTAACTTATGGGACACAATGAAAGCAGTGCTAAGAGGAAAATTCATAGCCCTGAGTGCCGCCAAAAAGAAACGGGAGACAGCATACACTAACAGCTTAATGGCACACCTGAAAGCCCTGGAACAAAAAGAAGCAAATACACCAAAGAGGAGTAGAAGGCAGGAAATCATCAAACTCAGGGCTGAAATCAATCAAGTAGAAACAAATAAAACCATACAAAGAATCAACAAAACGAGGAGTTGGTTCTTTGAGAAAATCAACAAGATAGATAAGCCCTTAGCCAGACTAACCAGAGGGCACAGAGATAGTATCCAAATTAATAAAATCAGAAACGAAAAGGGAGAGATAACAACAGAAACTGAGGAAATTCAAAAAATCATCAGATCCTACTACAAAAACCTGTATTCAACACAACTAGAAAATCTTGAGGAAATGGACAATTTCCTTGACAGATACCAAGTACCAAAATTAAATCAGGATCAAATAGACCATCTAAACCGTCCTATAACCCCTGAAGAAATAGAAGTTGTCATTGGAAGTCTTCCAACCAAAAAAAGCACAGGTCCAGATGGTTTTAGTGCAGAATTCTATCAGACCTTCAAAGAAGACCTAACACCAATACTCTTCAAACTGTTCCACAAAATAGAAACAGAAGGAACACTACCCAACTCGTTCTATGAAGCCACAATTACACTAATACCAAAAGCACACAAAGATCCGACAAAGAAAGAGAATCTCAGGCCAATCTCTCTTATGAATATCGATGCAAAAATACTCAATAAAATTCTTGCCAACCGAATCCAAGAACACATCAAAACGATCATTCACCACGATCAAGTAGGCTTCATCCCAGGGATGCAGGGATGGTTCAATATAAGGAAATCCATCAATGTAATCCACTACATAAACAATCTCAAAGAAAAAAACCACATGGTCATCTCATTAGATGCTGAGAAAGCATTTGACAAAATTCAGCATCCTTTCATGCTAAAGGTCTTGGAAAGATCAGGAATTCAAGGCCCATATCTAAACATAGTAAAAGCAATTTACAGCAAACCAGTAGCCAGCATCAATCTAAACGGAGAGAAACTTGAAGCAATCCCACTAAAATCAGGGACTAGACAAGGCTGCCCTCTCTCTCCATATCTTTTCAATATAGTACTTGAAGTTCTAGCTAGAGCAATTAGACAAGAAAAAGAGGTCAAAGGGATACAAATTGGAAAGGAAGAAGTCAAACTATCACTATTTGCAGACGATATGATAGTATACATAAGCGACCCAAAGAACTCCACCAGAGAACTCCTACAGCTGATAAACGACTTCAGCAAAGTGGCCGGATATAAAATCAACTCAAGCAAGTCAGAAGCCTTCCTATACTCAAAGGATAAGCAGGCTGAGAAAGAAGTAAGAGAAATAATACCCTTTACGATAGCCACAAACCATATTAAGTATCTTGGCGTGACGCTAACCAAACAAGTGAAAGATCTGTATGACAAGAACTTCAAGTCTCTGAAGAAAGAAATTGAAGAAGACCTCGGAAGATGGAAAAATCTGCCATGCTCATGGATTGGCAGGATTAATATAGTAAAAATGAGCATCTTACCAAAAGTAATACACAGATTCAATGCAATCCCCATCAAAATCCCAACTCAATTCTTCATAGAGTTAGAAAGAGCAATTCAAAAATTCATCTGGAATAACAGAAAACCCAGAATAGCTAAAACTATTCTCAAGAGTAAAAGAACCTCTGGGGGAATCAGTATCCCGGACCTCAAGCTGTACTACAGAGCAATAGTGTTAAAAACTGCATGGTATTGGTACAGTAACAGACATGTAGATCAATGGAACAGAATTGAAGACCCAGAAATGAATCCACACTCCTATGGTCACTTGATCTTTGACAAAGGAGCTAAAACCATCCAGTGGAAAAAAGATAGCCTTTTCAACAAATGGTGCTGGCTCAGCTGGAGGTCAACATGCAGAAGAATGCAAATCGACCCATCCTTATCTCCTTGCACTAAGCTCAATTCTAAGTGGATCAAAGATCTCCACATAAAACCAGACACACTGAAACTAATAGAAGGGAAACTAGGGAAGAACCTTGAACATATGGGCACAGGGGAGAATTTCCTGAACAGAACTCCAATAGCTTATACTCTAAGATCAAGAATAGACAAATGGGACCTCATTAAATTACAAAGTTTTTGCAAGGCAAAAGACACTGTCAAAAAGACAAAGCGGCAACCAACTAACTGGGAAATGATCTTTACCAACCTTACATCCGACAGAGGGCTAATATCCAAGATATACAAAGAACTCAAGAAGTTAAACTCCAGAGAGGCAAGTAACCCTATTAAAAAATGGGGTACAGAGCTAAACAAAGAGTTCTCACCTGAAGAATATCTAATGGCTGAGAAGCACCTAAAGAGATGTTCATCATCCTTAGTCATTAGGGAAATGCAAATCAAAACAACCCTGAGATTCCATCTCACACCAGTCAGGATGGCTAAGATCAAAAACACAGGAGACAGCAGTTGTTGGCGAGGATGTGGAGAAAGAGGAACACTCCTCCACTGCTGGTGGAATTGCAGGCTGGTACAACCACTCTGGAAAGCAGTCTGGCGGCTCCTCAGAAAACTGGGCATGACACTTCCGGAGGATCCGGCTATACCACTCCTGGGCATATACCCAGAGACTTTACCTGCATGCAATAAGGACACATGCTCCACTATATTCATAGCAGCCTTATTTATAATAGCCAGAAGCTGGAAAGAACCCAGATGTCCCTCAACGGAGGAATGGATTCAGAAGATGTGGTATATTTACACAATGGAATACTACTCTGCAATTAAAAACAATGAATTCACGAAATTCCTAGGCAAATGGTCAGAACTTGAAAATATCATCCTTAGTGAGGTAACCCAATCACAAAAGATCACACATGGTATGAAGTCACTGATAAGGGGATATTGACCCAGAATCTCAGAATACCCTAGACACAATCAGCATATCAATAGATTTCTAAAAAGATGGAAGGAGAGACCCCTGGTCCTGGAAAGACTGGATGTAGGGGAACGCCAGGACAGAGTAATGAGAGGGGGTTGAACGGAGAAAAGAGGGAGGGAAGGGGGCTTATGGGACTTTCGGGGAGGGAGGAAACGGGAAAGGGGAAGTGATTTGGAATGTAAATTAAAAAAATAAAATAAAATAAAATTAAAAAAAAAAAAAAAAAAAAAAAAGGAAATGCATAACATTTGCATAAGAAAGTAGCCCATAACTCAAGTTTGAAAACATTTTATAACACTTAAAGATGCATGAGCTTCTACATCTTTTGAGGAAGATGAAGGACCAATGTACATTAGCATATTGGACATGTTACTTCCAGGCAGACAGCTGTGAATAATGAGGCAGGAGAAATCAGAGACAAGGTAATAAGAATGATAGATGCAAAGGTTGACTCATGAAGATTAGTATAGATTGAGGGAGAAAAACCAGCTGGTTCATGGAAGAATATATGAAATCCAGAATCGCCACCTTTGGCCAGCTCCTGGTTAACAAATATCATTGTATGACCTTTGTACAGGACTCCAGGTATTTTGTGATCTGAGTGTACTGGGGCTAAGCTGGTATACTTAAGGGGTCCACACAAATAAATATGAGAAGTCAACACCTAATTTGGTTGCCTGCTTTGGTTGTTGTCATACTGTGACTAGAGCCTTGAACTCTCTTATACACCCAGAATACCTTACAGATCATTTATGGCTTACTAAGTTGTGTGGCTATCATTGTTATGTTTGTATGTATGAGTGCTAAGGTGGGTGCACATACATGAGTGTCCATACACAAATGCTTATAAATGTGAAGGCCACCTGTCAGGGGCTGGAGAGATGGCTCAGTGGTTAAGAGCACTGGCTGCTCTTCCAAAGGTCCCAAGTTCAATTCCCAGAAACCACATGGTGTCTCACAACCATCTGTGATGGGATCCATTGCCCTCTTCTGGTGTGTCCGAAGAGAGTGGCAGTGTACTCACATACATAAAATAAATAAATCTTTAAAAAAAAAAAAGTCCACCTGTCGATCATCACTGACTTGAGGCTTGTCATTAGACCACCCAGCTAACACCACCTGTCTCAGCTTCCTCAAGAGTACAAACTCACATCATCTAGTTCAGCTTTTCATATGTGAGTTCCAGGGATCTAACCCAGATTCTCCAGCTCCAGAGTATGACATCAATTTCCTTACCC
This sequence comes from Tokudaia tokunoshimensis, assembly GCA_036184795.1. Lineage (NCBI taxonomy): Eukaryota > Metazoa > Chordata > Mammalia > Rodentia > Muridae > Tokudaia > Tokudaia tokunoshimensis. The sequence continues at coordinate 288,001 of BTHU01000020.1, read as the reverse complement.
TATTCTAATTATATCTCCTTATCTGGGAAAATAGGAAAACAATCTTTATTTTGCATAAGTGTTTAAAGTCAAGAAGATGGCACACAATTCAATTATGACAGAGCTTGGAGCTATATAGAAAGCCCACTGGTCTTACTATTTAGAAATACTTTTTTTAAAAAAAATAACTGTTGAAATACTTTTTAGCCAGCTAAGGAAAGAAATATGTCAACACATTTCTTTTCATCCATTTGTCACAACTCTCATTTCACATATAGAAAAAAAGAAGCATCCAAAGAGAGAAAATGAATCACCCAAGGGTAGAAAAACAGGTTGGTGGCATAGCTAGAACAAGTGTCTGAATTTGGTGGCATGTGTCCTAGCACATGTTTAAATGACATACTAAGCAGACAGGACTTTGAGGATATAAGCAAATGTTCTTTGGCTCTCAACTCCCATCTGTTCTTCACTCTTCAGTAATGTCTGGCACCTAACTCCTTGAGTTCTGTTGACATAAGCTCTCTGCCATGGCTTTGATATACACAGTTGGTAGAACTTGGAAGCAGTTAGTCCTAGAAATGTCAGCAACATTCTTAGAGATACAGAGGTACACCTGATAAATATACCCTACTCCATCATTTTTAGCACAGTATATGTAAACAGTGTGAAGAGCTGTTGATGGCAGTTCCTTTAAAGTGGAGGGATCCTGGGGATGGGCAGAGTTCTATGAACTCTGAATAGCCTGCTACCTCTATAATCCTATAGTCAGGAACCTGGTTGATATTAGTTATTGCTGCTATTTGCCATCTATGCTCTAAACACAGAGAGGCCTGTGTGATAGCAGACTGCCCTGTGGTACAGGTACCTTAGAAGCCAATGTGGGACAAACTGCCCTCATAAAGCTGTACTCCTTGAGGAAGAACAGGGTTGAAAGTACAACATTTGGTGGTTGGACACTTACATGCTAACCTACACTAGGGAAGGTTTGGTTCTCCACCTTAGAAGGCTTCACAAAGCAAGCAGGTTGGGCAAAGGGGAGGATTCAAAGATCTGTCTTCTGGAAATTACTGTAACTCAAGTGGATTCTAGGTTTACAGTAAATCAAAAAAGGATAGGAGAGGAGTCAAGGCCAGGAAACCCTGTTTGATGTCTAACCTTAACTTAGGACTAGCAGTGGAAGTATGTGGAGCTCCAAACTACGTCAAAAGTAGGCATGCAAATCAAACCTCTTCTAATCATGGATCACATGGAAATTCACTTCAATTGAATGTTTCTTTGACATATATAAGGTTACCAGTTATTAAATATAAAACAAATTTTCATTAAATTAAACGGATGTGCTAATTTATTGTTACATATGGAATTTAATTGTGACTTAAATATTTGATAATGCAGGACGCAAGACATTTTTATGTTCTCCATAACTGTTGAATATTTTGGTTTTCTGATTCCTAATGCTAAAAACACCACTCCACACATATACTTAGTATTTATATCCAAAAACATAGATACATTTAAAGCCATTCCAGGCACTAGTGGAAATCCTGTCCCAATAGCAAGCCAGAATTCAAGACTTCTTTATGAAGGATCAGTCAGCAACTCAAACACCATTTTTATCTTTTATCTCCCTCAACTCTTCCCATGTCCCCTCCATTTCTTCTCTAATTCCTTGACAATGTTCTTTGCCTTACAGAAGCTTTGCAATTTTATGAGGTTCCATTTGTCAATTCTTGATCTTAGAGCATAAGCTATTGGTGTTCTATTCAAGAAATTCTCCCCATGCCCATGTGCTCCAGGTTCTTCCCAACTTTCTCTTCTATTAGATTCAGTGTATCTAGTTTTATGTGGAAGTACTTGATCCACTTGGACTTGAGCTTTGTACAGGGAGATAAGAATGGATCAATTTGAATTCTTCAACATGTTGACTGCCAGTTGACCCAGCAACATTTGTGGAAAATGCTGTCTTTTTTCCACTGGATGGTTTTAGCTCCTTTGTCAAAGATTAAGTGACCATAGGTGTGTGGGTTCATTTCTGGGTCTTCAATTCTATTCCATTGATCTTGCTGCCTGTCACCATACCAATACCATACAGTTTTTATCACTATTGCTCTGTAGTAGAGTTTGAGGTCAGGGATGGTGATTTGCCAAAAGATCTTTCATTGTTGAGAATAGTTTTCACTATCCTGGTGTTTTTTTGTTATTTCAGATAAATTTGGAAATTGCTCTTTCTAACTCTATGAAGAATTGAATTGGAATTTTGATGGGGATTACATTGAATCTTTAGATTGCTTTAGGCATGATTGCCATTTTTTACTATATTAATCCTGCAAATCCATGAGCATGGAAGATCTTTCCATCTGCTGAGATCTTCCTCAATTTCTTGGTGATTGTATTGGTGATTATTTCCATTTCTGGCTTAATAAATGTCATAGTAACTCCAAGCATTCTCTGAAAATCCTGACTGTATCAAATATGTCTTTCTGAGAGTGCTTACTTCTTCTTTTATCATTTTTATCATGATGAGTCAGACTAAGTGTGATTTCATTTTTTAAAACTGTGTAATAGCATATCATGGACAGTTGTCTTTTTATAAAAAGAAGTTCAAATTTCTTTTATGTGTCATCTCATGTGGCCCTTTTCCGAGCTCTGTGTCTCATAGGAGGTTGTATCATCGATGCTCATTTCAACAGAGAAAGGTGTAAAATTTCATGAAATTTTCAATTTTGCTTTTATAAACTTACAAACTCACTGTCATTACATGGCATTTGTAAGCATACTGTCTTCATCTACTTGGCAGGAAACTTGCCCATCAGTGTTGGAGGAGAGAATGTGCGGGTAGGACCTCTGCTCTCATACCCTGGGGTCACACTGCTAGTCTGTTTAGAGTTGGTCATTCTGGGCAATGATTACAGACATTATAGATTGCAGTCTCCATAAAAGAAGGCATTTACTGACCCAGGCCGAGCTGTTGTAGGACACTGGCTTTTGCATATATTCATTAAAAAAGTCATTTAAAAGAGAACCAACCAACCAAGTATGTTGAAATCTGCCATGCTTTTACTTATTATAACAGCAAATTTCCAGTGAAATCTGGTGTGGATTTTTTTCCAGTCTTTAATGTTCTATCCCATTGCTCCTTTTGAAATATTTGCTGACAAATGATTAACTTTATTTTACTTCATTTTCTTCTCTCTGTGTCTCTGTATCTCTGTGTCTCTGTCTCTGTCTCTCTCTCTCTCTCTCTCTCTCTCTCTCTCTGTGTGTGTGTGTGTGTGTGTGTGTGTGTGTGTGTGTGTGTGTGTTGACTTTATGTCCATCTGTGTACTATGTGTGTGCCTGGTGTCCACAGAGCCTTAAAAAGAGCATTGGATCCCCTGTGATTGAATTTACAGTCAAAACTACCACAGGAGTGCTGGGAGTCAAACCCAGTTCCTCTTCATTAGCAACCGGAATTTTTTAATATTATTATTATCATTATTATTTTCTATATTCTTTATTTTTATTCCAAATGATTTCCCTTTTCCCAATTCCCCGCTCCCCGAAAGTCCCATAAGCCCTCTTCCCTCCCCCTGTTCCCCATTTGCCTAAGAATTTCATGAATTCATTGTTTTTAATTGCTGAGTAGTATTCCATTGTGTAAATATACATGGAAAATATCTCTGATAAAATTGAAGAAATATATAGAAAAACACATTAAGACTGACTATTTCATGGAAAAATTATACAGATAAAATGGTAGGTATAAAAATATTCCTGTGTTTTTTGAAAGTGGAATTATAAACACTTTCTGATAAAATTGAGGATCTACAAGGAATATATTCCTGAAAAAAATCAAGAAATATATAGAGAAACATGTTAAAAGTGACTATTACATGGAAGATTATACAGATAAAATGGAAGGTATAAAAATGTTCAACCAGAATTCTTAACTACTGAGCCATTTCTCCAGCCCCAACTTTTTTCTTTCTTGTTTGTCTTTTGTTTCAGTCCATAGTTTTGTATGTGTGGAGAACATATTCTGGTCATGCTCAACACCTTCATCATCTTCTTTGCTCTGCCCCACTTCCACCAACTCTCAATCCGCCCAAAAATATTCATTCCCACTATTAGGTCTTTTTGTTATGCTGTGACCCATTAGTTTAAACAATGCTACCATTATCTTATCTTTGGTTTTTCCCACCAAACTTCTTTAAATTGTCATACAAAGTATTAGAAATCATGGTATTTTCAAAATCTCATGTTTTAGTAGCTTTCTCCCTGTCTCACCTAACCAAACCCCTGCTACAACCCATCCCTTCTTCCCTCTTGTAAGCTCTTCCCCCAGTCTCTTTTTCTTTTTCATTGTGCTTTTGCCTACCTTTCAGTACCTATTTTAACCCTTTCTTGACCTGTTTTCTAAATTTTAAGTTTTAACAATGTACACACACACACACACACACACACACACACACACTTGCAATAGCATACATGCATACATGCACATGTACACATTACAGACTGGGAAGTGTATATTAAAAAGAACATGCAGTTTATGCCTTTCTGGGTTTGGGTCACTTTATTTAATATTATACTTTCCAAATCCATCCTTCAGAAGTCCTCTTGAAACACTGCCTTAGCCAGTCAAAGCAATACTACTAGAAATCTCACATTGGTAGCTGCTGAGGACATGAAGGACAGAAGCACTAATTCAGTGCTGAAATTTTCAGGAAATGGATAGACTTGGAAAGGATAGTATTAAGCAGAATATTCTGTTTCATTTTTTTCAGCTAATTTTTCTTCCATGTCAGGAAAATCAAGTATTTTCCTTGCTAGATTTCATCACCTTTCATTTTGATAAAGAAATCTCCAAAGAGACTTTTACCATGGAGTTCAGTGAAACATAATCAAGCCTGGCTATCAGAGGGTTTTGAACAACAACAACAAAAAAAATACCTCCACCTATATCAATGTATCCCTGTATCCATGTCCCTGGTGATCTGGTTTGAAATGACTTGCTAATCCCTGGTACTAACACTAAGTTCTACTCAAAGCATAAAGCATCTGCAATGTGAAGTTCTTTCTCTATAGTGGTAGCTAATCAATTTTTAAATATCCCAAGAATTTTTTGTTTTGCAAATGTTTGTCAAATTTAGTTAGCTACCTATTTCCAGGTTTTCTAAAGGAATAGAAGATGATCTTACACTGGGACAGAAGTATGTGCTCAGTTGTATTACTGTTATTATGAGCTTACCTTCATAGATGTTCTCAACCATTTTTTTCTTTTTCTTTCCAGAATTTTTTAAAATATAAATCTTTCACTGGAAGAATCATAGGCTACTGAATTAGTGCAGAGTCCCCCTGTCTCCCACCTGATTCTATTCTGTCTTTTATGACATCTTTCCTCCACTGTCACATTGGTCAAAACTAGTAAACGAGTTTTCATACACTGCTGGTAACTAACTCACTCTCAGGCTAGAAAGAGCATGAGACTCATGCATTGGCTTAATATCTGCATATATTCCATCCATTTTTCCCTAGGCACCTTCTCCTTTTGGTCTCCCAGGACCTCAAACAATGTTTCATTTATTTCCTGGTTTTGTGTTAGTGAGCCAGTGGTTTTGTGGAATGGTGCTAAAGGAGGAGAACTTACTGTCTCAGCAGGAGACACTGAGGTAATGTCCTCCTCACTCATCTCATCAGGAGGGACTGACTTCCACAGAGGGCATGGCTAGAGCTGCTAACTATTCTCACACGGTGAAGGTCATTTCTGCCAGTGTTATGAAATTTCTGATTTTTTCTTCCATACTTTATTATATAAGTGAGTAACTGTCCTCCCTACATGAGAATTGGAGAAATGAAGAAGTAGTTAGTGTCAAGTTACATTAAGATTGCTCTAAAAAAGAAGATTCATCACTTTTCCTCCATCTGTATCTATAAATATCTCAATCATTTGTATCCATATAGACTAGTGCATATTCATTTTTTACTTTAGATTATAATATAAAAACCTTTTAAAGATGTACAATGTAAAAGTTATCTTACTTTAGTATTATCAGATAATATAATTCAATATCCTAAAAATAACAGTATGAGTAGGTAAACACTCCCCTAGCACATCAGACTCCACTATACTTTACTATGTTAAAAGAACCATTCATTTCATGGACCAAGTTAGATATGAATGCTCAAATGACATAGCCAATCAGTTTCTTTCTCCCTCCTCTACTTCCTTCTGTTCTACTCCCTTCCTGCCTTTCTTCACATATGTTATAGTCTCTGTTATGGATGGGTTGCCAAAGTGGCTTTAGTGTATCCTCTAGCCAGTACAAAAATATGTTTCATATTGTTTTCTTTTAGCCATTGGTTATACAGTGGTGAGAGAGATATTGCAGACCTTTCCTCTCCATGAATTTATGTTCTTAGGAATGCAGATCTCCAAGAAGAAAAAAAAATGGTGGCTTTTGCCACTATGGGTAGTATAATGTCCTACACAGAAATCAAAGCAGGGCAATGCCAATGATTCTGGACATCAGAGAGAATTATTGTGTTGGTAGGGAGAAACCATTTTTTCTTTTAATGAGTATACAGAAAGACCCTATTGACCTTTCCAGGGATGTATCCCCGTAATATGCCATCTCAGTGTTTTTATGAATGGTTATAGCTGGCTGACTTGCCAAAACTGTGGCAAGTTAAGAGCAACATGGGAGGCACAGGATAGAAGGGCACTAGAAAACCACTACAGAATAGTTTACTAAGAGCAGCTGCTTCTCATAGTTTCCAAGGAGTGAGTCATATGGTATGTAGTCTCAAGGGTATCACTGACATTCAGCCAAATTAACAGCAGCTCTCTAGATTCTGGTCCCACGTGTCTTTCAGCCAGCCTAGTGAATCCTACTGCTTGAGCTTCTATTGTTGTTGAAAATATTTAATCTCAATCCAGGGCTTCTAACCTGTCTTTGATCATTCAGTTCCCAGAAAAAGATATACAACTTCTATTTTTTACAATAAGCCCTTATCAGCACCAAAGCTTGACAGACATCTACCCTCTATGCTATTAAACTCTATTTCCTGTTGATAACCCCAAGTCATTACTTACTATGTTTCATCTGCACACTAACAGGAATTATTCACACATAACAAGTCCAGTTCAAATTGACTTTTATCCCAGTTTAAGAGAAAAATAAAAGTAACAGAAAAAAAGGGAGGGAGGGAGCAAAACTTTTACCATGACGAACACTGGGGAGTCTAGCTGGATCTGAGGATTCCTGATGCTTCCAGCCCTGAGTCTTAGAAAAGATATCCACTTTATTATTGTCTTTTTTTTTCCTTATATCCAAACTCTAACAGGACTGGGGAGAAAAGTTACTGAAGACAAAAAAGAAATGCTAGGGCAGAGCCTGAGGTTCACACACCAGCCTAAAATCTAGGTTTTCCAGACAAGGGGACTAAATAACCAGAGAATGCCTTGCTCTTTCCTCTTCTCATGGGCGATGGTGTATTTTTTTCTTCTGGGAAGTACTTTTTTCCCCCTTGTTTGACTGGGACTTGAACAATATAAGAAGTAAAAGAAACTAATATGCCAGGAGGCAAAGAATCTTAACTGTCAAGATAACAAAATGAATCTTGCAAGAAAAGTCTCAGTGTCTAAAATATTGTTTTTATTTAACAGCAATCCTTCATATTTTAATTACTTTTCTATCGTTGTAATAAAACACCACAGCCAAGGTAACTTAGAAAAGAAAATGTCTAATTTGCCTTACACTTTCAGAGAGTTGGAATCCATGATGATAGGGCAAAGTCACGATGACAGGGAAAGCTGAAAACTCACATCTTTATCTGTGAGTAGGTGATACAGAGATAGGGAGAAACTGAGAGTGTGTTCCCCAGTGGCACAACTTCTCCAGGAAAGTCACGCCCCTAATACTTGCCAGTTCCATCAGCTAGGGACAAAGTATGGGGAACATTCTCATTTAAGCCACTCTACCCAGTGATTGCTAGGACTGGAAAGGAAAGGAAAAAAAGAATGGGTCAAAGAATAGCAAAACACAGGGGCAAACTCTCAAACCTTTACCAAGCCTAACTCTGTCCATAAAGTTGGACACAACCCAAGCCTTGCATTCAAGGATTCTAAAGTCCAGCTGTCTCATACTAGACTTAAGAGTCCTTGAACTTCCTTATCCATCGCAGTGGAGTATGTATAGCTCAGAAGAGACTTAAGTAACATGTGATCAGCAAGCATCTCCCCCATGCTCTACAGTAAAGACCAACACAGTTATAAAATCAATTAGCTATAGACTGAAAATATCAAATGGGGAAAACTCAAAAATAAGTTGTAAGTTTTGTTATACACAGTTCCAAGTAGCATGATGCAAAATCATGCTATGCCATGCCAAGTAGTCTCCCTCTAAGACTTCTTTTTGTCAGAATATCCACACTCTATATACTATGTGCCTGGTGGTTATTTAGTAGTCAGCTCAGTCATCAGATCCATTTGCTTTTGTACTCGTATTGATGTGACCCTTGATTTACTTTACTATGTCCCCGAAGCATGAGAGCAGTGAGTATTTTGGGAGAGACTTCAGTACTTAAAACATAGAAGGATGGACTGGGGATGTAGATTAATTGGCAGAGTGCTTGCCTAACATACAAAAAGATTTGGACTCAATCCCTAGCACCACATTTTAAAGAATGGTGGTGATGCATGCATGTGTACATACCAGCACTGGGGAGGTAGAGAAAAAAGAATCAGAAGTTTAAGGCCATCCTTGGCTACACAGGAAGTTCAAGGCAAGACTGTGCTGTATGATATCCTGTATCAAAAAACAATTTTTTAAGGTATAAAGACATGTTAAGTACCATATTACAATGTTACAAAGCATATAAGGAAAGATAGGATTTGTTCTATCCATGTTTGTTAGTGGTATTCTTGGAACATAATGAGGACAAGTTCTCCAGACAACAAGAGCCAGTAGATATGTCTGCATCTACCTGAGCTGTTTCTTATGGAAAATAAGCCTCTGACATTTTAGAATCCCTAAAGACCCAGAGTCCATAGTCCACTGGCTAGAGAGCCAGGAAAGCTGGTAGGGCAAATCAGCCCACATCTCAAAGCTTGGTACCAGGGAGGATAATTGTGCAACCCTCAGCCTGCAAGCATGAGCAGAATGGAATAGCAGTCCAAGCATGCAGGAAAAGAGAGGCAAATTCTTCCTGCTTCTGCCTTTTGTTCTATCCATGTTCTCAGTGGATTAGAGGATGCTCATCATATAGGAAAGGATCATCCACTGATGTAGTCTATTGACTCAGATGATAATGTCTGAAAATAATGACATACCTACAAACAATGTTTAACTGAATATTTGGATACCCTGTGACCCAATAGAGTTGTCAGATGAAATCAACTATCAAATTACTGTTAGCATCTTTTGTCTCATCCATCGTCTGCAGCCAGAACATTTCCTTTCAATATATTGATAAAGGCTTAAATATTTTATGAGCCATAAGGAAATAGAGAAAAATCCCAGTCTAAACTAGATATATTTGTGACTCCACACATGTGATGTGTCTTTGTGTGAGTCCTTCAAAGACTCAGAACCAAAAGGAAGAATGAGATTGGCTTACAACCATTATGAGGGCTGAGAATGACAATGCACTACATGTACACTAATCAACACAGGATGCCAGTGACATGGCTCAGGTCAACTTGGATGTCCTCTGTGCTGACTAAGCAGTTAGTGTAACTCCCAGTTCAAGAACAATGATCCAAGAACACACTTTTCCTTGTATAAGTCCTAGAGTCTCAAGGTCAGGGAGCCTGGAGTTATGAAGTTGAAGAGAAAGACAAGAAAACTATATCACAACCCCAAGAGATGGTAGGTTGTCTTTGTCATCCATTCAGGCCCAAAACTAACTGGTGGTCTCATCCACACTGAGGGTGAGTCTTAATCATTCGATCTGTCAGCTCATGCTACTCTCCTCTAGAAACAGACACACCAGAAAAAAACACCATATCTCTAAGTAATAATCCTTCATATGACCACATTATCATCTACAATTCATCATCTTCGTGTCTATCACTGCAGCCCTTTTGACCTGGACTACAGATCTGCAAGGGAGATGAAGTTAGTCCCAGTTGAAGAGGAGGAGCTGCCTCCTTCAAGATATTTGGCATCTTGATGTAGTTCACACAGCAGATGAGAGTGGATTAAGTCTGGCATCTAGTTCAACTCAGTCCCACTTTTCTACCATGAATCTTAATCCTGAAGGTAACAAGGAGAAAGAACTTGTGAAAATACTGCCCTTCTCTTTCAAATGCCAGCAAGTAGAATACAGAGGGAGGTTAAACTCCTTCATAGGAAAAAAAAATGACAAGCTATTTTGCCCTTAGATACTGAAAAGGGGGCTGTGTTTCTGCATTCTGAAGATCATATCGATGGGGCTTTTATAGCTGATTTACTGTAGACAGACAGCATGTATAGATTATTGAGAATGTTACCAACATAATTTCTACTCTCAAACCAAACCAAAGGGCAGATATTGAATACTAACTATTCCAGGATATGTGGCACTTGGGAAGAATAAGTCGTCAAGCTCCCTACCAGCCTAGATATTTACTTTTCAGTACTTCCAGGTGCAGGCATGTAAATAAAAAAAAAATTATAAGAGCATGCAACAAGTTCTCTAATAGATTAAAGCTCCAATCTGTGGAATATTGAGAAAGACACAGCATCTGTCTCCAGTGTTATTTAGGAAGGCTTATAATAACAATCAGAAAACCAAATTTGCAGTGGCTTAAAATGAAGAGTTTGGGTTCTTCATTAAAAGTTGTAGAGCATGCAGTTATAGAACTTGCTTCAAAGGATGTGTTGATCCATCTATCCTGTGACACAATAATTGTCATAGTCTGAGTTATTATGTTTCTGTTTATGACAGAAAGATGGGTAGAATGGGAAGATATCATCAGTTTCTCTTAACCTTTAGGAGATCAAATGCTTTCACACATAAGATTACAGAGGATAATGGGTCTATTGACACCCAGAACTGCAGGAGTGTCCAAGAAATCATAGTCTTAGATCATCCAAAATTATCTTAAACCTTAAATGGCTCATGATCTTTTCACAGTGTTTGTATCATTGTGTTCTATAAGGAATAGAGAATGGTATAGAAATGGAGACATACTATGAAGCATTCCTCTGCCAGGGATACTTATAGAAAATTTACAGAAGTGCATCTGGACTAAATTCTTGAAAGATAATAAACAGACACATAATATAGAAGAAATAAAGATATAAGGAGGGGCAATTTAAAAGTCACAAAGTCGTGAAAAATAAGGTGAGGAGACACCAGGAATGTTTATTTGCTAAATTCCAGATGAGAACTGTAATCGAGAGTCAGTGGCATCAAGCTTATCTGCTGGTAAGGAGCATGCCTGTTACTTTGTGAAGCACACAGAGTTCTGGAAGTCTTCCTTCCCACTTTTCAGGGCTCCATGTCTCTCTGTATCTTGGAGCACATATTCTTCTTCACCTGCTATCTGCATCCAGCCTCTTGATTTCTCAGCTCTTGTACACTATGAATGACTTTTTTAATGGGATTATTTTATTTGTTTACCTTTCAGATGTTATCCCCTTTCCAGGTTTTCCCTCTGCAAACCCCCTTTCCCATCCTCCTTTACCCTGCTTCTATGAGGGTGCTCTCCCACCCACCCACCTACTCCCATCTCACTACCCTAGCATTCCTCTACACTGGGGCATCAAGCCTTCACAGGACTAAGGGCCTCCCCTCCCACTGATGCCAGATAAGACCCCTTCAGCTCCTTCAGCCCTTCCCCTAACTCCTCCATTGGGATCTCTGTTCTCAGTCTGATGGTTGGCTGCAAGCATCGCATCTGTATTGGTCAGGATCTGGCAGAGCCTCTCAGGAGACAGCTGTATCAGACTTCAGTCAGCAAGCACTTCTTGGCAACAGCATTAGTTTCTGGTTTGGTGTCTGCATATAGGATGGATCCCAAGGTTGGGCAGTCTCTGGATGGCCTTTCCTCCAGTCTCTGTTCCACCCTTTATCCCTGTATTTCCTTTAGACTGGAACAATTCTGGGTTAAAAATTTGGAGATGGGTGGGTAGCTCCATCCCTCAATCGGGGATGGGGGGGCATGCATAACCTCTGAATATGGTCTTGACAGGTTCTCCCTCCCCTTTGTGTGATATTTAAGCTAATGGCATCCCTGTGAGGTCCTGAGAGGCTATTGCTTTCCTGGCATCTGGGACTTTCTGGTTGCTTCCCCCAGTTCCCCATTCTCCATTCCTACATACCTCTGTTCAATTTCCTGATGCTCTGTATATCTCCTCCATCTCCTCCTATGCCTGATTCTTCCCCTCTTTTTCCCCTCTCCCTCCCAAGTCCCTCCCACCCTCTACTTCCCTTGATTATATTGTCCCCCTTCTAAAGACTAAAGCATCCACTCTTTGGTCTTCCTTCCTCTTGAGCTTCATGTGGTCTATGAGTTGTATCGTGGGTATTCCATGCTCTTTGTCTAATATCCACTTATCAGTGAGTACATTGTTGTGATTATAAAAAGATAAAGAAAAATAAGGTATTTTCTATGGGGATGTGCCGAAGTGGGGGGAAGGGGGTGCCTCGGTGGGCCCATGCCAAGGCATCCCTTCTCCCTGAGAGACCAACCACATGACAGTATAGCACAGAATAGAGTTTATTCAGGGCATGGGGAGAAGAGTTAAGAGAGTAGTAGAGGCAGAGAAAAGGAGAGAATAGAGAAGTACATGCCGGCCATGACCACGTGGGGGAAGAGGGGGAGATCCCAAGAGGGCAAGAGAGAAGCAAGCTGGAAATAGGAGTAAGAGTAAGAGAGGGAGGAGGGGGCAAGCAGTCCCTTTTATAGTGGGCCACACCTACCTGGCTGTTGCCAGGTAACTGTGGAGAGATGCTTAGACAGAGTCCTAACATACATACCATGTGTGGTTTTTTTGTGACTGAGTTACCTCACTCAGAATGATATTTTCTAGATCCATCCATTTGCCTGGGAATTTCATGAAGTCATTGTTTTTATGAATAACTAGTAGTACTCCATCGTGTAAATGTACCACATTTTCTGTATCCATTTCTCTGTTGAGGTACATCTGGGTTCTGATCCCTCCTTGGTTTAAGTACCTCAGACCAACAGAGTAGGCTTTCCACAGACTTGTTTTCGCACTGAGAACTTGTTCTGTACCCTGGATGATGATAGAACTCTTATGTCTCCTTTGCTCACCTTGACTTCTCTCTTCCAAAATGCTGTTTTAAGTTTCCAGGACAGTAATCACTTTCAACCAGTTCTTCCTTTCTCACTAGAGTCCGTTGACTCTAAGGAAAGTTTAGATATACAATAGTATACTATATATGAAGTATACATTAGTTACTTTTCTCATTAGTGTAACAAAAATATCTGACAAGCAACATAAGAAAGGAGGGATTTATTTTGGTTCACATTTCAAGAATACAATATATTATGGCAACAACAAAAAAAACTACTGTAGCAGGAGTGTAAGCTGGTTGGTCACATTGTTTCTGCAGTCAAGAAGCAGAGATAGATCAATGCTAATGCTCAGCTCACTTTATCCATTTTATTTGATCCTGGACTCTAACCCATGGAGTGATGCTGCCCACAACTCGGTTAAATCTTTCACTTCAGCCAATTTTCACTGGCATGCTCAGAGACTTGTTTCCTATATGATTATAAATCCTGTCAAATTGACAATATTAACCCTCACAGGACATAATTAGAATGGCAGGTGTCTTGTAGAAGTATGGTAAGAACAAATAAGTTATGACAAGTGGAGTGTTTGAAGCAGTGTTTGTCACACAGCACATATCGAATCATATGAATAGAAAACTATTATAATCATCATTGATATTATAACTGCAATGTTAATGTGCCCTAGAAATGGGAATGAATTATATCAGGTTCTCATCACAGACATTTGAGATTCAACTCTGTTCACCAGCTTCACATAAAAATCTATTTGCAGACATATTCCTTACTGTCAGTCTCAGGCATTGCTACCTCAATGCCAGCAGGCATGGTGATTCTGTCCATCAAGAAAGAGACCCAGAAATGGCATTCCTCACTAGGCAAAGAGCCATGATTGAAAACATCAGCAGCAGGAACCCCAGAGTTATGAATGTTGATTAGTAGAGAAGCAGTGACCCAGGAAATATAAGCTGGCCCATATACCTTCAGCCCTGCTGTGTGACGCTGTACAGCTTGCTGGGGACCCTAGTTTCTTATTAAAGTGACTATAATGGGGGAGAAATCATTAAAACATTTGAAGTCACATGCCATGATTGTAAGTTAGAATGAATGGTGTTGGGGATTGGTTCTGATGCTTTGAATTAATCCAGCCCCCGAAATTGGGAATCTGCATGTCCAAACAGTGAAGGTCCTTGTCCTCTATTTGTTTTTGATCGATCAATAAAGAGACAACAGCCAGTGGCTGGGCAGATAGACTGAGGCAGAACCTTTGGATTTGTGTGGGCTAGGAACTAGAAGGAAGGAGAGGGAGAATCACTATTACTCAGAGGAAGACGGATCAGACTTAGAGCTGCAGAAGGAAAATCAACTGAAATATAGGTGAGAAGGAATGCCAGTCCTAGAAGGGCTGCACAGAAGGGTCTTGGGCAGCAAAGACTAGGGAGTCACCCAGAAGGAGCTAGGGCAACAAAGATAAAATATAGAATTAGAGGGCGTTAAGCCAGGTTTACAGGAGAGAAATGTGTGCTAGCAGCAAGAAGAATTGGAATGACCCAACTTTCTTTGAGCTAGTCAAAGCATATCAAAAATTGACTGGCGTGTGTGTGTGTGTGTGTGTGTGTGTGTGTGTGTGTGTGTGTGTGTGTGTGTGTGTGTCTTTCCTTCACAAATCTAGAGAGCTCCTGGGCCGGTGCAGCAAGTGCACACAACCCACCTGAAGTGAAGTGGATCAGGCTAATTACTGCTACAGGATGGTTATTCAATGCCTGTCTCTTTCTCTGAAGTATAAGATCTAGACTGATTATAAAATTGTATGGGCAGCTTTGCAGTCACAGCCCCTCACCCATTGTTGGACACAGAATCACAGCTGATTTTGATACCTGTTGAATGAGTGAATGAATGAATAGTACAATGTTTTTGAGGAAAACCCACCTGTTTTTTTATTTATTTGTTTACTTGTACTTTACCACTGACTAGCTTGGGAACCCTGGGCCAGCTTCAGTCTCAGCCTTACAGTATGTGAAAGGCATTGGATCAATCCTTGAACTTCTTTGTCAGACTGACTCGTCCTTATCCTGCAATTAAATAAATGAATGTTCCAGGGAGAAAATGGAATTGATTATAGCAGTTGGTGCAGTCCCATGCAGACGATAGCCCAGCTGAGGGTCACAGTACTTGTAGCTGGTCGTACTGTGATGTTTCTGGTTATAGGTGGAAGTTGGGAAATGTAGCTTAAATTAGACACACTTCCTATTATACAACAAGGGCATGAGAGTGGTGGTAAAACTTTGTAGAGTTACAGCCAGAGTCAAGGAATTCACCAATCTACACCCTCAAAAGAGGACAGAAGGAGCCAGGCCACCTTGACCCATCTCCAGCTGTCAGGCTCTGGGCCCTACTACAGACTTTCTACAGTCAGATTTCAGAATGCAGAAATAAGCAAAAATGTGGCAGAGCTGCAATGTCTCATGCTGTGCAGAACCACTGGGTAGTTTACAACCAGTCTACATTCATTTGTCATCATTCTGGAGGTCCAGATGGGGAAAATTCAGTATCTGTTAAGGGTCCACTACCTGGTTCATCAATAGCACTTTCTGAATGTGTCCATATGTAATGGAAGAGTCCAGGCTGCCCTTGGGTCCTCTTGGATAAAGGCCCTGATCTCTGTTACAACCTAAGCACTCCCAAAGACCCAGCCTCCTAATGCTATCACTGGAGGTTAGAAGAACTTTAATATGACTCTAGGGGAATAGGAGAATCTGGGCTATTAGATAATACTCTCTTACAACCCAAGAATAAGGACATTGAGAACTGTAAAGGAAAAAAATTGGACTATTTCTTTCCTCTATCATCAAAGCAAGGAAAAGGATGTTATAACAGCCTAAATTCTGTCCTTTGTAGTTCAGAAGTAAGGTTTAGCAACCCTACTTTCAATAATCAGATGGCCTTGGGCAGGTGCCTTGGGCTGCTTACCCTTCTTTGTTTCTTGTTCCAATGGTTGTAGGAGTCTAGAGAGTCAATTGTTCTGTTTGTTTAATGCTGCTATAACAGTTGGACCAGAGACTGGGGGCTTTATAGGAGATCCATTTCCTACTATTCAAAAACCTTAGAGGCCCAAGATGGAGGGGCCTGCATCTGGCCAGGGTGATCATGCTGTCTCAGTCCAAGGCAGAGGCAGAAAGGTAGGAGAGGGAAAGGGATAGGAAGGAAACAAACTCTCCTGTTATCAGATGCCTGCCCCTCCTTAAAAGCATTTGCTCTCTTGTTTCAGTTCCCTCTTAAAAACCTTTGTCTCAAGCTGTCAACACATAAATTTTGGGAAATGCTTTCAAATTACAGTACCAATAAATGCAAACCTGTTAGTAAGCTTACAAGATACAGCTCTCTACTTGGGACACATCTTAGCACTCAGCACGAGGTTCCTGAGCCCTTCCAGGTGTTCCACACAGGCCCCTGTGGGTCTAGCTCTTATTCTCACTCGATGTCAAGGACAGTTCTTTCTTGGTATCTTCTGTGGACACTGGGAATGTGACCAGTGAAATAAAACATAAGTCAGGAATGGTAGGGGATGGTTTGCACTGTGGTGATTTAGAATAGATGGAAGCCGAGCAGTAGTGGCGTATGTCTTTAATCCCAGCACTTGAGAGGAAGAGGCAGGTGAATTACTGAGTTCAAGGCCAGCCTGGTCTACAGAGTGAGTTCCAGAACAGTCAGAGCTATACAGAGAAACCCTGTCTCCAAAAAAAAAAAGAGTAGAAAGAAGAGGTGAAAAAAAGTCTGTCCCTTCTCAGGTCTCAGGTGTCCTTCTGGACTGTCTGCATCATCAAGCAGGTTTCTTATCTGCAGGGTCCCAGCTTCTGTATTGCAGAGCTGGAGGGTCCCAGAGATGAAGGTCTAGTATAGCACATGCAGGAACTATGAATGCTCCTATAACACAGAGTTTAAGAGAACTTCCCCAGGATTAAAGGACAGCTTAGAACCCAGATGTCCCTCAACGGAGGAATGGATTCAGAAGATGTGGTATATCTACACAATGGAATACTACTCAGCAATTAAAAACAATGAATTCACGAAATTCCTAGGCAAATGGTCAGAACTTGAAAATATCATCCTTAGTGAGGTAACCCAATCACAAAAGAACACACATGGTATGCAGTCACTGATAAGGGGATATTGACCCAGAATCTCGGAATACCCTAGACACAATCAGCATATCAATAGATTTCTAAAAAGATGGAAGGAGAGACCCCTGGTCCTGGAAAGACTGGATGTAGGGGAACACCAGGACAGAGTAACGAGAGGGGGTTGAATGGAGAAAAGAGGGAGGGAAGGGGGCTTATGGGACTTTCGGGGAGGGAGGAAACGGGAAAGGGGAAGTGATTTGGAATGTAAATTAAAAAAATAAAATAAAAAAAAAAAAAAAAAAAGAACAGAGGCAAACTTGTTTCCATTCCCAGCACTGGTTCCACAGCACTCTGCCAATGATACAGACTGAATGAGTAAGTGAACTACAGACCCACAACACATCATATTTTGTCCAGTCCAAGTCATGTTGTATGGCCCTTGCCATCTGATAGCCTCCTTTCCAATCTCTAGGTCATCCACTGGAACTCCCCCAAGAAGCTCCGTGTGAAGAACAAACATGTGGAATTCTTCCGAAACCTCTACCTGACGTTCTTGGAGTATGATGGTAACCTCCTGCGGCGGGAGCTGTTTGGTTGTCCCAGTGAGACTGATGTCAACAGTGAAAATGTGAGTGTTTCACAGATTGTCAGGGAGATTGGCCATACTATCATTTGTCTGTGTTGGGTCCTTGTTGGGTACTATACTCAGCTCAGAGCTAGACCCAGAGGAAATAAGATACCTTAGCTGCCACGGAATCCATGGCCCAGTGCATCATCAGGTGACTTTCTGTGGATCACTGTTGACATGGGAGGAGACATTAGCTCAGCTGAATGGATCAGAGTGAGTTTCCAAACAGGACAAACTGTCAGATATCTATGTCTGCCTCATGGCCAGGAAACTCCCAAGCATGTAGTGGTGAAGGTATCCACATAGGACCCGTGATTCATCTTGGTTGATGCCTAGGGTGACACAGAAGGAGACTCCCACAGGGACTGGCCTCTTCCGAGTGGTTTGGACAAGGAAAGCATTGAATAAATAGTTCAAAGCTATTGGGTATTTTGGTTGTTACTGTTTTGTCCTGTTTTTTTTTTCATATGTTGTAACTTATTTTTATTCATTGAGTCATTTTACTATGGAAAATGTTAAAGTAGAGAAATTAAGCAAGTTGCTCATGTTTACACAACAAACAAGGAAGACAGCTGTGACCAATACTGAACTCTTAAGGATATAGAAAAGGAGCATGGTAGTCATAGGCAGTAGGGACATAGAATCAAGCTGACCTGAGTCTGACTCTTAACTATTAGTTTTGTTTACACAAAAACCCACAAGTCTCATCTTAAAGAGAATAAAAGATAGTTTATTCTGGTGGCCCAAGAATACAGATTTAAGTTATCTCAAATTCAATGTTCCAATGTAGAAGTACTTTCATGAAGTTTATAAATTTTCAGAATTAGGAAAATCATAAATCAAAGTGAGTTTAAAATGTATTGATGGATATATCAGAGAAGCAGGTATAGCAAGATGGGGGAAGCTTTTCTATAGGCTAACGATGCTCTCTGAACTTTTTGGTTGATGGAAGCTAGTTAGTGTTCTAACTAATAAATAACTAAACTAATAGATTCTAAAAAGTTTTAGATCTATTTGTCACAATATGTTAGTTCACAGAGATGAGCAAGGGATATCTATCCTAGAGAGCTAGAACTAGCCCAAGGTAAGGTAATTAGTCTCAGGGACTTGTAATTTTTTAGTAGCTCTACAGTCCTGAAACT
Source organism: Tokudaia tokunoshimensis (assembly GCA_036184795.1). Classification (NCBI taxonomy): domain Eukaryota; kingdom Metazoa; phylum Chordata; class Mammalia; order Rodentia; family Muridae; genus Tokudaia; species Tokudaia tokunoshimensis. Next base: position 268,903 of record BTHU01000020.1, on the reverse strand, counting down.
TTCATCAGCCAATCAGTCCCTGCAAACACAGCTTCTTTCCTAGAATCTTTGTTCAGACTTTCTCGTTACTTCTATCTCAGTTTCTATTGTTGTAGAGAGACACCATTATCCTCTTATAAAAGAAAACATCTCACTAGATCTGGCTTACAGTTTGTGAGTTTAAGTCCACTCTTGTCATGGTAGGAAGCATGACAACATATAGGCAGACATATTGGTAGAGAAGGAACTGAGAGTTCTGTCTTGTTCTGCAGGCATCAGAAAACTGTAAGCCACACTGGGTGTATCTTGACCATATCTGAGATGTCAAAGCCTGCCTCCACAGTAACACACTTTCTCCAACAAGCCCACACCTTCTAATACTGCCACTTGCTATATGACAAGCATTCAAACACATGAGTCTATGAGAGCCATTCATATTCAAACCACATCTACCTATGGGGCCTTAAACAAGATAGCCTGTGCCTCTCTGTATCTATTTCCTCAGCTGTAAAATGGGCAAGAAATGGCATTTATACTCCAGAAGTCAGCATCTGCTATATGTTAGATTAGAAATGATATGCTGTTGTTCTGTCTTTTCTAGGTCCTCAATGTCAGACACAAAAGAAATCATTTCATTCATTCAATATAGAAATGTATACAGATGTGTTCTTCTCATTCTGAGCACTGAGTAGGGAAAAATAAAAAGAAGACTAGATAGACTGCTCAGTGGTCAAGCGTACTAGCTACACTTGCAGAGAATGCCACTGAGTTTCCAGTACTCACATGGCAGCTCACTACCATCTGTAACTCCAATTTCAGGGGATCTGATGCCCCTTATGACTTCTGTGCCACTATAGACATGGGGTGTACATACATGCATGCAAGGAAACACTCATATACTTAAAATAAAAATAAATGAATCTATTAAGACAGACAGTAGAGCAGAAGGAAGAGACAGTGGTCTCTCCCTCAGGATATGTGTATCCTAGCAGGATAAATACAACTAGCTAGTTGATAACCACTCAAGCTGTCATGAAAAAAATGATCAGCTTATATCCAGTGCTACATAGCAATGGCTAGTGAAAAGCCAGGCAGATTCTTTCTCTGGTGAGCAGCAAGCTTGAAATGAGAAGGTAAAATTGACACTGAAACCTGAATTACAGGAAAGCTATCTGTAGTCAAGCAAAGGAGATATGCTCCATGAAGAAGATGTACTTGGTGCAAAGGCACAGAGGCAGGGCATGTTTGGAAAACAGAGTAGGGACTAATGGGTGGGAGAAAGAAGAGGACACAACAGACAGAAGGATATGTGAACTGGCAATAGGTCTATTGTAAATAAACTAAGTAAAAATGTGTCTCAATCTATAATTTCCATCTTAGACTGGCAAGGTATTTTTTGCTTTCTTGGATGTCCTGAGAAGTTTTTCTAGATCCTGCAGAAGGTTAGGAGCCTCCCTGCCCTTTGATGAAGTTACTCTAATCACAATGCCACTACTACCTTCTGAGTCCTAGTGAAGTAGCTATTTGCTCTAGCTTTTCCGCCTGACCCCCTAGAGGCCTTCTCAGTGTTTACAATTCACTGAGGTAACAGAAGGAAAGCCAGGAAGCACTTGAATCCCTTGAACTCTGAGAAGCACTCTATTTCCATTCAGTCAATTTTCCTCGGGTTTTATTTTTGCTCAAATCAGAGCTTGTTCTCACCATTGAAGATTGGGTACCTGCCTGGAGTTTTCTTCCTAATGACCAGTAAAAACTCTCTTTTCTCTCATTTTCCTTCTGTGGTTGTCTATCCACCAGTCATCTGCATCCCTGGCTTCTCAGTGTCAAGCATGAGTTCCTCAAAGGCTGTCTGCCCCTTCCTTCCTGTGTGCATCTTGAAGGTTGAAGGGGTCACTTTCTGTCTTTCTCAGAGTCAAGGATTATGCTTGATTGCTCAATATATATATATATATATATATATATATATATATATATATATGCATGCTTGATTGCGATAGATAGATAGATGATAGATAGATAGATAGATAGATAGATAGATAGATAGATAGATAGATAGATAGATAGATGATAGATAGATAGATAGATGCAAACCATAGGGCAGGGGTCAGACAATGAGCCATAAGCAAGTTGCTACTTAACAACTCCTGGTGAGGCAGAGAGGAAAGGCTTTCCAAGATCTAAGGGTAGTCTACTTTAAGAACTCAGCATCCTAGCCTCTCCCCACAAACTACCAGGTATACTTTTCTTTTTTCATCCCCAGCTCACCATTGGATCTGTATATGTATGCTTTGCTGCCACCTAGAATACTTTGTCCCTCCCTGGCATGTTTAAATGTTCTCATTTAAATGGTCACCCAGAGTAACCCCTTAAGTCATGTTTTGTGACCTATTTCGTTTTCTGTCCATCAGAGCACACTATTATCTTCAATTACCTAGACTGTATTTTGTTTTCTCCAAATATAAGGCTTCTATGTTGGGAGATTTGGAACCTTTCTCCCTTGGAATTCCCACTCCTAAAACAGAACCTGGCACATAAATGTTCAAGGACTGAATGTAGTAAGCAATTATAGAGATAATGAAGGGTCAGGTAAAAAGGAAGGGGCAGGCAAGTGAAGAGGAAGGGACAGAGTCAGAAAACATTGTGCAATTGAATTCTGTTCCACAGTATTGTGCACTGTACTTGTGTACAGCACAAGGACTTCTAACAGGGCTGGAAATTTGGACTGAAGCCTGATCATTTTATAAGTATAGTCATCTCTCCATTTGAGAGAAGTCAATGCAGGGAACAGAATATAAAAGACAATACTGTCCACAGAGAAGTACTCAGAGAACAGACAGAACAGTCAGAGACTGTTTCAGCTAGATGTGAAGAGATGACAATGAAGCTGAACTTGGTTAGGAGCAACATGAATGGAGTTGGATGGATTTGTAGATTTTAAGGAGAGGGAAAATATATACCTAGCACTCATGAATCAAGGCAGCATGTCCCTTTATCCTACCAGACAGGTGTCTTTTTTTTTTTTTTTGACTAAATTGCAGGATTAATTCAGTAGTGACAGTGGGATCCAAATTCTGCTTCACCTGACCTTCAGGTTTCCAAAGAGAATGGTTCCCACAACAGACTACGTAAGCCTCTAGACCTTTCATCCACCCAGTAGATGCTTACTGAGGTTCTGAAAGTTTAAAGTTGGCTTTTACGTGCTTGTCTCCTGGAGGATGCAGACAGGCATGAGAGTGTTACAGAATGACAAGTGGTGGTCCATGGTAGAAGTAAGTGGTACATGGTGGTAGTGGCCTGAGGGGGCATGGGGAAAAGGCATGTCACATGACTAAGAGAAAGCATCTTGAAGGGAATAAGATATTTTTCTTTTTTCATTAGTCTTTGTAATTGAACCTAGAGTGTCATGTATGGTAGGCACCTTATGACTACACCTCTGTTCCCCGCTTCTCCCCCCCATTTAATTTTCATTTTATTGTATTTAAAGTTTTGTTAGGTTCCCCAAGCAGGCTTTGTACTTACTCTCTTGTCTAAGCTAGAGCTACATATGTTATCCTTCTGTTCCCCAAGTGCTAGAATTGAAGGTCTGCACCACCAGACTTGGCCAGGAGCTCAGATCTGAAGGCTGAGTGTTACATGTAGTTTCATTAAACACCCTTGCTCTGGCTAGGCTTTGGGACTAGGAGCTGCTCACCTGCCATCTAGTCAGCCCCCACAGCTAGCTAATGCTTTCCCAAGGTCCCCGCTATGCTCTGAGAATAGTCACTGCCTGTGTTCCCCAGAGTGCCACCCGTTCCTCCTTGCCCAGTGCCAGCAACAGACATCTCACCCAACTCCCTTTAGCCCCAAGGAAGGAAAACACTAGAGACTTTTATATTTTAAAACTGACCATATTACTCAAAGGCTGGGTGAAGAATATGCTACCCCATCCTTCTTAGCCTCCGCAGCTGCAGTTGCCTGAGGAGGCTACAAACTCGGTACCCCGAGATACCTACATGTCTGCACCTTCCTATCCATTCCACTGCCTGGTCAGACTCCCAATCCTCTCTGTCTACTTCTCTTCCTGTCCCACCCAGAAATACTGCCTAATCCTTCACCCAGCAATTGGCTTCTGCCATCTTTATTGACCCAATCAACAATTAGGCAACCTCCCACTACAGGCTGTGTAAGAAGAACTATGGAGTCTAGAGTGTGGACTGTGTGGGAAGAGGCAGTGGAGACAAGGCAGGCCTGGCTTATAAAGGATGCCACGTTCATGTCTGCTCAGCTGTTTCTTCAGTGGTAGAAGGTAGTAATGGTGATGAGGAAGGTATGAGCCCTCTACAGATGAGCATCAGTAAAGTCCCATGAATGCTTTTAGACACGGTTTACTATCAAATAATGGGAAGAGGGATATCTTCCTGAGTGTTTCCTGGCTAAATCTTGTGACAGCATCCAACATCTTGGTTTTCAGGAACACTCCATGCATTGGGATGTACCTTTTGTCTTAAGGTGACTGTTATTAAGGTGACTAGACAGCAGGTGTAATTAACACTTCTGGCAAAAATGACTGAGAGAGAACCTTGAGGATTTCCTTAGAAATCTATCTACACAACATATAAGTTGTGTCACCTTTGCTTGGGTCAGGCAGTCCTCCTGAGTAAGAGATTCATTCACAGCAAGAAAATGGGTCATTTGGTTATTCCTGATGCAGAAATGAAAAATAAGATAAAATAAAACAAAATAAATGAGTTAGTCAAGGGTGTAATAGTTAGGGTTACTATAGCTGTGTTGAAACATTACTACCAAAAGCAATTTGGGGAGGAAAGGCTTTATTTGGCTTGTACTTCCATCATTGCTCATGGAAAGCAGGTAGGATAGGATTCAAGCAGGTCAGGCAGGAGCTTAGAGGTGGAAGCTGATGGAGGCTGTGAAGGAATGTTGCTTTTTGACTTGCTGCTTATGACTTCCTTTTCCTGATTTTTTTATAGATCCTAGGTCCACTAGTCCAGAGTGGGCAGCACCCACAATGACCTGAGTCCTCCCCCACCAATCACTAAGTAAGAAAATGCCCTACAGGCTTACCTACAACCCAGTCTTTCAGAGGCACTTTCTCAATTGAAGCTCCTTCCTCTCAGTGACTCTACCTTGTGTCAAGGTGACATAAAACCATCCAGCATAGTGCTGTGCCTCAGTAGCAAGAACTGGGTTATAAAGAGCACAACCTCCAGCTAGGGGACTTCTGGTATGACAACTCAACTCTGGTTTAGAAAACAGGTTCGACCAGGAATATTGAGTGACAGCAGCTAATGAGACACAACCACACCTGTCCAATAGTTTGTGTAGGCAGCTATCTCTAGAACCAATGAATTCATTCACATGATATAATATAATGCAGGGATTTATAATATGCATGGCTAGCTATGGTTCCTTATCTGCAGAAGGAATGGAGATGAAAATTCTTTACCTTTGCATCTCTCTCCAAACTCCATTGTTACCCACCCCTCAGGCATATACGGACACTAACCCTGGTGCTCCATGGAACCCAGCTGATGAGAATCACAGTTGTTCTCTGATCACTTTCCTATTCAAAGTTCCATCTCTTGCATTTTACTGAAATCCCCCAAATACAGAGAGCTCACCACCTCCAGGACAGGTCCTCTACTGTGAGCTCTCTCTAGATGAGAAACACTACTTCTAGTTAATTTGAAAGCAGCCCCTCTACAAGGAACATGTCAATCTGAGCCATGTCCTCCAGAGAAATAAAATCTAAGGACAGTCTAACCTTGCATTGAGCATAGCATGTCTCCCTATTGCTTGTCAGTTCACAACATGATGTAGCTCTCCCTAAGATAATAAATCTCTCTTATCAAGAAGGCTTTGCTCCACCCAGGGAAGTTTGCTAGTAAAAGAATCTCACGGTTTAAAAATGCTTGAAATAGCCAGGTGTTACCTATGTGAGATTCTACCACTGATACCATCAAGTTCATAAAACAGGGCATGTATGCTCCAGAACTAAAATTCAATCTTCCCTGATAGGAAAGCTACACCTTGATAGTTGCATGGCCACTATCCTTGATGACCTTTCCCTTTCTTACCACGGTCATTCACACCAACCGAGGCTTGTATAGTTTACAAGCTCAGGGTGTCCAGGGTTTGGGGGTTCTAATTTGTGAAGGCTACAGTTCTCCCCTGTTAGAGTTTGTTCTAGGAGTGTTTTACAAAGTAAATCATAGAGCCATTAACTTGATAATTCTTTTCCCCAGCACATGTAAAATATTATTGGTCACTAATATCTTGCCACATAGAGTAAGATACTTATTTGAAAATTCATCAAAGGAAAATGTGTATCCCCACAAGCTTCACAAACAAACATCACACATACCCCTCCCTTCATTCTACAAAACCTATATTAAAGCCACAAAGCAAAACCAAGGAAAGTCAACCCCATGCCTGCAAGGAGTTTGCAGTTGTTTCTTTTCTGAATAGGAATCTTGGCTCATCTGCAATTCTGTAGAGGGAGGAGGGAAAGAAGGAATTAGTTGGTAATGTTTTCTCTTGGGAGATAACATAATGTTTTTTAGGCACATTCTAGATTAGCTTTGGTTTTTGTTGTTGTTGTTTTGTACAACACAAACAGGTACTGGAGAGATGGCTTCAGTGGTTAAGAAAACTAGCTGTTGGATCCTCAGGTAGTACTATGCCCAATTTTCTGAGGAACTGCCAAACTGATTTCCAGAGTGGTTTTACCAGTTTGCTGGAGTAAACTGGTTTTACCAGTAATGGAGGAGTGTTCCTCTTTCTCCACATTCTCTCCAGCATCTGCTGTCCCCTGAGTTTTTTTATTTTAGCCATTCTGACTGGTGTGAGGTGGAATCTCAGGGTTGTTTTGATTTACATTTTCCTGATAACTAAGGATGTTGAACATTTCTTTAGGTGCTTCTCAGCCATTCAGTATTCCTCAGTTGAGAATTCTTTGTTTAGCTCTGTACCCCATTTTTAATAGGGTTATTTGTTTCTCTGGAGTCTAACTTCTTTTTTTTTTTTATTATTTATTTTATTTTATTTTTTTAATTTACATTCCAAATCACTTCCCCTTTCCCGTTTCCTCCCTCCCCGAAAGTCCCATAAGCCCCCTTCCCTCCCTCTTTTCTCCATTCAACCCCCTCTCGTTACTCTGTCCTGGCGTTCCCCTACATCCAGTCTTTCCAGGACCAGGGGTCTCTCCTACCATCTTTTTAGAAATCTATTGATATGCGGATTGTGTCTAGGGTATTCCGAGATTCTGGGTCAATATCCCCTTATCAGTGACTGCATACCATGTGTGTTCTTTTGTGATTGGGTTACCTCACTAAGGATGATATTTTCAAGATCTGACCATTTGCCTAGGAATTTCGTGAATTCATTGTTTTTAATTGCAGAGTAGTATTCCATTGTGTAGATATACCACATCTTCTGAATCCATTCCTCCGTTGAGGGACATCTGGGTTCTTGAGTTCTTTGTATATATGGGATACTAGCCCTCTGTCAGATGTAGGATTGGTAAAGATCTTTTCCCAATCTATTGGTTGCCATTTTGTCCTATTGACAGTGTCATTTGCCTTACAGAAGCTTTGCAATTTTATGAGGTCCCATTTGTCAATTCATGATCTTAGAGCATTAGCCATTATTGTTCTGTTCAGGAAATTTTCCGCTGTGTCCATGTGCTCCAGGCTCATCCCTACTTTCTCTTCTATTAGATTCAGTGTATCTGGTTTTATGTGGAAGTCCTTGATCCACTTGGACTTGAGCTTTGTACAGGGAGATAAGAATGGATCAATTTGCATTCTTCTACTTGTTTATCTCCAGTTGAACCAGCACCATTTGTTTAAAATGCTGTCTTTTTTCCACTGGATGGTTTTAGTTCCTTTGTCAAAGATCAAGTGACCATAGGTGTGTGGGTTCGTTTCTGGGAAGATGCTCCAACATGTAATAAGGACACATGCTCCACTATGTTCATAGCAGCCTTATTTATAATAGCCAGAAGCTGGAAAGAACCCAGATGTCCCTCCACAGGGGAATAGACAAAATGTGGTACATTTATACAATGGAGTACTACTCAGCTATTAAAAACAATGAATTCATGAAATTCTTAGGCAAATGGATGGAGTTAGAAAATATCATCCTGAGTGAGGTAACCCAATCACAAAAGAACACACATGGTGTATGTGGATATTAGCCCAAAAGCTCTGAATACCCAAGATACAACTCATAGACCACATGAAGCTCAAGAAGAAAGAAGACCAAAGTGTGAATACTTTGGTCGTTCTTAGAAAGGGGATCAAAATACATATGGCTCATAACCAACCAATGGACTGAGCACAGGGTCCCCAATGGAGGAGCTACAGAAAGGACCCAAGGAGCTGAAGAGGCTTGCAACCCCATTGGAGGAACAATAATATGTACCAACCAGCACCCCTAGAGCTCCCAGGGACTAAACCACCAACCAAAGAGTACACATGGAGGGATTCATGGCCCTTTTAGACATGAATGAGAGGAGAGGTCATTGGTCCTGTGAAGACTCGATGCCCTAGTGTAGGGGAATGCCAGGTCAGGAAAGTGGGAGGCGGGGGTTGGTGAGCAGGGAAGGGAGGATAGGATAGAGGGTTTTCCGAGGGAAAAAGAGGAAAGAGGATAACATTTGAAATGTAAATAAAGCAAATATCTAATAAAAAGTTCTCATTAACAACACTTATATCCTAAAAAAATGTCAATACTGAGTTGTATATTTCAAAATAAATTTTATTAGTTTAATAAAAAAGAAATGAAAAAAAGAAAAGAAAAAAAGAAAACTAACTGTTCTTCATTAAATCTGAGATTGCAGCCTTCTGCAATTCAAATCCCAGGGGATCCAATTCCCTCTCCTGGCCTCCATAGGCACCAAGCATGCATGTGATGTACAGACGTACATGCAGGCAAATGCTTATACACAAATATATACAAAAATAAAAGTGTTAATTTAAGAAATCATTTGAAGGAGCAGGCTGGGGCCTCAGTCCTTAGAGTGCTTGCAATACAAGCATAATTATCTGAGTTGGAGCCTCAGCAGTCATGTAAAATGCCAGGTGTGGTGGTACACACTTTTAATCCTAGTGCTTGGGAGGCAGAAATAGGTGAATAGCTCACTTGCTGACCAGCCTAGGGAAATCAAGTTCCTGAAGATCATCTGTCTTCGACATGCATACACGAAAGAACACATACATCAGGAGGACAAACATCCTGACTCATATAACATCTGATCCTCCTCCCTTATCTAGGCCTTTCCTGCTGTTGTCTTTAGAGTAGCTTCTCTTCTAAAGGCCTTAAAAGGTGATTTTGAATGAATCATTCCCTCACTCCAAGAACTACACTCTGCACATGCAGCATCCATCTCCCTCCATCATGGCAGTTACCTTTGCTTATATACTTGAGGAAATTGGAGTTCAGAAAAGTTAAAAGTTAATAAAATGACCACTCACATAAGGGAGAGTAGGGATTGAACCAGTGACCTTAGCCTCTGCACTGTCAGAATCTTCACCTGAGAACAAATCTTCCCTTGAGAGTATAGGTGTGACCTACCTAAGGGACCTCAGGAATTTGAAGCTGCTTTCTTAGCTGTCATGTGAGGCTTACAAGGATCTGCCCAGAGTGCCTAGAAGAGGATGAGCACCTGTGCAGAGCGTGCTATATATCTCCTTGCTCTCTAAAACTTGTTGAACCACCACAGACCCTTGTATGCCAATAGTGAAAATAACAAGACTAACAATATAGACATTGATTACTGACCATGGATAGAATTAGAGGAATCAAAGGAAAATTGGAGGGCAGACTATCACAGTGATGATGTTCATCTTTTGCCCAGCAAATGTTATTCAGACATGCAACCTGTAGCTTTTGAGCATTTTGTTGTGTACTAGGCATAATGCAGGGGACCATCTTATAAGTCAAGATTCCTTTAAATAACTGCAATCATTGAAATGAGCTTGGGGGAATCTGGGAGCAACTTTTGAAGTCTAGAGAGGTGGAATATCTGTCCTGCAATTGTCTCTAGGCTGAGTCTTAAAAGTTAAATATATGGTGGGAAATAGTCTGATGAGAGCTTTGCCAAGAGGGAAAAACGTGATACCCAACAAAGTCAGTCATAGAAATCCAGAAGGAAAATCAAGTCTGAAGAGCATTAATGGGGAGCCTGCAAAAGATTTATGTGATGGTTAGAACAGCTGTCTGTGGTTGTCATTTGAGTGCTTCAGGTCTAATCTTGCATATCAGAGAGGGCGTGGTAAATAGAATCATTGATAAGTAAGAATTCCTTTCTACCTCCTGGTTCTATACTAATTAGATGGCCAGAAGTGTCTCAGATCACTAAATCTCAGCTGACTTCCCAGGGCGCATTTGGAAATGTGTGGATTGCATCTAGGTTGTACAAGCCCATCTGATAAACCTATGAGCATTTACCGAGCAGGAGCTCTGAGCTGAACTGTCCATCTATTAGTCAGGCCCCATAATGAAAACATACCCCCACCAAGTACTCATACCACATTATCTGTTACATGTACCTCAGTGGTCTACAAGAAGTATTTGTACAACAACTCAGCTGAGCTTGTCTGACTTGGCTCACATGATGTGGTCAACTGAGCAAACGATCTGCCATCAGTATCTGTCCTTTCCCATCAGGCTAGCCTAAGCATTGGCTTCTGTTTATGGTATAGAATCACACATTGTCTCTTGGAGTCTAGCCTCAGAATAGGAGGATATTGTTTCCCCTCACTTTTAGCAAAGAAAGCTTATCCCAAGTCCAGCCTAGATATCAAGGATAGAGACTCAATAACAGCTTTGGCAAGCACCGTTGTGCAGAGTGAAGCCATGCCAGAGAGAGGAATGAGGAAAGGAATAAAGATATCTGTACATGCATGCCACTACTACTCTGTTGAGAAATAACACAGTAGCATAATGTATCAAGACAAGTGTCTTCAATGATGAAGGGCTATACTAAGAGAAGCAGGTTAATGTGTACTCCAGTGAATTATGCTATCAGTTTTGAAATGTAAAAGAACATACATTTTTTAAAGACTTATATATTTTATTTGCATGAGTATACTGTAGCTGTCTTCAGACACATCAGAAGAGGGCATCAGATCCCATTAGAGATGGTTGTCAGCCACCATGTGGTTGCTGGGAATCGAGCTCAGGACCTCTGGAAGAGCAATCAATGCTCTTAACCTCTGAGCCATCTCTCCAGCCCAAACATGCAGTTTTTGAAATCCTTTTTATTACTTTCAAACAGGTTCGTAACTCCAGAAACATATTTTACACACACAAACATACACACATACACATATATTATGTGATAGATGAGATGGAGGTGACAGGACAAAAATTACAGCTGTTTGTATGACCCTTGGGGAATTTTTTTTTTAATTTAATTTTATTGAAATGTCAACTCCATAAAATAAGTCTTCTCTGCCCATAGCTGTAGCTTGCAGAGCATTCAAAAATGTTTGCACTCAGGTAAATATGATGTTACCTGAGAAACTCCTTGGTCTTTTTCCAAGACCCCCGCTCATATATACCAAGTCCTTTCCATCACTCTAGTTAGTGTTTTGCCAAGTTATAGATACTTTTTTTCTAAGTCCTTTGAGATTTCAGCTGTTCATCAGTTAAGCATCATTTGCCTGTTAGTGGTACTTTGGAGTTTACCCCAAGGGAATATAGTAGGTTAGGAACTTGTAGTCATGCAACTTTTAGCAACTTGTTAGCAGGTTAGACTACTTTTTTCATTAGGTCAGTAGGAAAGGGAAATAGAACTAAAGTTGCTTTTCTACTAATGAGGACAGACTTTCAGATTGAAAAGGTAAGAGAGAGATGTTGTCCTGACTAAATTTAGGTTAAAAAAGGAAAGAAAAGAACTTTGTGTTATTAATGCATTTACTTGGTTTTTCTTTCTCATACCTAACCCAAAGGTTGAAGTGTGTAGTTCCAGGAAGACAAAACCATCAGGCCACTCAGAAGCCCTTCCCTTTTGGGAGTTATCTACAAGTATCTTCCTTGTGTTAATTAACACTAAACCATTTGACTGTTTTACCCAGGAAAACACTGTGTTTTGTTTGTAAGGATTTGCATGGCTCTGCATTGTCACCTAGCATCACTTGTGCGTCTCTTGGCCACAAGGAGGCTCATCTCTCATATGGGGAAAACTCAAACCTCTGTGATTACCTCTTGAAGTTAGAGTAAATTGTGAGAAAATAAAATGGGAGTCCTTTCTGTTGAACCACCAGCACGGGAAAGAGACTATAGCAGGCAGGCTTCTGGGCCCTTTGGAGCCTTGCTTCCTATCCCCAAGCATTTTTCTTCCTTTGCAGCTTCAGAAGCAGCTGTCTGAGCTGGATGAGGATGACTTGTGTTATGAGTTCCGTCGAGAGCGCTTCACTGTCCACAGAACCCACCTGTACTTCCTGCACTACGAGTTTGAGCCTTCTGCTGACAACACAGACGTTACCCTTGTTGCTCAGCTCTCCATGGACAGGTACGGACATGGTCCTCATAACTGATGCTCTTTACCTTATGGAACATCAGCGGATGAGAGATGGTCTCCTACGCTTAGAATACTCAAGTGCACTTGAGGTTGATCTTAGTCCCATCTCCAGTGCTGCACAGCAGAGGTATCCTCTTTTAGTTGCTGCTGTTGCTTGAGGGTTGGCTCATTAGGAGTAAAACCCTGCAGAAGAGGCTGCACACTGGAGCCTTAGTGGCTGTCTTAGTTACTATTTTATTGCTGTGAAGAGACACCATAATCAAGGCAACTCTTTTAAAAGAAAGCATTTAAATTGGAGGCTTGCTTACAGTTTCAGAGGATTAATCTATGATTATCCTGGTAGGAAGCATGGTGACAGGAATGTATTCATGAGACAGAACTTACATCTTGATCTGTAGGCAGGAAGGTAGAACGAGAGAGGCACTCGGCTAGGCATGGGCTTTTGAAACCTCAACTCCCCACTCCCACTCTACCTCCTTACAACACACTTCCTTCAAAAAGGTCACACCTACTCTAACAGGACCACATCTCCTAATCATTTTCAAATAGTGCTACTCTCTGATGTCTGAGCACTCAAATATATGACCCTATCTATAGGTGCTGCCATTCTTATTCAAACCACCACAGTGACCATAGCAAAACAGTGACCATTTCTTCTCCTCACATGTGTTCTGATGTAACAGCCCTTTGTGGATGTTTCCCAGTGGCACTGCTATTAGACTAGCCTTTTCTTAATTACTGTTTGGTAGGCTGGTTCTCAATATGACAAGAGACTAATTGAGTCACAGTGGGGAGCTTTTGAAATAAATTCATACCCAGGCTCCATAGCAAACTAGCCAAGACAGAATCTTTGTTTTGACATTGTTTTAAGCTTGCAGTGTGTAACCCAGGATTGGGAATGTAGGCATCCATAGACAATTTAATAAAATTATAACTGCAACAAAGGCTTTGAAGGGACTGGGATAGATGATACCAGTCAGGTCAGTGATCTTCTGTAGATAACTTCATTGTGGGAAGTCTCTCTAAGAAGGGGAAAATATTTGTAGAGACCTAGAAGGAAAGGAAGAAAGCCAGGCATACCAATTTCTAAGGTTTTTCCAGGCAGATGAACTAGTGAGTCCAAAGGGCCCTTGGTGGGAAGCATGATTTGTATATTCTAAAACCTGGCCTGAATAAAGTATATGTGGCCACACAATTTTTGTTGAGTGAAGTTCCCACAGAGACCAGAAGAAAGTGTGGATCTCCTGGAGCTGAGTTAAGGATAATTGAGCTGCGTGATATGGGTACTGGGAACCACACTCAGGTCCTTGCAAGAGTGGTACCTATTCTTAATTGCTGAGCCATCCATCTCCCCATCTCTTATTTAATTTTGCAAGCCTCACTGGCTACAGAAAGTGAATGAATTTGAAGCTCCAAGGTCACTGTCCCAGAGATAAGCAGCTTTCCTCTAGCTAACCATGTTACATAGCTAACTCTCATACTGGCTGAGCAACTTCCTTTTTAAGTTACACATGCCCCCACATTGACTGCCCTTACACAGAATCCTTTAGGCCATGCTGTCTCATTTCAACAAGACATTTGGTTGATTGTCTATTGAGCTACCTGACATGCCTGTCTGCTGTGGATGAAGATGCTCTAAGAATGAAATGAATCAGTGTACAAAGGACAGTAGCAGGAGTCCAATCAGTGTTCCATAAAGACCATTGTTATTAGTCATGGGTGGATGAATAATGTGCAAAACTTGAAGGAGCAAGACCCCAGACACACAGAAACTCACAGAGTACCATCCAAGCAAGCCCAGAATGAGTAGGGATTTGCATGTCATGGCTGTCTGGGAATGACCCTTATTGAGTGTAACTAGTGGATGTGGGTGCCTTTCTTAAAAATAAGGTTGAGAGAAATCTTGAATACACTCAAATTTACCTCTGACTTACATACATCCATACATATGTACATACATACACACACACACACACACACACACACACACACACACACACACTCACACACACACACACACAGAACTAGTATAGTTGTGCACAAGATGTGACCCTTGGAGGCAGACTTATTGTTTTATCAGTGACTCTGACTTTCTTGAGTTTGACTTTTTTAGACAAGTAATCTTGTCTCCCTAAGCCCCAGTTTCCTTATCTGTTACCTGGGAATAATTATATTATTACTATAATTATCCCTAAGGTTATAATAATCATGAGAGTACACAGACCCAGTACTTTATACTGATGTACATACAAAATCTCATGAACTAGTACCAACATGAGTGAACAGAATTCTAATGTGTATGCTGTGTAGTATAGAAGGCACTAGGCCTAAGGACAAAGATCTTAACTTCAAATCTCATCTGCTCCTTCTTTCTCCAGCTGATAATTTTGGCATTTCATTCAAAATCTTAGATTTCTGTTTTCTCCTATTAAATAGAGCTAAAATAATGGTTAAAGTTGAATGAGAGAACCTGCAAAAACCCTTGTAACATATTTGCCATCCAGAAACCATTGGCTAGATCTGAATACCCTGCTGGAAACGTATGGCTGTGTATTTGCTTTTCTGCTGCTGTGATAAAACATTCTAATCAAAAGTAATTTGGGGAGGGAAAGATTTATTTTGCTTTGTTTCCAGGTGACAGTTCATCATTGGGGAAAGTTGGGAGAACTTAAAAGCAGAAACCACAGATAAATCCTCACTGTCTTACTGACAGACTCACACTCAGCTTTATTATATAGCCCAGGAACTCCTGTCTAGGGATAGTGCCACCCATAGTCAGCTGGGCCATCTCAAATCAATCACTAGCCAAGTATAATATCTCAGAGAATCCCTCAAATGACTCTCCATTATGTGAAGTTGACAGCAGAAGCTAACTAGGACAGGATGGTAGGCATTTAGAGTTAATAATGAGGGAAAAGCAAAATCTATACTAGGCCCAGCTGTACCACTGCCTAGATTTGTGGATTTGAGTCAAGTACTTGGCTCTTTTCAGCCTTGCTGTGTGAAATAGTAATGATACTGTCAAGTCAGCTCCGTTGGTTATTGTTTAGATCTTATACCATGTGAGGATGTAAAGTGCTGAAAACATAACGATATAAGCAAATATTAGTTACCTTTTCCTGGGTGTGTTCACATCCATATTGCCTAGGATTTACAAACTGATAGCAGGAGAATGTGTTGGGTTTACAGTGCAGATTCACTAGCTGATTTTGTATGTACATCAGTATAAAGTACTGGGTCTGTGTACTCTCATGATTATTATAACCTTAGGGATAATTATAGTAATAATTATTCCCAGGTAACAGATAAGGAAACTGGGGCTTAGGGAGACAAGATTACTTGTCTAAAAAAGTCAAACTCAAGAAAGTCAGAGTCACTGATAAAACAATAAGTCTGCCTCCAAGGGTCACATCTTATGCACAACTATACTACTTCTGTGTGTGTGTGTGTGAGTGTGTGTGTGTGTGTGTGTGAGTGTGTGTGTGTGTGTGTGTGTGTGTGTATGTATGTACATATGTATGGATGTACGTAGGTAAATTTGAGTGTATTCACAATTTCTCAGATTCAATTCATTGGCCTGGTCCATAGTGACCATGCAGCTCCTTTCCTCATGGTCCCTTACAGAAAACTCCAGCCCCACTTGCATTAGGAGCAAATACTGACAACAGAGTCATTCCCTTCAAATTGCACACATCCCAAGCTTAGGATATATAGGGTAATCTCTAATTCATGGTGACAAGTACTACTACCCAGACAACACCCCACAGTGTGCATGCAGCAAATGGACCGTGCCATCAGACAGAAAAACTGGTAAGGTTGAAGCAGGTTCAAAACCCTGGTTAATCTCATAATTGAGAATGGTAAGAGTGGAACTAGCTTCCAACAAGTCTCTACTTGTCCTGTAACACATGACCACAACACCATACTAGGAGGACCATGACAACCAGTCACATAGGGACAACACCTGAAGTCCTTTCCCATGCAAATAAAAGAACCCTAACATCTCAGACTGAGCCAATGGGAAGAATGGATCCTACCTTACCCCCCAAATGTTTATAAGATACCCCATCTACAAGGAATAAAGTGTTATTTCAGCAAGAATTGTCTGAGGGTGCCTGTCTTATTGAGCTGTAACACTCCAGGGAAGATTTTTCTCTCCTGAAGCATTTATCACTGGACCTGGGCTCCACTTAGCAGGCTGGGCTGTTGCTTGCCATCACATCTTGCCTGTTGACTCCAGATCCCACTTCTGGCTGCCTCCATGTCTCTGCTACTGCTGCCTTTAGTGCAGGGGTGTGATGGTAACAGAAAAGATCTGGCCACCTGCCCTGCCCTAGCTTCCCCTCAGAGAGCTGTAACACTTTGGCCAGTCCAGCCAGGCCAGAGCCCCACCTGGGCTAGGGATCTTTGGATTGCATTATGTGTCTCCAGAACTGCCTACCTGTTGTGCTACATCATGCTGGCTGGTAGCAAGGTAGGCACATGGCCTAATCTGACTGAAACCAGAGGACATAAGAAATTGTAAAATTCCATGAGAGAAGCATGTAGCCAGAAGCAATAAAAATTATAATGCAGCACTAAAGCCAATGCACAAATTTCCCCAACCACTTCTACTCCACCCTATACATCTAGTTAGGACACAGCATACTGAATGGTGTCTCCTGGGTTGACTTTTAATTTAAGAAATATTTCAGTATGCTTATAAACCTTTGACTCAGAGGCAGGTTCTATATGAATGGCACAGTGAATTAGGGGAGCTAACCAACAGACCTGGTAACTCTACCTCCAGAATTACAATTAGAAAGTGTATCACCAGTCACCAATTTGGAACCAGCAGTTTTTTCTGCCCTTTAGGATCCTGGCAGAGGATAGGAATGGATAGAGAGGAGTGAGCAAAATGGTAGTTTACTTTCTATTGCTGTGATAGGCACAGGTCACTGCAGAAATAAAAGGGGCGGGGAGTTGTATGACTTCTATTTCCCTACCACAATCAATCATTTAAGCAATTCAGGGCAGAACCAGAAGCAAAGACCATGGAGGAACACTGTTTACTGGCTTTCTTCACATGGCTTGCTCAGCTTCCTTTCTTACACAACCCAGGACCATCTATCTATCTGCCCTGGAGCAGCACCTCCCACAGTGAACTACACCCTCCATATTAATCATTAATCAAGCAAGTGCCCCCACAGACTTGCCTACCATCTTTCATTTCAGATGACTCTTTTTGTATCAAATTGACAGAAAACAAACCATCACAATAACACATCTGGTTAGTGACAGACACTTGTTTTTGTGGTGGTTGTTGTTTTGTTTGTATGGTTTTTTGTTTGTTTGTTTTTAGTTTCCCTTTGACAAAAATGTTGGAGAAGTAACTATGATTGTAACCACCATGGAACTGGTGGGTCTCCTGATTGCTTTCTAAACATGGAAGAGAAAGAACTAGAAATATAGAGTCTCAGCCCTGACCTAGACCCTCCAGAAACACTGTGGAGACAGGAATGTGCTCTGAATAAAGTGCCCAGGTTTGCCTCGGGTTTAAAAGTACCATGCTCAGTCTGGACAGTGAGAAGTCTTTCCTTCTCCCTGTGGCAAACTCAGTGATCTTTGAGACATATACCACATCACTAAACTCCAAGATCCTCCTTATATAGAATAGTATGCCAGCTGCCTGAGATTGAGGCCCCTATGAGGAGGCATCTAGTCAACTCCATGACATCTTTCCTTCTCTGTCACTTATTTTCCCACAGCATTCATACTTGTCTCATGTCTTGTTTGGCTATACTAAGTTGACTTTACACAGAGTTCTTTCTCTCTCTTTAGAAACCTATTCTCTGGGGCTTTCAAAAAATGTGTGTGTGTGTGTGTGTGTGTGTGTGTGTGTGTGTGTCCCTCTCCCTCCCTCCCTCCTTCATTCCTTCCTTCCTTCCTTTCTTTTTTTTTTTAATATGAAAACAGGGTCTCATGATATAGCTTTGGCTTGTCTAGAACTTGTTATGCAGACCAGGCTGGCCTTGAATTCACAGAAATCTGCCTGTCTCCTGTCTCTGCCTCTAGAGTGCTGAGATTAAAGACATGTGCCACCATGCATAGTCCACTATGACTAAATGGAAATATTCCAAAGACCTCCTAAATAGCAGAAACTCACTTTCCATGGTTCTAGAGGTTTTGAAGTCCAAGATTGAAGTTTTGACAGATTCAGGATCTTGTGAGAGCTGCTTCCTGGTTTTAAAGTATTTTCTTCTCACTTGGTCCTCACATGGTATAAGGAACAAGGAAACTTTCTGGGGCCTTTTCAAAGCATAGTACATGATTAATAGAGATATTTTAATACAGATTTGTGCATATAAGAAAGAGAGATGCTCAGACAAAATGATTTGTGAATGGGCTTTTCAAAGAAGAGCTATCTAAATTAAGTAATTTAATTATACCCAAATATGGGTACAGGCTACTCAAAGAGAGTTGTTTGAGGTCTCTGTTTTAAAAGTATTATTCTTTGTCACAACAGGTACACCCTTATGCCACAATCATTTCCCAGAATTCCATACATCTAAGGCTGTCACTGTGTGAGTTAGGATTTTAACACATAGGTTTTGTAGAAGCAGCATAGCTCTAAGTCCTTAGTTTCACTATCTCAGAAAGACTATTCCTGGGCCTTTGTGAGTCCCTGTTTCTTGAGTCTTCTGGGTTCCTGCTCCTTGCATCCTTAACACACACTTCCATCTGAACTCCCCTCAATGTGTTTAGTTTATTGTCTTGTCCGCTATTGTTGCATAAACCCCAGAAATGGAGGTATCATGTCTGTCTAGCATCCTGGGAACATTGACAATAATATGCATTTGCTGTATGAAAGGTTGTTTGAGAGGCAGAAATGAGGAAACTATGCTTTTCAGGTACTGAGAACCTGCTGTGTATCCAACTTTCTACTATGACCTTCCTACAGTTATTTCAGCAAACCCAGTCACATTTTGTTTTGCTGCTTAATAAACTATCTCAAATCTTTGGACTAGATGCCTATGGATCCCTTCAGCTGTCTGCTGTTAGCCAAGATAATCTTCTAAGGGTAGTTCAGACTTCTTGGGCATGTGACTCATTATCAAGCTAGATAATGTAGACTTATTTGCCGGGCGGTGGTGGTTCACGCCTTTAATCCCAGCCCTTGGGAGGCAGAGGCAGGCGGATTTCTGAGTTCGAGGCCAGCCTGGTCTACAGAGTGAGTTCCAGGACAGCCAGGGCTATACAGAGAAACCCTGTCTCGAAAAACAAAAAAACAAAACAAAAAAAAAAAAAAAAGAACTGAAAAATGTAGACTTATTCACAAGATAGGGGGTGTCATGGGGTTCCAAGAGTGTTGAGGATCAAATCTATGTGCCTAAATAATTTGTAATGCTTCTAACTTTAATTTTGCTAATGTCTGACGAACTATCCCAAGTCACATGACCAGGCCTGAATCATGTGAGAGAATGTCAAACATGAAGTGTTGATAGGGAAAATTAGGTAGCTTTGTAACTAACCAAAGATATTCTCATTCCCAGTGAATTTATATGTACACTGATATCAAAATACCGTCACCAGTTGCCCACCTATACTATACACCTCAGAGATCAAATCTAATAATATGACAAGATACTGATCCTGAGCCCTTTGTTCACTCTCTCCAGGAGAAAGCAGTAGTGGTTCTGTGCTGAATTGGGGAAAACTTAGATCAGAGAGGCAGAACTTCTTTGAGCCTCTATCTTCTGGGTTGGTCCATCCTGTCTTTGGAAAATATTTTCTCTCTAAAACTCATCTCTTTCATCATAAAACTGATACAGTCCCATTTGGAACACACACACACATACACAATTTAATACTTTCCCCAAACTTACAATAATTTTTTAATTGACCTCTGCCTCTTGAAATGTCTTGCATTGACCCTGAGCCCAGAATATCTGGCTGCCCCATCTTTCCAGCTCAGAGACCAAAAAAGATGCACAGAGATTTATATCATTTGAAACTGTGTAAGATGGCTGCTCCTTAAGAACCATGTGTGTAGAGCAACAGCCATGAAAGAATAATGGGCCTTTGTGGCAGAACCAAAAAGGAGCCAACAAAGGGGGAGGAATAGAGAATAGAATACTTGGCAGCTTTAAAGGATATGTTTGTTGTGGTTTGGATGTAAAATGTCTCCCATTTCATATGATTAAACACTGGGTCCTAACTATTTGGTGCTATTTTGGAAGCTTGTGGAAGCTTTACAAAGTAGAGCTTTGTTGGAGGAAATGGGTCATTCAAGTCAGTAGGTAAAGTTTTCTAGTCCACCCCCATTTCTTTTCTCCTCTCTGCTTCTTGCCTGCGAACATTATATAACAACTGCCTCACACCCCCTGTCACCATGACTTCTCCTCCATGATGGACTGTATCACTTCAGGAAAAAACAAAAGAACCAAAATAAACTGAGTCCCTTAAGTTTCTTCTTGTCAGCCATTTATTCACATCAGCCAGAAAGGAAACAAACACACATTCTATGTGAGACAGGCAAAGAGAGGGAAGTTTGGGGGTGTTTGTTCTGATCCTAACATATCCATTGATTAGTGACCTGGATCCTAGGCTTTTGGGTCAAACAGACTTAAGTGTAAAGCCACCCTCCCAATTTAAAGCTGCTTTCTTTTTTGCTCTTCTTTTTTTTAATTAGATATATTCTTTATTTACATTTCAAATGATTTTCCCTTTCCTGGTTCCCCCCTCCCCGAAAGTCCCATAAGCCCCCTTCCCTCCCCCTGTTCCCCAATCAACCCCCTCCCGCTTCCCTGTCCTGGCATTCCCCTACACTGCTGCATTGAACCTTTCCAGGACCAGGGGCCTCTCCTTCCTTCTTCTTGGGCATCATTTGATATGTGAATTGTGTCTTGGGTATTCCGAGCTATCTTTAAGAAATCACTTCCCTTTGTAATCACTTTGAATATCAAATCTGACAGCAGCTACCATATGGCTGGCACCTATCTAGCAGCGGGTAGTAAGAGATTCACTACAGTATCACATTTTATACCACCATTGTCCTTGTTGGAAACCTTAGCTTATCAGTTTGTACATCCTTGCTGAATGGTCATCAATGTGGAAGGAGAGTTTGGAGGATTTGTGGCTGATAGAATCCACCAGAAGCAAGCAGTGAATTTGCTCCTCACTACAGTTGCTGAAAACATTTGGCACCATCTTCTACAAAATTTGGCTTATTTTTCATATCAACAGCACCTTGCTCTTGATTACCTTAAGTACATTGACGGTGTTCTCATTCCAGATCCTTAGTGGAGCTTAGAGTAAGCCATCCTCTCTCCAGTTAAATACTCCTGCTGCCCATGCCTCAGCAGCCCCTTATCTATATAGGAGGAGGCAGTTACTCTTGCTCTTTGCTTTCATGTTCCAGAGGAATCATAGCAATGGTTTTCTATGGCATGGCAGCTCAGAGTCCCTCTATTCCACAGAAGCAGAAAGGAAAATCCTCAGGGACCAGGCAAAAGTAGGAGCTTGCTTTAAAATTGACCCATAAGTTCAGTGGGGTTATACATCCAGAAACCTTTAAATATTGTCTCATTGCCCATGGTTAGCAGAGGACAGAAAGCATAAGGGTACTTGATTCTCATGAGCCTCTTATAGCAGTACCAACTGACAGAATCATTATAAGAAGGCTCTGGAAGTCCAAGGGAAAAGCCATTGAACAGAAGCAGGTGTGCCTGTGTCCTTTTTGTTTAGAAGCATGGAAATGCATGGCATCGATTTCTTGGTAATTGCCCCAATAAAGCAGGGACTCTGGCCAGGAGATTGTTGTTCACGGGACCTCTTGCTGAGTAGAGGGGAAAAAAGCACTGAAATGGGTTTTTGCTCTGTCTGTAGCACAGGCTTTATACACCAGACACTTTTGATGTCTTTGAAATAGAATCTTCATGATTGACTGCCAAACCTTGCTGCCTCATTCCTGCCGGAGAAACCTTTTTGTTCCTGGATTTTGCTCTGCGCCCCACTCCCTCACCCCCATCTCCTCAGCTCTTTGCAATAGTAGTCACGCAAACTTGTTTTGTGCTTTTGTTTCTGTTTGGTCTGTTTTAATTTGTTTTGTTGTTGTTGCTGCTGCTGCTGCTGTTGTGGTTTGTTGTTGTTGTTGTTGTTGTTGTTTGAGGGAGCCCATGCTATCTTGGAGCTCACTATACAGCAATTTTCTTGCCTTGAACAGAGGGCATGCTTTGCCACCAGGCCCAGCTCTGCCTTGCAAAGATGGTCACAATGTCCTAGAGCAGGAAATGTTGAAAATTGAAGATGGTACCACCCAAGGTACCCCATATACAATCGAGTTTTTAATTGTCTTTATGTTTTTATGTATCGTTTGCAAAACACTAATTTTGTTCTTTTTTCACCAACTTCAAGACCCCATTAATGTACCTGTCTATAATAATTTCACAAATCCAAGCTCGAGCTGCAGTTTCTTTAACAGGAAGTTGCATAGGAGTACTGCGAGAATTCTAGAAGGTGATTGGCATATCAGATTTTGTCAATAATTGTAGTTATTTTCCATTTAGTGCTTGTTTGAATGTTCCTTGGACCAGGCTTCTGGAGGTGGTGAGTGCTTTAGGAGACTTGCAAGTATTTTAAGGCTTTGCTGAGAAAAAACAGGAGTTCAGGCTGGAAAAGTTCAGATCTTACACTATACTCTCACACATACTGAGCCCACCTCTTTTACAATATTTATTCTGTGTTGCTGTGGCAAAATGTCTGAACCTAAGTACTTATAAAGAAAAGAAATCTATTTACTTTACAGTGATACAAGCTGTAACTCCAGACCATAACAATCACATCAGACTCTGGTGAATGAAATATTTGCTGATAGGAACAGAAATGCTTGTGAATGTTGGGAGCCAAAGGGTCCCTTGGCTGTCAAAATGTGACAATGAAGCCGAGAGAGAAACAACTGCATACAGAAAAGGAATCAAGAAAACCCTTCTTACTGAATTTATTGAATACACAACTCCAAACATTGAGCATGTTTTAGCATTTATTGTATGTGCTAGATAAAAGAGAAAATAAAGTTATAATGTGTTCCTCTCAAAAGAAAAAAGAAAACCTTTCTTCCTCCTCCTCCTTTTCTTCTGTTTCTTCTTTTCTTTTTCCTCCTCCTCTTCTTTCTCCTCTCCTTCCTCCTCCTCCTGCGCCTCTCCTCCTCCTTTTCTTCCTTCTTCTTTGGGGGAGCTGGTTTTCTGAGACATAATATCTCTCTGTGTTTTGTTCTGGTGTTCAATATGTAGACCAGGCTTTGAACTCCCAGAAATCTACCTACTTCTGCCTGCTGACTGCTAGGATTAAAAGTGTGCTCCCTTATGTTCATCTTCACATGTCTCTTCAATGAAAGCCACTAGATTTCCAGAATAAGGCAAGATCTGTGGAGAGACAGGAAGCCAAGGGTGTCACTATTTTTTTTAGTAGTCCATACTGGTGGGAAACAACTGAGATCTCATGAGAAATACACTACTGCTTCTAGGTAAGGGAAGCAACCCAAATGATTGAGCTACTTTCCCCTCAGTACCATCTCTTAAATGTCTCAGCAATACCACACTGAAGACCTGGCTTCCATTACATGAACCTTTGGGGTAACACTCAGCCAATCCATAGTACCTTTGAGGATGGATGTGGGACTTAGAGTTTGTGTGACTGTTAATGTCATGCAGTCAGTTGCAAACACAGAAAGACTAGAATCAACAAGTCACTTGTTTGGTGTCTACTGGTGAGGAACTGAGTCATATTTAGCTAAGAGATTTGGTTTTGTAGCTGATTGACCAAGAGATATTGGAGACAGGGGCAGGAAGATGGCCTGCTGATGCTGTTTTCTTTACCTCTCTTCTAGACTACAGATGCTGGAGGCCATCTGTAAACACTGGGAGGGACCCATCAGTCTGGCCCTCTACTTGTCGGATGCAGAAGCCCAGCAGTTCCTCCGCTATGCCCAGGGATCTGAGGTGCTCATGAGCCGGCAGAATGTGGGCTACCACATCGTGTACAAGGAGGGTCAGTTCTATCCTGTCAATCTCCTGCGCAACGTGGCTATGAAGCACATCAGCACACCCTACATGTTCTTATCTGACATTGACTTCCTGCCTATGTATGGGCTCTATGAGTACCTCAGGTAAGGAACCCAGGGGACCTTGCTGTTCTATCCACTCTTCAGGCTGGTTGCTACACAGGTTCATGGAAATCTGGACCTCAAGGCCCTCAGGACCATTGTATAGTCTGCCACTTAACCTTTTATAGGTAAGACAACTATAACCCAAAAGGGGGCAGGGACCTGTCCAGTGATGGCCACTGCCTACAAGTTTGGAATGTGCATACTAAGTTCTATTATCCCATGCACAGACTAGATCCAATTTTCCATAGTGACATATTTTGCTGTTGAAACATCTCTCTTGCTTAAAACTTCTGCCTCTTTTCCAACTTTGCAATAGACAGGCTTCCTATACTCATTCTCAAAAGACCATTGCCCATTCCTTAAAACAAACCTAAATAATAGCGATGCCTGACATGTATTAAAGCACTTAAAAGCACATACCAGAAAATGATTGACAGGTAAGATTTCATTTTCTTCTTCCTCTCACAGCCCCTGCCATAGGTCATATTGTTGCCTTCATTTTACAAACAAAAGCTGCAGAACAAGACTGGAAGATGCTGGCCTATCATATGTACCTAGTGTGGGAGGAGCTGAGGAATCACAACACAGGACACCTAACCACAGAACACCCAACCACAGAACCATAGGACTATCCAGTGTCCTTTTCCATCTTTCCTCACATAGCAGAGCAGAAAGCAGTACACTACTTTAAGACTGGGTGGTTCAATTAATATAAACAGTATGAATTGAAATGTAACGTATTGCAGAATTTACACGAGTCAAAATTGTACATGGGAGAAATATAAAGTCACGTGGTCTAACAACATCATTAAAGGGTCCTTTTCCAATTGTCACTTGTCAGCATGTATGTCCTCTATGTCTAAGATAGTGCCTTCTAGGATTCACACATCTCTAAAGATGGCTTATACATCTTGTCTTTTTAGGATGCACAAACTAAGTCTCAACCATTTGTGGGGCTACCTTATGCTACACCATGGGCCAGTAAGGCTTGGAGAGACAAAATAGCAGGCTTGAGGCCAGAGAAATGACAGCCATAGGAGTTGAGGAGTGTCTGGAAGGTCCCAACTTGCCTAAGTACTCTGGGGTTTCTGACTATCCCAAACATGCTGTATATGAACTCCCAAGAAACCTACCTACCTACCTACCTACCTACCTACCTACCTACCTCTCCCTCTCCCTCTCCCTCTCCCTCTCCCTCTCCCTCTCCCTTTCTCAGGTATCCTAAACTTTGCATTCAACCTCATTAGAGTGCCATTGCAAAGTGTTGTGTAACATAGCATGGCATTATTTCTTTCCTGGTAAGCATGGAAGGTCCCCATCAGCTGTGAGAGAGCCAAAGGGTTAGTGGCCCCACCAGCAATGTAACGTACCATAGAAGTGGGTGGAGCTGTGATAGAACAACCTGTGAATGAATTCCTGACTGCAAGACTCCATTCACTGATTTTTCTCCAGGTCCAACTCCAACTGGGTGACAATATCCTAGTATGTAGAACAAGCCCCCCACCCCACCCCCCAAGGAGTCAGACTAAATCCTCAGCTCTGCATCATCCCTCACAGCTTGGAAAGTTTGGCAGTCAGCAAGATGCTAGCCTACATATTACATGAATAGGTAAGTAGTTAGGAGCAGCCTCAACTTAGACTGAAAAGAGAAGCTGGAGGACTATACCATGCCTACCTTTCACCTTCTGTGATTTTCCTCAGAAGCACCCAAGGGGTCTTCACTGCAAAAAGTTTAAAGTAAACAGGCCTGACCCTTGCCTCAGTAGTCTATTTCCTGACTTTACCTTATGGGCAGCATGTTTTACAACATGGCACACAAGGAATTCATGTTTATGTTTCCTCCTTATGTGTTACTGGACAATGACTTAAATTGCTGATGGAGACCATACTCAGTGCTAAGCAACATGTAACATATGGTAACACCACAAGTTATTTTGCTTAGTTCAAGTGTTACCATATGAATCTCATCAAGGATTTTGAAATATTACAGGTTTCCCCTCAAATTGTCTTTATAGACCCTGTCTGAAAGGTACTATTAAAGAGAGTTCATAGGTTTATCTAAGGAAGAGCCATCTCTCCAGGTGTGGAATCATGTTGCTGTTGTGACAGGATTGCAGTTACTAACTCTTTATATTTTTGCAGAGGATCTGAATTTTTATGTATTTTAATGTTTTAGTATTATTAAATAATTGGGAGCTGGAGAGATGTCTCAGCAGTTAAGAAAACTCATTATTCTTTCAGAAGACCCAGGTACAATTCCTTGTAACACATGGATGCTCACAACCATGCATTACTCCAGAAGGCTGGCACTCTGAATACCAAACACATGTGTGATATACATGCATACATATAGTCAAAGCACTCATACACACAAAAATCTTTCTTAAAAATGAACAAATAATTGAAAATTAGTTTTAAATGCTATGGAGTCAAACTGTATCCCCAGGCTACATTAGTCCCCTCTCACCTGCTCACCATTTGCAACCTCTGACCTAGGATTATTTCTAGACACTAGAATTTTGACAACCAGTAAGAATTCAGTCAGAAGGCCAAAATAAACCACTATCATTTTTTTTTGTATTTAGACAGGTATACTGGCTTGCCTTCCTTAAAAAGTTTTTCCTGTGAGTGACAGCTAGTTGCTTCTTATGTGTGAATAACTCATGGCTACCCTTGATTTCAGTGTACTGTTACTGGTTTAGGATTGGATCAAAGGTGCTATTTACTGCAATAGCTTTCATGTCCAAGAATGTCAGCATACCCTGGCAGAAACTCACTTTTTCACACTTAAATCTAGCAAAATGTTTTACCCGAACTCTGTTAACCTTCAAATAGTAAATGATGATAGTGATACCTTATAGGAACCCTTCCCTCACACTGGAAGCCTGCAAGCTGCTTGACCCCCTTAATGTTCTTCTCACTTCTTTAGTAGACAAACATTTCTACAGATGACCAAGCTTAGGTCCCAGAGAAGTGAAGGAATCATTTCCGAGAGAGGAGAAAGTGGCCTTTCATCCACACAGCTTGCTTATTGCACAACAAGACCCAGGTCACCTTTGTACTCCAATTCTTACTTATGTCATACTTCTTGAGGTCTTCCCCAGTTTTAATAATAAGATAAGAATAAGAATGTCAGCTTTGGAGTTCACCAAGCAGTTACTTAGCAACTAATATACCAAAAACGAACAGCTCTATTAGAAATAATGAAGTCAGGTTTATTCACAGTCAAAGCTACCGAGTGTCACCAAAGTCTCTTCTAGTCCTTACCTGTGTCTGGTAAAGCAGTTGGTAGAGATACAGCTTTCACTCTTGACTGCAGAACTGTTAAGTAAGGTCAGGAGACATAGAGAAATCACACAGACCTGCATTTTAACATGTACAGGACTTGGGGCAGCTTGCTCCATTTTCCAGCACTATTTTTTTCTTAGCTAATGAAGGGGCATTAAGAGCCCACTGCTGGGTTATAGTAGATGCTCTGCAGGAGTTAATTCTCTGTCCCATATCATGCTCACAACTGTCAGTATTGGACTAATTGGACAGCCATCACCCCAGCACCTCCCCAAATTCCCTGCTACCTTCAGGACAGTTGGGTAACTACATGGAACTATCTCATTCTTTTCTCTCATGGATATGAGAAACAGACAAATTGTCTCTGATCTACAATGATTCAATTTCTGACTTTTTCAATTATATAATCATGAATCCACAGAAACCCTACTCAAGACTCTGACTTTTTTCCCAGCTAGCAATAAACATACAGTCCTCTCTTTTGATGCTAGCATGAACAGTGACAGAACAGTGACTTCCAGACTGATGTGTTGACATGGGGAAAAACTGATATGACACCCCACACTGTGTTGTAAGGCTAAGCTATGGTGTCAGCTAGATTTGGTGTAGTAAATGGATTTCCCACATACCATGCTTTCAACATGTGATGAGTAAATCAGGTTGTAATCCCATTTTAAGTGAAGGAGAATCTATTCTCCTGTATCAGTTACTTTTCTGTTGCTGTGCTATAGGCAGCTTAAGGAAGAGAGGGATTATTTTGATTTATGGTTCCAGGGGGATAAGCATCTATCATAGCAAATAGTCATGGAAACAAGTAGCAGACGTGGTTACTGGAGCAGTAATCTAAGAGTTTACATCCTCCATCATAAGCACAATGCAGAGAGAGCAAACTGGAAGCAGGTTGGGCTTTTAATCTCAAAATTTTGTTCTTAATCACATATTTCCTCCAGCAAGTCTACATCACATAAATCTCCTCAAACAGCACCACCAGCTGGGGATCAATGCCAGAGATTATGAATCATATTTCTCATTCAAACCACCATACCTCCTTAGGGAACATTTACTTAGATTTGGCATCTAACTACCTTCATGTTCTTTGTCTGTGATACCTCTTCATGTGGTCTTGGGAAGGCTAGAGGTGCATATCTGGTATGGCAGACTTGTGACAAAGTACAGAGTTAGCAGCCTTCCTGCGTGCCTGAGGTTTTTAATCTCTCTATCTGTGCTGCCCCCTTTGCTGTTATTGTTAACTTTATCTTTATGAATTCAAAAATAGAATCCACAGGAACTGAAAGTACAGCAAGTAGATATGGTTAAGCATGGAAGAACTCAGAAAGATCTGGTAGCTGAGATTAGGCTGAAATGTCAGTGGGTCTAAAGGCAAGAGATATCAGAACACTTAAGACTCAGAAGCAGCTGGTGAAGCTGTTGGGTTAAAGGGCAGAGGTGTTGGAAGGTGAGATGTTAGACTGTTTCACAGCCAGGAGCATTCACACCATGAAACTAGGCAGGTTCCATCGTTGATCAAAATTTGTACCACTGATCATTACCTATAAGCCATGGGTATTTCCATCTCCTTCCCTGTATTTATGTTCCAGGAAACAAACATGGTTCCCTACCAGGCCCTGTATCTTGTAGCATGTGTAAATGAGTAATCAGCATAATTCCATAACTACTTTTCTTCATATTTTCTTTGGTGTGTAATGGAGAAAGTGGAAAAGTGGTGCCAAGTGAGTCAGGCTCGATGCCTGCCAAGAGACATTAACCAGGTGGCATTTTCTTGAGTCCATTCATCCTTTTAATTTTGCCTTATCTATAACATTTAACATTTATTGAGTACTTGCTGTATGCCAAGCATTGTTATAATCCACCTGCGTGTGTTTTTGCAGAACAGCACCTCCATTCATTTTACTGATGAGGGTACTCAGGCTGAGACTACCACCTCATGTCTCAGCATTGCTATCTAGGTACCTAGCTTTCTATGAACTTTCCCAGAAGTGCTCTCTTTTTAGCCTGCTGATTGATCCTGATGGGTTCATACCCAAATTCATCACTGTGACCATAATCATCAACCCAGCTTGCATATTCATCAGAACTATCTCAATCTTTGCCTGAAAAAAAGTTTTTAACCCCTACAAAACCCTACAGAGTACACACTAAGTGCAGATTCTATCTGACTCTGGGGCCCCAGGGCTTTCTCAAGAGTACCATCTGGTGATTATCTAGGCTAAATCTGAATTCAAGGCACTGGCGGCAGAACTGTCCTTCTGGTAGCTCCTGCTGTAACAGTCCACATTTAACTCAGCACACGTGTGGTAAGCTTTCCATGATATATAGCTATTGTTGCTAACACTGAAAAAAGGTGATCATTCATTGGAGATGTTGAGGATATTAAGGGATGATGGCGAATAGAGGCCACAGGTCAGAGTCATGCTCATGGTCAATATGCTGTAGTTGTTGTTATTATTATTATTAACAACAATAATAATAATTACAGTTTGTTCTTGGGTTCATTCTGAGCTTTTTTTTTTTCACCTACTCTATGCTGACAGGCCCTCCCTTGGGTATGTCATCAGTTAAGAATCTACCCATCTTCTATCTTCCTGGGGCTGGGGAAATCCTCCTTCTGGTAGATGACCTTGACAGTCTGACCTCATTATACGTCTGTCTTCTGGCTACCTTCTCCGTGATTTCCTCTATGACTGCATATACAGATATCTGTCTTCATCTCTCTGCCTCCATACCTCCCCTGCCCTGGAACACTATACTTATATTTGCTCATTCAAGCTTGGGACTCAATGTCTATGTATCTGGCTTTATTCATATTTATTAGTTGGAGAATGTTACCTTAGTTCTCTTAATATCCAAGCACATAAAGCTTAGTTAATATAAAAATAAGATTAAAAAAGAGCTCAGAGAATTAAGAAAATTACCTTTAATTATATTGGAGTCCAAATACAGTAGACATCATCTTATTTAAAAGATTTTATGTGACGATGCTTGTCTCACAGTTTAGCCTCCCTTCAAACTCACATCTCATGGGAGGCATCAGAACCCTTTGTTGAAAACCTTCTTGGTTGTCTCCTCTTGAAACAGAAGAACTCCCCTAGTACACACATATAGCTGAAACAAAAAGTAGCTGCCAAGGAGCACAGGAAACACCTGAGTGCCAGAACAGCTGGGACAGGGTCTGCCAAGGCAGCACCTGCACCATGTCAGGGGAGAACTGCTCTGCAGGGAGTGATTTGACTCCTGGGTTTAGAGGTGAGGCCGCCATCTTCTCTCCGGCGACTGAGCAGGTGGGTACAGCCAGGAGTTCAGGGAAAACAGGAGTGGCAGAGCAGCTGGGACAGGGTCAGTCCAGGCTCCACCTGCACCCAGGAGCTGGGCAGTGCCACAGCACTCTGTGCCAGGGGAGAGACAGTCACCCAGGGGTTCTGAGACAGGGTTGCAGGCCCACAGGAGGGACAAGCACCAGTCAGAGACAGCAGGACCAACTAACACCAGAGATAACCAGATGGCAGAAGGCAAACACAGGAACGTTAACAACAGAAATCAATGCAAAATGTCACCATCCAAACCCAATTCTTCTACAACAGCAAGTCCTGGATACCCCAACACACTGGAAAAGCAAGATTTGGGTTTAGAATCACAGCTCATGATGCTGATAGAGGGCTTCAAGAAGGACATAAATAATTCCCTTAAAGAAATACAGGAGAACACAGGTAAACAGGGAGAAGCCTTTAAAGAATTACAGGAAAGCACAACCAAACAGATGAAGGAATTGAACAAAACCATCCAGGATCTAAAAATGGAGGTAGAAACAATAAAAAAAAACACAAAGGGAAACAACTCTGGACACAGAAACCCTAGGAAAGAAGTCAGGAGTCATGAATCCAAGCATCAATAACAGAATACAAGAGATAGAAGAGAGAATCTCAGATGCAGAAGATGCCATAGAAAGCATTGACACAATAGTCAAAGAAAATGCAAAAAGCTCCTAATCCAAAACATCCAGGAAATCCAGGACAAAATGAGAAGACCAAACCTAAGGATTATAGGTATAGAAGAGAGTGAAGATTTCCAACTTAAAGGGCCAGTAAATGTCTTCAACAAAATTATAGAAGAAAACTTTCCTAACCTAAAGAAAGAGACACCCATGAACATACATGAAGCCTATAGAACTCCAAATAAATTGGACCAGAAATGAAATTCCTCCCATCACATAATAACTAAGACACAAAATGCACTAAACAAAGAAAGAATATTAAAAGTAGTAAGGGAAAAAATGTCAACATTTAAAGGTAGACCTATCAGAATTACACCAGATTTCTCACCAGAGACTATGAAAGCCAGAAGATCCTGGACAGATGTCATACAGACCTTAAGGGAACACAAATGCAAACCCAGGCTACTATACCCAGCAAATCTCTCAATTACCATAGATGGAAAAACCAAGGTATTCCATGACAAAAACAAATTTATACAATATCTTTCCACAAATCCAGTCCTTCAAAGGATAATGAATGGAAAACACCAACAAAAGGAGGGAAACTACACACTAGAAAAAGCAAGAATTAATCTTCTTTTAACAAACCAAAAAAAAGAGAGAGCCACACAAACATAACTCCACCTTTAATAACAAAAATAACAGGATGCAACAATCACTTTTCCTTAATATCACTTAATATCAATGGACTCAATTCTCCAATAAAAAGACATAGACAGACTGGATACATAAGCAGGACCCAACATTTTGCTGCATACAGCAAACCCACCTCAGGCACAAAGACACACTACTTTAGAGTAAAAGGCTGGAAAACAATTTTCCAAGCAAATGGTCCCAAGAAACAAGCTGGTGTAGCCATCCTAATATCGAATAAAATCAATTTTCAACCTAAAATAATCAAAAAAGACAAGGAAGGGCACTTCATACTCATTAAAGAAAAAAATCTACCAAGATGAACTCTCAATTCTGAACATATATGCTCCAAATACAATGGCAACCACATTCATAAAAGAAACTTTACTAAAGCGTACATTGCACCCCACACAATAATAGTGAGAGTCTTCAACACCCCACTCTCATCAATGGACAGATCAGAGAAACACAAACTAAACAGTGAAACTAACAGAAGTTATGAACCAAAGGTATTTAACAGATATCTATAGAACATTTTATCCTAAAACAAAAGAATATACCTTCTTCTCAGCACCTCACAGTACCTTCTCCAAAACTGACCATATACTCGGTCACAAAACAGACCTCAGCATATATAAGAATATTGAAATAATCCCATGCACCCTATCAGATCACCACGAACTAAGGTTGGTCTTCAATAACAACAAAAACAACAGAAAGCCCACATACACATGGAAACTGGACAACACTCTACTCAATGACAACTTGGGTCAAGGAAGAAATAAGGAAATTAAAGACTTATTAGAATTTAATGAAAACAAAGGCACAACATACCCAAGTTTATGGGACACAATGAAAGCAGTGCTAAGAGGAAAACTCAGAGCTCTGAGTGCTTCCAAAAAGAAATTGGAAAGAGCATACACTAACAGCTTATCAGCACAGCTGAAGGCCCTAGAACAAGAAGAAGCAAATACACCCAAGAGGAATAGATGGCAGGAAATAAACTCAGGGCTGAAATCAAGTAGAAACAAAAAGAACTATACAAAGAATCAACCAAAGTAAAAGCTGGTTCTTTGAGAAAACCAACAAGATAGATAAACTCTTAGCCAGAGTAACCAGAGGCTACAGAGACAGTACCCAAATCAGCAAAATCAGATATGAAAAGGGAGGCATAACAACATACTGAGGAAATCCAAAAAATCATCAGCTCCTACTACAAAAGCCTATACTCAACAAAAGTGGAAAAATCTAGAGGAAATGGACAATTTTCTAGACAGATACCAGGAACCAAAGTTAAATCAGGATCAGATAAATGAACTAAACAATCCCATAACCTCTAAAGAAATAGAAGCAATCATTAATAGTCTCCCAACCAAAGAAAGCCCAGGACCAGATGGGTTTAATGCAGAGTTCTATCAGACCTTCAAAGAACACTTAACACCAATACTCTTCAAACTATTCCACAAAATAGAAACAGAAGCAACACTACCCAATTCATTTTATGAAACCACAGTTACTCTGATACCTAAACCACACTAAGACCCAATAAAGAAAGAGAACTTTAGACCAGTTTCCCTTATGAATATCGATGCAAAAATACAATAAAATTCTTGCCAAGTGAATCCAAGAACACATCAAAACGATCATACACCATGATCAAGTAGGCTTCATCCCAGGGTTGCAGGGATGGTTCAACATATGGAAACCTATCAATGTAATCCACTATGTAAACAAACTCAAAGAAACCACATGATCATTTCATTAGATGCTGAGAAAACATTTGTCACTATCTAACACCTCTTCATGATAAAGTCTTGAAAAGACTAGAAATTCAAGGCCCATACCTAAATATAGTAAAAAACAACATACACCAAACCAGTAGCCAACATCCAACTAAATGGAGAGAAACTTGAAACAATCCCACTGAAATCAGAGACTAAACAAGGCTGTTCACTTTCTCCCTACCTGTTCAATATGGTACTCAAAGTCCTAGCCAGAGCAATTAGACCACATAAGTAGGTCAAGGGGATTCAAATTGGAAAGGAAGAAGTCAAAGTATCACTATTTGTAGATGATGTGATAGTATACTTAAGTGACCCCAAAAATTCCACCAGAAAACTCCTAAACCTGATAAACTTCAGCAAAGTGGCTGAATATAAAATTAACTAAAACAAATCTGTAGCCCTTCTATACTCAAAGGATAAAGAGGCTGAGAAAGAAATTAGGGAAATGACACCCTTCACAACAGTCACAAAGACTATTCTTTGTGTATGTGTATTCTTCTTATATGACAAGAATTTCAAGTCTCTGAAGAAAGAAATTGAAGATCTCAGAAGATGGAAAGATCACCCATGCTCATGGATTGGCAGGGTTAATATAGTAAAAAATGGCCATCTTGCCTAAAGGAATCTACAGATTCAATGCAATCCCCATCAAAACTCCAACTCTATTCTTCATATAGTTAGAAAGAGCAATTTCCAAATTTATCTGGAATAACAAAAAACCGAGGATAGTGAAAACTCCCAACAATAGAAGAACTTTTGGCGGAATCACCATCCATGACCTCAAGCTATACTACAGAGAAATAGTGATAAAAACTGTGTGGTATTGGTACAGGAGCAGCTAGATAAAGGACCCAAGGAGCTGCAGAGACTTGCAGCCCTGCAGGAGGAACAATATGTACCAACCAGTATGTCCAGAGCTCCCAGGGACTAATCCACCAACCAAAGAGTACACATGGAGGGACCCATGACTCCAGCTACATATGTAGCAGAAGATGCCCATTTCATACATCAATGAGAGGAGAGACCATTGGTGCTGTAAAGGGTTGTTTCCCCAGAATAGGGGAATTCAAGTCAGGAAATTGGAGGGGGGTGTGAGCAGAGGGAGAGGGGATGGGATAGGGGATTTTTAGAGGGGTAATGGCAGAAAGGGGATACCATTGGAAATGTAAATAAGCAAATATCTAATTAAAAATAAAGTAGCTGCTCCTCTGTGCTGGGCATAGGCTCCCTAGCATATTCTCTAATCCACTATTATTGATCTTGTTTGCATACTGCGCCCCAGCCCCACCATGTACTGACAGCACTGGCCTTCACTTCACAACAGTTTGAAGTCACTCTCCACCCAGATAGACCCAGACAGATGATAGCCTCAGAATCAATCTTTCCTGGTCAAAATGCAGTAGTGCCTCTCACTTTTCTGCACCTCCAAGATATGTTGTTTTCTCAATTTTCTTTTCACAAAGAAAACACTAAGCTAGGTTTGTGATAGATGCCTACAGCCATGGCTTTGTAAGGAAGAATCTCTTCCCTTTCACAGTGTTTTTAGTAAGTTGAAGACTTCAGAATAGGGGCTGGAATGAGATAGTTAATCCTTTGCTGGAAACTGGCAAGTAGCTTGAATCTTATCTTCAGAAAAGTTGTGACTAGAGTGACTCCTAGAAGGGGCCATGGATCTTCTCTCCTATCTCCTAGCCATTAGGAAAAGAGTTAGCTGCTGTTTCTTTCCTGTAAACTGTCTGTTCTAGTCTGCTACTGTTGCTGTGATGAACACCATGATCAAAAAGGACTCAGCAGGCACAACTCAGCTTAGAGCTTATAGTTTCTGAAGAGAAGTCAGGGCAGGCGTTCAAGACAGAAATCCAAAGGCAAAAACCAAAGCAGATGTATGGAGGAATGCTGCTTACTGGCTTGCTCCCATGCTCACATCTAACTACCTTTCTTGTATTCCACAGGACCACCTAACTAGAGATAGGACCACCCACAGTAAGGTAGAAGCTGCATCAATCATCAGTCAAGAATATTCCCCCGTAGACATGCCTACAAGCCAATCTGCTGGAGGCAAGTCCCCAATTGAGATCTCCTTTCCCCAGATATGTCTAGGTTCATTTCAAGATATAAAAAATAACCAGCATACCATATAAATTAATCTTTACCAGCAATCACTTCAGAAAAAAGTTAATGTCAACTACCTACTGTTTTGTAGTCGGACTAGCCTCTTTACATATCCCTACCTCACATCTGTCCTCCAGGATTCAATTAGAATGAGCAGGAGGGTAATGTTAGGTGGTATGGATTCTCTTCCTAGATGTAATCTAAACCCGCCCTTGTTTGGGGTCTGTAGAGTTCCTAGGAGATGCCATTATAAATAACTGTTGTCCTCATACCCACCCAGTCTCTGGTCTGGGTAGCTGCTTCCTGTCGTATTCCAAGATAAGGAGAACGTCACTTACACATTCCCAGACCCAGTGGACATCTCTAGCTCTTATCTTACCTGACCTCTCAGCAACATTTTGTTACTATTGTTTTTGTTGTTGTCATTGCTGTTGTTCTTCATCTTCTTCATGATGATGATGATATTGACGACGATGGTGAAAACGATGAACTAATGAACATCTTTTTCTCTCATGGTCTATATAATACAGTCATTCTTTCATGTAGAGACATCAACCCCTTAAAGCTCAGACTTTAGAAGATACTAAAATCACTGTGTGGGTATTGCATTAGCAATGATATCAAATTCACATATATGCTATGCACATGCTCTGATATACATTGTACAGTTTCTGATTACTCATAACCTGTAGTAAAATATAAATAATCTTTAAATGGTGGTTTGCTTGATTGACTGTGCATCATAAAATGCTAGTTACTCTTAAGTCTTGGTCTCTTCCTATAGATCAGTATCGATGTTTAGCCTCTGACAGGCACTTTTAAAGCACTTCTCATGCATAAAGTCATATCTTCACAAACACCTTCAAAGCTAAACACTGTCATTACTGTTCCCATCTCATAGATACAGAAAGTACAGGACAAACAAGTTGAAGGATTAATCAAAATGTCAGCTAAGCATCAGGATCTGTAGCCTGGTCTTCTCCATGGAAACATTCAGGAGATAATAGGCTGTCCTTTGTTTGTATGAGGCACTCCCCCATAATCTCATGCTAGAGCCTAAGCTGTTTTCCTGGTTACAGAAACACCTGATTCCACAGCAGAGGGTGAAGAGAAAAGGTGGACAGAGAAAGAAATGTATATGTGTACATGAGACCATCTGCTAAGATCTGGGAATTCTAAACACTGGTAATCCATCTAGCCAGCAATCACCCTTTCCCACTGGTCCTAGGCTTTATACTAGGCTTCATAAGAGTGTAGAGTCTTTACTTCCTTCATAGGCATAGGAAGCCTCATTATTCACCCACATTTCTTCCTCTTCTTACGACTTCTTTCAGGTAGGAGCATTTTGGGCTAGGGACTATTTGCCTGTTCTGGTGAGTTGAGAGGAAGGACTTGGGGGAAATAAGACAGAAGTAGAGACAAGGGAAGTTGGAAAAGTCGATAAATTGATTGTAACAAATACCTGAGATGTTTTGATGTAGAGAAGGATGCAGAGGGCTGGCTGGAAACTGAGAGGTAATACTCTGCATTTGCATAGGCAAGCCAGATATCTGCCCTTGTTCTAACAGTGAGCTCCTTTTTTGAATTTTCCATGCTCTCCCACTTTCCTGCTTTAAGTTCATTGTAAGTTGAGCCATGGAAGAAGAAGGATCTCACTATTTAAAGCCAAACACTCCATTAGTCTCTATAAACCTGAGAAAAAAGAGACTCACTACCTCCACTGTCAGATGAGGACAATAGTGCAATAGGCTATACAATGTATCCAGGTCAGAAGAGAGGTAGGCAGGCTTTTATGATAGTGCCTGATTAGTACTGTTCCCCATTTTATCAGTAGTACCCTCAGCATTTAGGTAGATTTCTATGTATTCCTAAACCCAAACTATTGCATAAAAGTTATAAATATTTTATAAGTATTGTAGAAAAGAAGCAATGCATACTACTCAATGCTTTCCAGATAAGGACTACATGAGAAAAAGTAATGCAAAGATATGGATGGATGGATGGATGGATGGATGGATGGATGGATGGATGGATGGATGGGTGGGTGGGTGGGTGGGTGGGTGGGTGGATGGATGGATGGATGGATGGATGGATATAGAAATATAGAAAAAGAGATAGACCTGAAGGACTGGGAAGATTGTGAGACTGGCAAACCTGAATGTGAGAGCAGGCCTGCAGCTGAGCTACAGGAAGGATCTCTTACAACCCTGAGACAGCAGCCTTCTT
This sequence comes from Tokudaia tokunoshimensis, assembly GCA_036184795.1. Lineage (NCBI taxonomy): Eukaryota > Metazoa > Chordata > Mammalia > Rodentia > Muridae > Tokudaia > Tokudaia tokunoshimensis. The sequence continues at coordinate 230,201 of BTHU01000020.1, read as the reverse complement.
CTCTAGAAAAGATTGGGTTTGTTTGTTGTTAAGACTTACAATGTATCCACTAACCTTGTTTGGTGGTAACAGAAACCATTCAAGAATGTAATTAAAGTAAAAATAAATCAAAGGGTGAGTATCTCTTATGGAATTGATATAGAATTGGAAAGCAAGTACAGTCTTAACAAAGTTAAAGTGAGCAGCTCTGGGTATCTCTGCAGCAGAATTTCAAAAACCTGCAGAGCCCCATCAATGCAAGTCAGCTGCTTGGCCTCCCAGATTCTGTCTCTGTGCAACTTACCACTGGAATTATTAACTTCATTGAGTGCCTTCTCCTAGAAAATATGTCCTAGGTAGGGGTTCATGAAGGTAGCCTAAGCTCTGAGAGCTGTTGCTATCTATAGGGCCCATAAAAAAAGAATTATTTTTGAATAAAACATTTTTAAAATGGCTTTTAGGGTCCCCCAAATGGGGACCAAGAGCTCATTCAGTAAAGGGGCTTTCTGGGAAAGCTTGAAGATCTGAGTTTTATTCAAGAATCAATATGAAAACGCTAAATGTGGTAGTGCATGCTTATAACCCAGCACTAGGGATGCAGAATCAAATTGGTTACTGGAGCTTGTTGACTTAACCTACTTGGCAAGCTTCAATTCCCAATAAGAGACAATGTCTTCAAAAACAAGGTGGAAGATGGAGTGACAGTCTGAGGCTGACCCTTACTACACACGATGTACCAACACATATGTAGCAACACATACATATGGATAACTATGATGGCAACAGTACCTGGGGCTTATGCAACGAACCCGATTTTTATATATTCTATATGGATAAATGCCCTTATCCCTTCATAGTTTAGCCCTCCCCACCTCCTACTCTATTTTTATAGATTTTATATCTTAAAATAAGCACTCACAGATTCAATCTTACCCCCAATTTAGAGATCATTGTCCTCAGACTTTTAGCATATCGAGCCATGTATGCACAGTTCACACAGTCTGGCTGGCTGGCTGGCTGTATCTCTCTGTAGCTGGCATGTGATAGATGGATGCACAGTGAATGAGAAGCAATCTCCCACTAACATCTTTCCCATACCCCAGAGTACTTGGGACCCAAGAATACTTTTATTATCTCTTATCCCAAGTAGATAAGTAAGTACTCATCTTTTCTAGGAGAAAGGAAAGGACCCAGCACTATCTAATATAAGTTTGATATAAAAGCCTGATTCTAGATATCTGACCACAGAGGAATTGTATACATTTGACATCACTGTACAGAGTAACAGGGAAAAGAAGGATGTAGGCCAGGACAGACTGACTCACACCCATGGCTCTCAGACTGGCTGAATATAGTTTGAAGGCATCCATAGTCATCCTTAATAAACTTTAGTAGTAGTGATGTGGGGCTATGTATTACTATAATTAATTATAGGTATAAAGACACAACTTTAATGATATTTGGAGGTGCCAAACTGAGCTTCCATGCCACCTCTCGGCCACCTCTTACCCAAGATATGGTAAGACTGACTAACAATGGTTTCAGAAAACTATCCTTATCTATCCTGGTCCATACTCTTCCTTATCATTAATTGATATAAAGTCTTGATTATGTGTGACTCAGCTTGTGCCTCTCTTCTACTCTACATTGACCCAGGTGAACACAATGGCTAACAGAGAATATGGCTTCTCTTTGAAAATTATCCCTCTGGTCCCTGCTTAAGTATATGCTCTGATGAGATTCATTAAGTGAAGTTGTTTCATATGGCTATGTAAGTTGCTTCTTTCAGAAGTGACTGCTTTTCCCTCAAGCCTTCCAAACTTCTTTCTTTATTATTTATTATAGTGATAGACATAGAAGGTTCATGATTGTGTCAAGATCCTAAAGTAAGTTTTGTAACTAGAAAGCCTGATGAAATACTAAGATAATAGCCAAAAGAGATGACAATACATCAGGCCACAGGATAATGACAGCCTTGTAGATGATATCCACTTACACTACTTGCCTGCCTCCTGTCAGGTTCACTACTTGGCATGATAATGTCTCACCCATTGCATCTCCCAAAAGCAGACATTATTGTCACTATTCTGGGCAGGTGGCACATGTGGTAGTAAGAAGCTCACTCACTTGGCCAGGACAAGACTCAAAGTGGCATTGCCAGGATTTAAATACAGTCTCTTTCTTTTTAATTTTTATTGATGAGATATCAATACATGTATTTAATCCTGATAATATCAGGAAAATGCAGAATAACAAGTATTGATATGGTGCTGAGGAAGAAAAAATCTTGGATTCTGTGGATTAAAGTCTGAATTAGTTCAGTAACATAGCAAAAAAAAATCCCAAAAAACAAACAACAACAACAAAATAACAGCAACAACAACAAAGCCAAGCTATTTCTCAAGACTAAAACTACAATTATCATCTTCTGCATAATCCTCATTGTTGTTTGTATAGCTATAGGAATCCATATTATTTTGTGTCCTAGTTTGGCTACTATTGCTGTATATACTGACCAAAATCAATTTTGGAAAGGAAAGAGTTTATTTCATCTTGTATCTTATACTACATTATGAATGGTAGTCAGAACAGGAAATCAAACATAAACTTGGAGGCAAGCACTGAAGAAGAGATCATGAAGGAATAGAATTATTATCTTGTGAAGACTGATTTCTTATTCTAGCTGTTCAGGGATGGCACTTGCAATAGTAAATAATCAGTCAAGAAAATACTCAATTGTCTTTTGTCTACTAGACCATGATGGATACATTTTCACAACTGAAGTTTCCCTTTTCAGTTTGACTCCTGTTAGACTATATTTGATTTAAAAAAAAAAAAAAACAAAGAAGGAAGGAAGGAAAGAAGGAAGGAAGGGAAGGAAGGAAGGAAGGAAGGAAGGAAGGAAGGAAGGAAGGAAGGAAGGAAAGGTTTTCTCAAAGAACCAGCTCCTGGTTTTTTTTCACTCTTTGTATACTCTTTTTTGTTTCTACTTGGTTGATTTCAGCCCTGAGTTTGATGATTTCCTGCTTACTCCTCTTGGGTGTATTTGTTTGTTTTTGTTCTAGAGCGTTCAAGTGTGCTGTTAAGCTGCTAGTGTATGCTCTCTCCAGTTCCTTTTTGGAGGCACTCAGCTATGAGTTTTCCTCTTAGCACTGCTTTCATTGTATCCCATAAGTTTGGGTATGTTGTGACTTCATTTTCACTAAATTCTAAAAAGTTTTTAATTTCCATATTCCTTGACCAAGTATTCACTGAGTAGGGCATTGTTCAGCTTCCCTGTGTATGTGGTTTTTCTGTTGTTTCTGTTGTTCTTGAAAACCAGCCTTAGTTTGTGTTGTTCTTATATAATAGATAGGATTAATTCAATTTTCTTGTATCTGCTGAGGCCTTTTTTGTGTTCAATTATATGGACAATTTTGAAGAAGGTATCATGAGGTGCTGAGAAGAAGGAATATTCTTTTGTTTTAGGATGAAATGTTCTATAGATATCTGTTAAATCCATTTGGTCCATCACTTTAGTTACTTTAACTGTGTCTCGGTTTAGTTTCTGTTTCCAAGATCTGTCCATTGATGAGAGCGGGGTGTTGAAGTCACCCACTATTATTGTGTGAGGTGCAATATGTGCTTTGAGCTTTAGTAAAGTTTCTTTTATGAATGTGAGTGCCCTTGTATTTGGAACATAGATGTTCAGAATTGAGAGTTCTTGGTAGATTTTTCCTTTGACCAGTATGAAGTGTCCTTCCTTATATTTTTGATAACTTTTGGTTGAAAGTCGATTTTATTAGATAGTAGAATGGCTACTCCAGCTTGTTTCATGGGACTATTTGCTTGGAAATTTTTTTCTGGCCCTTTATGCTGAGGTAGTGTCTGTCTTTGACACTGAGTTGTGTTTTCTGTACACAGCAAGATGCTGGGTCCTGTTTCTATATCCAGTCTATTGGTCTATGCCTTTTTATTGGCAAATTGAATCCACTGATGTTAAGAGATATTAAAGAATAGTGATTATTGCTTCCTGTTACTTTTGTTGTTAAGAGGTGAAATTATGTTTGTGTGACTATCTTCTTTTAGATTTGTTGAAAGATTAATTTCTTGCTTTTTCCAGGGTGTAGTTTCCCTCCTTGTGTTAGAGTTTTCAATTTATTATCGATTTTAGGGCTGGACTTCTGGAAAGATGTGTAAAATTGGTTTTGTCGGCTCCAGTGACCAGGTAGTTGGGACCGCCAGGCTCAGAGACAGACAGGCATAATATCGCTTCGGTTTCAGGCAGCTTGGGTGTAACCTGCTCCCAGGTGCTGGGCTGATCTGCAGTAACCAGCGCGCCAGTTCCGCGGTGGGACCTTCTGCCTGCTGGAGGGACCCCGCGCAGGGAGGGAGCCCGCCAGCTTCCCTTCCGCGACCTCTGTTCCCGCGGACTGCGCTGGAGAGACCGGTACCCAGGCTCTCCCCCCCCCGATATAACATCACTTGGGACACGGCCTGTTGGGGCTTCCGTCTGTGCCCGAGGGCGGGTTGGCGCTGTAGTCGTCTGGGCGCCAGATCGGCGGGCCATCGTGACCACAGGGTGAGCGGCGCCACGGAGACTGCCCTCCGCCATCTTTGCTCCAGTGACCAGGTAGTTGGGACCGCCAGGCTCAGAGACAGACAGGCATAATATCGCTTCAGTTTCAGGCAGCTTGGGTGTAACCTGCTCCCAGGTGCTGGGCTGATCTGCAGTAACCAGCGCGCCAGTTCCGCGGTGGGACCTTCTGCCTGGTGGAGGGACCCTGCGCAGGGAGGGAGCCCGCCAGCTTCCCTTCCGCGACCTCTGTTCCCGCGGACTGCGCTGGAGAGACCGGTACCCAGGCTCTCCCCCCAATATAACATCACTTGGGACACGGCCTGTTGGGGCTTCCTTCTGTGCCCGAGGGCGGGTTGGCGCTGTGGTCGTCTGGGTGCCAGATCGGCGGGCCATCGTGACCACAGGGTGAGCGGCGCCACGGAGAGTGCCCTCCGCCATCTTTGCTCCAGTGACCAGGTAGTTGGGACCACCAGGCTCAGAGACAGACAGGCATAATATCGCTTCGGGTTCAGGCAGCTTGTGTGTAACCTGCTCCCAGGTGCTGGGCTGATCTGCAGTGACCAGCGCGCCAGATCTGCTGTGGGACTTCTGCCTGGCAGAGGGACGCCCCCTCCCCCCCCCCAGGAGAGATCACACACCCCTGCACAGGGCAGGAGCCTGCCAGCCTCCCTTTGGCGACCTCTGCTCCAGGAATCCACTAGGCTGAGCCTTTAGATGTGCAAGGCCTCCCCAATATAAGATCACTTGGGGCAAAGCACATTAGGGCTCCAAAGTCACTCAGGAGCAGGCAGGCCCCAGAAATCGGTGCCAGGGGAATCCTGGTAATCCAGGGGGGGGCAGAAATAGCTTTGCAGGCTCACAGGAGGTCCAACCAACAGCCAGTGGCAGCAGGACCAACTAACACCAGAGGTATCCAGATGGCAAAAGGCAAACGTAGGAATGTTACTAACAGTAATCAAAGTAATGTAGGACCATCCGAACCCAACTCTCCAACAGCAGCAAGTCCTGGATACCCCACCACACCCGAAAGACAAGATCTGGATTTAAAATCACTTCTCATGATGCTATTAGAGGATCACAAGAAGGACACAAATAAATCTCATAAAGAGTTACAGGAGACCATGAATCAACGGTTAGAAGCCCTTACAAAGGAAACACAAAAATCGCTTAGAGAAATGCGGGAGAACATGGATCAAAAGATGGAGGCGCACAAGGAGACAACACAAAAATCGCTTAACGAGATGAATCAACGGGTAGATGCACTCACAAAGGAATCACAAAATTTGCATAAAGAAATGCAGAAGAATATGGGTCAACAGACGGATGCCCATAAGGAGGCAACACAAAAATTGCTTAAAGAAATGAATCAACGGTTAGATGCCCTTACAAAGGAAACACGAGAACTGCTTAAAGAAATGCAGGAGACGATGGATCAACAGATGGAATCCCATGAGGAGGAAACACAAAAATCGCTCAGAGAAATGCAGGAGAACGTGGGTCATCAGGAAGAAATCCTGAAAGAGGTAATGCAAAATTACCTTAAAGAAATACAGGAAAATACAAACAAACAAGTGAAGGATCTCAGCAAATCCATCCAGGAACTAAAAAAGGAAGTAGAAACAACTAAGAAATCACAAAGGGAGACAACTTTGGAGATAGAAAACCTTGGGAAGAAATCAGGAGTCATAGATGCAAACATCAACAATAGAATACAAGAGATGGAAGAAAGAATCTCAGGTGCTGAAGATTCCATAGAAAGCATCGACTCAACAGTCAAAGAAAATGCAAAATGCAAAAAACGCGTAACCCAAAACATCCAGGAAATCCAGGACACAATGAGAAGACCAAACCTAAGGATTATAGGTATAGATGAGAGTGAAGATTTGCAACTTAAAGGGCCAGTAAACATCTTCAACAAAATTATGGAGGAAAACTTCCCTAACTTAAAGAGAGAGATGCCGATGAACATACAAGAAGCCTACAGAACTCCAAACAGACTGGACCAGAACAGAAATACCTCCCGTCACATAATAATCAAAACACCGAATGTTCTAAACAAAGAAAGAATACTAAATGCAGTAAGAGAAAAGGGCCAAGTAACATACAAAGGAAGACCTATCCGAATCACATCAGACTTCTCACCAGAGACTATGAAAGCCAGAAGATCCTGGGCAGATCTCATGCAGACACTAAGACAGCACAAATGCCAGCCTAGACTACTATACCCAGCAAAACTCTCAATCACCATAGATGGAGAGACCAAGATATTCCATGATAAAACCAAATTTTCACAATATCTTTCCACAAATCCAGCCCTGCAACGGATAATAGGTGGAAACCTCCAATACAGGGAGAGAAACAACACCCTGGAAAAAATGAGATAATAACCTTCTTGAATCAAACCCAAAAGTAGATAACCACTCAAACATAAAGATAGCGTCAAGAATGGCAGATGGCAATAATCACTATGCCTTAATCTCTCTTAATATCAATGGTCTCAATTCCCCAATTAAAAGACATAGACTAGCAGACTGGATACGTAAACAGGACCCAGCTTTTTGCTGCATGCAGGAAACGCACCTCAGTGTCAAAGACAAACACTACCTCAGAGTAAAAGGCTGGAAAACAATTTTACAAGCAAATGGCCCCAAGAAACGAGGTGGAGTAGCCATCCTAATATCGGATAAAATTGATTTTCAACCCAAAGTCATCAAAAAAGACACAGAAGGACACTACATACTGATCAAGGGAAAAATCCACCATCAAGAACTCTCAATCCTGAATATCTATGCTCCAAATGCAAGGGCACCCTCATTCGTAAAAGAAACTTTACTAAAACTCAAAGCACACATCGCACCGCACACAATAATAGTGGGTGACTTCAACACCCCGCTCTCTGAAATGGATCGTTCAGGAAAGCAGAAACTAAACAGGGACACAGTGAATCTAATTGAAGCCTTGGACCAAATGGAACTAACTGATATATATAGAACATTTCATCCTAGAGCTAAAGAATACACCTTCTTCTCAGCTCCTCATGGTACCTTCTCCAAAATTGACCATATAATTGGTCACAAATCAGACCTCAACAGATACAAGAAGATAGAAATAATCCCATGCCTCCTATCAGATCACTATGGAATAAGGGTGGTCTTCAATGGCAACAAAAACAAAAGAAAACCCACGTACACATGGAGGCTGAACAATGCTCTACTCAATGATAACTTGGTCAAGGTGGAAATAAAGAAAGAAATCAAAGACTTTTTGAAAGTTAATGAAAATGAAGGCACAACATACCCTAACTTATGGGACACAATGAAAGCAGTGCTAAGAGGAAAATTCATAGCCCTGAGTGCCGCCAAAAAGAAACGGGAGACAGCATACACTAACAGCTTAATGGCACACCTGAAAGCCCTGGAACAAAAAGAAGCAAATACACCAAAGAGGAGTAGAAGGCAGGAAATCATCAAACTCAGGGCTGAAATCAATCAAGTAGAAACAAATAAAACCATACAAAGAATCAACAAAACGAGGAGTTGGTTCTTTGAGAAAATCAACAAGATAGATAAGCCCTTAGCCAGACTAACCAGAGGGCACAGAGATAGTATCCAAATTAATAAAATCAGAAACGAAAAGGGAGAGATAACAACAGAAACTGAGGAAATTCAAAAAATCATCAGATCCTACTACAAAAACCTGTATTCAACACAACTAGAAAATCTTGAGGAAATGGACAATTTCCTTGACAGATACCAAGTACCAAAATTAAATCAGGATCAAATAGACCATCTAAACCGTCCTATAACCCCTGAAGAAATAGAAGTTGTCATTGGAAGTCTTCCAACCAAAAAAAGCACAGGTCCAGATGGTTTTAGTGCAGAATTCTATCAGACCTTCAAAGAAGATCTAACACCAATACTCTTCAAACTGTTCCACAAAATAGAAACAGAAGGAACACTACCCAACTCGTTCTATGAAGCCACAATTACACTAATACCAAAAGCACACAAAGATCCGACAAAGAAAGAGAATCTCAGGCCAATCTCTCTTATGAATATCGATGCAAAAATACTCAATAAAATTCTTGCCAACCGAATCCAAGAACACATCAAAACGATCATTCACCACGATCAAGTAGGCTTCATCCCAGGGATGCAGGGATGGTTCAATATAAGGAAATCCATCAATGTAATCCACTACATAAACAATCTCAAAGAAAAAAACCACATGGTCATCTCATTAGATGCTGAGAAAGCATTTGACAAAATTCAGCATCCTTTCATGCTAAAGGTCTTGGAAAGATCAGGAATTCAAGGCCCATATCTAAACATAGTAAAAGCAATTTACAGCAAACCAGTAGCCAGCATCAATCTAAACGGAGAGAAACTTGAAGCAATCCCACTAAAATCAGGGACTAGACAAGGCTGCCCTCTCTCTCCATATCTTTTCAATATAGTACTTGAAGTTCTAGCTAGAGCAATTAGACAAGAAAAAGAGGTCAAAGGGATACAAATTGGAAAGGAAGAAGTCAAACTATCACTATTTGCAGACGATATGATAGTATACATAAGCGACCCAAAGAACTCCACCAGAGAACTCCTACAGCTGATAAACGACTTCAGCAAAGTGGCCGGATATAAAATCAACTCAAGCAAGTCAGAAGCCTTCCTATACTCAAAGGATAAGCAGGCTGAGAAAGAAGTAAGAGAAATAATACCCTTTACGATAGCCACAAACCATATTAAGTATCTTGGCGTGACGCTAACCAAACAAGTGAAAGATCTGTATGACAAGAACTTCAAGTCTCTGAAGAAAGAAATTGAAGAAGACCTCGGAAGATGGAAAAATCTGCCATGCTCATGGATTGGCAGGATTAATATAGTAAAAATGAGCATCTTACCAAAAGTAATACACAGATTCAATGCAATCCCCATCAAAATCCCAACTCAATTCTTCATAGAGTTAGAAAGAGCAATTCAAAAATTCATCTGGAATAACAGAAAACCCAGAATAGCTAAAACTATTCTCAAGAGTAAAAGAACCTCTGGGGGAATCAGTATCCCGGACCTCAAGCTGTACTACAGAGCAATAGTGTTAAAAACTGCATGGTATTGGTACAGTAACAGACATGTAGATCAATGGAACAGAATTGAAGACCCAGAAATGAATCCACACTCCTATGGTCACTTGATCTTTGACAAAGGAGCTAAAACCATCCAGTGGAAAAAAGATAGCCTTTTCAACAAATGGTGCTGGCTCAGCTGGAGGTCAACATGCAGAAGAATGCAAATTGACCCATCCTTATCTCCTTGCACTAAGCTCAATTCTAAGTGGATCAAAGATCTCCACATAAAACCAGACACACTGAAACTAATAGAAGGGAAACTAGGGAAGAACCTTGAACATATGGGCACAGGGGAGAATTTCCTGAACAGAACTCCAATAGCTTATACTCTAAGATCAAGAATAGACAAATGGGACCTCATTAAATTACAAAGTTTTTGCAAGGCAAAAGACACCGTCAAAAAGACAAAGCGGCAACCAACTAACTGGGAAATGATCTTTACCAACCTTACATCCGACAGAGGGCTAATATCCAAGATATACAAAGAACTCAAGAAGTTAAACTCCAGAGAGGCAAGTAACCCTATTAAAAAATGGGGTACAGAGCTCCACAAAGAGTTCTCACCTGAAGAATATCTAATGGCTGAGAAGCACCTAAAGAGATGTTCATCATCCTTAGTCATTAGGGAAATGCAAATCAAAACAACCCTGAGATTCCATCTCACACCAGTCAGGATGGCTAAGATCAAAAACACAGGAGACAGCAGTTGTTGGCGAGGATGTGGAGAAAGAGGAACACTCCTCCACTGCTGGTGGAATTGCAGGCTGGTACAACCACTCTGGAAAGCAGTCTGGCGGCTCCTCAGAAAACTGGGCATGACACTTCCGGAGGATCCGGCTATACCACTCCTGGGCATATACCCAGAGACTTTACCTGCATGCAATAAGGACACATGCTCCACTATATTCATAGCAGCCTTATTTATAATAGCCAGAAGCTGGAAAGAACCCAGATGTCCCTCAACGGAGGAATGGATTCAGAAGATGTGGTATATTTACACAATGGAATACTACTCTGCAATTAAAAACAATGAATTCACGAAATTCCTAGGCAAATGGTCAGAACTTGAAAATATCATCCTTAGTGAGGTAACCCAATCACAAAAGATCACACATGGTATGAAGTCACTGATAAGGGGATATTGACCCAGAATCTCAGAATACCCTAGACACAATCAGCATATCAATAGATTTCTAAAAAGATGGAAGGAGAGACCCCTGGTCCTGGAAAGACTGGATGTAGGGGAACGCCAGGACAGAGTAATGAGAGGGGGTTGAACGGAGAAAAGAGGGAGGGAAGGGGGCTTATGGGACTTTCGGGGAGGGAGGAAACGGGAAAGGGGAAGTGATTTGGAATGTAAATTAAAAAAATAAAATAAAATTAAATTAAAAAAAAAAAAAATTGGTTTTGTCATGGAATATCATGGTTTCTCCGTCTACGGTAATTAAGAGTTTTGCTGGGTATAGTAGTCTGGACTGGTATTTGTGTTCTCTTAGGGTCTGTATGACATCTGCTCAGACTCTTCTAGCTTTCATAGTCTCTGGTGAGAAGTCTAGTGTAATTCTGATAGGTCTGCCTTTATATGTTACTTGACCTTCTTCCTTTACTGCTCTTAATATTCTTTCTTTGTTTTGTGCATTTCTTTGTTTTGACTATTATATGATGGGGGGGATTTTCTTTTCTGGTCTAGTCTATTTGGAGTTCTGTAGTCTTCTTGTATGTTTATGGGCATCCCTTTAGGTTAGGGAAGTTTTCTTCTATAATTTTGTTGAAGATGTTTACTGACCCTTTAAGTTGGGAATCTTTGCTCTCTTCTATACCTATTATTCTTAGGGTTGGTCTTCTCATTGTGTCCTGGATTACCTGGATGTTTTGGGTTAGGAGCTTTTTGCATTTTGCATTTTCTTTAACTGTTATGTCAATGTTTTCTATGGAATCTTCTGCACCTGCGATTCTCTCTTCTATCTCTTGAATTCTGTTGGTGATGCTTGCGTCTATGACTCCTGATCTCTTTCCTAGGTTTTCTATCTCCAGGGTTCTTTCCCTTTGTGATTTCTTTATTGGTTCTATTTACATTTTTAGATCCTGGATGGTTTTGTTCAATTCCTTCACCTGTTTGGTTGTGTTTTCTTTAATTCTTTAAGTGATTTTTGTGGTTCCTCTTTAAGGGCTTCTACCTGTTTACCTGTGTTCCCCTGTATTTCTTTAAGGGAGTTATTTATGTCCTTCCTAAAGTCCTTTATCATGTTCTTTAAGATGTGACTTTAAATCAGTCTTGCTTTTCTTGTGTGTTGAGGTATCCCGGGCTTACTGTGGTGAAACTGGGTTCTGATGATGCCATGTAGCCTTGGTTTGTGTTTTTTATGTTCTTGCCTTTGCCTCTTGCCATATGGATATCTCTGGTGTTACCTGTTCTTCCTGTCTCTGACTGTGGCTTTTCCCTCCTGCAAGCTTCTGTGTCAGTACTCCTGGGAGATCAGTTCTCTCACTGTGGCACAGGATCAGCTCCAGGGTACAGATGTAAACCGGAAGGATCCTGTCCCAGACAGATCCTTGGTTTCTGTGTCCTGAGGTCTCCAGGTGTTCAGCCATGGTAACCTGTCAGTTCCTCTGTTTGTTCCCTGTGAGGAATTTAAACAGATGCTTAGCCTCCCTGGGCTGACCATCAGCTATCCTCACAAGGAAGGGACTTGAACTGATATCAAAGGCACTCTGTATCTCTATCTACCTCTCTTTCAGGAAATCTGTCATCCAGCTTGACCTTGCCAATACCAAGAAAGCAATGATTGTCCCGGCATTTGAGACGCTGCGCTACCGACTCTCTTTCCCCAAGTCAAAAGCAGAGCTGCTGTCAATGTTGGACATGGGAACCCTATTCACATTCAGGTGAGTAACCCTCACAGCAGTCATCTGGGGTGCACAAAGGAACTTTCCCCCAGAATACTTAGATGCCAAAGCTGTTGGCAAAGAGGTCAGCTGGTTGTATTAATTTACTAGAAAACCAAAGAAAGATATCCAGCCCATTGTCCTTGAGACTCTGTCTATTCTCCTTTTCTGGCATGTTATTTGCTTTGCCTTTATACATGGATGGTAGGCACTATGTCCAGATGGAAAGAGAGGCCTGCTGTAGCAAACAAACACTGTTTAGAGCCCTGTCACTATCCCTTGGCTCAGAATTCTGCCTTTGGTATATACATAGCAATGTTCTCTGGAGGAAAAAAACTGATAGAATGAATATATATTTACAGTGAATTTATTAGAGTACCTTTTTCAATACAATCAGATTGGTTCAACAGTGGAAAATCAAGAATTTTGTACTTGGATGTCCAGGAAGCTGATTGCAATACCAATCTGACGCCAAGGACCTGGTAGGTTCTTGCTCTTCAGCATACATTGGACGCCTGAAAACGCTAGTTCTCATATCACAGAGGAGCTGTGATGGCAGCAGCAACAGGATAGATAAATTTGTCAGTAAAAGTGAAAATCCAGTGAGCAACATCTTTTGTCTTCCAAGTCTGGTCACTGTGAGAAGCTGTCACTCAACATTTAGAGTAAGCGTTCCATATCAATTAAAGCAATCAAGACAATCCCCACAGGACATCCCATGGACCAACCCAATGTATACAATCCTTCATTGAGACATTCTTGTATCAAGTTGACAATTAAAACCATGATGTATACATTAATTCTCTTGCTGAGTGGGTTTTACTCTGAGATCCCTTGTATGGTTCTTTTTCCTTTTTGTGTGTAAGTAGTCTAATCGCTAAGCTCTTAGGGCATGGAACAGGCATCTAAAGTCATCACCTGCAACTAAAGTTATCTAATGTCATCAATGGGACTCCAAAGTTACACACAACTGATATAAGAGCCAACTGCCCAGTGATAGCTGCAACCAAAACCATTGTTTTCTCATTCCCAGACCCCAATGCCTCCAAGGGTGTTCAGGGAACTATGCTGTCCAGAGTGTCCCAGCACTCATCTGCACAGTATTAATGAGCTCCAGACTCTAACATTGACTATTGCAGTCAGAACTAGGGAAGTAGAAATCCCGCTAATCTCTTTCAGATGAAACAATATGAATGGAACCATTGCATCTACCTGTTTCTGCTCACAGTTCACATTCTTCTATGTCATACAATGTAGTAATGGCCCCCTCCTTCCTCTGAGTAAAAAGCATGCAGTTTTGTATAGCCTGAATTGTGCACAAGTATTTTAAGCATAACAGCTAGGTTGTCCTGATACTACAAAACCTCTGAAAGGCATTTTCAGACTGTTTGTGGGTAATGATATTCATTCCATGGCACCAAGTTCATGCATCTTTATATTTTATGGGGAGTTGAGAGTGTGGTGGAGCCAGGCCTCAATCTTTAGCCTTCATCTTCCACTTAGAACTCTAGAAAGGAACCTAGAATAATTCCTCTCCCCAACCCCAAGCCATCTCTTTCTACTTCCCATAAATTTCATGCTTTGTATGGACCAGTCATTGATATGAACATAAGCCTTACAACAAACATAAAGTGAATTCCTTTTTTTCTGCAGCAGAACCACTGACGTGAGTAATGAAATAATCTGCTCAGTGACACATGGCTGATAAGAGGCAGAACCTGAGGAACCGCCGGGCCTGATTTCTTAATTCAAATAGCATTGGGCTGCTAACAAGCCCTTGATTTTCATATCAATTCTTGTTTGAAAACACAAAATCACAAATCAGTGCTGGAAATTGAGATTTGAAGCCAAACTTTTGTCTGAGTCTCCCACAGTTACTGTAGCTCAGTAGCCAAATACCTATCAAATGTCCAAGGTGTTCTTTCTGCTACCCCAGGTGATGTGAGAATTCATTTCAAGGCCATATCTCTAGACATGAGAGATGGGACCTAGCCTGCTGTATCCATGATTACTGCTCTGGCCAGCAGCTTACAAGCCATCATAAATGACAGACTTTCCCTCTGAGAAATTTCTTTTGTCACCTGCTCTCCAAAGAAACCTACTCTTCACCACATCTGGCATGAGAAGCTTCTATATCCCTCTGCATCCTCCTGGAACATGGTGCTCAGAGTATGTATGGCCCCTGGACTAACAGTATCACGTTGTCTGGGACCTTCTTGTGCATATAGTCTCAGGTCTCATCCAGGGCCATAAACCCTGGTGTTAAAATTAGTCCTTTACATGACTCTGGCACATATCAAGTTTGAAGACACTGCTCAGAGAGCCTGAAGTTGCATGGTATGGCTAGAACCTGTGGCCCAGTGTCTACTGAACCAACAGTAGATAGAAGGTTCTCCAGGCAATCTTTAGGTTGTGGTGTGTGTGTGTGTGTGTGTGTGTGTGTATTGAGTTCATTGTAGTAACTTTACTGCATGCTCTTCTGCCCAGCTATTTGTCATGCTATCAGTAGACCAGACTGAGTGAATGGAAACTGCCTCTCTAACCAGATAAGCAGACATGGCCATGAGTGCTTTGTGAGAATTCACTTCATGTTAAAAATTGATATTATTATCTCTTGCTTTACTAGGAGAAAGAAACAAGGCAGTTAACCTGTCCAACCCTGCTAAATGAAAGGATGCAAATCCAGGCAGGATGCTGTCAGTAGTCATTATTAACTGTATAGTAAGGAAACAGCATTTGTACGATGTCTCCTACACTTTAGCCCTGTGCCAGTGTTTCAACCATTGTCTTGCTTAAGCTCCTGTGCAGTTTTTCATGATTTTTCCCAGCTCACGTGAGAGGAAACTATTAAGTACTCGATTGTTCAGGGTCTGCTTTTCATAAGTGGTAGAAGTGAGATTTGAACCCTGACCCAGTGGCCCTACTTTGCTATCCTTAGAACCAAATATGAATTCCCAGTCATCACTATGGAATGCCCATTTTGTCAAAGGTACCACATATCAAAGCTGCCTGTTCAGCAAATTCTCAAATAGAAAATCAATTGTTCCATGGCCTAATTTTTGGATTAGACCTATTACTGACACATCTTACAATATCCTTTCCAAGCTCCATTAAAGTAACAGTACCCCTACCCTTTCCATTTAAATAACTGACCTTGCTGGACACTACTTCATTGATGGCATTGAACCTCAAGTCCCTGTCTCTACCCAGCCTGCTTGTCCTACCTAGTAACACATTGAGTGTTGGATTGAGTTTGTGTGATGGTCTGGCAGATATCCAGTCTCTTTGATGAAACAAGAGTTTTAGGGAAGAGTTTTAGCCCTGCCACTGGAATGCTGCCTGCCATGGCGCTCTCACTTTCACAGCCTTGTTTGCTTTACAGAGCTGTTTCCAGACTACCTGGGATTCATTACTATTTGCAACCCAGTATCAGGATAATTTTAAGAATTTAAAACAATATGCATCTGCAGCATTTAAAATCATCCTAACACATAGTAATGCCTAACAAATACAGTCTCCTTAGAGAAACCCATTAACTATATTTCTCTCTCCTGCAGCTAAGCTATTGGGTCCTTCCTTTTGTTTCATGAAGCCTTTCTATATACCACTAGGTGCCATCTTTCCTAATCCCTTTCTGTTATCTTCAACTGTACCTTCATTTCATTCCATGCATTTACCTTCCCCCATTACTTACAGTTACAATATCCCACCCCACTCACTGCTCTCTTTCTCTTTCTGACACCTCATAAGTTTTAGATTATTCATCCACTCATTTTTCCAATGTACTTTCCTCACGTCGTAAAACTGAATACACCAGTAAAAACAGAGCACCAACCTAGTGCTGAGGGAGGAGAAAGCCATGGATCTTAAAAGCTGAAAAGAAAGCACTAAGATGAGGTTGGAAAGAGGGCTTTAAAAGGGAACGTGGTACATTCAGGAACATAGAATGAGAACAGAGTCCTAATCTGCAAGTCTTTCTGCCTCACCCCTTGCTCCTTCTACCCTTGTATGCATGTTGAGGACAGTAGCACACAAGCTGGTTCTTTAGCCAGACTACCTAGGACTCATTACTATTTGCAACTGAACATCAGGATCATTTTTGGAATTTAAACCAATATGCATCTACGCCATTTAAAATCAGCCCAACACAGAGTAAATCCCTAACAAGTACAATCTTCAAATTGTTGTGTTCATTTCTCATTGATAGATAGCAAAGTAACACCAACACAATACTGTTAAGCAATGCAGACTCACAACTTGATTGTCTCTGCTTGTATGAAGTAGCCAACTCTATGTCCAGGCTATCGCTGTGTGGAAAGAAAATGTCCAAAGAAATGCAGGTCTTCTCCAGTGCCACAAGACCCTCTTCCTTTTTTCTGGGTGCTGATAGGGTTTCTATTCTTGTTACCACAGGCTGAAGTCTTCATTTTGCTAGCTTTTGGACATCTACCCCATTGGTTCTTGGCTCCTGCTTTTCACCCTGACTTTATAAACAGCTCACAACACAATTCTTTCCTTCCCTCCAGATATGAAAAATTATGAGTCAGATCATACTTACCTTGGTAATCTCAATTTTTATTAACTTCAGAGGCACCTGCATAGTAACCTTTATATCTATTTAAAAAAAAAATCTACCCTTGCCTCATAATATAATCTAATTAAGATTATAAGAGAGGTGTCCTACTCCTAAATTCTGCCCCATCATTGAGGATTGAGCAGGATTACCAGTGGACCCTGGTAGGAAATACCAGATAAGATTTCTTCGAAATGATGGCAAGTGCTCAAAAGTTCATTGATCTTTCTAAGAAGTCTTTTCATTAGTGGCAGATAACTGAGGAACTGCATTAGTTTCCTGGGGGTGCTGTAACAAAATACTACAAAATAGGTGGCTTAACACACAGTTACTTATTATTTAACACCTTTGCAAGTCAGAAGTCCAAATTAAAGGTCCTAGTAGGTCCATGATTTTATAAAGACTCTAGGAAAGATGCCTTGCTTGTTCCTTTCTGCCTTTGTTCTTGGTGATTGCCAGCAATCCTTGATATTGTTTCTTGATGGGTCCATCATTCTAGCTCTGTCTGAATCTACACATGGATTACTCATAAGTAACTTGAGTATACTTATAAAGATCCTGTTCCCTACCAGATCCCATTTACAAGCACTGAAAGTTTGAACTTGAATGAGGGTTTTGCAGGGACACAGTATATCTCACCAGGAAGACCAAATCAACATGTATTTCTTCTTCCTCTTCATCACCAAGGTTGGGAAAATTCAGCTTGCATCCCTTCACTCAATGGCTTTTTTCTACATGTCCTAGGTATCATGTATGGACTAAAGGCCACGCACCCACAAACTTTGCCAAGTGGCGGACTGCCACCACACCTTACCAGGTTGAGTGGGAGGCTGATTTTGAGCCATATGTTGTTGTGAGACGAGACTGCCCTGAATACGATCGGAGATTTGTGGGCTTTGGCTGGAACAAAGTGGCTCACATCATGGAATTGGATGCACAGGTAAGAACAAAACACCAACCTGGTACTAAATTGGGAAGGAGAGATAAACACAAATTGGGGCTGAAAAAGTACCTTGGAGACAAGATTCAAAAGAACCTTCAGAAGAACAAGATGTGCTGAGGAACTAACACATGTAAATTTGTTTTCTGGGCTTTCAACCTCAAACCTTTGCTCTTCCTTGGCATAGGAACTAGGTTCCTAGCCAGGATTAAGCAAATGTGAGCTTTTTACCCTCTCCATCTGATGAAGAAAATAAGCACTGGACTCCAAATTGTATGATTGTCTCACTGTAAGTGGCACAAAACATGCCACTAAAATGTTGCTAATTATTCTTCCCTTCAATTAAAACAGCAGTGATTTTAGACTATGTTCCATCTGAAAGCCTTCATTCATTTACACTATACTTAGCAAACATCTACTTCAGAAGAAGTTTGCAGAATTTTAATAGGTTAAGCTGGGTACTGTACACTGTTGAAAAGGACCAGATGGTAATTACATGGAGCTTTGTGAGACCTGCAAGTCGCCCTACTCAGCTCTGCCACTATTCCTCCATAGATGTTCTCTAAACAAATGTTCATAGCTAGGTTTCATCACCGCTTCATTTATATAACCAAAGCAAATCAGACAGACTTTAGTTTGTCAACCCCATTTGCTATTCATGAGACATGTTCCCTTCAGTCTGAGCCATCCCAGGTGACTGAGAACCACTGATATTGGAACAGTGTCCATGTTGATCAAAACAAAACATGATATCCATCCATTGCTACTCATGTCATGACCGATATACCTGCTTACAGACCATGAGTCCTTGTCTACCATTGCTGCTACCAGCAAGAACAGTAGTATTTCTGGGCCCAACAATGTTGTGTGGTGACCATTCAAAAAACAGTTTATTTTTCCCTGCCACAAAGGCCTAGTCTTTGTTTTAGATTCATTCACAGAACTTTTGCAAATGGACCATATACTTTCCCGTATTTGCCTATATAGCACTCATCAGACACAATCTTATCTATCCATTCCAGTGACTTAATATAGTGAGGTACTCATAGAGCCCCAGCTATAGGGACTAGTGGATGAGGTGGCCTACTCTGTCCCTGTGTAAAAGGCCCAGACAGGTGGGACCTAGGGTCTTGTGTGTTCTCCTGTTTTTTTGTTTTGTTTTTTTTTTTTTACTTTACCATCAGCTACTGCCTTCTGCCTGTTGCATCTGCCTGTCCTGTCCTTGGTTTGCCTTGCCGAGTTTATTCTTGTCTGCTCTGGACTGAGAAAGTAGATGACATGAATCCAAATTGGAGTAAGGATGTAGACTGTGCATGTGCTGGGTTCTATCTTTGTGACATGTCCTAAATTTGTGTCCACTGTTTTGGCTGTTCAGAGGTGTTGGGTATTTTGCTGTATCCTCCCATGTCAAGCATATTCTATAATGCCATCACTTATAAGAAGTCAGGGAAATTTTTATCATTCTTAGTTTCAATATAGCTAAACATTTTAGGTTTTTATTTGTGTATCTTATTTACATAATTATTTATATGTCTATTTTTAAGACAGGATCTTATGCTATGGCTTAGACTGGTCTGAAACTTGGTATGTAGCCCAGGTTGACCTGGAATTCATGGCAGTCTTCTCATGTAGACTTTTTAAGTGCTAGGTTACAGACATGAGCCACCATGTTGAGCTTTAACATTTGCTTTTTTTCCTTGCTTTTTATTTTTGTTTTGTCTCCTTTTTTTGTACTTTTTGTGGAGACTGTCACATAAACAGATGAAAGTTCACTCTCCAAGATGATATTGCATAGTAGCATCATTAAAGCTTGACTGTGGTATATGGAGAGCCTCTGGGGTGGATGTGTATTCTGTTTTTATTCTTCCCATAAATATGAGTTTTACCCTCATAATTATGCTTTGAAACAGATTTTCTCACTCTCATTTTATATATGAGCAAACCAAACTTCATATGACTCTGATATTTTGTACAAGTTCAAAGGGAGAACCCTGAAGCAAGTAATTCTAGAGCTATTGTACCCCCTCCTAGTATTATTCTCCAATCCTTTGATCAGAATCATACATGACACAAGGCTCTTACAAGGTCTCATTACTCTTGTCTTCCTCATTCTAGGAGTACGAGTTCACCGTGTTGCCCAATGCCTACATGATCCACATGCCCCATGCCCCTAGTTTCGACATCACTAAGTTCCGTTCCAACAAGCAATACCGCATCTGTCTCAAAACCCTGAAGGAAGAGTTTCAACAGGACATGTCCCGACGATATGGCTTTGCTGCCTTGAAATATCTCACGGCTGAGAACAATAGCTAGCAGTATGAAGGCCACCACTAGGGAGAGACATGCCACACAGGAAGAGCCACTTCCTGCCTGGGGCCCAGCCTTTGAAGACAAAATCCAACACTGCTTTTCTTTGGTTTGCTTCCCTTTGTCTCTTTGGCCCCACAAAGCTGCTCTCTTATGAAGTCTTGGACAGAGACCCAGCCCACCATGGGTGCTTCCAGGATGGGACATAGAAGAGTAGAAGCAAATGAAGAGTTTAACAACTTACCACAAAGCCACAGACCAAGTCAAGGTTTCTGGAATTTCTCATTGCTTTTTAATAATTATGTGTCAAACCTTAGCTGTTGAGGAAGTAAGAGTAATAAAGTTCCCTACAATGGAAATTTACCCTGCCACCTAGCTGGGTACCCATCTGGATAGCAACCCAAGGACCCAAACAAACATCTGGAGACTCTCATAGAGACATTATACATGCAGGGACCTGGAGGAGGGATCAATTGGTTCTTTATTCTCAAAGTCATTCTTGTTTTGTTTTGAGTTGTTTGAATTTGGGGGATTTTGTTCATTTTGATCTAGGAATCTTAAGTTTTTAAAAAATTTAATCCTTAAAGCTCTAAAAGAAAAATCAACTCCCTCAATCAATACCTCTCAACAGCAGTGGCCCTCATCCTCAGAGAATGTTCATGTGTGAACAGATTCCTTCATGATTAACACTGAGACCACCTGATTCCAAGTTTCCACTCTCTAGATCCAAGGCTATGACAGAGACTACAGAAATATGAGGCCAAACACTATATGCAAGTCACATTTTCTATGGACCATCACCAAGTCACAAGGAAAGGGCTTCATGGAACTACTTCAGCACTCACAGAAGGTATGATTCCCTTCTTGGGCCTTTAGAAGAACTTGAACAGTTCACAGAAGTCCAATTTGAACACTTGTATGACTACATTGAAGCCACTGGAAGAAATAGGTCAGGTATCTCTGTGTTCTTCCCTGCCTCACTGTTGAAAGTGAGGAAGCTGATGAAATTAGTTTCCCCTCAGGACCTGTCCAAATATTGGCACGAACCTCTTCATTGTGCATATGGAAGAAACACTGGACCCATTTTCTTTACTCTTCACTATTAATGTTGTGTTTACATTGATGAGAACAAGAATTAATGGCATACCCTGTACTGCGCTGTTTGTATTGAGTTGCCATGTGACCAGCGAAAGCTACATTCAATAAATGAAGTACAGACTGTTTCTTCCTCTTCTCCCTTCTACACTTGTAAGAAGCCATGTGATACATTTGGTCTAGAGGGCAAAGTCAAATCCATGCACAGCACCTCACACTCTCTGTTCTTACATCTCATCTTTCTCATTGTTTGAAATGTCACTTCTGTCTCCCTCCCAATTCAAGGAAAATTCAAATTTTCCACTGTACATCTATCTCACCACTGTAGCCAGATGTTTTATATTTTAAGTATGGAATTTGTGATAATCAGTATCATTCAGTTGAATGGCATGTCTTTAAGGGCTCTCTTGCCCTGTGGAGTCCCATGACAGTCCAGTCATTGAGACCACTACATGTGGTGCATTCAAGGGTGTTCCCCTAGATTAGTACAAAATGAAGAAAATTGTAATTAGAATTAATTCTCATGGAGGTACAGACAAGTTTGTGTCCTTATTCATTGCTTCTTTTGTTACTAGGACAATATCTGACAAAGGGGTTTATTTTGGTTCAGAGTTTGAGAATCTAGCCCATCTTGGAAAGGAAGTCATGATAGCAAGAATGGGGTTATGCTGCGTGCACTTAGGGTAGGACTTCTCACTTGAGTTAGCCTAATCTAGATAATCTCTCAGATATGTTTAAAAGTTGATTATCCTAGTTAACTAGATGATTCTAGATAACTAGGTGATTATACTAGTTCATTTTAGATCCTATCAAGTTGACAATATTAACTATCACATTGTATATACATATATAATACATATAAAAAGGAAACATCTGCATATATAGCATATATGCAGGATTTATCATTATCAAAGTAATACATGAACATAATCCATGAATACCATTACAAAAAAATGATGACAAAAAGGTGTTGAAAGTCATATTAAGTTGCGTTTCTTCAGTAATGATGCTGCAGCCACCTCTCAAAGGCTCACAAAATTTACTGTCCTTCTCTCTCCATTTGCCATGTTCAGTAACTTTCCCTAAACCCTATGATTGGCTATTTAATATTTTTATTTAGCACTGAGTGCTTTTTTCCTTCCTTCACACACATGTATGTGTGTGTACACATACCTAGAGTCACACATAAATTCTGCTGCTTTTCCCAGGATTAGTTATTGCTAGCAGGTTGATCTGAAGTAATCATTTCCAGCTACTTGAGTCAAGCTGAACATAAGCTGGTCACATTGGTTCCTCAGTATAAAGCATCAAATTTTAACTCCCTAAAGCTTCTTTTAAACATTTATCCTGGCACATGAATCAGGCACAGATACCTTGTTTTCATTCCCATATTTATAGGACTAGCCAATGACCATATAATTTGCTAGTCAAACAGGGTCACTCCTGAGATTGAAAGAAGATGCTAATTACTTTGCTGTAATACCCATAAGCTGGAAGATGATGAAACTGCATATACATAGAATCAATTAAAGCCAGAAGCTGACACTCCATACCAGCACGAGAAACATTCTATTTCCTCAAATATGGCTGTCTGACACTGTCCTTTAGTCCCATTTAAAATAAAAGTTGGCTGATGCTCAAATTCAAACAAGAAGTTGGCAGCTGGTAGAGATTGATGTAAGTGGATCCAATGGAATGAATTCTCAGTAGGTACTTCAGGAGTCACCACTTGGTGCTAGCACAGGCACATATGTGTGGAAATGGCCATTTGAGACAAGGATGGTGATTCCTTTGTATCAGTTTCTTAAGAGCAAACAAACTTTGGGATGGATGTTTCTGATATCATGCCAATACTATCTTGACTTTAACTTGAGAGGAGGCAGGGCAGGGGAAGGGCAAGTTCCTTAGCTCCATCGTGCTCAATGTCCAGAGGAACTGCTTTTTAAATAATGATTTACTTTGTGCAAGAGCATTTTGTATATATTAGCACATTGAGTAGCTGGAGCAAAGCCAAGAAATGGGTATTGCTGATTATCAGTGAAGAGATGGAGTATGTTCAAATTAAATAACTTCCCACCAATTCCCTGAGTTCAGATATCACAGAACCAGATTTTAAACTTAATTCTACTTATTTAATCCAGGACCACATAACCTGCAATACTGTTATTGCTTCTCCCAATAAGGAGCAACTGAGTAAATAAGAATTGGGGGAGAAAAGGGTTTGAATCCACAGGGATAATTATTATCCTTCCTCCTTCAATATCTGTCCAATAGCACAGCCCGAGCAACAGACACTTGTCCTTTTTCCAAAGTAAGCTATGTCCATGGACTTCCTGAAGCTCAAGTCAGTCTGTAACCATATGCAAACAGGTGGGTTCAATCTTAGGGGACAGAAATGGTCTCTTCAAATGATAAGCTTTCAGGTAAAAGGGTGAAGTTTTAAGTTCCCCCTTGAGCCCCGGTCCATCAAGCTGCTTCAAAATGATATCTGTAAACCTGTTGATCTCACTTTTAGAGTGCATATTTACCAAGATTCTTAGAGCTCTCTCGTGAAATAACAGACACTATGCTAATACTGCTTCTCTCTATGTAAAGACTGTGTTTATTGTTACAGGCCTTTAGGAAGCTTGATGTTGGTAGAGAAAGATGATAAAGACCCTTGCAGATGGGGTCTCTGCACGCTACTAATGAAGATGGTAAGAGCTATGTTATCAAGCCCAAACTTCAGTGGTAGTTGGCACTGCTAAATCTTGACAGCCATATAGCATTATGATCCCTCTTACTTAGATGTTAGAGATATATTTCAGAAAATTTACATGTTCTTTCCAAGATCCTATAGATAATAATGAATGCTTTGGGATTAGAACAAAGTCTGACTGGCTTCAAAAACTGGTCCCTTTGCACTAATACATGTTATGACCTTCCTGTGGGATGCTGCAGGTACCCACTAGGTTTCCAGTCATCTTTGCATTTAGTTCCTAGTGGCATGATTTATTCTCATTTTCTTTTAATCCTAAAGATCAATTTTTCAGTTTACTGACACTATCATTTATAAAAAAATTCACAATCATCTGGAGCCATCTCAGAGGCTCCAGGCCCACAGGATCTGATGCTAGAAATACTATAGCCTTTGTTTTCATTCACTGAACAAAAATTATTCTTAAAAAAAAAATGACTTTTTGTTTTTAAGAATGGTACCTAAAAGGAGGTAATGGGCTTCTGATTGTGGATTTGGTCATTGATTTGTTCCAACATTTCAAATGGTCTTCAGCCACCATAACTTCTAAGATATAAGAATGTCATCAATTCTGGTAAATAATTTCCTCATAGGGCATACCACTAATTTAGCTGTTTCACTACCAGACAATGAAAGTAGCTGTTGAAGTGCTTCACGTGTATGGATGGACTGGAGTCTAAGCTTTTTCACATGGTTGCTTAACATGGACATAAACTACGCTGGATAGCATAGATAATGGTGAGTCTAGGACTGTGAAGCAGGGGAGAACAAATAAGCTGAGAGATAAAGATAAGGAAACATATTCAGAGGAGTTAACGAAGAGCCCTAAAAGTCCATTCTAGGCCTCTGTATCTCCCAGGTTTGTTCTTTTGATTGTTCAGGTTCCTGGGGATTCAGATAAGCACTAAGTTATAAAATCATAATAAGCAAAACAGGCCTAGCCTCTGGGAATTAAGCTTATCTTTTACTTCCACTGGTATTTCTTAAATCTTCCTGTATGTAGGAATCACATTAAGGATCTCATCAACATCAAATTTACTCAGTAGACCCCAAGAGCCTGTATTTCTAACAACCCTAAGTGGTGCTGAGACTGCTGTTATATGTGGTCTCTTTAGGCTTTTGACAATAAGCTTGTTTCCAAACATTTGGAGAACTGACATCATAGCTGGCATTTATTCACCAGATACAATAGCAAATCTCCAGCAAGTTGTCTTAGTTACTGTTCGATTGCTGTGAACAGACACCATGACTATAGCAACTCTTATAAATGAAAGCATTTAGTTGGGTCTACTTACAGTTTCAGAGGTTTAGTCTATTATCATTATGGTAGGAAGCATGGAAGCACACAGGTAGACATGGTGCTGGAGAAGTAGCTGAGAGTTCCACATCTGGATCCACAGGCATCAGGATGAAATAGACTCTGGGCCTGGCATGGGCTTCTGAAACCTCAAATCCCACCCCTAGTGGCAATTTTCTTCCAATAAGGACACACCTCCTAATCTTTTCAAATAGTGCCAGTCCCTATAAGCCTATGAAAGCCATTTTTATTCAAACCACTATACAAGGAATTGATCTTTTTTTAAAAAAAAAAAGATAGGTTAAAGATAAGTACTGGGATTCAGCAACTGGGCTTGTTGGTAAGAATTCCAATATTTAAAAACAAGTATGAATAATACATAATCCCTGCCATCAAGGAGCCCCAGTGCCATGATGAAGACAAATGAATATAGGTCAGTAACAACATCTGAGTAGTGTTGGAAAGCCTGGATTAGGTGGGATCTGGAGAAGATGTACTTATTCCAGCCTAGAGATCATGGAAGGCTTCCAAAACAGGTAACACTTGTTTTGAAGAAAAAAATTATTCTGACGATTGATAAAACAATATGGAACACTTTAGTTAAAACTGTTGCAATAGATATTAAGGTCATCTTTCTAATGATGTGATGGGTCTCCATTCAAATATGCCAGGTACCTGGATATTTATATAGCCCAACAAGAAGGGTAAGGTCAGCTAAGGGGCTATATCAATGGTAAGGTGTTCTTGCTACTTATAAGGACTTTTATTTTCCAAATTAATTTTATGTATTTATTATATTACTTACCATATGTAGCCATATTTTGATACAAATGCACAAAGGTATGTGAAGAATGATTATATCCAAATAATTACCATAAGTATGACTATACAATGCATTGTTATTAGAGAGGAAGTTCTTAGCATACAGTCTCTGTCTTTTCCTGGAGTCCAGTATATGATCATCATCAACTGTCACCAGCACATTATACAGTAGTGTTTCCCAATGGTGCTCTTGCTGAAAATAGACCAAGGACTTTAACTCCAAAGGCAAAGAGTGAAGAACTTAATCAGATATAAAGGGGTATGTTCACCTAGACTCATTTAGATAGTTTCTCATTAAAACTGGACTCAAAAGGCTGAATAAAGTATTCTTAATCAAAAGGAAGGCAGAGATTCTGTTCCCCTGAAAAAATGGCTGAAGAACCTGACTGCAGACCCCCACAGTACAAGGACAACTACCTTGTTTTTCTTGACTATAAATTCCTTTTGTGTGCACTTATAATTAGCCTTTGTCCCATGGGTTCCAAAAATCTTCATCTTCAGGTTTAGTTCACTTTGGAAATTTAATTCTTTGGTTTTGAATAAGACTCCTGACTCTTTATCTGAGTGTTCATCCCCACATATACCAGCACTTGATGATTGTAAATACAAATTCCATTCTATTTTTGATTCATAATTAAGATAAGCACTTAAGTAGGGCTTGCTATGCCTGTCATAACCAATTTTCATATAGTGATTTCAATAGTGAGTTCAAATTGTAATCTAAGATAGGTTGATTAATAAACCTGTTTACAAAAGGGAAATTGAGATCCAGAGAGAATAAAGTTCCTAGTTCATAGAGCTAGGATTTGAGCCAGGGAAGTCGGCTGCATAATTCACATTACATTCTTTTAAGATTATTTTATTTTACTGAATTGGTGTTTTGCTTGCATATTTTTCTGTAACCTTATACATGGAGTACCCACAGAAATTAGAAGAGAGTATCAGATCCCCTGGAACTGATTATAAACTTCCTTGTAGATATTGCTAATCATACTCAGGTCCTCTGGAGGATCACCCAGTGCTCTTGACTGCTGAGCCATCCCCTTGTTCACATTCTTAATTAATATTCTGTTTCCCTGTAAAAGCATGAAATGGCCTACAACTACAACATCCAGTGTTTGTGTTTAATCTCTTTGTGAGTGTATTTGTGTAAGAAATTACCACAAACTAAGTAGCTTAACAATATTATGTCACAGTTTCCTTGGATTAAGAGTTCAGGTAGGAATGATCTGCCTATACTCTTATAAAGCTATCATCAAAGTATCAACCATACTATAACTCTTAACTGGGCCTTGAGGACTTCTCACAACTTCACTAGTTATTGGAGCATGCAGTTTTTCCTTTCTTGTGATTGAAGGACTGAGATAGTTGAGTGTTTGCCCAGGACTAATCTCAGCTACTGGAGGACACTGGCCACTCTGCTAGTGTCCTGTCCATTATGATTCCATAGTACTTCTTCAAAGCCAGCAAAGATAGTGTTTTAACGTGGTCACAGAGTGACACTGTGTTGCCTACTCGCAAAGGAAGGACATTATACAGGATATGTACACCAAGGCATGGGAATCTTGGAAATCCTCCCAAAATTCTGCATGCCACATAGGTGAATTCAGATTGGAAATTGTGGTAAAAGAATGGGTTTATGCAGACTGCCTGTTGCTTCTGAGAGAAATAAAAACAGGACAGTGGGTTACTGTGCTAATTCACAGGCATTAGGCACTGGGGGAGAGAGAGAACAGAGCCCAAGCAATTTAGGTTAGTCATTGATTGAGGATGCCAAAAGAGGACTACTTGCAGTTAATGTTGATGGGGGTTAGGACTAACAGAGCTGTGACAGAAAGAGCCTCATCATGGGGAGGCAGCTGGCAGCAGCACTGGCTTTGTGGCATCTGTAGAGTCCTCCAGACATTCTGTAACAGATGAGAAGTAGCATCAGCAACCGCAGCAATGGCTAATGATAGCCCTGTCATCATCAGCAAATGATATGATATTCCTAAGCCTTGCCAAAGTCCATGGGACAGCTGGGAGTTCTCTGCCTGTCAGTCTCATGATATATAGTCTAAGTGGTGAACTGAGAGGCAGGTAAGACCACTGTCATCTCTGTGTTATATGTTATATGTTACAGGGAATAGGTGTGCAAAATACATATCTTCCTCAATTTGTTATATCCAGTAAGATGTTGGGCCGTTTTTTAAAAAATACTATTTTAATATGTCTACCTGTCCCTACAATTGTAATTTCCCCTGATAAGTTTATAGAGTGAAATGTTTCCTACTCCCAGAAATAAGTTATTATCAGTCTGGGTAGCATCATATAGATAGTGCTGTTCACATGTCCACTCAAGTTCAGAGCCATCTTCTATCCCCAAAATGTATTAAAATACTGCTTGTAAATGGAAACTTTCAAGGCAAGGCAGTCTGAAAAATCCCCAGGATGAAGTGACTTTGGACAGGCACAGATCTTAACTTCCAAACATCCATACAATATAATGATCATACTCCCTTCTTTGTTTCCCTTCCTTATCCCCACCACCTTTCCATTTCTTCATTCCTATTGGTCACTCTTTGACCTACATCACTGTGATTCCAAGACTGGCTTTCTCTACACCTCACCACAACGACTGAAGTCATTCTCCAACAGAAATGCAGAGAAGTGCAGAGGCTTTTGCTTGTTTCTTTGGTGTTCTCTCTTCTCTCTCTCTCTCTCTCTCTCTCTCTCTCTCTCTCTCTCTCTCTCTCTCTCTCTCTCTCTCCTTTTAAAACAAGATTTTTCCCATGCCTTCCTTCTGAAAGCTGCTAGAACACAAAAAATAGCTCACAAGTGCTTTGTTTAGCAGCAAGCCAATTTTATTTTAGTAATAAGAAAGAGATTCTATAAAGAATGACACTGGTTTGTGAAAAGTAGAGCAGTATGTTGAGATTATATATGCCATAGTAAACTCTGGGAATATTCAAAAGGACTGAGATAAGAAAGAGCTTTTAAAGGCAAATAAATGAATTAATGTTTCCCAGCTTTTGGGCAAATATCCATAGTCCCATTCTGTCTTTATACTATAAAGACAGAAAAGAGCTTCTCCATTCAAGCAGTTACTGGGCTGGAACATAACTCAGGCACTCTTTACCATACCAATTGTTCCCTATTGATTTGTTTCCAGGTCAGAAATCCCTGATAGTCTCCATGCAGAGCCTGATAAAAAGGCTTGAAAATGACTTCAAAGTTGGGGACCCACTTCTTCCAGAATATAGCTATTCCCAAGAATGTTCTTAGCTGCTTTTCATGTGTAGAGAGTGGATTTTAAAGATACTTAAATCAAATCATGAGCAAGAGCTCTCATTCTAGGTGTTAAAACAAGCCCACAATTGATTTATTTTGGTTGAAAGTCCATTTTATTAGATATTATAATGGCTGCTCCAGTTTGCTTCTTGGGTCCATTTGCTTAAAAAACTTTGTTCCAGCTTTTTACTCTGAGGTAATATCTACCTTTATTGCTGAAGTATGTTTCTTGTATGTAGCAGAATGGTAAATCCTGTTTTTGCCTGCATTGTGTTAGCCTATGTCTTTTTATTGGGAAATTGAATCCATTAATGTTGGCAGATATTAATGACCAGTGACTGACAATTCCTGTTATTATGATTGATGTTGTTAGTCTCTCTGTGTCTCTCTCTCTGTCTCTGTCTCTGTGTCTCTCTCTGTGTCTCTCTGTCTCTGTCTCTCTCTCTCTGTGTGTGTGTGTGTGTTTCCCTTGTTTTTACTGATATGATTACTTATTTCCAGTGTTTTCTTAGATGTAATTATTATCCTTGGGTTGGAGTTTTCCTTCTAGTATTTTCTGTAGGGTTAGATTTGTGGATAGACATTGTTTGAATTTGGATTTGTCTTGAAATATCTTGTTTTCTCCATCTATGGTGATTGAGATTTTTGCTGGATATAGTAGTCTAGGATCACTTCTATGGATATTTAGAGGTTACAAGATATCTGTTCAGGCCCTTCTAGTGTTTAGAGAGAAGTCAGGTGTAAATCTGATAGGTCTGAATCTGTAGGTTACCTGGCCTTTCCCACCTGCTGGTTTTAATATGTTTTCTTTGTTCTGTGTTTTGATTATTATGTGTCAAGAGGAATTTCTTCTGGTCTAGTCAAATTGGTGTTCTGTAAGCTTGTATGCACCTCTTTCTTTAGATTTGGAAAGTTTTCTTATGATTTTGTTGAAAGTATTTTCTGGGCCTTGAACCTGAAACTCTTTACCTTCTTCTATTCCTATTATTCTTAGTTTAGGTCTTTTCATGGTATCCCAGATTTCCTGGATGCTTTGTGTTAGTAATTTTTAGATTAATATTTTTTTGACTGATCTGTCAGTTTCCTCTATTGTATCTTCTACACCTGAGACTCTCTCTTGTATCTCTTGTGTTCTGTTAGTGATGCGTGCATCTATTGTTCCTGTTCTCTTTCCTAGATTTCTATCTCCATGTTTCCCTCAGTTTGTGTTTTCTTTATTGCTTTTACTTCCATTTTCAAGTCTTGACCAGTTTTTTTTTTTTTATTTACTTCAACCGCTTAATTGTATTTTCCTGTATGTCTTTTAGGGATCTACTTGTTTCCTCTTTAAATGTCTCTATCATCTTTATAAGATTGAATTTAAGGTCATTTTCTTGTGTTTCAGTTGTATTAAGGTATCTAGAGCTTGCTGTAGTAGGATGTAGTTTGCTCTGAAGGTGTCATATTGCCCTGGCTTTTGATGTTTATGTTTTTTTCAAGGGCCTTTAGCCATCTGGATGGTTCTGGTTCCTGAATGTTCTTGTTGTAGTAGGTATCAGCAGAGAGCCTAACTTCAATGATCCTGGTATGACAGGTTGGGTATCCTTGGGGTATATGGTTCTGGACCTACAGTTCTGTATGGTTCAGGAGTCTCAGGTCCAATGAAGGTGGGCAGAGAGGTGCCAGGAGAATGGATGTCTCCCTGGGATGGCAGACTGTTTAGGGCATCTTGGCTTGGCCCAAGGGGCTCAGAGAGCAAGGAAGTTTGGGGGGCGTGAAGGTAAGGTTACCTGTATGGTTCATGAATCCTATGGAGGTAGAGGACAGGTGGTGGGACAATGGAGGGCTCCCCTGGGATAGCAGTCTACTCAGAGAAGCCTGACTTGGTGCAGAGGGCTCACAAATGAGGGAAGATGGATGGTGGAAGGTTCAGGAGTCTGATAGAGGTGGAGAAGGGGTGGTAGGATACCTGGTCCTGGGGGTTTTTACCTTTCATTTTCGTTTAATAACCATCTCTTTTAATGTACAATCAGTTTTTTCTATAACTGGTTGCCCTATGGGACTGTGGTAATCCAGTAATATGCTTTATATTGTAACATGCATAGAATTGTTTCATCTTAGTGGATACATATGCAGGAGCATTATCAGCTTTAATTTGTTTAGGTATCACCAAACTTGTCATTATTTCCAAGTGTATAATTATGCAACTTGTTTTTTCAGAACTTAAAACAGTTCTACACTGAAACCCTGAGTATGTGTCAATGGTACGGTGCCTTTGTTTTCCAAATTCTGCAAAATAGAAAGCATTCATCTGCCAAATGTCATTTCTTTTGGCACAACCAACAGATATAGGAATTTGGTTGCATAGAGAACATGTAGGACAGTTTTTTGTTACTTCTTTGGCTTGTTCCCAAGTCATTTCCTTGAGCTAATGGACCTGTTTAACCTATATGAGACCAAATATAAGTAATGTATAATGGATTCTTTTTACTTATGATGGCTTATTTCAATTATATAAATAACATAAATAAAAGCTAGAAGCATTTGAAAAGGCCTCAGCTCTATCCCAAACCTGTAACCAAGAATGCCTGGGTCAGTGTGGAGGCACAGCTGTGTCCTCATTTAAGCCATGAACCCCAGGATTATGTACACCAATTTAGTACGGTTTTTGTTCTAGTCCTGAACTCATTCATCCTGGGGAGAAATCACAAGGCTTGGTTAAGAAACCAATTGCCCCTGCCTTCTAATCTTAAAGGGACAATGTGTGTTTTCCATGTGTGAATCTCAAATTATTTTTTGTTTGTTTGTTTTTGTTTTTTATTAATCATTTTATTCATTTATATTTCAAATGATATCCCTCTTCCCAGTTAACACTCCACAACCCCCCATCCCATCATCCGTTTCTCCCCTCCCCTTTTCCTCTATGATGGTCCTCCTCTACCCACTCAACCACTCCTGCCTCAACACCTAGCATTACAGAAGCTTTTCAATTTTATGAGGTTCCATTTGTTAATTATTGATCTTAAAGCATGAGCCATTGATGTTCTCTTCAGGAAAATTTCCCCTGTGCCAATGTGTTCTAGGTTCTTTATATTTTCTCTTCCATTAGAATCAGCATCTCTGGTTTTATGTGGAGGTCTTTAATCCACTTGAGCTTTGTACAAAGAGAAAACAATAGATCAATTTGCATTCTTCTACATGCTGACCACCAGTTGAACCAGCACCATTTGTTGAAAATGTTCTTTTTCACACTGGATGGTTTTGGCATCTTGTCAAAGATCAAGTGGCCATAAGTATGTGGGTTCATTTCTAGGTCTTCAATTCTATTCCATTGATCTTCCTGCCTGTCTCTGTACCAATACCATGTGGGTTTTATCACTATTGCTTTGTAGTATATCCTTGAGGTCAAGGATGGTGATTCCCCCAGAAGCTCTTTTATTGTTGAGAATAGTTTTTGCTATCCTGGGTTTTTTGTTATTCCAGATGAATTTGAGAATTTCACTTTCTATCTCTGTGAAGAATTGAGTTGGAATTTTGATGAAAATTGCATTGAATCTATAGATTGCTTTCTGTAAGATAGCCATTTTTACTATGTTAATCCTGCCAATCCATGAACATGGGAGGTCTTGCCATCTTCTGAGATCTTCTTTGGTTTCTTTCTTCAGAGACTTGATGTTCTTGTCATACAGATCTTTGACTGACTTTGTTAGAGTAACACCAATGTATTTTATATTATTTGTGACTATTGTGAAGTGTGTCATTTACCTAATTTCTTTCTCAGTCCATTTATCCTTTGAGTAGAGGAAGGATATTGATTTGTTTGAGTTAATTTTATATCCAGCCACTTTGCTGAAGTTGTTTATCAACTGCAGGAGTTCTCTCGTGGATTTTTTGGGGTCATTTATGTATACTATCATCATTGGCAAGTAATGATATCTTGACTTTCTCCTTTCCAATTTGCATCCCTTTGATCTCCTTTTGTTGTCTAATTGCACTGGCTAAAACTTCAAGTACTATACTGAATAGATAGGGAGAGACTGGGCAGCCTTGTTTTGTCCCTGATTTAAGTGGCATTGCTTCAAGATTCTTTCCAGTGGCTATTGGTTTGCTGTATATTGCTTTTACTATGTTTAGGTATGGACCTTGAATTCCTGATCTCTCCAACACTTTTTTTTTTTGAGACAGGGTTTCTCTGTGTAGCCCCTGGCTGTCCTGGAACTCACTTTGTAGACGAGGCTGGCCTCGAACTCAGAAATCCTCCTGCCTCTGCCTCCCAAGTGCTGGGATTAAAGGCGTGCGCCACCACCGCCCGGCTCTCCAACACTTTTAACATGAAGGGGTGTTGTCAAAGGCTTTTTCAGCATCTAATGAGATGATAATGTGGTTATTTTCTTTGAGTTTGTGAGGATTATATTGATGGCTTTCCATATATTGAATGACCCCTGGGATGAATCCTATTTGATAATGGTGAATGATCCTTTTGATGTGCTAGAGTCAGTTTGTGAGAATTTCATTGAGTATTTTTGCATTGATATTCATAAGGGAAATTAGTCTGAATTTCTCTTTTTTTTTTCTGTGTGTGTGGTTTAGGTATCAGCTTAACTGTGGCTTCATAGAATGAACTGGATAGAGTTTCTTCTGTTTCTATTTTGTGGAATAGTTTGAAAAGTATTGGTATTAGGTTTTCTTTGAAGGTCTGATAGATTTCTGCACTAAAACCATATGGGTCTTGGGTTTTCTTGGTTGGAAGACTTTGAATGACAATTTCTATTTCCTTACAGATTATGGGACTATTTAGTTTATCTAATCCTGATTTAACTTTAGTACCTAGTATCTGTCTAGAAAATCATCCATTTCATCTAGATTTCCAGTTTTGATGAGTATAGGCTTTTGTAGTAGGATCTGATTTTTTTCGAACTTCCTCTGTTTCTATTGTTATGTCTCCCTTTTCATTTCTGATTTTGTTAATTTGTATACTGTCTCTGTGCCCTCTCATTAGTTTGGTTAAGGGCTTTTCTATCTTCTTGACTTTATCAAAGAACCACCTCCCAGTTTTGTTGACTTGTTTCTACTTGGTTGATTTCAGCCCTGAGTTTGATTATTTCCTGCTGTCTACTCCTCTTGGGTGTACCTTCTTTTTGTTCTAGAACTTTCAGATGTGCTGTTAAGCTGCTAGTGTATGACTTCTCCAATTTCTTTTTGGAGGCACCCAGATCTATGAGTTTTCCTCATAGCACTCCTTTCATTGTGCCCCATAAGTTTGGGTATGTTGTGGCATCATTTTAATTAAGTTTTAGAAAGACTTTAATTTCCTTCTTTAGTTTTTCGCTGAGCAAGTAATTGTATTGTAAAGTTCTTCAGCTTCCTTGTGTATGTGGGTTTTCTGTTGTTTTTGTTGTTATTGAAAACCAGCCTTAGTCTGTGTTGTTCTGATATAATAAATGGGATTAACTCAATGTTCTTGTATCTGTTGATGCCTGTTTTGTGTCCAATTATATGAGCAATTTTGGAGAAGGTACCATGAGGTGCTGAGAAGAAGGAATATTCTTTTGTTTTTGGGGGAAATGTTCTGTAGATATCTATTAAATCCATTTGGTTCATAACTTCTGTTAGTTTCACTGTGTCTCTGTTTAGTTTCTGTTTCCATGACCTCCATTGGTGACAGTGGGGTGTTGACCTCTCTAACTATTATTGTGGGAGATGTGCTTTGAGCTTAAGTAACATTTCATTTACAAATGTTGGTGCATTGCATTTGGGGAAGAGATAGTCAGAATTGATAGTTTAACTTGGTGGATTTTTCCTTTGGTCAGCATGTAGTGTACTTCTCCAAATTTTGATAACTTTTGGTTGAAAGTCTATTTTATTGGATATTAGAATGGCCACTCCAGCTTGTTTCTTGGGACCATTTGCTTGGAAAATAATTTTTCTAGCCTTTTACTTTGAGGTAGTTTCTTTGTCACTGAAGTACATTTACTGTATTCAGCAAGATGCTGGGTCTTGTTTACTTATCCAGTCTGATATCTTATGTCTTTTTATTGTGGAATTGAGTTCATTGATTCTGAGTGATATTAAGGCCCAGTAATTGTTGCTTCCTATTATTTTTGTTGTTAGAGGTGGGATTATGTTTGTGTGGATTTTATCTTTTGGGCTTGTGAGAAGATTAATTTTGAGGGGGTGCAGTTTCCCTCCCTGTGTTGGTGTTTTCCTTCTATTGTCCTCTGTAGGACTGGGTTAGTGGAAAAGTACTGATGAAATCTCTTAGTTTCTCCATCTATGGTAATTGAGTGTTTTGCTGGGTATAGTAGCCAGGGCTGGCACTTTTGTTCTCTTAGGGTTTGTGTGACATCTGCCTAAGATCATCTGGCTTTTAGAGTCTCTTTTTAGAAGTCTGGTGTAATTCTTATAGGTCTGCCTTTATATGTTACTTGACCTTTTCCTTTACTGCTTTCAATATTCTTTCTTTGTTCTGTGCATTTGATGTTTTGATTATTTTCTGACAGGTGGAATTTCTTTTCTGCTCTAATCTGTTTGATGTTCTATAGACTTCTTGTATGTTTATGGGCATCTCTTTCTTTAGGATAGGGAAGTTTTCTTCTGTACTTTTGTTGAAGGCCCTTTTTGTTACTGGCCCTTTGAGTTGGGAATTTTCACTCTCCTCTATACCTACCATTTTTAGGTTTGGTCTTTACATTGTGTCCTGGATTTCTTGAATGTTTTGAGTTAGTAGCTTTTTGCTTTTTTGTGTTTTCTTTGACTGTTGTGTCAATGTCTTCTATGGTGTCTTGTATACCTGAGAATCAGTCTTCTATCTCTTGTATTCTATTAGTTGTGCTTGTATCTATGACTCCTAATCTCTTTCCTATGTTTTCCATCTTCAGAGTTGTCTCCCTTTGTGTTTTCTTTAATGTCTCTATTTCCATTTTTAGATCCTGGATGGTTTAGTTCAATTCCTTCACCTGTTTGATTGTGTTATCCTGTATTTTCTTTAAGAGATTTATGTGTTTCCTCTTTAAGGGCTTCTACTTGTTTACCTGTATTATCCTATATTTCTCTAAGGGAATTACTTATGTCTTTCTTAAAATTCTCTAACATTTTCATGAGATGGGATTTTAGATCAGAATCTTGATTTTCTGATTTGTTGGGGTATCTAATAAATTGCTGTAGTGGGAGAACTGGGTTCTGATGTTGCCAAGTAGCATTGGTTTCTGTTTCTTATGCTCTTGTGCTTGCCTCTCATCACCTGGTATTCTCTGGTAACCAATGCTCTTAACTACCAAGCCACCTCTTCAGACTTGTTATGATTTTGTTTAAAGGGTACTGTGTGTTCAAGTTGTTCAAATGAGTACCCTGTCATCATCAAACTCTCAGTTTATTAACTAAAGTTTGATCATTAAATTTTTAAATGTTCTACACTTAAACAATTACTAATTTTTGGTCTCCATGATTATTTAGTCTGTTCAATCTATTAGGAAAGAGATACTCTAAAAATGTCTCCATGATTACAAATTTCTAACCTTGTCTTTGTAATCATGTCTATTTGCTTTTCATTATTTAGGCTATTTAAAATTTTTTAGTAGTTTCTTAAATGAACAAACTGGGTTCCTCATGGCCCCCATCCTCTTCATGTGGTCTTCTGTCTTTCTCCCAATGCCTCCTTCTACTTTGATGTCTCTACTCATTTTAAGATCTTTCTTTTCCCTCCTCCCCTCCTGCCGCCATGGTTGTCTTTCTAGTTTCAGGCTTGTCTACTTCACTATCACACATATAAATCTAAATGTATATAAATTAAAATCTGGGCTCTGTATAGGATAGGAACCCTGAAGTATTTGTCATTGCCAGATTGGCTATTTTTTCTTAAAATAATTTCCAGTCTCATTCAGTTTTCTATAAATGTTCTGATTTATATTTTCTTTAGAGATGAATACAATTTCATTGTATCACATATCATATTTTTATCCACTCATCGACTGATGGACAGCTATTTTGTTCTTTTATGTTGTAGAAAAACTTTGCCAATTATACTTTAGACATAGAGATAATATTTAAACTATATAAATAACTCCTAAAAATAAATAAAACACTCCCTAAGCCCTCACAAATCTTCTAGTCAGTAAATGGACAAATAAACCTGAAGTGGCTTAAATGAAAACCACTTCCATAAGCTCATAGAGAATGACATTGTTGGAGTAGGTGAGGCCTTATTGGAGGAAGTGGTCACCGGGGACAAGCTTTGAGGTCTCAGATGCTCAAGCCACAACTAGTGTTGCAAGCTCATTTTGCTGCTTGCAGATCCAGACATAGAATTCTCTGCTCCTTCTGCAGTACCATGCCTGTCTGCTATGCTTCCTGTCATGATGATAATGGGCTAAATTTTTGAAACTGCAAGCCAGATCCAATTAAATATTTTTCATTGTAACAGTTGCTATAATTATGGCATCTCTTCACAGCAATAAAACCCTAAGACAAAACCAAGAAGAAACAAATAAGTGGCCAATGTATACTTTGAGCTGTTAAAAATCCTCAGCAATCAAGGAAAATATAAGTAAAACTACTTGGAGATTCTATCACTTCCCAGTCAGATGGCTAGCATCAAGAAAACAACAAATGAGCCTTGAGGTTTCCGACTGACTGGGAACTGATCCCCTGCCACAGAGTTCTATACTCAAATATCACTGGGAGAGAGCTAGCCTCCCAGGAGTGACAACAAGCCTAT
Organism: Tokudaia tokunoshimensis; assembly: GCA_036184795.1. Classification (NCBI taxonomy): domain Eukaryota; kingdom Metazoa; phylum Chordata; class Mammalia; order Rodentia; family Muridae; genus Tokudaia; species Tokudaia tokunoshimensis. Next base: position 191,920 of record BTHU01000020.1, on the reverse strand, counting down.
AGGCACAGGTAAAATCACCACTGCTACTCAGAAGGACCCTCCTGGAACCCTCAAGGCACAGGAACAGAAGAGCAGCCTGGGACAGGAGCCTTCCAGTTTATGTCTGTGCCCAGAACTGATCCTATGCCCCAGCACTCCGTACACAAATACCACCAAGAGAGAGCTGGTCTCCCAGGAGAGCTGAAAAACCTGTGAGCACAGCTAAGACCACCACATCTGTTCAAATTCCTGGCCCAAAAGGGACCCTCCCGGAGCCATCAGGACACAGGAACCAAGGAGCAGCTGGGGACAGGAACTTTCTAGTTTCTGTCTGCACACCAGAGCTGACCCTGTACCACAAATTCCTCCCAGAAAGAACTGGTCTTCCAGGAATACTGACACAGAGGCTTTCAGGAGGGAAAAGTCAGTTAGACACAGCAAGAACAGCTAACACCAGAGATAACCAGATATTGAAAGGCAAGTGTTAGAACATAAGCAACAGAAACCAAGGCTACTTGGCATCATCAGAACCTAGTTCTCCCACCACAGTGAACCCTGGATACCCCAACACACCAGACAAACAAGACTCTGATTTCAAATCACTTCTCATGATGATGACACAAGACTTTAAGAAGGATAATAACAACTCCCTTAAAGAAATACAAAAGAACACAGGTAAACAGGTAGAAGCCCTTAAAGAGGAAACACAAAAATCACTTAAAGAATAACAGGAAAACACAACCAAACAGGTGAAGGAATTGGACTAAACCACCCAGGATCTAAAAATGAAATAGAAACAATAAAGAAATCACAAAGAGAGACAACCCTGAAGAATAGAAAACATAGGAAAGAGATCAGGAGTCACAGATGCAAGCATCACCAACAGAATACAAGAGATAGAAGAGAGGATCTCAGCTGCAGAACATATCATAAAAAACATTGACACAACAGTCAAAGAAAATGAAAATGCAAAATGCTCCTAACCCAAAACTTCCAGGAAACCCAGGACACAATGAGAAGACCAAACATAAGGATAATAGATATAGAAAAAAATGAAGATTCCCAACTTAAATAGCCAATAAATTTCTTCAACAAAATTATAGACGAAAAATTCCCTAACCTAAAGAAAAAATACAAGATGTCTACAGAACTCCAAATAGATTGGACCAGAAAAGAAATTCCTCCTGTCACATAAAAGTCAAAACACCAAATGCACAAAATGAAGAAAGAATATTAAAAGCAGTAAGGGAAAAATGTCAAGTAACATATAAAGGCAGCCCTATCAGAATTACACCAGACTTCCCACCAGAGACAATGAAAGCTAGAAGATCCTAGGCAGATCTCATATAGAACCTCAGAAAACAAAAATGCCAGCCCAGACTACTACACCCAGCAAAACTCTCAATTACAATAGATGGAGAAAGCAAGATATTCCATGACAAAACCAAATCTATACAATATCTTTCCACAAATCCAGCCCTACATAGGATAATAGATGGAAAACTCCAACACAAGGATGGAAGCTGTACCCTAGAGAAAGCAAGAAAGTAATCTTTCAACAAACCCAAAAGAAGATAGCCAGACAAATATAAAAATAACATCAAAAATAACAGGAAGCAACAATCACTATTCTGTAATATTTCTTAACAGCAATGGGCTCAATTCCCCAATAAAAAGACATAAACTAACAGACTGGATACGTAAACAGGCCCCATACGTTGCTGCATACAGAAAATGCACCTCGGTATCAAAGATAAACACTACCTCAGAGAAAAACAATTTTCCAAGCAACATGGAAGTTGAACATGACTCTACTCAATGATAACTTGGTCAAGGAAGAAATAAAGAAATTAAAGACCTTTTAGAATTTAATGAAATGAAGGTACAACATACCCAAACTTATGGGACACAAGGAAAGCAGTGCCAAAGGGAAAACTCATAGCTCTTAGTGCCTCCAAAAAGAATCTGGAGAGAACATACACTAGTAGCTTAACAGCACACCTGAAAGCTCTACAACAAAAAGAAGTAAATACACCCAAGTGGAGTAGATGGCAGGAAATAATCAAACTCGGGGCTGAAATCAACCAAGTAGAAACAAAAAGAACTATACAAAGAATCAACAAAACCGGGAGCTTGTTCTTTGAGAAAATCAACAAAATAGATAAACCCCTAGCCAGAATAACAAGAGGGCACAGAGACAATATTCAGAAATGAAAAGGGAGATATAACAACAGAAACTGAGGAAATTCAAAAAATCATCAGATCCTACTACAATAGCTGTTATTCAATACAACTGAAAAATCTGGATGAAGTGGACAATTTTCTAGACAGGTACCAAATATCAAAGTGAAATCAGGATCAGGTAAGCCATGTAAACAGCCCCATAACCCCTAAAGAAATAGAAGCAGTCATTAAAAGTCTCCCAACCAAAAAAAAAAAAATCCCAGTACCAGATGGATTTAGTGCAGAAATCTATCAGACCTTCAAAGAAGACCTAATACTAATACTCTTCAAACTATTTCACAAAATAGAAACAGGAGGAATAAACTATGAAGCCAGTTATGCTGATACCAAAACCTCACAAAGATCCAACAAAGAAAGAGAACTTTCGACCAATTTCCCTTATGAATATCTGTGCAAAAATACTCAATAAAATTCTCGCAAACTGAATTCAAGAACACATCAAAATGATCATTCACCATGGTCAAGTAGGCTTCATTCCAGGGATGCAGGAATGGTTCAATATATGGAAATCTAGCAATGTACTCCACTACATAAACAAAGAAAAAACAAACCACATGATCTTTTCATTAAATGCTGAAAAAGCATTTGACAAAATTCAACATCCCTTCATGTTAAAAGTATTGGAAAAATCAGAAATTCAAGGCCCATGCCTAAACATTGTAAAAGCAATATACAGCAAAACAGTAGCCAACATCAAAGTAAATGGAGAGAAACTTGAAGCAATCCCACTAAAATCAGGGACTAGACAAGACTGCCCTCTTTCTCCCTATCAATTCAATCTAATACTTGATGTTCTAGCTAGAGCAATTAGACAACAAATGGAAGTCAAAGGAATACAAATTAGAAAGAAAGAAGTCAAAATATCACTATTTGCAGATGATATAGTATACTTAAGTTACCCCAAACATTCCACCAGAAAACTCCTACAGCTAATAAACCAGTTCAGCAAAGTGGCCGAATATAAAATTCAAACAAATCAGTAGCCTTCTTATACTCTAAGGATAAACAAGGCTGAGAAAGAAATTAGGGAAACAACACTCTTCACAATAGCCACAAACAGTATAAAGTATCTTGGTTGATTCTAACCAAACAATTGAAAGATCTGTTTGACAAGGACATCAAGTCTCTGAAGAAAGAAATCGAAGTAGACCTCAGAAAATGGAAAGATCTCCCATGCCCATGGATTGGCAGGATTAATATAGTAAAAATGGCCATCTTGCCAAAAGCAATCTACAGATTCAATGCAATCCCCTTCAAAATTCCAACTCAATTCTTCATAGAGTTAGAAAGAGCAATTCTCAAATTCATTTGGAATAACAAAAAACCCAAGATAGCAAAAACTATTTTCAACAATAAAAGAACTTCTGGGGGCATTATCATCCCTGACCTCAAAATACTACAGAGCAATAGTGATAAAAACTGCATGGTATTGGTACAGTGACTGGCAGGTAGATCAATGGAATAGAATTGAAGACCCAGAAATAAACCCACATACCTATGGTCACTTGATCTTTGACAAAGGAGCCAAAACCATCCATTGGAAAAAAAGACAGCATTTTCAACAAATGGTGCTGGTTCAACTGTCGGTCACCATGTAGAAGAATGCAAAATGATCCATTCCTATCTCCCTGTACAAACCTCAAGTCCAAGTGGATTAAGGGCCTCCACATGAAACCAGATACACTGATATCTAGTAGAAGAGAAAGTTTGGGGAAAGCCTCGAAAACATGAGCACAGGGGAAATTTTCCTGAATAGAACCCCAATAGCTTATGCTCTAAGATCAAGAATCAACAAATGAGACCTCATAAAATTGCAAAGAAAAAGGACACCGTCAATAGGACAAAATGGCAACCAACAGATTGGGAAAAGATCTTTACCAATCCTACCTCCAATAGAGGGCTAATATCCAATATATACAAAGAACCCAAGAAATTAGACTCCAGAGAATCAAATAACTCTATTAAAAAATGGGTACAGAGCTTAACAAAGAATTCTTAACTGAGGAATACCAAATGGCTGAGAAGCAGCTAAAGAAATGTTCAACATCCTTAGTCATCAATCAAAACAACCCTGAGATTCCACTTCACACCAGTCAGAATTGCGAAGGTCAAAAACTCAGGGGACAGCAGATGCTGGCAAGGATGTAGAGAATGAGAAACACTCATCCATTGCAGGTGGGATTGCAAGATGGTACAACCACTCTGGAAATCAGTCTGGCAGTTCCTCAGAAAATAGGACTTGAGCACACAGCTCTACCACTCCTGGGCATATACCCAAAAGATGCTCCAACATATAATGTCACATGCTCCACTGTGTTCATAGCAGCCTTATTTATAATAGCCAGAAGCTAGAATGAACCCAGATGTCCCTCAACAGAGGAATGGTTACAGAAAATGAGGTACATTTATACAATGGAGTATTACTAAGCTATTAAAAATGATGAATTCATAAAATTCTTAGGCAAATGGATGGACATAGAAAATATCCTCCTGAGTGAGGTAACCCAATCACAAGAAAACACACATATTATGCACTCACTGATATGTGGGGATAATATCCCCACATCTCTCAATTTCCAAAATACAATTCACAGACCACATGAAGCTCAAGAAGAACGAAGACCAAAGTATGAGTGGTTTGATCCATCTTAGAGAGGGAACAAAATCCTCATGGGAGCAAATATGGAGACAAAAATGAAGAGCAGAAACTCTCCCACCTGGGGATTCATCTCAGATAAAGTCCCCAAACTCCTACACTATTGTGGATGCTAAGAAAGGCTTGCTGAAAGGAGCCTGATACAGCTCTTTCCTCAGAGGCCCTGCCAGAGCCTTACAAATACAGAGTCAGATGCACTGAGTGCAGGGGTCCCCAATGCAGGAACTAGAGAAAGGACTGAAGTCGCTGAATGGGCTTGCAACTCCATAGGAAAAACAACAATATCAACCAACCAGACCTCCCACCTCTTATAGCTCCCAGGGACTAAGCCACCAACCAAGGAGTACACATGACTATGGCTGCAAATGTAGCAGAGGATGGCCTTGTCAAACATCAATGGGAAGAGAGGTCCTTGATCTTATGAAGGTTTGATAGATGCCCCAATGTAGGGGAATTGAGAGCAAGGAGGCTGGAGTGGTTGGGTGGGTGGAGGAACACCCTCATAGAAGCAGGGGGAGGGGGAAGGGGATAGGGAATTTCCTGGAGTGGGGAACCGGGTAAGGGGATAATACTTGAAATGTAAATAAATTTAAAAAATAAAGATAAATTAACCAGAAAAAAAGAAAAGAAAACGTTTATGTGATAAAGTGAAGGATTAAAAAAAGAAAACAACAAATGATGATGATGTGGACAAAGAAGAATCCTAGTTCACTGTTGGTTGCAATGTAAACTAATATAGTCATTATGGAAATCAGTATGGAGGCTTCTAAGAAAAAGCCTTTATAATAGAAATAATGTATGGCCCAGCTATGTCACTCTAGAGCATATGCCCAGAGACCTAGTCCCACCTACAGTGATATTTGCGTTGTTTAATTATTACACTATTTTGAGTTAATTTGTTTTTGAATCCTCACCCCCAAGGAGATTCTCACCATGCATGTAGCATACCCAATTCTTGTATTTGTGTCTGGCAAAGGTTCAGGATTGTAATAGACTGTAGATCATTTATTTACACTTCCTCTTCTTGATACTAAGTTATCTAAAGAGGGTCATCTTTCTTACTCCAAATAGCTAGGTTTTCCATGTTTCTTCAGCCCTAATAAGTTCCCTAGTGAGTCAGTAGAGAAACTCACACCATGCTGCATAATCGCCACACAAATGTGGCAGACGGATTTGTTAGATCCAACTCTAATCATTCTCAAAACCCAGCCTTTTGTTTATATTTGTTGATTATTCATAGCTTGTTCATATCCAGTATGTTGTTCATGTCCAGTGTGAGAGCTTAGTGAATCAGTGGTCTTAATACCTCAAGCTCTAAATTTCAAATTCCTGGTAAACAAATGGAAAACATTTCTGAGGCATGGCAGAGGCATGGGAGATTTGTTTTTCATTCCTATGCATGGGACAGACTTTACCCTTTCAGATCCTTGACTAGCTGTTACAACCACTCAACTCTTGTGGTCTTTACAACCTGCTGATTCAACTTAGTCTGGTGTTTCATGGGGAAGAGTGGCAGCAGTGCCTACCAACATGCTGATGATTAATTATGGTTCCTTGATCTCAGTCACTGTAGAAGCCTAAAGGTTTCAAAGCTTGAACTCAATGCTTATATCTTGCTGAGAAATGTTTGAAATTAGCATAACCAGAAAAAAAAAAAACAGTGACACTAGTGCAAGTTGTAACACTAGCCCGGGAAAATGATATTTGTTTACAAAAAGGTATTTAGACACACACACATATGAGGGGGGAGAGAAACAGAGAGAGAGAGAGAGAGAGAGAGAGAGAGAGAGAGAGAGAGAGAGGAAATGGGGAGAGGGAAGGATGGAGGGGAGAGGGAAGGAGGGAGGGAGGGAGAAAGAGAGTGTGTGCATGAATCTAAGAGAACCTCCATGTAGATGGGAAGGCTCTGGTAGACCTTAGTTAACACACGCACACACACACACACACACACACACACACACACAAACATACAAACATGCAAACATGCATGGACACAGAAGGATACTCAGAACTACGAAAGCAGATAGCAATCCATCAACTACTGATGCCATTCTTGATTATCTATTTTGATAAGGGACCCCAACAATCTTCCCCATCACAGTCATTTTCTTCTGAATTATGCCCTTGATACTTTCCCAGATGAAGGGGAGGCTCATTTCTCCATCCCTGTGTTTGCTTTCAATGAATTCCCTAACAAGCAAAGAGCTCTTACAGGTTAGGAAGCCTAGTACATGATTCCTCAGCTATTCCAGCCAGAAGTCCAAGGCCAACATATTATCAACATAAAAAAAATTGTGATAAATTTGAAGACATAGGGAACAATTACTGATACAAATGAAGACATATGTGGAAAAATTACTGATATACATGAAGACAAATATAGACAAAATATGAAAAATTGAAAATGTATGTAGAAAATTTTCAGATAAATTGAAGATTTACATAAAAACTTTCTGATAAAAATGAAGTCATTTATGGTAAAATACTGATAAAAATGGAGACAAATAGAGAAAATAGTTTTGAAAAAGTTGAGAATTTATGTAGAAAATTTTCTGGTGAAATTGACTTACATGGAAAAAATTATTGATAAAATTGAAAAATTATAGGGAAAAATTACTGAGAAAATTGAAGAGAAATATAGAAAAAATTCTAATGAAGATTTACATAGAAAAATTACTGTAAAAACTGAAGACAAGTATAGCAAAATATATGAAAAAATTGAAAATGTATGTAGAAAAATTTCTGATAAAATTGAAAATTCCAGGGAAAAAGTTTATGAAAAAATGAAGACATTTATGAAAAATTATAGTAAAAATGAAGACAAATATAAAAAAAGGTATGAAAAAATTAAAAATATATGAAGAAAACTTTCTGATAAAATTGAAGACTCACATGTAAAAAAATTCAAAGACATATACAGAAAAATTATGATAAATACAAAAAGAATTGAAAAACTTGAAAAAGTATGTAGAAAACTTTCTAATAAAATTGAAGACATAGAAAAAATATATAAATAAATGAAAATGTATATTGAAAAATTTCTGATAAAATTAAAGGCTTACACAAAAAAATCTTATAAAAATAGTCGTTATAGAAAAATTAATAATAAAAATGAAGACAAATATACAAATAATTTATGAAAAAATTGAGAATATATGCAGACAATTTTCTGAAAAAATTCAAGACTGACATGGAAAAAATTTCTGTTAAAATTGAAAACATATGGGAAAATTGCTGATTAAATTGAAGAGAAATACAAAAATGTTATAATGAAATTTAAGATTTACATAGAAAAAATTACTTATAAAAATGAAGACAAATATAAACAATATTTGTTAAAAAAGTTGAAAATGTATGTAGAAAGTTTTCTGATATAATTGAAGATTCAAATGGGAAAAAATTCTGATAAAATGAAGACATTTATGGAAAAATTACTGGTAACCATGAAAACAATAATAAATTTGTAAAAAAATTGAAAATATATATAGAATAATTTCTGATATAAGTGAAGATTCATATGAAAAATGTTTCTGAAGAAATGAAGACATTTATGGAAAACTTACTGATAAACATGACAAATATAGAAAAATTGTGATAAAATTGAGGGTATATGGTAAAAATTACTAATAAAATAAAGACAAAAATATTTATAAAAAATTGAAGATACATGTAGAAAAATTTCTGATGAAATTGAAGATTTACATGGAAAAATTTTGGATAATATTGCAGACATACATGGAAAATTACTGAAAATTGAAGAGAAATATAGAAAAAGATTTCTGATGAAAGTGATGATATATAGAAAATGGAGACATAGAAAAAATTTGAAAAATTAAAAATGTATAAGGAAAATTTCCTAATAAAATTGAACATTTACATGGAAAAATTACTGATAAAATTGAAAACATATACAGAAGTATTTCTGATAAAACTGAAGACAAACATAGAAAATAACTGTGATAAATCCGAAGATGTATAGTGAAAAATTACTGATATGAATGAAAAATACAAAAAATTGTGATTAAGTTGAGGAAATATATGAAAACTCTACTGATGTAAATAAAGACAAATTTTGAAAAAATTGTTAATAAATTGAAAATATGTATAAAAATTTCTGATAAAATCGAAGGTTTCCATGGAAAAAAATTCTGATAAAAATGAAGGGAGTTATAGAAAAAATACTGGTAAAAATAAAGACTGATATTAAAAAATATGAAAAAATGTATGTAAAAGTATTTCTGGTAAAACTTAGGATATATAGAAAAATATTTGAAAAAATTGAAAATGAATGTTGAAATTTTCAGATAAAATTGAAGATTTACTTGGAAAAAATTGATAATATTGAAAACGTACATGGAAATATTACAGATGAACATGAGGACAAATACAGAAAATATGGTAATAAAATTGAAGATATATGTGGAAAATTTGATAATAAAAATGAAGACAAAGAAAACTTTACAAAAAATTGAAGATGTATGTAGAAAATTTTCTGATAAAACAGATTTACATGGAAATTTTTTTGATAATATTGAAGACATACATGGAAAAATTACTGCATATTGAAGACAAATATAGAAAAAATTTCTGAAGAAAATGAAGATAAATATAGAAAAACACATATAAGAATTAAAAAACATGAAAAATTGAAAATGTATATAGAAATACATTATAAAATTGAAGATGTCCGTGGAAAAAATTCTAATAAAAATGAAGACGTGTGAAAAATTACTGGTAAAAATGAAGACAAACAGAAATAAGATATGAAAAAACTGAACATGAATGAAGAAAACTTTTGATAAAATTGAGGACTTACATGTAAAAAAATTCTGATAAAAACAAAGACATATACAGAAAAAAAGGCTGATAAATAAGAAGACAAATACAAAAAAAACCTGTGAAAAATTGAAAATGTATGTAGAAAACTTCCTGATAAAATTGAAGACATATAGAAAAAAAGGAAGAAATTAAATATTTATGTTGAAAATTTTCTAATAAAATTGAATATTTATATGGAAAATTTTTCTTATGAAAATTAAGTCAGATAAGGAAAAATTAATAATAAAAATGAAAATATAGAAAAATACTGTTAATGAATGAAAATATGTATAAGAATTCCTGATAAAATTGAAGATTTACATGGAAAAATTCTGATAAAAACAAAGACATTTATGGAAAAATTACTGGTAAAAATGAAAACAAATATAGAAAAAGATATGAAAAAATGAAAATGTAAAAAGAAAACTTCCTGACAAAAATTGCTAATAAAAATGAAGAAATAGGCAAAACTTATGAAAAATGAAGATGTATGTAGAAAATCTTCTGATAAAATTGAAGATTTACATGGAAAAAATGTGGTTAATATTAAAGATGTAAATGAAAAAATTACTGAAAATGGAAGACAAATATAGAAAAAAACTTTTGATGAAAGTGAAGATATATATGGAAAAATATAGATAAAATGGAGACATAAGTAAAAATTTGTGAAAAAATTGAAAACATATACAAAAATTTATGATAAAATCAAATATTTACATGGAAAAATTACTGATAAAATAGAAAAAGTATACAGAAAATTTCTGGTACAATTGAAGAGAAACATAGAAAATAATTGTGATAAATTTGAAGACTATAGGGAAAAATTATTGTTATAAATGAAAAAAATACAAAAAAATTGTGATTAAATTAAGAACATACATGGAAAATCTCCTGATATAAATGGAGATTTGGAAAATTTTTCTTAACAAATTGAAAATAAATGATTTCGATTTATGATAAAATTGAAGATTTACATGGAAAAAATTCTGATAAAATGAAGACATTTATTAAAAAATTGCTGGTAAAAATGAAGAATATAGAAAAATATGTGAAAAATTGAAATTGTATGTAGAAATATTTCTGATAAAACTGAAGACATATAGAAAAAATATGAGAAAAATTAAAATGCATGTTGAAATTTTTGATAAAATGGAGGATTTAAATGGATAATATTTTGATAATATTGAAAACATACCACATTTTCTGTATCCATTACTCCATTGAGGGAGATCTGGGTTCTTTCCAGCTTCTGGCTATTATAAATAGGGCTGCTATGAACATAGTGGAGCATATGTCCTTATTACATGCTGGAGAATCCTCTGGGTATATGCCCAGGAGTGGTATAATAGGGTCCTCCAGTAGTATTATGCCCAGTTTTCTGAGGAACCGCCAAACTGATTTCCGGAGTGGTTGTACCAGCTTGCAATCCCACCAGCAGTGGAGGAGTGTTCCTCTTTCTCCACATCCTTGTCAGCATCTGCTGTCTTCTGAGTTTTTTATCTTAGCCATTATTAAAAACAATAGATTCATGAAATTCTTAGACAAATGAATGGAACTGGAAAATATCATCCTGAGTGAGGTAATCCAGTCACAAAAGAACACACATGATATGCACTCACTGATAAGTGGATATTATCCCAGAATCTTGGAATACCCAAGACATATTTCACATATCAAATGATGCCCAAGAAGGAGGAAGAACAAAGTATGGATACTCTGGCCCTTCATAGAAGGGGGAACAAAATACCCACAGAAGGAGATACAGAGACAAAGGGTGGAGCAGAGTCTGAGGGAAAGGCCATCCAGAGACTGCCCCACCTGGTGATCCATCCCATATACAGTTACAAAACCTAGACACTATTATCAATGCCCACAAGTACTTGCTGACCGGAGCCGGATATAGCTGTCACCTGGGAGACTCTGCTAGTGCATGAGAAATACAGAGGGGGACACTCTCAGCCAGCCATTGAACTGAGCACAGTAAATCTTCATATTTATCAGAAATTTTTCTACATACATTTTCAATTTTTGATATTTTTTTCAATATTTGTCTTCAGGTTTTACTGTAATTTTTCCATGTAAAAACTCAACCTCAGCATAAATTGTTCACAAATTTTTCTATATTTGTTTTTACATGTCTGCAGTGTTTCCATATATATCATCAATTTTATCAAAATTTTTTGGTATCTATCTTCATATATACATATATATAATTGTTCCCTATATATCTTCAAATTAATCACATTATTTGGTTTGTCTTCAATTTTATCAATAATTTTTCCATGTTTTCAAATTTACCTGTAATTTTTCCAAATAAATCTATAATTTTATCAGAAATTTTTCTATGTATATTTTCAATTTTTTAAAATTTTTTCTATGATTGTCTCCATTTTTAAGTGCAGTTTCCATATTTTACTTTCATCAGAAATTTTATCTATATTTGTCTTCAATATTCAGGAATTTTTCCATGTATGTTTTCAATATTATCAAAATATTTCCATGTAAATCTTCTACTTTATCAGAAAGTTTTCTACATGTATATTCAATTTTTTATAATTTTTTCTATCTACATACATTTTCAATTTTTCATGAACCTTTTCTATATTTGTCTTTATTTTATAAGTAATATTTTCCAAGTAAATCTTCAATTGCATAACAATGTTTTTTGTATTTCCATTCAATTTTATCAGTAATATCCCCATATATGTTCTGAATTCTATTAGAAATTTTTTGCATGTCAATCTTCAACTTTATCAGACGTTTCTCTATGTATATTTTAATGTTTTCATAAATTTTTTCATATATATCTTCATTTTTGTTATTATTTTTCCATAAATGACTTCATTTGTATAAGAAATGTTTTCCATGTGAATCTTTACTTTTATCAGGGATTTTTCAATATATATTTTCAGTTTTTTCATATATTTTTTCTATGTCTTCAATTTTATCAAAAACTTTTCTATATACATTGTCAATTTTTTCACAAATTTTTATATTTGTCTTTCCATAACTGACTTCATTTATAATAAGAAAAATTTTCCATGTAAATCTTTAATTTTATCATAAATGTTTCATTATACATTTTCAATTTTTCCATATGTTTTTACAATATGTCTTCAATTTTATCAGAAACTTTTCTATATACATTTTTAATTTTCTTTCACAAATTTTCTTCTAAGGAATATTTGTCTTCTCAGTAATTTTTCTGTATCTGTCTTTGTTTTTATTAGAATTTTTTACATGTATGTCTTCAACTTTATCAGAATGTTTTCACCATACTTATTTAATTTATTCTTATCTTTTTTCTATATTTGTCTTCATTTTTACCAGTAATTTTTCATAAGTGTTTTCATTTTTATCAGAAACTTCTCAAAAATTATGTTTAATCAGATTTTTTTCCATATACTTTTTCAATTTTATCAGTAGTTATTTTCCATGCAACTCTTCAATTTTGTCAGAAATTTTTCTACATACCTCTTCAATTTTTTTCGTAATTTTTTTCTCCTTGTCTCCATTTTTTATTAGGAATTTCTCCACATATATCTTCAATTTTATTAACCGTTTTTCTCTATTTTTCCTCAAGTTTATCAGTAAATTTTCAATAAATGTCTTCATTTTATCAGAAATTTTTTGATATGAATCTTCATTTTCATCACAAATTTTCTACATACATTTTCAATTTTTTCACAAATTGGTTTTCTATTTGTTTTCACAGGTATCAGTAAATTTTCCATAAATTTCTGCATTTTTATCCAAATTTTTTCCATTTGAATCTTCAATTATAATAGACAATTTTCTACATACATTTTCAATTTATTCACATATTTTTTCCATATTTGTCGTCAATTTTCAGTAATTTTTCAGTATATATCTTCAATATTATCCAAATTTTTGTCCATGTATGTATTTATCTTATCAGAAATTTTTTTACATACATCTTCAACTTTTTGTAAATGTTTTCTATCTTTGTATTCATTTTTACAAGCAATTTTTCCATATATATTCTCAATTTTATCATTTTTCTATATTTGTCCTTATGTTTATCAATAAATAATTTGTCTTCATTTTTATCAGAAATTTTTTTCTATTTCAATGTTCAATTATGTCAGATATTTTTCTACCTACATTTTCAATTTTTTCACAAATTTTTCAACCTTTTTCATGGTAATCAGTAAATTTTCATAAATGTCTTCATTTTTATATGGATTTTTTCCATTTGAATCTTTGTATCATAAAGTTTACTACATGCATTTTCAATTTATTCTATATTTGTATTTTTTAAAGTAATTTTTCCCTGTAAATCTTCAATTTTATATTTTTTTATTTCTCCACAAAATTATCAGCAATTTTTTCATGTAGGTTTTCAATTTTATCAGAAAAGTTTTCTCTGTCGATAATCAATGTTATTAGATATTCCTCTACATATATGTTCAATTTTTTCATTTTTTTTTCTATATTTGTCTTCATTTGTAGTATTAATTTTTCTGTAACTTACTTCATTTTTATAAGAAATTTTTCCATGTAAATCTTCAACTTTATAAGTAATTTTTGAATTACATCTTCAATATTTTAGAAATTTTTTCATCCTTGTTTTCATCTTTATCACATTTTCCCTATATATCCTCAACTTTATTACTATTTTTAGTATATTTGTCCTCATGTTTATCAGTAAGTTTTCATAAATATCTTCATTTTTATCATATGAATTTATCATATGAAATTTTTCCATATGAATCTTCAATTATATCAGAAATTTTTCTACATACATTATCAATTTTTTCATGTTTTTTCTGTCTTCAATTTTATTAGAAATATTTCTGTATACATTTTCAATTTTTCATATTTTTTTCTATATTTGTCTTCATTTTTACCAGTTTTTCCATAAATGTCTTTGCTTTTATCAGAATTTTTCCATGTAAATCTTCAATTTTTATACGTAGTTTCAATTTATTAATAAATTTTTCCCAAATTGGTCTTCATTTATATCAGTAGATATTCCATATATGTCCTTAATTTAATCACATAATTTTGTATTTTTCACTATATGTCTTCATTTTTATTACTAATTTTTCCATAATTGACTTCATTTCTATAAGAAAATTTTTCCATGTAAATCTCCAATTTTATAAGAATACTGTGAATTTTCACAGCACTGAACCTGGTTTATTCAGCTGAATCTTCCTTGTTCTCAATTGACATAACAGAACATCATCAGTAACTAAGAAATATGTGTTTCCTTATTTTGAAAAGCAAAAGAAAATTCAGTCTTACCTACAGCAGTTAGGTTCTAGTAGGTCTCCAGCACCACATCTTTGGAGACTCTTCTGGGAAGGATCCAATAAATTCCACTCTTCTGCAGTGAAGTTCACTTGCACATCATTATAAATCAATGCATCCTAAAATATCCCATATATGTATATGACACAAAGCCTGACACTGACATCTTTTTAAGTAATTCAGGTGCTTCCTCCACTTACATCCTGTCACAGAAGTTATAATTTAATCTTCATGTCAATTTAGAAGAAACTTGAATTATAAGGTTCACCTGTGTTGCTTCTTTTGAATAGAAACCTTTTGAATAGAATATAGCCTTGCAAGAGAAATGCCAATTGAAAAGGAAACGCAAGGGGAAACACAGCAACAGTATGAAGAACACATCCAAGAAATTGTATGAACAACTACTAACTACAAAAATAATGTACAAGCTGAGTGTATTTGCTCATATCTTTAATCCCAGAGGCATAGGTGATGTCTTTGACCTGGATGGCAGCATGGTCTATGCAACACATTCCAGGACAGCAAAAATGTTACATATTAAGATGCTCAATCCCAAGGGAACAAATATGATAGAGAAAACTCACATTTCTTTACTGAATTTCCTACAAAGAATTATATATTCACTGCAATTCCGTATTCATCTTGCAGATATATGAAGTGCACTAGTTTCAATTGTAACCTTAATAAAATTTTAATAAAAGGGAATGCATTTTTAAACAGTTACAAATGGGCTGATGAAAATACTAGTAATATAAATGTTGATCATTAAGTAATGTATGGCAGAAGAGAGAGATAGCTTAGAACTGGAAATCTCTTGCTGTTCTTCCACATAATGGTGGTCAATTTCTAGCAAATACATGGGGACCAAGAACTACCCATTGCATGAAGTTCAGGAGTTCTTAGGCCATCTTCTTTTTTTATTTTATTTTATTTATTTTTTATTGAAAAGGGAAGTTTAAAAAAAGGAAGTAAAAACATTTTATGATAAAATTAAAGATTTACATGGAAAATGCTTCTGACAAGATTGAAGAAGCATATAGAAAAACACACTGATTGACAATTTTCATGGAAAATTAAAGAGTAAAGTGGTAGACATAAAAAACATTGCTAAACTAATTGAAAAAGAAAGTAGAAGCATTTTATGACAGATTTGAAGATTTACATGGGAAATATTTCTAATAAAATTGTAGAAAATATAAAATAACATTAAAATTGAAGATTATCATATAAAATGACAGATAAAATGGTAGGCATAAAAATATTTCTAAGTTAATTGAAAGTGGAATTATAAACATTTTCTGATAAAATTGAAGATCTACAAGGAAAATCTTTCTGATAAAATTCAAGAAATATATAGAAAAACACATTAAAAATGACTATTTCATGGAAAATTATACAGATAAAATGGTAGGCATAAAAATATTCCTAAGTTGATTTAAAGTAGAATTATAACCATATTCTGATAAAATTGAAAATTTACATGGAAAATATTTCTGATAAAATTGAAAATATAGAAAAACATTAAAATTGAAGGTTTATATGGAAAATTATACAGACAAAATGATAGGCATAAAAATATTTCTAAGTTGATTGAAAGTGGAACTATAAACACTTTCAGATAAAATTGAAGATTTACATGAAAAACATCTCTGTTAGACTATGTTTTTTGTTGGGGAATTGAGTCCATTGATGTTATAAGATATTAAGGAATACTGATTGTTGCTTCCTGTTATTTTTCATGTTCTTTTGATGTTTGTGTGGTTACTTTCTTTTGGGTTTGTTGGAAAAAGATTACTTTCTTGCTTTTTCTAGGGTGTAGTTTCCCTCCTCATGTTGGCATTTTCCACCTATTATCCATTGCAGGGCTGGATTTGTGGAAAGATATTGTGAAAATTTGGTTTTATCATGGAATATCTTGGTCTCTCCATCTATGGTGATTGAGAGTTTTGCTGGGTATAGTAGTTTGGGCTGGCAATTGTGCTCTCTTAGGGTCTATATGAGATCTGCCCAGGATCGTCATCTCAGGTGAGAAGTCTGGGGTAATTCTGATAGGCCTGCCTTTATAGGTCTGTCTTTTACAGTGAAAGAGTTGGAAAGAGCTGATGGTAGGGCTTTGCTCCAATATTTAAAATTTATGTTTTACAATAAGAACCTGCCAAGGGGTCCAAGCAACATTCCTCTCTGAAAATGAAAACTGGTAGAACAGCATGCACAGCAGCCTGGTCAAAGGTCTCTGACCTCACTTCCTGTCCCGGGTCTCCCCGCCCATTCCACGACTTCTGCTTCTGATGACATCACTGCATGGTGCCAGGTTCTGCCCACTGATCAGTTTGTCAGTCAAACTGCCTAGGGCCTTAAGGTCAGGGGTCAGGGGAAGTGACTGGAAGCGACTCCCAAGTGATCGGGACCTCAGACGGCATCCTGGGAGCCATTGCTCAGGCCCCTGAGACCTCTGACACGGCTGAGAGGCGGGACTCACAGGGCAGGAAGGAAGGAATGGTGCTGGACAGCCGGGTGGGCAGGACCAGCTTCCCCCTGGGCAGGATGACATCGTCCATCTCAGGCTTTGCCATCAGGGCCGCAGCCTGCGGGGATGGGGCTGGAAGTCGGGGGATGTGCATCCTGGGCTGGGTGTGTGGGCGGCAGGGTCACAGGGTCAGAGGCGGGAACGAAAGGAGCTGAGGCAGGGGGATGGTGGGGACAGAAGGAGCTGAGGCAGGTGTTGGCTGCTTCCCAGCCAGGCTGGAAGTGGGCCACTGGAAACCATCTGCATATTCATGAGGTGCCTAATGAGCAGGGACGCGCTTTGCATATGCATGAGAACCCTGGTTAAGGAAGTCATTTGCATATTTGTGAGCACCCTTGATCCTGCCTGGCTTTGATCATGAAGGTCGTGCCCCTGCCTCAGCTCTTCTGTCATCCACGCGGGGCCTGGGGGCTCACCCGAGGTCGCAGGGTCCGGCCCCCTGCCACGTGACCGACTGGCCATGTCCTCCCGAAGCGGCCACCATTCCCGGTCATCCCCCTCCCTCAGGTCCCCACCTTGGATCTGGCCGGAAATGACCAGATGGTGACATTACCGTCCCTGGGTTGGGGGGCAGCGAGGCACCACTGCAGCTGCCAGTCACTCAGGGAGCCTGGGTTGAGGGGTGGGACCTCCCCATGTCTCCTGGGTCAGGGTCAGAGGCCACGGGTTCCCATCTCCCACGGGAGCATGACATCATCGATGTCCAGGCCACCTCGGGAGCTGTGGGCGTCACTTCTGGTTGCGAGGGGCGAGGCACCGCCCACTTCCAGGTTGTGGTGTTGCTCTAGTGAACGCTGCGTGACCCCGACCTGGCTGTACCTGACCCATGACATCATTTCTGGTGTTTACGCAATGACGCATGACTCCCCCTGTCACTCACTGACACGCAGTGGGGCATAGGTCATGGAGCCCTGGGAGATCCCAGGCGGTGTCCTGGTCACGGTGCTGTGACCCCCCCATGTGACCCCTGACCCCAGACACGCCCCTGACCCCTGCTGGCTGGGACCCCCCCCCCATAGCCTGAGTGATGCCCTCTGACCCCCGTGACCCCTCTACAACCCTGGTGACATAAGAACACACAGGAGACCCAGTTCCGTTTCCTGTTTAGAGGAAATAACACAGGAGGTGACACAAGAGACCCCCCCACACCACAGCCCCAGACACTGTTCATCCATCATGGTGGCAGAGGCCAAGGGTCATAGGGTCATGTACCCGCTGCCATCCAGCCTGAATGTGGCCCCGCCCACCGACACCAGGGCTTCGCCCCCCAATTCTCCCGGAGCGGGATGGTCCTCGGGCTCCGCCCACTTCCCCCTGGGCAGGACGACGTCATGGTCTTCCTCAGGCTTCGCCAGGGCTGCAGCCTGCGAGTCTGAGATCCAGGCCTACGGGGGCGGGACTGGAAGTCAGGGGCGGGGCCGAAAGTCGGGGGCGGGGCATGTGCAGGAAGTTCAGCCACATGAGTGGGATGGCAAAAGACGCCCTTCAGTCAAAAATATGGGCGGGGACTAGACCACCCACCCCTCACAGAACTGGAAATGGGGTTTCCCCCGTGAAACTGGAAGTCCACACCCGACCTCTGACCCCAGGTGGGCAGGGCCCTGTACCTGGAAGTTTCCATGATGCTTCTCAAAGAGGCCAGGGAAGGAGCCACTGGGGTCTGGCACGCAGGGCAGCAGTGCGTCCTTCACCCTGGGGGCCACCAGGGCACAGGGTCAGAAGTTAAGGGTCACATGGCACCCCACCCCATCGCATCCTGTGACCCCCACCCCAGGTCATTAGACCCATGACCCCTCACCTGCGCAGCCGCAGTGTGGCGAGGAGCATCGCCAGGGACAGCAGAGTAGCCAGGCCGCAAGCCAGGGGGAGGGGCGAGGAGGGTGGCGAGTCTTGGCCTGCATCACAGGAGGCTGGGGGCGAGGTCTCCCGTCAATCACCCGGCCGTGACGCAACAGGCCCCGCCCACACCTGCCCATCAATCACCCCTGACACAGTCACCTGCGGGCGCTGCCCCTCGCCAGCGAGTCACATTGGTCCAGTCGCTTGGCTGCGCCTCCAGGCCATAGTAGAAACCCTGGGGCGCTGCCCGGACCCGGAAGTCATAGCAGCGCCCAGGGTCGAGCCCACCCACTGTCAGGTTGCATTGCGGCTCCGAGGTCGTCTGGGGGCGGGATGAGCGCGGTCACCAGGGGGGAGGGGGGGCTGTGTCTCAGGATGGGATCAAAAGTCATGCCACAGGCCAGAGAATGGACAAGATGGCTGACAGCCTAGAGATTTCCCAGCCGGTCCCGCCCATACGGGTGATTGGCAGGCCCAGCGCCACCCCCTGATGTGACTCACCTGCCAGTCTTCATCAAAGAGGTCACGGTGCTGCACCTCATAGTCCAGGCCAGGGTAGGAGTGGGCGGGACAGAAGACAGTGACAGCTTCTGGTGTCCAGAGGAATGTCACATTCCAGGGTGGGTGGGGCTTCACTGCGGGGGGGGGGGGGAGGCGCCGGATGGTGACGTCATCGGGTCACTTCTGGGTTGCAGGGGGTCACTCATGGAACCCCTAACATAACCGATAATAGCCCATGACTCGTCCACCGGCCACCACGCCCACACCGTTCCCAACACATCACCCCACGCTTCCTGTTCAAGCCCCACCCACGCTTGGACCCACCCATCACCTCACCCACTCCAGGCCCCGCCCACTCTCGCTCACGCCAGGTTGAAGCACGACGCCTCCTAGAGAACACTGTGGCCCCATCTCCATCGCGCAGAGTGACCTCCAGTAGTCCCGCCTCCACTGGGAAGATGCACCCGGAAGTGAATCCGCCCAGCAGGAAGTAGCGTGGACAGGGTCGCAGGACACGGTCTCCATAGCTGCAGAGGGTAAAAGGGGAAGAGGAAGATGATGTCATGGGAGGTGGAGGATGAGAGAGGTAAGCGGGTTAGTAGGATGGCGGATGGGACCTGGGAGCGTGGCTCAGGAAGGGGCGGGGCTAGGGATTGTGTGATTGGCCGGATCAGGAGAAGGGCAGGACTGAGGAAGGTGGGGGACTGGAAGTTACAGACCAGAAAAGCCCAAACAGGAAGTGAAAACCCAGTAGTGACTTACATACAATAAGCGCCCATCCAACTGTAAGTTACTCACCGGAAGTCCAGGCTCAAGTTCTGCCCGGTGAGGGGGTCGGGGTTCCACGTTACCTGCAGGGTCTCCAGGTCGTGGCAGACGATGCTGACAGGGATGACATCACCTGCAGGGTGGGACGGAGCGACTCGTGACGTCACCGGGCTCGCGTGTGGGGGTGTCTCTGAGTTAAAGGAAATGAATGGCGGGGGTGACCTCTGACCCCAGCGCTGTCAATGTAGCTATCACTCAGTGCAGGGAACGGGACGATCTGTGTGTGGGGCGGGTCCTGTGAACGCCTGAGCTCCGCCCCGCTCTCCGCTGTCCATCCTGGTCATGCCCTGCTTCGGGTCTCCTAGTCCTCATTCCCATCTCCTCGCTTCGGAAGTGATATTCTCCGGCGAAACCCGCAATGCCCTGCCTCAGACCCGCGCAATGTTTTCCCGACCAAACCTCCGGCCGGGCGGGCAGAAAGGACGACAGAACAGTTCCCGGAAGCGGCTTCCGCGCCAGTCCGGTCCCCCGTCGCGGTGACGCGCTTGTGGGGTCCGTGTCCGAGAGGTAACTCATTTGCATATTCATCAGGCAAAATATTCAGGAGTGCAATAATGAATATGCAAATGAGCGGAGATCAGATTGGCATCGTAGGGGCGTGGCCGGGCAATCCGGTTGGACACCGCCCTCCTAGGCCACGGCCCCGCTCCCGCCGGCATTTTGTCAACGCTCATGCTCTCCTAGATCCGTCGACCTGGCCCCGCCCCCGCCCCGTTCCTGTGCTGTGGCCCCGAGCCCGCCGCCATCTTGCCCGCCTCCCCTGCGCTCTCTCACCCGAGCTCTGCTCCTGCGCCGCCGGCAGCGCGAGGATCCGCGGCAGGAGGATGAGGGCGTCCAGCCAGGCCGCAGCGCGCATGTTGAGGGCGGGACCGCGACGGACGGAGACCGTGATTGACAGCCGTGATGCCGCGGGCTAATGACGCGGGCTCAGGCGCGGACCGCGCTTTGTACCCGGAGGGCAGAAGTAGCGGGCGGATGCGATATGGAGATAACGGGCTGACTGTGTGCGCAGGGCGGGGCATGGGCAGTGGGCGCGGCCGCGAGTGAGTGACTGGTTTACCTGGGGGCGGCGCTTAGGCCGAATGATGGGTGGGCGAAGCCTTATGAGTGATGGAAGCATGTGGGCGGGGCACGACTGTTGAATGACCTGAGCGCAGTGTTTTTGCCTCCGGCTGTGGGCGGGGCTTCCTTGGGGTGACTGACAGGGACTCGCCCCCTAGGATGCTGGGAAATCCCCCGTGTGCTAGACTAGACTGCTCTGGTCCAGTGGTCTGTGCAAGGCGGCGTGGTAACATCATCGGGGCGCCGGGGTCATGTGACACCCTCAGGTGAGGGATGATGGGAAGGTGACAGGTGAGTGTGTGTGGTCACACTATGTGCAGGAGGGTCAGACACTGATTGCCATCATGCTGTGTATGTCAGGTCCCATGGCATGTATGACTTAACACTGCACGCATGTGTCGGTGCGTGTAGACCCACTGTGCGCATGTGAGGTCACACTGCGTATCCGGTCATGCTGAGTGAGTTCAGACCTACTGCGTGTATGTCAGTGAGTGTCGTCATGGTGCGTGCATGAGGTCATGCTGTGTGACGTCACACTGAAAGTGTGTAGTCAGATTGCACGGTCTCGTGTGTGTGCATGGTTACACAATAGGTGTGTGTCCACGCGCCCGGGTCACCCTGTCCATCTGGGCAACCCCCAGCCTCAGGTGAGTGCCCACTACCCGGCCTGGGATGACATCACCAAGAAGCTCTGCCTACCGGGTCCTGTGGATCTCAGTGGAGGTGTCACGGGGCTCCTCAAACAGGAAGTGGATCCTCACAGAGCTCCCCACCCCCAAGTTGCCCTACTGTGTGCCCAGCACTCATCCCACTCAGGGTGGGGAAGATGGTAGGGGCCATGGCCCTGGGTGGAGAGATCAGAAGTGTGGGGAGGGGATGGGAACCTGCAGACCTACTGTGTGCGGCCCTGGTCTCAGCTGGGAGGTCCCCAGTAGGTCCAAGCTCTGGGGAACGTTTTGGGGGTTCCTCCTATAACAATGAGTCACTTCTTCCCAGGTCATAAAGGCCCTTCTCCAGCTGAGTGATTCTGCCTCTGTCCAAACAAATGTCATCCGGTTTGAAGGACGGCGCTCCTTTACCCCCCCCCCAATATGTGGCCCCAGGGCTTGAGAGCCCCAGCTCGCATCCCTAACATGCAGAGTAGGACGGGCTGCCGTCCGACCCCACACCCTGAACATATTCACGTCATTCTAACTTTATGTTTGTTAATGTTCTAAGATACAAAAGGTTTAACAATTAAATCTACCATCTATTGTGACTGCCAGTCTTCACCAAAGCTTGTGTTGGACTGGTGTTCTCTGGCCACCAGAACTCTTTTCCACTCCAATGGAAAGGGGTCCAGAGATGGTAGCCTATCCCTGGAGTGGGCCCCACCAGATCCTGAGTCAGAATGGATCCCTCTATATGCAACTGAAGGGGGCTGGGGAGCACCCTCTGAACCCACAGGGAAGGAGGAAGTTACCAGCCTGTCTGCCCTTCCTCCATTGGCCTCCAGGTTGTGAAGATAAAAGAAATCACCCCACTGTGAACAAGACAAAAGGCTACTCAGAACTTGACAAAGACACAGCAGAGGCTCACCCTGACTCACCCATTGCTAGGAGAGTCAGTTGCTCTAAAAAAAACAAAAACAAAAAACAAAAACAACCACCAAACTCTCTCTACTGTCAAGTCAAGCGGGACCCCATCATTTCCCTGCAAATGCACCAAATGTAAAGTTCTGAAAATCGCTGAAGGAAGGCCCTAAACTCAGTATGCAAAAACAAAGAATGTTTATTCTGCAGAAACAACCAGCATGCAGTGACTTAATCATTTTCTAGAATGACGACCCTAGAAAAAGGCACACAGGCCTTCTTATGGGGACCAGCGGACTCTGTAGAAGGATTAGGTAATCTAAACTTTCATTTGTGGGTTCTGTCATGAACGTTCAATCATGTGATGAAATAGGGCTATAGATAGCCCATTCTGAGACAAGATATTTCTCCATTTTTTGTGGTTATCCCCAGACTGTTCTTTGGGAGAGGGTTTTGTGATCTTGTTCTGGATTTTATGGACTGCTTCTATAGCTGCTGTCTTATGACCTAGTTTCTGGGACTTTATCTATTCTTGAAGCTGGAATCCTCAAAATGGAGACCACTGGGGTTTATATGACCCTTTCAAAACAACACACAAGATCTGGACAAACTGTTGTGGCTGCTTATAACACAGAACGTTACTTTTTGTCTGAAAATGCACAACCTGAGAGAAAAGGTATGGATAATATCTGGTGTCCTCTCCTACATATGTCTAGAACCTGAGCAATACCAGACCATAAAACCTCTTTAAACATTTAAAATAATTTTGGGGATTAAAATTAAATCATTGTAAGATTCTCATTTTTTCTATTAAGTCTCAAACCCTGAGACAAATTGCTGAGGTTCCTATTTAACAACTCAAAGCAGACCTGGCTCTCAGGTTCCCCTGACATTCCTCAGTTGCTACCTGTTACAAGGTATGCCTCACTGGCCTATACTCCCTCATGCCCAGGGGTTGGTCTGTCCTTCTCCTAGCTGCCCTTCCTTATGTAATCCAAGTGTTTCAGTT
The DNA here is from genome assembly GCA_036184795.1 of Tokudaia tokunoshimensis. NCBI lineage: Eukaryota > Metazoa > Chordata > Mammalia > Rodentia > Muridae > Tokudaia > Tokudaia tokunoshimensis. The sequence goes on along the minus strand of BTHU01000020.1, from coordinate 167,609 downwards.
ACATAGACTTTTTAATCTATCATTTGCTCTCCTGGCTCATAGGTTATTACTTTGATAGTGAAATGAACCAAGTCAAACCAGATTAGATTATATTAAATGCATGTATATTGGGAAACAGCTCTCAGGGCAGTTCACTGCACAATTGCCCTAGGCCAGGAAAGTCACCTTGGGGAAGAGAAACTGTGCTTGTGCACAGAAAGAGGATTTGTTCTTTTATGTATTCATAGATAACTGTGATGTGAAAAGATTTTATCACATTGGTTATACTTGTAAGATTTCTCTTTAATATGTGTTCTCTTTTGTATTCAAAGATGACTATGATATTTAAATGTTAGAAACAAGGAAAAGAAACTTGCCCTAAGGACTGCCTTTTTGTTACCAACCTCCATTTAATCTTAAGTTGAAACTAAGTTTAAGTCCCAGGTCATAGGGAACCTGTGTACTTAATATCTGGCCAGCACCCAGAGACTGCCCTACCAGGGATTCATCCTATAAACAGTCACCAAACCCTGACACTATTATGGACGACAAGAAGTGCATACCAAAAGGAGCATGTCATGGTTGTCTCTGGAGGGGCCCTGTGAGAGCCTTACACATACAGAGGCAGATGCTAGCAGCCAACCACTGGACAGGGCGTGGGGTCCCCAATGGAGGAGTTGGAAGGCAGTCTGGAGGAGCTGAAAGGGTTTACAACCCCATGGGAAGAACAAGGATGTCAGACACCCCAGGATTCCCAGGGACTAAACCATTAACCAAGGGGTACAAATGGTTTCAGCCAAAAGTGTGGCAGAGGAATGCCTTGTCAGGCATCAGTGGGAGGAGTGGTCCTTGGTTCGGTGAAGGCTCAATAGATGCCCCAACAAAGGGGAATCGAGGGGGCAGGAGGTGGAAGTGGGTCAGGTGGAGGGGCATATACTTGGAGGCAGGGGATGGGAGGAGGTGTTGGGGACTTTTGGGGAGGGGGAAACCAGGAAAGGTTTTAGCATTTGAAATGTAAATGATTATATTCAAGAAAAAAAGAAAAAAGAACAATATCTGGCCAGCTTTCATTATTCATGTTTGGTTCCCCAAAACATAATGACTGTTCCTAACCACAATTTCTGTTATTTGTGTTTTACTCTTCAAAATATGATGCATATACGTAACAACAAAAGAACAAATGACTAAACCATAAAACCTACATTCTATATCAGTTGACATAGAGTAACAACAGAAACAAATCATGATTATGGGGAAAATGTAGCTGTAACTATTAGTATTCCGTCTAAGCTCCACCCCACAATTTACCTGGCAACTATAAAAGGGGATGCTTGGCCCCTCCTCTCTCTCTCTTATTATCTTACTCTCAGCCTCTCTCTTGCCCCTTCTTGGGCTCTCCTTCCCTGTCCCCTCTCTCCACGTGGTCATGGCCAACCTCTGCTTCTCTACTCTCTCCTTCTCTCTACCTTTCTCTGCCTCTACTACCCCCTTAACTCCCCTCCCATGCCCTGAATAAACTATTCTATGCTATACCATGTGTCTGTTCCCTCAGGGGGAAGGGATGCCTCAGCATGGGCTGCTGTAGAACCCCACACCGCTGTAGAACATATTCTCCTGCCTATTTCTCTTTTTATGATCACAACAGTAACTTGGCACAGGGATTTGTGGTTTTCAAGTTTCAAAGCTATATAACTTTGTGGCTCAAGATAGGGATGGGAAATTGCAGCTAAACCTCTGGGTATATTTTTGTGGCCCTGATTGATCAGTAGTGACTTGATTACAATAAGTTCTTATCATTTGCATTGTCCTGTGTTTGAGTTGTGTTGGACTTCAGTTACCCCATAACATAAAGGCCTTATCACATTGCTGACATTCATAAAATTTCTCTCCAGTATGAATAGTTTCCTAATGATGAAGACTATAGAGGTGTGCAAAAGCTTCACCATACTAAATACATTCACAAAGTTTCTCCCCAGTACAAACTCTTACATGATGAAGAAGACTACAGAATTGTGCAAAGGCTTCACCAAATTAAATGCCCTCACAAGGTTTCTGTCTTATTGTTTCCATTGTTAGGAATAGATTTCAAGACCAAAGAAACTCTTACAAAGGAAACATTTAATTGGGGCTGGCTTACAGTTGCAGAGGTTTAGTCCATTTTCATCATAGCAGGAACTGTGGTAGGCATGCAGTCATACATAATGCTGAAGAAGGAGCTGAGCGTTCTGTATCTTGATCCAAAGGCAGCCAGGAAGAGACTGACTTCCAGGGAGCTAAGAAAAGAATCTCTTCACCACTGGGTTGAACTTCAAAGCCCACTCCCACAATGATGCACTTCCTCCAACAAGGCCACACCTCCTAATAGTGCCACTCCCTGAGCCAAGTATATTCAAACTGCCACATTCCACTGCCTGGCCTACACATGAGTGTATGGGGACCATATTTAAACATAGCATAATGCAGCATTCAAAGGACCCCATTATCTAAAGCAGTCTTAAAAATAGTAAAAGTCCAAAGTCCTTTCTGAGATTCATCTAATCATGTAACTGTAATCCCCTATATTTTCAAAAACAAATAGCACATCTTATACTTCCAAATTCACCATTCCTAGATTTCATCATGAGGAAAAATTGGACCTAAACAAGACCAAAAGCCAGCAGAGCAATCTCCAAACAATACATCTCCTTGTCTGATGTTGAAGCAGTCTTCAGATTTTCACGTCCTTTCTTCTTTGTTCAATGCAGCAGTTTTTTCTTTTTGCTTATTTTTATTCACTATGAGCAGTTTTCCTGAGCAGTTATACCACAGCTATGGCATCTCAAAATCTTGGAATTTCCAAGATAACTTCGTTATCACACCTTCTGGTTCCAGTATCTGGTGTTGTGATTATAAAAAGATAAAGAAATATTAAGATATGTTCTATGGGGGTGTGGTGAGATGAGGGGGAAGGGAGTGCCTTGTCTGGGCCATGCCAAGGAATACCTTCCCCCTGAGAGACCAGCCACACGATGGTACAGTACAGAATAGAGTTCATAGGACATAGGGAGGGGAGTTAAGAGGGTAGTAGGGTCAGAAAAAGTCAGAGAGAGGGAAAGAGTAGAGAAGTAGAGGCCAGCCATGACTATGTGGAGAGAGGTGGGAAGGGAAGGGGGAAGGCAAGAGCTCAAGGAGGCAAGAGAGAAGCAAGCAGGAAGCAAGAGTAAGAGAGAGAGGAGAGGGCAAGCAGCCCCTTTTTTAGTGGGGCAGGCCTACCTGGTGGTTGCCAGGTAACTGTGAGAGCAGCATACCAACCAAATAGCATACACAGGCTGGACTAAGGCCCCTAGTGCTTAAATAACAGGTGTGCAGATCAGTCTACATGATGGTTCTCAAACATCTGTAGCAGGGGCTGTCCCTATAGCTGCTGCTTATCGTTGGAATCTGTTCCCTTAACTGGATTGCCATGTCTGTCCTCAGTGGGAGAGGATCCACTTAACCTAGCAGAAACTTGATGCGCAATGGTGCGTGGATACCCAGGTGGCCCATACCCGCTCAAAGGAGAAACACAGGAGATTGTGGGGAGGGACTCTGTGAGGGCAGGAGACATAGAGGAGGGACAGTGATCAGGGTGATAATGAATATATAAATTATTGGAGAAACAAAAAAAGAAAGAGAAATATAATTTTTGAATCTATACACACTATCCTCTCCCACAAAAGGAATCTGGAAAGGCTCCTCCTACAAGATTTCGATAAGTTCCACAAAGAAAGCCAGACAGATCAGACAAGCTTTCAAAGACATCATGCTATCTGGAAGCTTTTTGTTTCAATCAACTGTTTTCTGACCCTGGTCACTGTAGGCTCATGTTCATCCACGATGAAAATGCATTCAGTCTAACTTCAGTGATCCCAATAGTCTGTAGGAGTGCCTACACTATTCAGATGTCTAAAGTTTCTTCTGACACTCAAGGCAATATCTTGAAAACTACATCTTGTAAAATCAGAAAGCAAGTCATATCTTTCCAACATATGTGGGAACAGAATACCACTTCCCATTCCAATCGATAGGAATGTGCACATAGAGAGACAAGATTGGGCCAAGGCAAGAAACACACCAGAGAAAACACCAAATCCTATAGCTCTGTTTCAAACACATTGGGCTTTCCTTTTTAAAGGCTTAGATGGCCCTATTCTTGTAAGTTCTCATGCATCTCACAGTTTGGGTACTTCTCCCTGTATGCATCTCTCCCTGGCATATTTATCAATGCCTTAGGTATCTCAACAACTTGAGGTCAAAAAATGTAACTCACATATCATCCTTACAACTTCAAAGCAATGAACTCTCACAGAGTCTTCACTGGGACTCTGACTCTGCCAAAAGATAGCTGGAATAGTCCTAAACTAAAAGCATAGGGGAAAAATCCATGACCTTGAAATTTTCACCATTCAGTTTCCAGAAGCAGCACAATATAGATGATCCTGTTAAACTTGGCTTCTAAGTTGATGAACCCTGCCTCACTTGGACCACAGTTTCAGTAGATTTTATTTTAAAGTTCCTTTCTGGGACTAGGAACACTTTGCCTACTCCTTCCATTAATTTAAAACTTAGCAGGAGGAAGTTTTACACTTAGGGTAACTTCTAAGGCATATACCCACAAGGATATGTGCTCCACTACATTCGTAGCTGTTTCATTTTTAACAGCTTGAAAGTACAAACAATCCAGATGTCCCTCAACCGAAATATGGATACAGAAAATGGGGTTCATTTACAAAATGGAATATTATTCAGCCATTAAAAAACATGATATCATGAATTTTGCAGGCAAATAGATCCAACTAGAAACTATCATCCTGAGTGTGGTAACCCAGACTCAAAAGGGCATGCATGTATGTACTCACAAGTGATCATTAACCATAAAGTGCAGGATATCCACACCACACTCCATAAACACAAAGAAGCTAAACAAGAAGGAAGGATCAAATAAGCATCGTTGAATTTCACTCAGAAGGGGGAATAAAACAGTCATAGGAGGCAGATGGAAGAGAGCTATGGATGGGTGAGGGGATAAGAAAGGGAAGGGGATAAGGAACAGGTGTGGTGAGAGACAATGAAGAGCTAAAGGGCCAGGAAAATGAATTGAAATCTGCAGGTAGGAGGTGTGTGTATAGAAGGGTGGGGTATCTTTATGATGTTCCAGAGACCAGGAATGGGAGGGCACCAAGGAGTTTATGGGGATGATCTTAGCTGAGATGTATACCAATGAGATATGGACCCTGAAGAAGCCACATCCTGCAGTCAGGCAGGATCCCCAGTGGAGGGTTAAGGACACCATCTGAACCTTTCCACCCAAAATGTGTCCTGTCTACAAGAAATTCAAGCACAAACATGGAGCATAAACTGAGGGAATAGCCATAGTATATCCAGCCCAACTTGAGCCCCATCCCATGGGCAAGCACCAATCCCTGACATTACTGAGAATACTTTTTTATATTTGCAGGCAGTAGCTTACCATCATTGTCCTCTGAGAGTCTGAATCCAGCACCTGACTGAAACATATGCAATGATCCACAGCCTTCCATTGGCTCAGGGGATCTTTTGGAAGAGTTGGAGAAAGGATTACAGGCTCCCAAAGGATCAGTAAGTCCATAAGACCATCAGAGTCAACTAACCTAGATTCTAGGAAACTCTCAGTGACTGAACCACCAACCAAAGGGCAAACACAGGATGGACAGAGGCCCCCACCATATATGTAGTACATGTGCTACTCAGTGTTCCTGTGGCTCCCTCAATAACCTGAGTTGGGGATGTCCCTTAAGGTGTTGTCTGTCTATCCAAACTGTTCTCCTAACTTAGCTGCCTAGACTAACCTTAGTAGGAGAGGATGTGCCTAACCCTGCAGAGACTTGACATACGCAAATGGTACCAACCCTCCAATTACCTAAACCACACAAAGTCCCGACTAAGAGAACTTTAGACCAATTTTCCTTATGAATATTGATGCAAAAATACTCAAAAAATTCTTGCCAACCGAATCCAAGAACACATCAAAATGATCATCCACCATGATTAAGTAGGTTTCATCCCAGGGATGTAGGGATAGTTCAATATATGGAAATTCATCAATGTAATCCACTATATAAACGAACTCAAAGGAAAAAAACACATGAACATTTCATTAGATGCTGAGAAAGCATTTGACAAAATCCAACACCTCTTCATGATAAAAGTCTTGGAAAGATCAGGAATTCAAGGCCCATACCTAAACATAGTAAAAACAATATACAGAAAACTAGTTGCCAACATCAAACTAAACAGAGAGAAACGAAGCAATCCCACTGAAATCAGGCACTAGACAAGGTTGTCCACTCTCTCTCCCTACCTGTTCAAGAGAGTACTTGAAGTCTTAGCTAGAGCAATTAGACAACAAAAAGAGGTCAAAGGAATACAAATTTGAAAGGAAGAAGTTGAAGTATCACTATTTGCAGATGATATGAGTGTATACTTAAGTGACCCCAAAAATTCCACCAGAGAAATCCTAACCCTGATAAACAACTTCAGCAAAGTGACTGAATATAAAATTAACCCAAACAAACCAGTAGCCTTGCTATACTCAAAGGATAAAGAGGCTGGGAAAGAAATTAGGGAAATGACACCCTTCACAATAGTCACAAATAATATCAAATACCTTGGTGTGACTCTAACCAGGCAAGTGAAAGATCTGTATGACAAGAACTTCAAGTCTCTGAAGAAAGAAGTTGAAGAAGATCTCAGAAGATGGAAAGATCTCCCATGCTCATGGATTGGCAGGGTTAATATAGTAAAGCAATCTACAGATTCGATGCAATCCCCATCTAAATTCCAACTAAATTCTTCATAGAATTTAGAATTTTAGAAAGAGCAATTCTCAAATTTATCTGTAATAACAAAAAACCCAGGATAGAGAAAACTATTCTTAACAATTAAAGAACCTCTGGTGGTATCACCATCCCTGACCTCAAGCTATACTACAGAGCAATAGTGATGAAAAAATAAGTAAATAAAAAACTGCATGGTATTGATAAAATGACAGGCAGGTAGATCAATGGAATAGAATTGAAGATCCAGAAATAGACCCACACACCTATGGTCCCTTATCTTTGACAAAGGAACTAAAAGCATTTTCAACAAATGGTGCTGTGTCAACTGGCAGTCAACAGGTAGAAGGATACAAACTGATCTATTCTTATCTCCCTGTACAAAGCTCAAGTCCAAGTGGATCAAGGACCTCCATATAAAACCAGATACACTGAATCTAATAGAAGAAAATGAGGCAAAGAACCTGGAGCACATGGGCAAAGGGGCAAATTTCCTGAACAGAACACCAATAGATTATGCTCTAAGATCAAGAATAGATAAATGGGACCTCATAAAAGTGCAAAGTTTCTGTAAGGCAAAGGACACTGTGAATAGTAAAAAATTGCAACCAATGGATTGGGAAAAGATCTTTACTAATCCTGCATCTGACAGAGGGCTAATATCCAATATAAAAAGAGAACTCAAGAAGTTAGACTCCAGAGAACCAAAAAGCCCTATAAAAAATGGGGTACAGAACTAAATAATTATAAACTGAGGAATACCGGATGTTCAACATCATTAGTCATCAGGGAAATACAAGTCAAAACATCCCTGAGATTCCAACTCATACCAATCAGTATGGCTAAAATGAAAACTCCCAGGGGGGCAGATGCTGGAGAGGATGTGAAGAAAGAGGAACACGCCTCCATTACTGCTGGGATTGCAAGTTGGTAAAACAACTCTGGAAATCAGTTAGATTGTTCCTCATAAACTGGAAATAGTATTACCTGAGAACCCAGCTATAACACTCCAGGGCATATACCCAGGAGACGCTCCAACATGTAACAAGGTGAAATATTCCACTACGTTCATGGAAGCCTTATTTATAAAGCCAGAAGCCGAAAAGACCTAGGGTATCCCTCAACAGAGGAATGGATGCAGAATATGTGCTGTATTCACACGAAGGAGAACTGCTCAGCTATTAAAAAAAATGATTTCATAAATTTACAGGGTCAGGATTACGGTTAGGGTCAGTGTCAGGGTCAGGGCCAGGATCAGGAACAGGGTCAGGTTCAGGGATAGGGGATTAGGGTCAGTGTCAGGGTCAGTGTCAGGGTCAGGGCCAGGGTCAGGGTCAGGTTCAGGGTCAAGGGTCAAGGGTTAGGGTTAGGGTTAAGGTTAGGGTTTAGGGTTAGGGTTAGGGTTAGAGTTTAGGGTTAGGATTAGGGTTAGGGTTAGGGGGTTAGGGTTAGGGTTAGGGGTTAGGGTTAGGGGGGTTAGGGTTAGGGTTTAGGGTTAGGGTTAGGGTGAGGGTGAGGGTTTGGGTTAGGGTTAGGGTTAGGGTTAGGTTAGGTTAGGGTTAGGGTTTAGGGTTTAGGGTTAGGGTTAGAGGTTAGGGTTCAGGGTTCAGGGTTAGGGTTAGGGTTCGGATTAGGGTTTCAGGGTTAGGGTTAGGTTAGGTTAGGTTAGGGTTAGGGGTTAGGGTTAGGGGTTAGGGTTAGGGTTAGGGTTAGGGGTTAGGGTTAGGGTTAGGGTTTAGGGTTAGGGTTAGGGTTTGGGTTAGTGTTAGGGTTAGGGTTAGGGTTTGGGTTAGGGTTAGGGTTAGGGTTTAGGGTTAGGGTTCAGGGTTCAGGGTTTGGGTTAGGGTTAGGATTAGGGTTTCAGGGTTAGGGTTTCAGGGTTAGGGTTAGGGGTTAGGGTTAGGGGTTAGGGTTAGGGGTTAGGGTTAGGGGTTGGGGTTTATGGGTTAGGGGTTAGGGCTTAGGGTTAGGGGTTAGGGGTTAGGGTTAGGGGTTAGGGTTAGGGTTAGGTTAGGTTAGGGTTAGGGGTTAGGGTTAGGGTTAGGGTTTAGGGTTAGGGTCAGGGTCAGGGTCAGGGTTAGGGGTTAAGGGTTAGGGGTTAGGGTTAGGGGTTAGGGGTTAGGGTTTAGGGTTAGGGTTCAGGGTTCAGGGTTAGGGTTTGGGTTACGCAGAAGACGATGGGTCAACAGATGGAAGCCCATAAGGAGGAAATGCAAATATTACTTAAAGGGTTAGGGTTAAGGTTAGGCGTTAGGGTTAGGGTTAGGGTTAGGCGTTAGGGGTTAGGGGTTAGTGTTAGGGTTAGGGTTTAGGGTTTAGGGTTTAGGGTTAGGGTTAGGGTACAGGGTTCAGGGTTCAGGGTTCAGGGTTAGGGTTAGGGTTAGTGTTACGCAGAAGACGATGGGTCAACAGATGGAAGCCCATAAGGAGGAAATACAAATATTACTTAAAGGAATACAGGAGAACTTGGGTCAACAGGCAGACATCCTGAAAGAGGAAATGCAAAAATATCTTAAAGAAATATAGGAAAACACAAACAAATAAGTGAAGGAACTCAGCAAATCCATCCAGGATCTAAAAAGGGAAGTAGAAACAACTAAGAAATCACAAGGGGAGACAACTTTGGAGATAGAAAACCTTGAGAAGAAATCAGGAGTCATATATGCACACATCAACAATAGAATACACGAGATGGAAGAAAGAATCTCAGGTGCTGATGATTCCATCGAAAGCATCGACTCAACAGTCAAAGAATATGCAAAATGCAAAAAGTGTATAACCCAAAACATCCAGGAAATCCAGGACAAAATGAGAAGACCAAACCTAATGATTATAGTTATAAATGAAAGTGAAGATTTGCAACTTAAAGGGCCAGTAAATATCTTCAACAAAATTATGGAGGAAAACTTCCCTAACCTAAGGAGAGAGATGCTGATGAACATACAAGAAGCCTAGAGAACTACAAACAGACTGGACTAGAACATAAATACTTCCCTTCACATAATAATCAGAACACCAAATGTACTAAACAAAAAAGAATATTAAAAGCAGTAAGAGAAAAATGCCAAGTAACATACAAAGGAAGACCTATCCGAATCACATCAGACATCTCACCAGAGACTATGAAAGCTAGAAGATCCTGGGCAGATCTCATACAGACTCTAAGAGAACACAAATGCTAACCTAGACTACTATATCCAGCAAAACTCTCAATCACCATAGATAGAGTGATCAAGATATTCCATGATAAAACCAAATTTACACAATGTCTTTCCACAAATCCAGCCTTGCAAAGGATAATAGGTGAAAATCGCCAATAAAAGGAGAGAAACTACACCCTGGAAAAAAAGAGATAGTAACCTTCCTGAATCAAACCCAAAAGTACATAACCATTCAAACATAAAGATAGCGTCAAGAATAGCAGCTGGCAATAATCACTATTCCTTAATCTCTCTTAATATCAATGGTCTCAATTCCCCAATAAAAAGACATAGACGAAGAGACTGGATACGTAAACAGGACCCAGTATTTTGCTGCATGCAGGAAAAGCACCTCAGTGTCAAAGACAAACACTACCTCAGAGTAACAGGCTGGAAAACAATCTTACAAGCAAATGGTCCCAAGAAAGGAGCCAGAGTAGCTATCCTAATATCAGATAAAATTGATTTTCAACCTAAAGTCATCAAAAAAGACACAGAAGGACACTACATACTGATCAAAGGAAAAATCCACCAAGAAGAACTCTCAATTCTGAACGTCTATGCTCCAAATGAAAGGGCACCCTCATTTGTAAAAGAAACTTTACTAAAGCTCAAAGCACACATCGCACCTCACACAATAATAGTGGATGACCTCAACACCCCGCTCTCTGAAATGGATCGTTCAGGAAAGCAGAAACTAAACAGGGACACCGTGAAACTTAATTGAAGTACTTTCTCCAAAATCGACCATATAAATGGTCACAAAACAGACCTCAACAGATTTAAGATCAAACTAATCCCATAGCTCCTGTCAGATCACTATGGAATAAGGGTGGTCTTCAATAACAACAAAAACAACAGAAAGCCCACATACACGTGGAAGCTGAACAATGCTCTACTTAATGATACCTTAATCAAGGAAGAAATAAAGAAAGAAATCAAGACTTTTTACAATTTAATGAAAATGAAGGCACAACATACCCTACCTAATTTATGGGGCACATTGAGAACAGTGCTAGGAGGAAAATTCATAGCCCTGAGTGCCACCAAAAAGAAACAGGAGAAAGCATACACTAGCAGCTTAATGGCACACCTGAAAGCCCTGGAAAAAAAAGAAGCAAATACACCCAAGAGGAGTAGAAGGCAGGGAAATCATCAAACTCAGAGCTGAAATTAAGCAAGTAGAAACAAATAAAACCATACAAAGAATCAAGATAACTAGGAGTTGGTTCTTTGAGAAAATCAACAAGATAGATAAGCCTTTATCCAGACTAGTCAGAAGACACAGAGACATTATCCAAATTAACAAAATCAGAAACAAAAAGGGAGAGATAACAGCAGAAACGGAGGAAATTCAAAAAATCTTCATATCCTACTACAAAAGCCTGTATTCAACACAAGTAGAAAATCTGGAGGAAATGGACAATTTCCTAGACAGATATCAAATAGCAAAATAAAATCAGGATCAAATAGACAATCTAAACCATCCTATAACCCCTGAAGAAATAGAAGTGGTCATTGGAAGACTTCCAACCAAAAAAATCACATGTCCAGATGGTTTTCGTGCAGGATTCTATCAGACCTTCAAAGAAGACCTAACACCAATACTCTTCAAACTATTCCACAAAATAGAAACAGAAAGAACACTACCAAACTCGTTCTGTGAAACCAAAATTACGCTGATACCAAAATCACACAAAGATCTGACAAAGAAAGAGAATCTCAGGCCAATTTCTCTTATGAATATCGATGCAAAAATACTCAATAAAATTCTTGCCAAGCGAATCCAAGAACACATCAAAATGATCATTTACACAATCAAGTACGCTTCATCCCAGGGATGCAGGGATGGTTCAATATAACGAGTTCATCAATGTAATTCACTACATAAATAATCTCAACGAAAAAAATCACACGGTTATTTCATTAGATGCTGAGAAAACATTTGACAAAATTTAGCATCCTTTCATGTTAAAAATCTTGGAAAGATGAGGAATTCGAGGCTCATATTTAAACATAGTAAAAGCAATTTACAGAAAACCGGTAGCCAGCATCAATCTAAATGGAGAGAAACTTGAAGCAATCTCACTAAAATCAAGAACTAACCAAGGCTGCCTTCTCTCTCCATATCTTTTCAACATAGTACTTGAAGTTCTAGCTAGCACAATTAGACAACAAAAGGTGGTGAAAGGGATACAAATTGGAAAGGAAGAAGTCAAACTATCACTATTTGCAGACAATATGATAGTATATTTAAGCGACCCAAAGAACTCCAACAGAGAACTCCTACAGCTGATAAACAACTTCAGCAAAGTGGCCAGATATAAAATCAACTCAAGCCTTCCCATACTCAAAGGATAAGCAGGCAGAAAAAGAAAATAAGAGAAATGATACCCTTCACGATAGACACAAAAAATATAAAGTATCATGATGTGACTCTAACCAAACAAGTGAAAGATGTGTATGACAAGAACTTCAAGTCTCTGAAGAAAGATATTTAAGAATACCTCAGAAGATGGAAAAAATCTTCCATGCTCATAGATTGGCAGGATTTATATGGTAAAAATGAACATCTTACCAAAAGCAATATACAGATTCAATGCAAACCCCATCAAAATCCCAACTCAATTCTTCATAGAGTTAGAAAGAGCAATTCAAAAATTCATCTGGAATAACAGAAAACCCAGGGTAGCTAAAACTATACTCGAGAGTAAAAGAACTTCTGGGGGAATCTATATCCCGGACCTCAAGCTGTTCTACAGAGCAACAGTGTTAAAAACTGCATGGTATTTGTACAGTGACAGACATGTAGAACAATGTAACAGAATTGAAGAACCAGAAATGAATCCACACTCCTATGGTCACTTGTTCTTTGATAAAGAAGCTAAAACCATCCAGTGGAAAAAAGAAAGCCTTTTCAAGAAATGGTGCTGGTTCAACTGGAAGTCAACATGCAGAAGAATGCAAATTGATTCATTCTTATCTCCTTGCAATAAGCTCAATTCCAAATGGATCAAGGACCTCCACATAAAACCAGACACACTGAAACTAATAGAAAGGAAATTAGGGAAGAACATTGAACATATTGGCACAGGAGAGAATATCCTGAACAGAACACCAATAGCTTATGTTCTAAGATCAAGAATTGACGGACCAGGTAGTTGGGACCGCCAGGCTCAGAGACAGACAGGCATAATATCGCTTCGGTTTCAGGCAGCTTGTGTGTAACCTGCTCCCAGGTGCTGGGCTGATCTGCAGTAACCAGCGCACCAGTTCTGCAGTGGGACCTTCTGCCTGGTGGAGGGACCCCGCGCAGGGAGGGAGCCTGCCAGCTTCCCTTCCGCGACCTCTGTTCCCGCGGACTGCGCTGGAGAGACCGGTACCCAGGCTCTCCCCCCAATATAACATCACTTGGGACACGGCCTGTTGGGGCTTCCGTCTGTGCCCGAGGGCGGGTTGGCGCTGTGGTCGTCTGGGTGCCAGATCGGCGGGCCATCGTGACCACAGGGTGAGCGGCGCCACGGAGAGTGCCCTCCGCCATCTTTGCTCCAGTGACCAGGTGCTGGGCTGATCTGCAGTGACCAGCGCGCCAGTTCTGCGGTGGGACCTTCTGCCTGGTGGAGGGACCCCGCGCAGGGAGGGAGCCTGCCAGCTTCCCTTCTGCGACCTCTGTTCCCGCGGACTGCGCTGGAGAGACCGGTACCCAGGCTCTCCCCCCAATATAACATCACTTGGGACACGGCCTGTTGGGGCTTCCGTCTGTGGCCGAGGGCGGGTTGGCGCTGTGGTCGTCTGGGTGCCAGATCGGCGGGCCATCGTGACCACAGGGTGAGCGGCGCCACGGAGCGTGCCCTCCGCCATCTTTGCTCCAGTGACCAGGTAGTTGGGACCGCCAGGCTCAGAGACAGACAGGCATAATATCGCTTTGGGTTCAGGCAGCTTGTGTGTAACCTGCTCCCAGGTGCTGGGCTGATCTGCAGTGACCAGCGCGCCAGATCTGCTGTGGGACTTCTGCCTGGCAGAGGGACGCCCCCTTCCCCCCCCAGGAGAGATCACACACCCCTGCACAGGGCAGGAGCCTGCCAGCCTCCCTTTGGCGACCTCTGCTCCAGGAATCCACTAGGCTGAGCCTTTAGATGTGCAAGGCCTCCCCAATATAAGATCACTTGGGGCAAAGCACATTAGGGCTCCAAAGTCACTCAGGAGCAGGCAGGCCCCAGAAATCGGTGCCAGGGGAATCCTGGTAATCCAGGGGGGACAGAAATAGCTTTGAAGGCTCACAGGAGGTCCAACCAACAGCCAGTGGCAGCAGGACCAACTAACACCAGAGGTATCCAGATGGCAAAAGGCAAACGTAGGAATGTTACTAACAGTAATCAAAGTAATGTGGGACCATCCGAACCCAACTCTCCAACAGCAGCAAGTCCTGGATACCCCACCACACCCGAAAGACAAGATCTGGATTTAAAATCACTTCTCATGATGCTATTAGAGGATCACAAGAAGGACACAAATAAATCTCATAAAGAGTTACAGGAGACCATGAATCAACGGTTAGAAGCCCTTACAAAGGAAATACAAAAATCGCTTAGAGAAATGCGGGAGAACATGGATCAAAAGATGGAGGCGCACAAGGAGACAACACAAAAATCACTTAACGAGATGAATCAACGGGTAGATGCACTCACAAAGGAATCACGAAATTTGCATAAAGAAATGCAGAAGAATATGGGTCAACAGACGGATGCCCATAAGGAGGCAACACAAAAATTGCTTAAAGAAATGAATCAACGGTTAGATGCCCTTACAAAGGAAACACGAGAACTGCTTAAAGAAATGCAGGAGACGATGGATCAACAGATGGAATCCCATGAGGAGGAAACACAAAAATCGCTCAGAGAAATGCAGGAGAACGTGGGTCATCAGGAAGAAATCCTGAAAGAGGTTATGCAAAAATACCTTAAAGACATACAGGAAAATACAAACAAACAAGTGAAGGATCTCAGCAAATCCATCCAGGAACTAAAAAAGGAAGTAGAAACAACTAAGAAATCACAAAGGGAGACAACTTTGGAGATAGAAAACCTTGGGAAGAAATCAGGAGTCATAGATGCAAACATCAACAATAGAATACAAGAGATGGAAGAAAGAATCTCAGGTGCTGAAGATTCCATAGAAAGCATCAACTCAACAGTCAAAGAAAATGCAAAATGCAAAAAACGCGTAACCCAAAACATCCAGGAAATCCAGGACACAATGAGAAGACCAAACCTAAGGATTATAGGTATAGATGAGAGTGAAGATCTGCAACTTAAAGGGCCAGTAAACATCTTCAACAAAATTATGGAGGAAAACTTCCCTAACTTAAAGAGAGAGATGCCGATGAACGTACAAGAAGCCTACAGAACTCCAAACAGACTGGACCAGAACAGAAATACCTCCCGTCACATAATAATCAAAACACCAAATGTTCTAAACAAAGAAAGAATACTAAATGCAGTAAGAGAAAAGGGCCAAGTAACATACAAAGGAAGACCTATCCGAATCACATCAGACTTCTCACCAGAGACTATGAAAGCCAGAAGATCCTGGGCAGAGCTCATGCAGACACTAAGACAGCACAAATGCCAGCCTAGACTACTATACCCAGCAAAACTCTCAATCACCATAGATGGAGAGACCAAGATATTCCATGATAAAACCAAATTTTCACAATATCTTTCCACAAATCCAGCCCTGCAACGGATAATAGGTGGAAACCTCCAATACAGGGAGAGAAACAACACCCTGGAAAAAATGAGATAATAACCTTCTTGAATCAAACCCAAAAGTAGATAACCACTCAAACATAAAGATAGCGTCAAGAATGGCAGATGGCAATAATCACTAGGCCTTAATCTCTCTTAATATCAATGGTCTCAATTCCCCAATTAAAAGACATAGACTAGCAGACTGGATACGTAAACAGGACCCAGCATTTTGCTGCATGCAGGAAACGCACCTCAGTGTCAAACACAAACACTACCTCAGAGTAAAAGGCTGGAAAACAATTTTACAAGCAAATGGCCCCAAGAAATGAGCTGGAGTAGCCATCCTAATATCGGATAAAATTGATTTTCAACCTAAAGTCATCAAAAAAGACACAGAAGGACACTACATACTGATCAAGGGAAAAATCCACCATCAAGAACTCTCAATCCTGAATATCTATGCTCCAAATGCAAGGGCACCCTCATTCGTAAAAGAAACTTTACTAAAACTCAAAGCACACATCGCACCGCACACAATAATAGTGGGTGACTTCAACACCCCGCTCTCTGAAATGGATCGTTCAGGAAAGCAGAAACTAAACAGGGACACAGTGAATCTAATTGAAGCCTTGGACCAAATGGAACTAACTGATATATATAGAACATTTCATCCTAGAGCTAAAGAATACACCTTCTTCTCAGCTCCTCATGGTACCTTCTCCAAAATTGACCATATAATTGGTCACAAATCAGACCTCAACAGATACAAGAAGATAGAAATAATCCCATGCCTCCTATCAGATCACTATGGAATAAGGGTGGTCTTCAATGGCAACAAAAACAAAAGAAAACCCACGTACACATGGAGGCTGAACAATGCTCTACTCAATGATAACTTGGTCAAGGTGGAAATAAAGAAAGAAATCAAAGACTTTTTGAAAGTTAATGAAAATGAAGGCACAACATACCCTAACTTATGGGACACAATGAAAGCAGTGCTAAGAGGAAAATTCATAGCCCTGAGTGCCGCCAAAAAGAAACGGGAGACAGCATACACTAACAGCTTAATGGCACACCTGAAAGCCCTGGAACAAAAAGAAGCAAATACACCAAAGAGGAGTAGAAGGCAGGAAATCATCAAACTCAGGGCTGAAATCAATCAAGTAGAAACAAATAAAACCATACAAAGAATCAACAAAACGAGGAGTTGGTTCTTTGAGAAAATCAACAAGATAGATAAGCCCTTAGCCAGACTAACCAGAGGGCACAGAGATAGTATCCAAATTAATAAAATCAGAAACGAAAAGGGAGAGATAACAACAGAAACTGAGGAAATTCAAAAAATCATCAGATCCTACTACAAAAACCTGTATTCAACACAACTAGATAATCTTGAGGAAATGGACAATTTCCTTGACAGATACCAAGTACCAAAATTAAATCAGGATCAAATAGACCATCTAAACCGTCCTATAAGCCCTGAAGAAATAGAAGTTGTCATTGGAAGTCTTCCAACCAAAAAAAGCACAGGTCCAGATGGTTTTAGTGCAGAATTCTATCAGACCTTCAAAGAAGACCTAACACCAATACTCTTCAAACTGTTCCACAAAATAGAAACAGAAGGAACACTACCCAACTCGTTCTATGAAGCCACAATTACACTAATACCAAAAGCACACAAAGATCCGACAAAGAAAGAGAATCTCAGGCCAATCTCTCTTATGAATATCGATGCAAAAATACTCAATAAAATTCTTGCCAACCGAATCCAAGAACACATCAAAACGATCATTCACCACGATCAAGTAGGCTTCATCCCAGGGATGCAGGGATGGTTCAATATAAGGAAATCCATCAATGTAATCCACTACATAAACAATCTCAAAGAAAAAAACCACATGGTCATCTCATTAGATGCTGAGAAAGCATTTGACAAAATTCAGCATCCTTTCATGCTAAAGGTCTTGGAAAGATCAGGAATTCAAGGCCCATATCTAAACATAGTAAAAGCAATTTACAGCAAACCAGTAGCCAGCATCAATCTAAACGGAGAGAAACTTGAAGCAATCCCACTAAAATCAGGGACTAGACAAGGCTGCCCTCTCTCTCCATATCTTTTCAATATAGTACTTGAAGTTCTAGCTAGAGCAATTAGACAAGAAAAAGAGGTCAAAGGGATACAAATTGGAAAGGAAGAAGTCAAACTATCACTATTTGCAGACGATATGATAGTATACATAAGCGACCCAAAGAACTCCACCAGAGAACTCCTACAGCTGATAAACGACTTCAGCAAAGTGGCCGGATATAAAATCAACTCAAGCAAGTCAGAAGCCTTCCTATACTCAAAGGATAAGCAGGCTGAGAAAGAAGTAAGAGAAATAATACCCTTTACGATAGCCACAAACCATATTAAGTATCTTGGCGTGACGCTAACCAAACAAGTGAAAGATCTGTATGACAAGAACTTCAAGTCTCTGAAGAAAGAAATTGAAGAAGACCTCAGAAGATGGAAAAATCTGCCATGCTCATGGATTGGCAGGATTAATATAGTAAAAATGAGCATCTTACCAAAAGTAATACACAGATTCAATGCAATCCCCATCAAAATCCCAACTCAATTTTTCATAGAGTTAGAAAGAGCAATTCAAAAATTCATCTGGAATAACAGAAAACCCAGAATAGCTAAAACTATTCTCAAGAGTAAAAGAACCTCTGAGGGAATCAGTATCCCGGACCTCAAGCTGTACTACAGAGCAATAGTGTTAAAAACTGCATGGTATTGGTACAGTAACAGACATGTAGATCAATGGAACAGAATTGAAGACCCAGAAATGAATCCACACTCCTATGGTCACTTGATCTTTGACAAAGGAGCTAAAACCATCCAGTGGAAAAAAGATAGCCTTTTCAACAAATGGTGCTGGCTCAGCTGGAGGTCAACATGCAGAAGAATGCAAATTGACCCATCCTTATCTCCTTGCACTAAGCTCAATTCTAAGTGGATCAAAGATCTCCACATAAAACCAGACACACTGAAACTAATAGAAGGGAAACTAGGGAAGAACCTTGAACATATGGGCACAGGGGAGAATTTCCTGAACAGAACTCCAATAGCTTATACTCTAAGATCAAGAATAGACAAATGGGACCTCATTAAATTACAAAGTTTTTGCAAGGCAAAAGACACCGTCAAAAAGACAAAGCGGCAACCAACTAACTGGGAAATGATCTTTACCAACCTTACATCCGACAGAGGGCTAATATCCAAGATATACAAAGAACTCAAGAAGTTAAACTCCAGAGAGGCAAGTAACCCTATTAAAAAATGGGGTACAGAGCTACACAAAGAGTTCTCACCTGAAGAATATCTAATGGCTGAGAAGCACCTAAAGAGATGTTCATCATCCTTAGTCATTAGGGAAATGCAAATCAAAACAACCCTGAGATTCCATCTCACACCAGTCAGGATGGCTAAGATCAAAAACACAGGAGACAGCAGTTGTTGGCGAGGATGTGGAGAAAGAGGAACACTCCTCCACTGCTGGTGGAATTGCAGGCTGGTACAACCACTCTGGAAAGCAGTCTGGTGGCTCCTCAGAAAACTGGGCATGACACTTCCGGAGGATCCGGCTATACCACTCCTGGGCATATACCCAGATACTTTACCTGCATGCAATAAGGACACATGCTCCACTATATTCATAGCAGCCTTATTTATAATAGCCAGAAGCTGGAAAGAACCCAGATGTCCCTCAACGGAGGAATGGATTCAGAAGATGTGGTATATTTACACAATGGAATACTACTCTGCAATTAAAAACAATGAATTCACGAAATTCCTAGGCAAATGGTCAGATCTTGAAAATATCATCCTTAGTGAGGTAACCCAATCACAAAAGATCACACATGGTATGCAGTCACTGATAAGGGGATATTGACCCAGAATCTCAGAATACCCTAGACACAATCAGCATATCAATAGATTTCTAAAAAGATGGAAGGAGAGACCCCTGGTCCTGGAAAGACTGGATGTAGTTGAACGCCAGGACAGAGTAATGAGAGGGGGTTGAACGGAGAAAAGAGGGCGGGAAGGGGGCTTATGGGACTTTCGGGGAGGGAGGAAACGGGAAAGGGGAAGTGATCTGGAATGTAAATTAAAAAAATAAAATAAAAAAAAAGAAATAAACTAATGAAAAATAACAAAAAAAAAAAGAAAAGAAAAAAAAAGATGTAGAACTGTCAGTTCTTCCTCCAGCACCATGTCTGCCTGTATGCTGCTATGCTTCTTGCCATGATGACAATGAACTGAACCTCTGAAACTGTGACCAAGCCCCAATTAAATGTTTTCCTTTATAAGAAAAAAAAAAAGAATTGACAAATGGGACCTCATAATATTACAGTTTCTGTAAGGCAAAGGACACTGTCAAAAGGACAAAGGAGCAACCAACCAACTGGGAAAAGATCTTTACCATCTCTACATCCGACAGAGGGCTAATATCCAATATATACAAAGAACTCAAGAAGTTAGACTACAGATTGCCAAATAATCCTATTAAAAATGGGGTACAGAGCTAAACAGAGAGTTCTCACCTAAAGAATATCTAATTGCTGAGAAGCACCTAAAGAAATGTTCATCATCCTTAGTCATTAGGGAAATGCAAATCAAAACAACCCTGAGATTCCATCTCACACCAGTCAGGATGGCTAAGATCAAAAACTCAGGATACAGCAGTTGTTGGTGAGGATGTGAAGAGGAACACTCCTCCACTGCTGGTGGGACTGTAAGCTGGTACAACCACTCTGGAAAGCAGTCTGGCGGTTCCGCAGAAAACTGGGCATGACATTCCTGGAAGATCCTGTTATACCACTCCTTGGCATATACCCAGAGGCTTCTCCTCCATGCAATAAGGACACATGCTTCACTATGTTCATAGCAGCCTTATTTATATTAGCCAGAAGCTGGAAAGTACCCAGATATCCCTCAGTGGAGGAATGAATTCAGAATATTTACACAATGGAATACTACTCTCCAATTAGAAACAATGAATTCACGAAATTCTTAGGAAAATGGTCAGAACTGGAAAAGATCATCCTTAGTGAGGTAACCCAATCACAAAAGAACACACATGGTATGCAGTCACTGATAAGGAGATATTAACCAAGAACCTCGGAATACACAAGACACAATTCACATATCAATAGATTTCCAAGATGATGGAAGGAGAGACCCCTGGTCCTGGAAAGACTGGATGTAGGGGAATACCATGACAGAGAAATGATATGGGGTTGAATGGGGAATAGGGGAAGGGGAAGGGAATAGGGGAATAGGCTTATGGGACTTTCAGGGAGGAAGGAATCGGGAATGGGTAAATCATTTGGAATGTAAATAGAAAAAATATAGAAAATAAAATAAATATATCTTTTTAAAAAAAATAAATCTTCTAATCAAGTTCCTGTCCTGGAAAAAGTGACCATGACATCCCACTAGAGGACTGTGATAGTCAGTCACTTAGGCACAGCTCCTGAAGTCTGTTCACATGCAGATGAGGTATCCCTAAGATCTCAGAATAACCAAATAGAAAGTATCTGCCTGTAGATCCCACCTCCAAATGTTTACAAGGTCCTATCTATAGTGAATAAAGTGCACAACTTATTTCCCTAAAGATCATCTAAGAGTGCCTGACTTATTGAGCTGTAATTGTCCAGGGAAGAGATTTCTCTCCAGAAGCATTTCTCACAGTCACAGGAACTCAACCATGCCTCACCAGGCAGTTGCCCAAGCTGGACCCTAAATACTTCCTGCTCTGTGGCCCTGACTTTGGCCCCTAGTTGCCTGCTGTGCCACTCTGCCTGCCAGTGACTCAGAGGCCCAGCAGTTTTCCTTTCTCTATCTTTCCCTTGGAGAGCTGAAAATCTTTGGTCACTTTGTTCATGTTCAGATTTCATTTGACCTTCCCCACCTAATGGCCAGGCAAAGGATCCCCACCTACTGTGCCCCGATATGTAGAACTACGCAGACCAGAACATTCGTAGCCAAATATAAGGTAGAGCTTGGAGAATTTTGTAGAAGAGGTGGAAGAAGGATTGTAGGAGCTGAAGGGTCCAAAGATGCAAGAAAACCCACAGAATTTATCAAGCTGAGCCTATATGAGCTCACAGAGACTGAACTGCCAACAATTGAGCCTGCATCAAACTGAACTAGGCCCTCAGCTCATGTGCTACAGTTGTGTAGTTTCATCTTCTTGTGAACTTTTTTAAAATTTTTTATTAGGTATATTCTTTATTTACATTTCAAATGATTTCCCTCTTACTGGTTCCCACTTCCCAAAAGTCCCATATGCCCTCTTCCCTCCCCCTGCTCCCCAACCAACCCACTCCTGCCTCCCCTTCCTGGTATTCCTCTACACTGGCACATTGAGCCCTTCCAGGACCAGGCGCATCTCCTCCCTTCTTCTTGGGTATTCCAAGCTTCTGAGCTGATATCAGCTTATCAGTGAATGCATATCATGTGTGATTTTTGTGAATGGATCACCTCATTCAGGATGACATTCTCCAGTTCCACCCATTTGCTTAAGAATTTCATGAATTCATTGTTTTTAATAGCTGAGTAGTATTCCATAGTGTAAATATACCACATTTTCTGTATCCATTCCTCCATTGAGGGACATCTGGGTTCTTTACAGCTTCTGGCTATTATAAATAAGGCTGCTATGAACATAGTGGAGCATGTGTCCTTATTGCATGTTGGAGAGTCCTCTGGGTATATGCCCAGAAGTGGTATAGCTGGGTCCTCCGGTAGTATTATGCCCAGTTTTCTGAGGAACTGCCAAACTGATTTCCACAGTGCTTTTACCAGCTTGCAATCCCAACAGCAGTGGAGGAGTGTTCCTCTTTCTCCACATCCTCGCCAGCATTGGCTATCTCCTGAGTTTTTGATCCTACTAATTCCGACTTGTGCGAGGAGAAATCTCAGGGTTGTTTTGATTTACATTTCCCTGATGACTAAGGATGTTGAACATTTCTTTAGGTGTTTCTCAGCCATTTGATATTCCTCAGGTGAAAATTCTCTGTTTAGCTCTGTACCCCATTTTTTTTAACAGTAAGAGCCAGAGAGCTGTCTCTGAATTCATTGCCTGTCCTTGAGAGCCTCTCTTCTCACTGGATTACCTTGTCTAGTCTTAATAGAAGAGGAACTGCCTAGTCTCACTGATAAGCCACGACAAGTTGATATACATAGGAGGCCTGCCCTTTTCTGAAGATGAATAGAGAGGAAGAGGAGATGGGGTGGATCTTTGTGAGGGATTAAGAGAAGTGGAGAGAACTGTGTTCAGGATGAAAAATAAGTAAAATTTTAAAAGAAAGTATTACAAGGCAGGAAAAATCTTGATTGTAACAGAGCAGCAAGGAAATAATGTAGATGGAATGATTTTTATAAAACTTATATTATCATGAGGAAATATACAGAAAATGGGGGAGGGAGGGAGGGAGGGAGAGAGAGAGAGAGAGAGAGAGAGAGAGAGAGAGAGAGAAAACATAGAGTAAACAACAACCCACACCAGAGCAGAGGAGGCATTCACGAGTACAAATTTCTAGTGTCTTCTGGCAAGGCTTGTGTTTTTAGGGTCTTTAAGAGGTTTTGTTCCACTATTTTAGAAGGGGTCAGTTTTTAAAGAAAGACAAAATGGCTGAATACCCTACAGTTTTGGCATAATTAAGTCTTAATTAGGCAGGCCTTCAACTAATTGAGGCTCCGCAGCAGGAGGTTGTAGAGTGTCTAATGATGGAGAAAATATTTGCCAGGCTACTGTTTAAAACTACCAAGTATTATTTCAGATCAGAGTAGTGAACAAAAAGCCAGCCAACTTGGAAGTCTTCAGTTTTTCTTCACTATATGGTCCCTCTCACAATCTAATGCCAAAGCATGAATATATTTAACTCCTAGTCCTTCTATGTGGATCTGCTTTTAATCTTCCTCTATTTTGCCGTCAGAGTTAAATATATGAGGACAAGAAGGGTGTTCCCTCACCCTGAGTCGTGCCTGTGCCACTGTAGGTCACCTATGGAAATTTTATAGCTGCAGTTTTTGATGACATGTTCAGCTTCTTAGATGGTTGAGATCTGAGGACACCCTTCTCCTTATGAGCTGTTTATGTCTTGATAATTTCCAAATTATCAAGTGAAATTGGTCTCTTCAAAGATGTATCTTCTAAATTTAGATGTCCTTGTTTCTGTTACCAATAGATTGAACTCATCAGCTAGTTTCATTCATACAGCAACCAAGAGTCCCAGAGATTACCCATTCTCTCTATTTTTTTTATTTTTGTCAAAAGGGATTGCAACTTAGAACCCTGATTTGGAGTTAGGTTTCTAAGAAAGGAAAGTTAGTTCAAATATTATGTGTGGAGACCTAACCAGTTTCAAGAGCACGGACTTTTCCCTAGTCAGTAAAATGAAAGCTTAGTCTATAGATACACAAACATACATACATACATACACACACACACACAAATGCAATCAAAAGGACATGTACACATGAACACTCACTTGCAAGCTCTCTTATATACTGCATACACATGGAGGCACTTACAGATTCTTGCAATACATGTAAAAATGCATGCACTTGCATGCCCTGGCACTTGCAGGCTTACACTTTCACATAAGCATAGAAATGTACAGACACACATGGACACTTGAGGGGAATGGGAAAAATGAAAATATGCAGATATTACAAAAAGGAGTAAATAAAGAATGAACACAATAGCACTTCATTTATACAAAGAGACAAGATGTTGATTAACTAGGAAACTGTACAAAACTCTGAAGTACCACAGAAGTCTGAAAACAGGCACATGAAATAAACTCCTCAGATAAATAGTTAGCTAAACATTGACGCAGATACTCTATGGGAAGGTGGGAGCAGACCAGGGCATGAACAGTGAATGACTTTTGAGCAAAAATCATAGGGAACAGCCAAAAGGGAAACAGTACAGAGGAAAGAATGGGATACCAGGAAGGGTGGGAGATGAGCAAATGGAGAAGAGCTTGTCTGCCAACTAACACAGGATGGGGACAGAGAAAATGTGGTTACTGGGGTTTCAGTGTCATTCTGTTGCTGTGAAAAGTACCAGTACTAAATGCAACTAAGGGAAGAGAAAGTTTTCTTGCAGATGACAAGTAACAGTCCATAAGTGGAGAGAGTCATGAAAAAGACTCAAGTAGGAATTTAAGGAGGAAACATTGGAAGATGAATCCCATTTGAAAGAGTCCTAGGTTGCCAGCATCCATCTTGTAAACTGGTAGGTATGGCAGAGCCACCTGTTTTTAGAGAGCTGCAAACCTATGGGATTAAGCCCTAAAATGATGATGGCCATGGAATCTGATTCTGGAAAAGACAATTCCTATGCAAGTGAAGTTACATTGTGAGGCTGATGACTGTCAGAGGTATGCATGTGCTCTCATTCCACACAGAACACATACAAGGTCATAAAAAAGCAAGGAAGCATGACTAGGGTTTATGATCAACTGGGCTAATTAGGACAGAGTTTATGACTAGGGTTAGAGATGCAGTTCATCAGTAGGGACTCAGAAAGCAAAGCTGAGGAGAAACCTGTATCCAGATATCTAGGAGGAGTAGAATGGGAAACACATATATATCTGGGTTGATTTGTGCACGTGAGAATTGGGAGGTGGATCAATGAGCCCTTTAAGAAAGTCCTGTTGAAGAAGGGACAGTAATAGAACCACCCTCTTCAGAATGACATAACAATGCCAAACCTTTGTAACCAGGCAACCCACTGGTTAGAGCAAGGCCTATAGGCTCACTTGTCAGAGACACTAGACACTTGCTGCCTTTGCACTCCTCGAGGTACAGGCTTCAAAAAAGGAAACAGAGAAGGCAATGGTGGTGCCTGGAACCACAGGGTTCACTTTTAACTTCAATGTCTGTAGCCTTATTACCAAAAGGGAAAAATATTGACCAAAGACTGCCAGGACTAGGATCACACAGAACAGGTAACCAGTTTGGTTTTTCTCTGTATGTGTCAGAGTAATGATTCAGGAAGCCTGGGAATGAGAAGAACGAATCAATATGTTGTAGTCCTGCACACATTTAAAACCTTTACCTTAATTTTTCCTCAGGTTGAGAACGTCTCTGCCACACTAGAACTGCAGAAGCTACATGGAGTGTCACAGATCAGTGCAGAGACTGTGGTTAAACTTGTGAACAACCTGATGCCTTCTCTGTAGGAAGGGGATCCCTTCTTTGTCCTGGCTTTCTGTCCACATGGGAAAGATTTGTGACCCCCTACAGGTTCTGGACCTGTTGCATGTGAGGTGAGTGCTCATCTCCAAGCCCATAGTCCTTAAATTTTCTTATTGGTTTAGAATTTTAAGATTCTCATCCTCGACTCGGCCATCTTTGCTCCAGTGACTAGGAAGTTGGGACAGCCAGGTTCTGAGACAGACAGGCATAATATCGCTTGGGTCTCGGGCAGCTTGTGTGTATGCGGATCCCAAGTGCGGGGCTGATCTGCAGTAACCAGTGTGCCAGATCTGCTGTGGGACTTCTGCCTGGCAGAGGGACCCCGCACTGGGCAGGAGCCTACCAGCTTTCCTTCCTCGACCTCTGTTCCCGCAGACTGAGCTGAAGAGACAGGTACCCCAAGCTCCCTATCCCCAGTATAACATCACTTGGGACACGGCCTGTTGGGGCTTCCGTTTGTGCCCGAGAACGGGTCAGCGCTGTGGTCGTCTGGGTGCCAGATCGGCAGGCCATCGCGTCTGCAGGGTGAGCGGCGCCACGGAGAGTGTGCAGATTGCACTCCGCCATCTTTGCTCCAGTGACTGGGAAGTTGGGACAGCCAGGTTCTGAGACAGACAGGCATAATATCGCTTGGGTCTCGGGCGGCTTGTGTGTATGCGGCTCCCAAGTGAGGGGCTGATCTGCAGTAACCAGCGCGCCAGCTCTGCTGTGGGACTTCTGCCTGGCAGAGGGACGCCCCCTCCCCCCCCCCAGGAGAGATCACTCACCCCTGCACAGGGCAGGAGCCTACCAGCCTCCCTTTGGCGACCTCTGCTCCAGGAATCCACTAGGCTGAGCCTTTGGATGTGCAAGGCCTCCCCAATATAAGATCACTTGGGGCAAGGCACATTAGGGCCCCAAAGTCACTCAGGAGCAGGCAGGCCCCAGAAATCGGTGCCAGGGGAATCCTGGTAATCCAGGGGGGGCAGAAATAGCTTTGCAGGCTCAAAGGAGGTCCAACCAACAGCCAGTGGCAGCAGGACCAACTAACATCAGAGGTATCCAGATGGCAAAAGGCAAATGTAGGAATGTTACTAACAGAAATCAAAGTAATGTGGGACCATCCGAACCCAACTCTCCAACAGCAGCAAGTCCTGGATACCCCACCACACCCGAAAGACAAGATCTGGATTTAAAATCACTTCTCATGATGCTATTAGAGGATCACAAGAAGGACACAAATAAATCTCATAAAGAGTTACAGGAGACCATGAATCAACGGTTAGAAGCCCTTACAAAGGAAACACAAAAATCGCTTAGAGAAATGCGGGAGAACATGGATCAAAAGATGGAGGCGCACAAGGAGACAACACAAAAATCGCTTAACGAGATGAATCAACGGGTAGATGCACTCACAAAGGAATCACAAAATTGGCATAAAGAAATGCAGAAGAATCTGGGTCAACAGACGGATGCCCATAAGGAGGCAACACAAAAATTGCTTAAAGAAATGAATCAACGGTTAGATGCCCTTACAAAGGAAACACGAGAACTGCTTAAAGAAATGCAGGAGACAAAGGATCAACAGATGGATTCCCATGAGGAGGAAACACAAAAATCACTCAGAGAAATGCAGGAGAACGTGGGTCATCAGGAAGAAATCCTGAAAGAGGCAATGCAAAAATACCTTAAAGAAATACAGGAAAATACAAACAAACAAGTGAAGGATCTCAGCAAATCCATCCAGGAACTAAAAAAGGAAGTAGAAACAACTAAGAAATCGCAAAGGGAGACAACTTTGGAGATAGAAAACCTTGGGAAGAAATCAGGAGTCATAGATGCAAACATGAACAATAGAATACAAGAGATGGAAGAAAGAATCTCAGGTGCTGAAGACTCCATAGAAAGCATCGACTCAACAGTCAAAGAAAATGCAAAATGCAAAAAACGTGTAACCCAAAACATCCAGGAAATCCAGGACACAATGAGAAGACCAAACCTAAGAATTATAGGTATAGACGAGAGTGAAGATTTGCAACTTAAAGGGCCAGTAAACATCTTCAACAAAATTATGGAGGAAAACTTCCCTAACTTAAAGAGAGAGATGCCGATGAACGTACAAGAAGCCTAAAGAACTCCAAACAGATTGGACCAGAACAGAAATACCTCCCGTCACATAATAATCAAAACACCGAATGTTCTAAACAAAGAAAGAATACAAAAAGCAGTAAGAGAAAAGGGCCAAGTAACATACAAAGGAAGACCTATCCGAATCACATCAGACTTCTCACCAGAGACTATGAAAGCCAGAAGATCCTGGGCAGATCTCATGCAGACACTAAGACAGCACAAATGCCAGCCTAGACTACTATACCCAGCAAAACTCTCAATCACCATAGATGGAGAGACCAAGATATTCCATGATAAAACCAAATTTTCACAATATCTTTCCACAAATCCAGCCTGCAACGGATAATAGGTGGAAACCTCCAATACAGGGAGAGAAACAACACCCTGGAAAAAATGAGATAATAACCTTCTTGAATCAAACTCAAAAGTAAATAACCACTCAAACATAAAGATAGCGTCAAGAATGGCAGATGGCAATAATCACTAGGCCTTAATCTCTCTTAATATCAATGGTCTCAATTCCCCAATTAAAAGACATAGACTAGCAGACTGGATACGTAAACAGGACCCAGCATTTTGCTGCATGCAGGAAACGCACCTCAGTGTCAAAGACAAACACTACCTCAGAGTAAAAGGCTGGAAAACAATTTTACAAGCAAATGGCCCCAAGAAACGAGGTGGAGTAGCCATCCTAATATCGGATAAAATTGATTTTCAACCTAAAGTCATCAAAAAAGACACAGAAGGACACTACATACTGATCAAGGGAAAAATCCACCATCAAGAACTCTCAATTCTGAATATCTATGCTCCAAATGCAAGGGCACCCTCATTCGTAAAAGAAACTTTACTAAAACTCAAAGCACACATCACACCGCACACAATAATAGTGGGTGACTTCAACACCCCGCTCTCTGAAATGGATCGTTCAGGAAAGCAGAAACTAAACAGGGACACAGTGAATCTAATTGAAGCCTTGGACCAACTGGAACTAACTGACATATATAGAACATTTCATCCTAGAGCTAAAGAATACACCTTCTTCTCAGCTCCTCATGGTACCTTCTCCAAAATTGACCATATAATTGGTCACAAATCAGACCTCAACAGATACAAGAAGATAGCAATAATCCCATGCCTCCTATCAGATCACTATGGAATAAGGGTGGTCTTCAATGGCAACAAAAACAAAAGAAAACCCACGTACACATGGAGGCTGAACAATGCTCTACTCAATGATAACTTGGTCAAGGTGGAAACAAAGAAAGAAATCAAAGACTTTTTGAAAGTTAATGAAAATGAAGGCACAACATACCCTAATTTATGGGACACAATGAAAGCAGTGCTAAGAGGAAAATTCATAGCCCTGAGTGCCGCCAAAAAGAAACGGGAGACAGCATACACTAACAGCTTAATGGCACACCTGAAAGCCCTGGAACAAAAAGAAGCAAATACACCAAAGAGGAGTAGAAGGCAGGAAATCATCAAACTCAGGGCTGAAATCAATCAAGTAGAAACAAATAAAACCATACAAAGAATCAACAAAACGAGGAGTTGGTTCTTTGAGAAAATCAACAAGATAGATAAGCCCTTAGCCAGACTAACCAGAGGGCACAGAGATAGTATCCAAATTAATAAAATCAGAAACGAAAAGGGAGAGATAACAACAGAAACTGAGGAAATTCAAAAAATCATCAGATCCTACTACAAAAACCTGTATTCAACACAACTAGAAAATCTTGAGGAAATGGACAATTTCCTTGACAGATACCAAGTACCAAAATTAAATCAGGATCAAATAGACCATCTAAACCGTCCTATAAGCCCTGAAGAAATAGAAGTTGTCATTGGAAGTCTTCCAACCAAAAAAAGCACAGGTCCAGATGGTTTTAGTGCAGAATTCTATCAGACCTTCAAAGAAGACCTAACACCAATACTCTTCAAACTGTTCCACAAAATAGAAACAGAAGGAACACTACCCAACTCGTTCTATGAAGCCACAATTACACTAATACCAAAAGCACACAAAGATCCGACAAAGAAAGAGAATCTCAGGCCAATCTCTCTTATGAATATCGATGCAAAAATACTCAATAAAATTCTTGCCAACCGAATCCAAGAACACATCAAAACGATCAT
This sequence comes from Tokudaia tokunoshimensis, assembly GCA_036184795.1. Taxonomy (NCBI): domain Eukaryota; kingdom Metazoa; phylum Chordata; class Mammalia; order Rodentia; family Muridae; genus Tokudaia; species Tokudaia tokunoshimensis. The sequence goes on along the minus strand of BTHU01000020.1, from coordinate 137,335 downwards.
TCACCACGATCAAGTAGGCTTCATCCCAGGGATGCAGGGATGGTTCAATATAAGGAAATCCATCAATGTAATCCACTACATAAACAATCTCAAAGAAAAAAACCACATGGTCATCTCATTAGATGCTGAGAAAGCATTTGACAAAATTCAGCATCCTTTCATGCTAAAGGTCTTGGAAAGATCAGGAATTCAAGGCCCATATCTAAACATAGTAAAAGCAATTTACAGCAAACCAGTAGCCAGCATCAATCTAAACGGAGAGAAACTTGAAGCAATCCCACTAAAATCAGGGACTAGACAAGGCTGCCCTCTCTCTCCATATCTTTTCAATATAGTACTTGAAGTTCTAGCTAGAGCAATTAGACAAGAAAAAGAGGTCAAAGGGATACAAATTGGAAAGGAAGAAGTCAAACTATCACTATTTGCAGACGATATGATAGTATACATAAGCGACCCAAAGAACTCCACCAGAGAACTCCTACAGCTGATAAACGACTTCAGCAAAGTGGCCGGATATAAAATCAACTCAAGCAAGTCAGAAGCCTTCCTATACTCAAAGGATAAGCAGGCTGAGAAAGAAGAGAAATAATACCCTTTACGATAGCCACAAACCATATTAAGTATCTTGGCGTGACGCTAACCAAACAAGTGAAAGATCTGTATGACAAGAACTTCAAGTCTCTGAAGAAAGAAATTGAAGAAGACCTCAGAAGATGGAAAAATCTGCCATGCTCATGGATTGGCAGGATTAATATAGTAAAAATGAGCATCTTACCAAAAGTAATACACAGATTCAATGCAATCCCCATCAAAATCCCAACTCAATTCTTCATAGAGTTAGAAAGAGCAATTCAAAAATTCATCTGGAATAACAGAAAACCCAGAATAGCTAAAACTATTCTCAAGAGTAAAAGAACCTCTGGGGGAATCAGTATCCCGGACCTCAAGCTGTACTACAGAGCAATAGTGTTAAAAACTGCATGGTATTGGTACAGTAACAGACATGTAGATCAATGGAACAGAATTGAAGACCCAGAAATGAATCCACACTCCTATGGTCACTTGATCTTTGACAAAGGAGCTAAAACCATCCAGTGGAAAAAAGATAGCCTTTTCAACAAATGGTGCTGGCTCAGCTGGAGGTCAACATGCAGAAGAATGCAAATTGACCCATCCTTATCTCCTTGCACTAAGCTCAATTCTAAGTGGATCAAAGATCTCCACATAAAACCAGACACACTGAAACTAATAGAAGGGAAACTAGGGAAGAACCTTGAACATATGGGCACAGGGGAGAATTTCCTGAACAGAACTCCAATAGCTTATACTCTAAGATCAAGAATAGACAAATGGGACCTCATTAAATTACAAAGTTTTTGCAAGGCAAAAGACACCGTCAAAAAGACAAAGCGGCAACCAACTAACTGGGAAATGATCTTTACCAACCTTACATCCGACAGAGGGCTAATATCCAAGATATACAAAGAACTCAAGAAGTTAAACTCCAGAGAGGCAAGTAACCCTATTAAAAAATGGGGGTACAGAGCTAAACAAAGAGTTCTCACCTGAAGAATATCTAATGGCTGAGAAGCACCTAAAGAGATGTTCATCATCCTTAGTCATTAGGGAAATGCAAATCAAAACAACCCTGAGATTCCATCTCACACCAGTCAGGATGGCTAAGATCAAAAACACAGGAGACAGCAGTTGTTGGCGAGGATGTGGAGAAAGAGGAACACTCCTCCACTGCTGGTGGAATTGCAGGCTGGTACAACCACTCTGGAAAGCAGTCTGGCGGCTCCTCAGAAAACTGGGCATGACACTTCCGGAGGATCCGGCTATACCACTCCTGGGCATATACCCAGAGACTTTACCTGCATGCAATAAGGACACATGCTCCACTATATTCATAGCAGCCTTATTTATAATAGCCAGAAGCTGGAAAGAACCCAGATGTCCCTCAACGGAGGAATGGATTCAGAAGATGTGGTATATTTACACAATGGAATACTACTCTGCAATTAAAAACAATGAATTCACGAAATTCCTAGGCAAATGGTCAGAACTTGAAAATATCATCCTTAGTGAGGTAACCCAATCACAAAAGATCACACATGGTATGAAGTCACTGATAAGGGGATATTGACCCAGAATCTCAGAATACCCTAGACACAATCAGCATATCAATAGATTTCTAAAAAGATGGAAGGAGAGACCCCTGGTCCTGGAAAGACTGGATGTAGGGGAACGCCAGGACAGAGTAATGAGAGGGGGTTGAACGGAGAAAAGAGGGAGGGAAGGGGGCTTATGGGACTTTCGGGGAGGGAGGAAACGGGAAAGGGGAAGTGATTTGGAATGTAAATTAAAAAAATAAAATAAAATTAAATTAAAAAAAAAAAAAAAAAAAAAATTGTTAGCTTTAAAATTCATTACATATTCATCAACATCAACAGATTCAAATCTCTGTGAGTGTTGTTTATCTTTATTTTCTTAGTTTAAAATAAAAAGAATCTAATAAATTGAATAAAAATAAATAAATCTCAAAAAAAAAAAAAAAAAAAAAAAAAAAAAGAATAGACAAATGGGACCTCATTAAATTACAAAGTTTTTGCAAGGCAAAAGACACCGTCAAAAAGACAAAGCGGCAACCAACTAACTGGGAAATGATCTTTACCAACCTTACATCCGACAGAGGGCTAATATCCAAGATATACAAAGAACTCAAGAAGTTAAACTCCAGAGAGGCAAGTAACCCTATTAAAAAATGGGGTACAGAGCTACACAAAGAGTTCTCACCTGAAGAATATCTAATGGCTGAGAAGCACCTAAAGAGATGTTCATCATCCTTAGTCATTAGGGAAATGCAAATCAAAACAACCCTGAGATTCCATCTCACACCAGTCAGGATGGCTAAGATCAAAAACACAGGAGACAGCAGTTGTTGGCGAGGATGTGGAGAAAGAGGAACACTCCTCCACTGCTGGTGGAATTGCAGGCTGGTACAACCACTCTGGAAAGCAGTCTGGCGGCTCCTCAGAAAACTGGGCATGACACTTCCGGAGGATCCGGCTATACCACTCCTGGGCATATACCCAGAGACTTTACCTGCATGCAATAAGGACACATGCTCCACTATATTCATAGCAGCCTTATTTATAATAGCCAGAAGCTGGAAAGAACCCAGATGTCCCTCAACGGAGGAATGGATTCAGAAGATGTGGTATATTTACACAATGGAATACTACTCTGCAATTAAAAACAATGAATTCACGAAATTCCTAGGCAAATGGTCAGAACTTGAAAATATCATCCTTAGTGAGGTAACCCAATCACAAAAGATCACACATGGTATGAAGTCACTGATAAGGGGATATTGACCCAGAATCTCAGAATACCCTAGACACAATCAGCATATCAATAGATTTCTAAAAAGATGGAAGGAGAGACCCCTGGTCCTGGAAAGACTGGATGTAGGGGAACGCCAGGACAGAGTAATGAGAGGGAGTTGAACGGAGAAAAGAGGGAGGGAAGGGGGCTTATGGGACTTTCGGGGAGGGAGGAAACGGGAAAGGGGAAGTGATTTGGAATGTAAATTAAAAAAATAAAATTAAATTAAATTAAAAAAAAAAAAAGAAAATATCATCCTTAGTGAGGTAACCCAATCACAAAAGAACACACATGGTATGCAGTCACTGATAAGGGGATATTGACCCAGAATCTCGGAATACCCTAGACACAATCCGCATATCAATAGATTTCTAAAAAGATGGAAGGAGAGACCCCTGTTCCTGGAAAGACTGGATGTAGGAGAACGCCAGGACAGAGTAACGAGAGGGGGTTGAATGGAGAAAAGAGGGCGGGAAGGGGGCTTATGGGACTTTCGGGGAGGGAGGAAATGGGAAAGGGGAAGTGATTTGGAATGTAAATTAAAAAAGTAAAAAAAAAAAAGATATAGACTAGCAGACTGGATACGTAAACAGGACCCAGCATTTTGCTGCATGCAGGAAACGCACCTCAGTGTCAAAGACAAACACTACCTCAGAGTAAAAGGCTGGAAAACAATTTTACAAGCAAATGGCCCCAAGAAACGAGGTGGAGTAGCCATCCTAATATCAGATAAAATTGATTTTCAACCTAAAGTCATCAAAAAAGACACAGAAGGACACTACATACTGATGAAGGGAAAAATCCACCATCAAGAACTCTCAAGTCTGAATATCTATGCTCCAAATGCAAGGGCACCCTCATTCGTAAAAGAAACTTTACTAAAACTCAAAGCACACATCACACCGCACACAATAATAGTGGGTGACTTCAACACCCTGCTCTCTGAAATGGATCGTTCAGGAAAGCAGAAACTAAACAGGGACACAGTGAATCTAATTGAAGCCTTGGACCAACAGGAACTAACTGATATATATAGAACATTTCATCCTAGAGCTAAAGAATATACCTTCTTCTCAGCTCCTCATGGTACCTTCTCCAAAATTGACCATATAATTGGTCACAAATCAGATCTCAACAGATACAAGAAGATAGAAATAATCCCATGCCTCCTATCAGATCACTATGGAATAAGGGTGGTCTTCAATGGCAACAAAAACAAAAGAAAACCCACGTACACATGGAGGCTGAACAATGCTCTACTCAATGATAACTTGGTCAAGGTGGAAATAAAGAAAGAAATCAAAGACTTTTTGAAAGTTAATGAAAATGAAGGCACAACATACCCTAACTTATGGGACACAATGAAAGCAGTGCTAAGAGGAAAATTCATAGCCCTGAGTGCCGCCAAAAAGAAACGGGAGACAGCATACACTAACAGCTTAATGGCACACCTGAAAGCCCTGGAACAAAAAGAAGCAAATACACCAAAGAGGAGTAGAAGGCAGGAAATCATCAAACTCAGGGCTGAAATCAATCAAGTAGAAACAAATAAAACCATACAAAGAATCAACAAAACGAGGAGTTGGTTCTTTGAGAAAATCAACAAGATAGATAAGCCCTTAGCCAGACTAACCAGAGGGCACAGAGATAGTATCCAAATTAATAAAATCAGAAACGAAAAGGGAGAGATAACAACAGAAACTGAGGAAATTCAAAAAATCATCAGATCCTACTACAAAAACCTGTATTCAACACAACTAGAAAATCTTGAGGAAATGGACAATTTCCTTGACAGATACCAAGTACCAAAATTAAATCAGGATCAAATAGACCATCTAAACCGTCCTATAAGCCCTGAAGAAATAGAAGTTGTCATTGGAAGTCTTCCAACCAAAAAAAGCACAGGTCCAGATGGTTTTAGTGCAGAATTCTATCAGACCTTCAAAGAAGACCTAACACCAATACTCTTCAAACTGTTCCACAAAATAGAAACAGAAGGAACACTACCCAACTCGTTCTATGAAGCCACAATTACACTAATACCAAAAGCACACAAAGATCCGACAAAGAAAGAGAATCTCAGGCCAATCTCTCTTATGAATATCGATGCAAAAATACTCAATAAAATTCTTGCCAACCGAATCCAAGAACACATCAAAACGATCATTCACCACGATCAAGTAGGCTTCATCCCAGGGATGCAGGGATGGTTCAATATAAGGAAATCCATCAATGTAATCCACTACATAAACAATCTCAAAGAAAAAAACCACATGGTCATCTCATTAGATGCTGAGAAAGCATTTGACAAAATTCAGCATCCTTTCATGCTAAAGGTCTTGGAAAGATCAGGAATTCAAGGCCCATATCTAAACATAGTAAAAGCAATTTACAGCAAACCAGTAGCCAGCATCAATCTAAACGGAGAGAAACTTGAAGCAATCCCACTAAAATCAGGGACTAGACAAGGCTGCCCTCTCTCTCCATATCTTTTCAATATAGTACTTGAAGTTCTAGCTAGAGCAATTAGACAAGAAAAAGAGGTCAAAGGGATACAAATTGGAAAGGAAGAAGTCAAACTATCACTATTTGCAGACGATATGATAGTATACATAAGCGACCCAAAGAACTCCACCAGAGAACTCCTACAGCTGATAAACGACTTCAGCAAAGTGGCCGGATATAAAATCAACTCAAGCAAGTCAGAAGCCTTCCTATACTCAAAGGATAAGCAGGCTGAGAAAGAAGTAAGAGAAATAATACCCTTTACGATAGCCACAAACCATATTAAGTATCTTGGCGTGACGCTAACCAAACAAGTGAAAGATCTGTATGACAAGAACTTCAAGTCTCTGAAGAAAGAAATTGAAGAAGACCTCAGAAGATGGAAAAATCTGCCATGCTCATGGATTGGCAGGATTAATATAGTAAAAATGAGCATCTTACCAAAAGTAATACACAGATTCAATGCAATCCCCATCAAAATCCCAACTCAATTCTTCATAGAGTTAGAAAGAGCAATTCAAAAATTCATCTGGAATAACAGAAAACCCAGAATAGCTAAAACTATTCTCAAGAGTAAAAGAACCTCTGGGGGAATCAGTATCCCGGACCTCAAGCTGTACTACAGAGCAATAGTGTTAAAAACTGCATGGTATTGGTACAGTAACAGACATGTAGATCAATGGAACAGAATTGAAGACCCAGAAATGAATCCACACTCCTATGGTCACTTGATCTTTGACAAAGGAGCTAAAACCATCCAGTGGAAAAAAGATAGCCTTTTCAACAAATGGTGCTGGCTCAGCTGGAGGTCAACATGCAGAAGAATGCAAATTGACCCATCCTTATCTCCTTGCACTAAGCTCAATTCTAAGTGGATCAAAGATCTCCACATAAAACCAGACACACTGAAACTAATAGAAGGGAAACTAGGGAAGAACCTTGAACATATGGGCACAGGGGAGAATTTCCTGAACAGAACTCCAATAGCTTATACTCTAAGATCAAGAATAGACAAATGGGACCTCATTAAATTACAAAGTTTTTGCAAGGCAAAAGACACCGTCAAAAAGACAAAGCGGCAACCAACTAACTGGGAAATGATCTTTACCAACCTTACATCCGACAGAGGGCTAATATCCAAGATATACAAAGAACTCAAGAAGTTAAACTCCAGAGAGGCAAGTAACCCTATTAAAAAATGGGGTACAGAGCTACACAAAGAGTTCTCACCTGAAGAATATCTAATGGCTGAGAAGCACCTAAAGAGATGTTCATCATCCTTAGTCATTAGGGAAATGCAAATCAAAACAACCCTGAGATTCCATCTCACACCAGTCAGGATGGCTAAGATCAAAAACACAGGAGACAGCAGTTGTTGGCGAGGATGTGGAGAAAGAGGAACACTCCTCCACTGCTGGTGGAATTGCAGGCTGGTACAACCACTCTGGAAAGCAGTCTGGCGGCTCCTCAGAAAACTGGGCATGACACTTCCGGAGGATCCGGCTATACCACTCCTGGGCATATACCCAGAGACTTTACCTGCATGCAATAAGGACACATGCTCCACTATATTCATAGCAGCCTTATTTATAATAGCCAGAAGCTGGAAAGAACCCAGATGTCCCTCAACGGAGGAATGGATTCAGAAGATGTGGTATATTTACACAATGGAATACTACTCTGCAATTAAAAACAATGAATTCACGAAATTCCTAGGCAAATGGTCAGAACTTGAAAATATCATCCTTAGTGAGGTAACCCAATCACAAAAGATCACACATGGTATGAAGTCACTGATAAGGGGATATTGACCCAGAATCTCAGAATACCCTAGACACAATCAGCATATCAATAGATTTCTAAAAAGATGGAAGGAGAGACCCCTGGTCCTGGAAAGACTGGATGTAGGGGAACGCCAGGACAGAGTAATGAGAGGGGGTTGAACGGAGAAAAGAGGGAGGGAAGGGGGCTTATGGGACTTTCGGGGAGGGAGGAAACGGGAAAGGGGAAGTGATTTGGAATGTAAATTAAAAAAATAAAATTAAATTAAATTAAAAAAAAAATAGAAACAGAAGGAACACTACCCAACTCGTTCTATGAAGCCACAATTACACTAATACCAAAAGCACACAAAGATCCGACAAAGAAAGAGAATCAGGCCAATCTCTCTTATGAATATCGATGCAAAAGTACTCAATAAAATTCTTGCCAACCGAATCCAAGAACACATCAAAATGATCATTCACCACGATCAAGTAGGCTTCATCCCAGGGATGCAGGGATGGTTCAATATAAGGAAATCCATCAATGTAATCCACTACATAAACAATCTCAAAGAAAAAAACCATATGGTCATCTCATTAGATGCTGAGAAAGCATTTGACAAAATTCAGCATCCTTTCATGCTAAAGGTCTTGGAAAGATCAGGAATTCAAGGCCCATATCTAAACATAGTAAAAGCAATTTACACCAAACCGGTAGCCAGCATCAATCTAAATGGAGAGAAACTTGAAGCAATCCCACTAAAATCAGGGACTAGACAAGGCTGCCCTCTCTCTCCATATCTTTTCAATATAGTACTTGAAGTTCTAGCTAGAGCAATTAGACAACAAAAAGAGGTCAAAGGGATACAAATTGGAAAGGAAGAAGTCAAACTATCACTATTTGCAGACGATATGATAGTATACATAAGCGACCCAAAGAACTCCACCAGAGAACTCCTACAGCTGATAAACGACTTCAGCAAAGTGGCCGGATATAAAATCAACTCAAGCAAGTCAGAAGTCTTCCTATACTCAAAGGATAAGCAGGCTGAGAAAGAAGTAAGAGAAATAATACCCTTCACGATAGCCACAAACCATATTAAGTATCTTGGCGTGACTCTGACCAAACAAGTGAAAGATCTGTATGACAAGAACTTCAAGTCTCTGAAGAAAGAAATTGAAGAAGACCTCAGAAGATGGAAAAATCTGCCATGCTCATGGATTGGCAGGATTAATATAGTAAAAATGAGCATCTTACCAAATGTAATACACAGATTCAATGTAATCCCCATCATAATCCCAACTCAATTCTTCATAGAGTTAGAAAGAGCAATTCAAAAATTCATCTGGAATAACAGAAAACCCAGAATAGCTAAAACTATTCTCAAGAGTAAAAGAACCTCTGGGGGAATGAGTATCCCAGACCTCAAGCTGTACTACAGAGCAATAGTGTTAAAAACTGCATGGTATTGGTACAGTAACAGACATGTAAATCAATGGAACAGAATTGAAGACCCAGAAATGAATCCACACTCCTATGGTCACTTGATCTTTGACAAAGGAGCTAAAACCATCCAGTGGAAAAAAGATAGCCTTTTCAACAAATGGTGCTGGCTCAGCTGGAGGTCAACATGCAGAAGAATGCAAATTGACCCATCCTTATCTCCTTGCACTAAGCTCAATTCTAAGTGGATCAAAGATCTCCACATAAAACCAGACACACTGAAACTAATAGAAGGGAAACTAGGGAAGAACCTTGAACATATGGGCACAGGGGAGAATTTCCTGAACAGAACTCCAATAGCTTATGCTCTAAGATCAAGAATAGACAAATGGGACCTCATTAAATTACAAAGTTTTTGCAAGGCAAAAGACACTGTCAAAAAGACAAAGCGGCAACCAACTAACTGGGAAATGATCTTTACCAACCTTACATCCGACAGAAGGCTAATATCCAAGATATACAAAGAACTCAAGAAGTTAAACTCCAGAGAGGCAAGTAACCCTATTAAAGAATGGGGTACAGAGCTAAACAAAGAGTTCTCACCTGAAGAATATCTAATGGCTGAGAAGCACCTAAAGAGATGTTCATCATCCTTAGTCATTAGGGAAATGCAAATCAAAACAACCCTGAGATTCCATCTCACACCAGTCAGGATGGCTAAGATCAAAAACACAGGAGACAGCAGTGTTTGCGAGGATGTGGAGAAAGAGGAACACTCCTCCACTGCTGGTGGAATTGCAGGCTGGTACAACCACTCTGGAAAGCAGTCTGGCGGTTCCTCAGAAAACTGGGCATGACACTCCCGGAGGATCCGGCTATACCACTCCTGGGCATATACCCAGAGACTTTACCTGCATGCAATAAGGACACATGCTCCACTATGTTCATAGCAGTCTTATTTATAATAGCCAGAAGCTGGAAAGAACCCAGATGTCCCTCAACAGAGGAATGGATTCAGAAGATGTGGTATATCTACACAATGGAATACTACTCTGCAATTAAAAACAATGAATTCACGAAATTCCTAGGCAAATGGTCAGATCTTGAAAATATCATCCTTAGTGAGGTAACCCAATCACAAAAGAACACACATGGTATGCAGTCACTGATAAGGGGATATTGACCCAGAATCTCGGAATACCCTAGACACAATCCGCATATCAATAGATTTCTAAAAAGATGGAAGGAGAGACCCCTGTTCCTGGAAAGACTGGATGTAGGGGAACGCCAGGACAGAGTAACGAGAGGGGGTTGAATGGAGAAAAGAGGGAGGGAAGGGGGCTTATGGGACTTTCGGGGAGGGAGGAAACGGGAAAGGGGAAGTGATTTGGAATGTAAATTAATAAAATTAAAAAAAAAGATTCTCATCCTCCTCTTCTCTTCTCTTCCTCTCTCTCTCTCTCTCTCTCTCTCTCTCTCTCTCTCTCTGTCCAACTTTCAATTTTCTACATAACTGTCCGTACGCAGCACCATGAAGTAAGAAATTTCTTCTCCGAGGATTTTACCAAGGAGTGTGCTCTCTAGAGCTGATACGCTAAATTGGATAAAGCTATCCCATCTACCTTGAAAGAACAATTTATCCTTCAACCAAAATTTCTAAGGCCTAGGTAAATTCACTTCTTTCATATGTAAAGGAGGTTCTAGAAATATTGGAGTATCTGATAGACAGGTGTCTACAGTAGAGTTCCATGAAGCATAATCTAGGAGATCACATGACCATGGAGATGTATGAATAGAGATCCATGTGTGAAGATTATGTACAGATATAATGAAAGCACCTAATATGTACAGGTGAACTAATAATTCTGAGAGATGCCAGAAATGCCAGTATGAGTTGGAGCCCATGGTATGTTACAGATAACATTCTGTCTGGTTTTTCCTAGGTATGCAAACTTCAACCCTTATTCCAAAGAGGATGAACAAGTAAAGAACACCCTCTCTATCTTCCTGGACACATGAATGGACAAGACCCCTGAGGACTTTCGTGAGCCCTCAGACCTCTTGATTCTGAAATATCTAAAGACCTCTTACAGTGTGTACATGGCACACTTAGATCTTAGTGTAATCATCACTAGGATCCAGACCATGTTGCAAGAAATAATGGCCAAGGATTCACAATCCGAGGATGAGGAAGACTCAGATCTGCAGAGACACACATCCTCAGATCCAGAGATTCAATGGGTGTGAATCAGAAGGGAAAACAGCAAATATAGAGCCAAATCCAACTCGTGCACCAGAGCTGCAGAGCACAAGAACTACCACAAGGTTCTGTGACATAGGAGTACTTGCAGACAGATGTGTTAGTCGCAGCCCAGTCAGTACATCTCATAGCATCTATGGAACCTGTTTCTCAGAATGTCTGTAGATACAGTATATCTTTCAGTTATTTCCTGCTTGCTACAGTGGGCCTAGCTCTTCATAGAATGGCCCTATCATCTCTGGTCATCATTTTGAGTGTGTCCTCTATCTGGCCTGTGGCTCCTGTGCCTCAGGATCAGCCCCCAATTTCAATTTAGCAGCAGTTCCAGTCCCCACAGTCAGCCTTTCTCTCCCCTGAGAAATAGGCTTTTTACTCTTTCTGATCTTTTCAATGTTGTGTTTATTTTAAGTGTTGGTTTTAATAAATTGTTTGTGTTTCATTTACATTGGGTAATGATGACATCAAATACCCACCAATTATGAATATTCTATTTGATAATTCTTTTAAGATGATTCAAAGTTCTCTTAGGAACAAAAAATAATTTAAAAGGTAAACCCAAGCAGTTAAAAGATTTAAATGTTATGCTTAAATTATACAAGGGAAAAGTCTTAGCCATTTGTGTAAAAATTGTATACACATAACTAATAAACACATGTAATAATGTTCAACATTATCATTCAGGAAACTTCAAACTAAACCTGAGAAGTGTTGCCCTTTCAGTCCAGTGGTAGCAATTCTATTCACATTGAATGTACTATACTTATATGCAGAGAAATTCCAAGTGTTGACAAGAATGTGGTATCATAGAATCATGGTACATTTAAAATGCCTTACCTACATTCAGAATTACTTTGCCAGTTCTTCAAAAACATAAATATAGCTACTATGACTTTGTTCCTCTAATGATTTGTAGATCTGCAAGTAATAAAAACCAGAAATGCTAACAGCTCAAATCGTCCGACATAGAGGAACAGATTAATTGTAGTATGTGCTAATTCATGCTACATCATAGGCAAGTTTCAAAGTTACCATGTTAAGCCAAGAAGCTAAATACAAGTCTAGAATTAGGCAAGAATTTCTATTATGAATTGACCTATGCAGATAGAGCTAGAAGGTGACCTCCAGTGACTTTGGGAAGAAGGTTTTTAATGGGTCAGAATGTGGACTTCAAATGAAGAAAACTTTTTTACACGTATACAATGTATTTTGATGGCGTCTACCCCTAAGTGCCTCCCATCTACTCATCCCATGACTAGCCAACAGATGCTATTCTGAGGACCACAGCAGGTAATACAGTTTCTCTGTGTTCTAGACATGGCACACAGTCACATTTCTCTGTCCTGAAGGTTCTATTTAAACCATAAAACCCAGATCCATGAAGGTTATACTCTGATTCCCCAGTAGGACACAGCTGCCAATCCAGGCAGGTCAGCTAGGACAACCCTGTCCATAGAGGGTTGGCAGATGTGGCAGCCAGTTTCCCTCCCATGCCAACACTGCTACTGAAGAGCACTGCCATTCAAATGTTAATGTGGAAACGTAGTGGAGGATGGCTGCCCCAGTGAGGCATCTTGGCTTTCAGTGTTCCTGTGTACACTCCAGTTCTCTGTCTGCTTCTCTGGAAAACCTCTCATGAACTACCTGGGTGCTTTCTCTATACTGTGCTCTCCTAAGCACTCTACCTCTAGGTGTGCTCAGAGGCCGACCTGTTAATTATGCCACTATGGACTGTGAAGATCCTTATAGTGGAAGAGGGAATACTCTGTCCAAAATGAAGCTCAGATATATAAGGGCTAAAACTGACACTAGGGCACCAGATTCTAGTTCAGCACTTTCCTTATGCTTCCACACTGTCTGGAATTCTCAAATATATATGGGAATATCAGGGAAAGGAATGTTTAGATTTCTTTCCTTACCAGATATTGTAAGGTTTGTAATATAAACACAGTTTGGGAAAATAGGCTTGTCCTTATCATAAGGACCCCAAGTTGATTCAGGTGTTGATTGGCTAGTAGGTAGAATAGTATCATAAAACTATACTGGATGCTCTAGCCCAAGAATTCCTGGTTGGGGAGACTCAGACATATTAGTGATACACAACTAAATCTTTATGGATTCCTGTCTTGTCTTTGTAACTTTATAATTCCTTGTGGTTATAAAGATTGTACTGTGTCTAGTGAGGTAAATGATTATACATCTGGGAAATTGATTTTAGCTTGATCTCTAATACCTAAGAGAATGTAGATCACCATGATTCCTCCAGTTCCTGTGTATGCTGCAGATCAGAGTAAATGAAAGTCCCTAGCACAGTCTCACCACTTTGGCACCTGTCAACTGCAAGTGCTCAGAGAGAATTCTGTTTCTTTTCAATAATAATAATATTACTTCACGGCCAGAGTTTGCTTATAATTCATCATTCTTCCTAGAATGACCATAAACTACCATCGATCCTTGTGCCTTTGCCACCTTGGCGCTAGAATTTTACCCTTGAGCCCAGACATTGCACTAAGAAAGTTGGTTCTACACTATATGCATAGAATGCTCATTACCTTACTTTTTAAGCATCATCAGTGTTGAAGGACTCAGAAGACAAAATCTAAACATGAAAGGTGTTTTTCCTGATAAGCTGGTCTTCCTAGTCACACCCTTTCCCAGCCTCAGGTTCCTTCTTGATCTACTGACTTAGGTTTCTTAAATCCTTCTCTGTTTGCTATGTACTGAGCAATTTGTACCCAGTGTTCCTTTTCAAATGTATTTTTTAATATCATCATTTGACTGCCTTCAGCATTCAGTGCCAAGCTTCCTATGTTACACAGTTCACTTCTATGTTCTGTCTTCTCCTTTCATCCATTCTTCTATATTCTCTCCTCCTCCAATCTTGGCCCATGTTTTTATTTTCTTCACTGTCTCTAGGTAAAGGTGGTATGATCATTTTATATATGGTCCCTAGCTTGGCTTCTCAAGAGTATCTGGTTCCTTTCTGCCCTGTGATCTACCCTTCTATCTTAGTGGTCTTTAGACAGAAGATTCCTAATACTGGGAATGTTAGTTATAAAAATTCTTTCATTTTATTTCTTGAGTAATGGTCTTGTAGACCCAGACTGATTCGTTTGAAGTCACTGTCCAATAGAGACTCTCATGTTTTCCTTGGCTTTCATGCCTCTGGTTCCCAAGAGCTGACATTAAAGTTGTATGCCACCATACTCTAGCTATTCACATTAGGATTTAGTTTGTACTGACAATCAGGGATATGCAATTATCGTGAACCATTTACCAAAATTGGGTGGCAACCTCCTCCATTTTTAACCAAGATACCTGTCTTTAACCAAGTGTGCATCACCAGGGAGAGCACAGCTGTTCTTATGCTAAGCTTGAATGTAACAAACTGTCCTTTTATCAGGGAGAGACTTTTTTTTCACCCAACAGCTTCAGCAAACACAAATGTGCAACCACGGAGGAGGAAGGAACAACTACCCAGTTGACTAAGGCTAGTCAATCTAAGTTGCTGTTTGAACAGTGGTAGATGTCTTACTAAATCTCCTTATCTCAAAGTTACTGTCAAACAGCTTCAACTGTGAAGTATTGTGGAAAACTCTGTGTAGTCTGTCAAAAGAAGAGAAGCGTCTTGGCCCTTAGTTCTCCTTTGTCTATACACAATTCTCTCTCTACTTCAGCAGAAACATCCCCCAAAACTATTTGGGTTCCTTCTCTATACACTGCTCCTAAAACCTCAGTTCTCTAGAGAGCCCCAGGCACTGCAGCAAGTAGATAATTAAAAATTCAGTCCAAAGTTACAGTCCTAGGAAATATCAGAGCCAAGACCTTAGTTAGGGCACAGTCTTGTCCTTCAGTACTTTCTTCTCAATCCCACCTTATTTCAATGATTCCCTGTTTGAGGGACTGTCCAATGAAATAACCATATAAATTTCTTTTCCTACCTGAATAGTAGAGGCAGGAATTCTAGTCGAGGTATAGGATCTGGGTAAATGGATCATAAATGGGTTATTGGGTTTCGCAAGGAAAATTCACGTGCACATTCAATCAGATCAACTGAACAGTGAGTCAGACCTGTTTACTCAGCTCCATGGTAACTTCAAGATTCTATCAGGTGCTGATTGGCTGAGAGGGAATCTGATGTCATAAGGCAGATGAAAGCCAACTGTCATCTCAGAAGCCATGTTTTAAAAGGGAAATACTGGACACCATGCTAGAAAGGAAGGCTAGGACAGCCCTACATGGCTGCAATGTAGGCAGCTGCAAGCACAAAACCCAGAGATGATAGTTCCCAGTTCCAGGGCTCTTAGTTAAGAAAGAATGTCACACATTTCTCCCAAGTGTTCATTAATAAAGTCACTTTTCATTGAAATGTGATTATACATCCAAACAGATAATATTAGTATATGTTATATTCACAGATATGTCCTCAGTAGGTATATAGTAACTGTTTTATTGCTGTCAAGAATCGCCATGACCGGGGCAATTCTTTGAACAGAAAGCATTTAATTGGGGCTTGCTTATACTTTTACAGATAGAATCTATGATGTCATGTCAGGGTTTTTCATAGTGAACCAAAGGAGGCATGAAGAGAGAGAGAGAGAGAGAGAGAGAGAGACAGAGAGAGACAGAGACAGAGACAGAGAGAGAGACAGACAGACACAGAGACACAGAGACAGAGAGAGAGAGGCAAAAAGAGAGATACAGAGGGAGATACAAACAGATAGAGACAGAGAGAGATGGAGACAGAGACAGAGACAGACATAACTAGAGACAGAGTTAGAGTCCAGGTCCTGTCACTGGTATCTTAAACCTCAAACCCACCCCCAATGAAACACTTCCTCCATGAGTCTCCCTTAGTAACCTACCTCCTCTAATATGTACTCCCAGACTCCCATTAACCCATCTCCTCCTACAATCTCCTCCAGTTTCATTCTTCTTCCAATAGGCACCATAATCTCAACAAGGCCATACCTTCTAACCTTTCCCAAACATTTCATGACTGGGGACTAACAATGCAAATATATAAGTCTGTGGGACCGTTCTCAATCAAACCATCAGGAAATAGAAGATTAAGGGAGACCTCCAGTGTTATTCCTGTTGAAAATTTGTCATTCAATCTCACTGGGCAATTTCCTAGAATCAAAGCATGGTCCTTGATTGAAAAACTCCTTTAGGGCAAATGTGGTACATTTACATAGTGGAAGATTATGTGTTTTATAAAAAATAATGACAGCTTGGCATTTGCATGCAAATGGATGGAAATAAAATAAATCATCCTGAGTGACATAACCAAGACTCAGAAATATACATGCTATACGTATTCACTTACATCTGGATAGTAGCCACTAAATTTTAATAACCTACCTATAATCCATACACCCAGAGATAGGTTTAAAGAAATGAAATAGGATGGACATATGGATCTCCCTGGAAGTGAGAGACTGAATAGATTTACAAGTGACCTATGAGAAAGATAATGGGCATAGTTGATGACAAATGGGATGGGAGATACGGCAGAGGAAGAGAATCCTGGGAGATATAGATTCAGTTGCAACGGTATTTGAGGCATAACATGGAAACCTAGTGTACTGGAAATCCTAAAATATTGACAGGGAATCGTAGTGATTTCTACTGATGGGAGAAACAGAGTCTCAACTGGCCAATTTTTGTCCCCAAAAGAGGCTTCCATGAAACAAGGATGCCCTACATTCATTTGAGTTGTTCTGTAAGGCCATCCCATAGAAATATACAACCAGGGCGACCTCTGTTCTGGGGATCGACTGCACTGAGGATACAGGTACCCAGGGTCCTCCCAATATAACATCGCTTGGGACACAGCCTGTTGGGCTTCCATCTGCACCCAAGAGCAGGGCAGCGCTGTGGTCCTCTGGGCACCCGTTCTGCTGTGGGCCATCTGCCCTGCAGAGTGATCTGCGCCAAGAGAGTGCAGAGTGCACTCTGCCATCTTTGCTCCAGCAACAGGGCAACTGGGATTTCCAGACACAGGGACAATCAAGCATAATATCACTTGGGTCTCAGGCAGCTTGTGTGCTCCCTGCTCCCAAGAGCTGGGCAGGTCTGCTGTAACCTACATGCCAGCTCTGCTGTGGGACTTCTGCCCTGCAGAAGGATCCCCCCCGCTCTGGGAAAGATCACATCAGCAGAGGGCAGGAGCCTACCAGCCTCCCCTTGGTGACCTTTGCTCCAGGAATCCACTACAATGAGCCTTTGGATGTGCAGGGATTCCCCAGTATAACATCACTTGGGGCAAGGCACATCAGGGCTCCAAAGTAACTCAGGAGCAGGGCAGGCCCCAGAAATCAGTGCCAGGGGAATCCCGGTAATCCAGGAGGATCAGAAATAGCCTTGAATATCCTTTGAGTATAGGAAGGCTTCTGACTTGCTTGAGTTGATTTTATATCCGGCCACTTTGCTGAAGTCGTTTATCAGCTGTAAGAGTTCTCTGGTGGAGTTCTTTGGGTCGCTTATGTATACTATCATATCGTCTGCAAATAGTGATAGTTTGACTTCTTCCTTTCCAATTTGTATCCCTTTGACCTCTTTTTGTTGTCTAATTGCTCTAGCTAGAACTTCAAGTACTATATTGAAAAGATATGGGGAGAGAAGGTAGCCTTGTCTAGTCCCTGATTTTAGTGGGATTGCTTCAAGTTTCTCTCCATTTAGATTGATGCTGGCTACCGGTTTGCTGTAAATTGCTTTTACTATGTTTAGATATGGGCCTTGAATTCCTGATCTTTCCAAGACCTTTAGCATGAGAGGATGCTGAATTTTGTCAAATGCTTTCTCAGCATCTAATGAGATGACCATGTGGTTTTTTTCTTTGAGATTGTTTATGTAGTGGATTACATTGATGGATTTCCTTATATTGAACCATCCCTGCATCCCTGGGATGAAGCCTACTTGATCGTGGTGAATGATCATTTTGATGTGTTCTTGGATTCGGTTGGCAAGAATTTTATTGAGTACTTTTGCATCGATATTCATAAGAGAGATTGGCCTGAGATTCTCTTTCTTTGTCGGATCTTTGTGTGCTTTTGGTATTAGTGTAATTGTGGCTTCATAGAACGAGTTGGGTAGTGTTCCTTCTGTTTCTATTTTGTGGAACAGTTTGAAGAGTATTGGTGTTAGGTCTTCTTTGAAGGTCTGATAGAATTCTGCACTAAAACCATCTGGACCTGTGCTTTTTTTGGTTGGAAGACTTCCAATGACAACTTCTATTTCTTCAGGGGTTATAGGACGGTTTAGATGGTCTATTTGATCCTGATTTAATTTTGGTACTTGGTATCTGTCAAGGAAATTGTCCATTTCCTCAAGATTTTCTAGTTGTGTTGAATACAGGTTTTTGTAGTAGGATCTGATGATTTTTTGAATTTCCTCAGTTTCTGTTGTTATCTCTCCCTTTTCGTTTCTGATTTTATTAATTTGGATACTATCTCTGTGCTCTCTGGTTAGTCTGGCTAAGGGCTTATCTATCTTGTTGATTTTCTCAAAGAACCAACTCCTCGTTTTGTTGATTCTTTGTATGGTTTTATTTGTTTCTACTTGATTGATTTCAGCCCTGAGTTTGATGATTTCCTGCCTTCTACTCCTCTTTGGTGTATTTGCTTCTTTTTTTTTCCAGGGCTTTCAGGTGTGCCATTAAGCTGTTAGTGTATGCTGTCTCCCGTTTCTTTTTGGCGGCACTCAGGGCTATGAATTTTCCTCTTAGCACTGCTTTCATTGTGTCCCATAAATTAGGGTATGTTGTGCCTTCATTTTCATTAACTTTCAAAAAGTCTTTGATTTCTTTCTTTATTTCCACCTTGACCAAGTTATCATTGAGTAGAGCATTGTTCAGCCTCCATGTGTACGTGGGTGTTCTTTTGTTTTTGTTGCCATTGAAGACCACCCTTATTCCATAGTGATCTGATAGGAGGCATGGGATTATTTCTATCTTCTTGTATCTGTTGAGGTCTGATTTGTGACCAATTATATGGTCAATTTTGGAGAAGGTACCATGAGGAGCTGAGAAGAAGGTGTATTCTTTAGCTCTAGGATGAAATGTTCTATATATATCAGTTAGTTCCAGTTGGTCCAAGGCTTCAATTAGATTCACTGTGTCCCTGTTTAGTTTCTGCTTTCCTGAACGATCAATTTCAGAGAGCGGGGTGTTGAAGTCACCCACTATTATTGTGTGCGGTGCGATGTGTGCTTTGAGTTTTAGTAAAGTTTCTTTTATGAATGAGGGTGCCCTTGCATTTGGAGCATAGATATTCAGACTTGAGAGTTCTTGATGGTGGATTTTTCCCTTGATCAGTATGTAGTGTCCTTCTGTGTCTTTTTTGATGACTTTAGGTTGAAAATCAATTTTATCTGATATTAGGATGGCTACTCCACCTCGTTTCTTGGGGCCATTTGCTTGTAAAATTGTTTTCCAGCCTTTTACTCTGAGGTAGTGTTTGTCTTTGACACTGAGGTGCGTTTCCTGCATGCAGCAAAATGCTGGGTCCTGTTTACGTATCCAGTCTGCTAGTCTATGTCTTTTAATTGGGGAATTGAGACCATTGATATTAAGAGAGATTAAGGCATAGTGATTATTGCCATCTGCCATTCTTGACTCTATCTTTATGTCTGAGTGGTTATCTACTTTTGGGTTTGATTCAAGAAGGTTACTATCTCATTTTTTCCAGGGTGTTGTTTCTCTCCCTGTATTGGAGGTTTCCACCTATTATCCATTGCAGGGCTGGATTTGTGGAAAGATATTGTGAAAATTTGATTTTATCATGGAATATCTTGGTCTCTCCATCTATGGTGATTGAGAGTTTTGCTGGGTATAGTAGTCTAGGCTGGCATTTGTGCTGTCTTAGTGTCTGCATGAGATCTTCCCAGGATCTTCTGGCTTTCATAGAAGTCTGATGTGATTCGGATAGGTCTTCCTTTGTATGTTACTTGGCCCTTTTCTCTTACTGCTTTTAGTATTCTTTCTTTGTTTAGAACATTCAGTGTTTTGATTATTATGTGACTGGAGGTATTTCCGTTCTGGTCCAGTCTGTTTGGAGTTCTGTAGGCTTCTTGTACGTTCATCGGCATCTCTCTCTTTAAGTTAGGGAAGTTTTCCTCCATAATTTTGTTAAGATGTTTACTGGCCCTTAAGTTGCAAATCTTCACTCTCATCTATACCTATAATCCTTAGGTTTGGTCTTCTCATTGTGTCCTGGATTTCCTGGATGTTTTGGGTTACACGTTTTTGCATTTTGCATTTTCTTTGACTGTTGAGTCGATGCTTTCTATGGAATCTTCAGCACCTGAGATTCTTTCTTCCATCTCTTGTATTCTATTGTTGATGGTTGCATCTATGACTCCTGATTTCTTCCCAAGGTTTTCTTTTTTATTATTGTTATTTATTTTATTTATTTTTTAATTATTTATTTTATTATTTTTTTAATTTACATTCCAAATCATTTCCCCTTTCCCGTTTCATCCCTCCCCGAAAGTCCCATAATCTCCCTTCCCTCCCTGTTTTCTCCATTCAACACCCTCTCCTTACTCTGTCATGGCGTTCCCTACATCCAGTCTTTCCAGGACCAGGGGTCTCTCCTTCCATCTTCTTAGAAATCTATTGATATGCGGATTGTGTCTAGGGTATTCCGAGATTCTGGGTCAATATCCCCTTATCAGTGATTGCATACCATGTGTGTTCTTTTGTGATTGGGTTACCTCACTAAGGATGATATTTTCAAGATCTGACCATTTGCCTAGGAATCCAACAGATTGGGAAATATATTTACCAGCAACCCTAAATCAGATAGATGGCTAATATCCAATATATACAAAGAAATCAGGAAGTTAGATTCTAGAGAACCAAATAACCCTATTAAAAATGGGGTACAGAGCTAAACAGAGAATTCTCATCTGAGGAACAGGAAGGGCTTTGAAGCACCTAAAGAAATGTTAAACATCCTTAGTCATCAGCGAAATGCAGGTAAAAACAACCCTGAGATTCTACCTCACACCTGGGATTCTACCTCTACATCTGAATTGCTCAGATGCTAAACTCAGGTGACTGCAGATGCTGGGGAGTATGTGGAGAAAGAGAAACACTCTTCCATTGGTGGGATTACAAGCTGTTACAACCACTCTGGAAATCAGTTTGCCAGGGCCTCACCTAATTGGACATAGTGCTACCTGAGGACCCAGCAATTCCACTCCTGGGCATATGCACAGATTATGCTCCAACACGTAATAATGACACATGCTCCACTATGTCCATAGCAGCCTAATTTGTAACAGTCAGAAGCTGTAAATAACCCAGTTGACCCCCCAAAACAATAATGGATAAAGAAAATGAGATAAATTTACACAATAGAGTTCGACTCAGATATTAAAATCAATGGATTTGTGAAAATCATGGATGGAACTAGAAAATATCATCCTGAGTGAGATAACACAATCACAAAAGAACACACTTGGTATGAACTCACTGATAAATGGATATTAGCCGAGAATATCCAAGATACAATTTACAGACCACATGAAGCTCAATAAGAGAGAAGACCAAAGTGTAGGTGTACCAGTCCTTCTTAGAAGCGGGAACAAAATACCCACTGGAGGAGATACAGAGACAAAGTGTGGAGCATAGGGTCCATAATGAAGGAGCCAGAGAAAAGACTGTTAGAGCTGAAGGAGCAATATGCACCAACCAGTACCCCCAGATACGATCATATCATCTGCAAATAGTGATATATTGACTTCTTCCTTCCCAACTTTTATACATTTGACCTCTTTTGTTGTCTATTGCTCTGGCTAGGACTGCCAGTAGTATATATTGAATAGATAGGAAAAGAGTGGACAGCCTTGACTGGTTCCCGATGTTAGTGGGATTGCTTCAAGTTTCTCCCATTTAGTTTGATATTGAAGTTAATATTTTGAAGAAGGCACAGAAAGATTACCCTTTTTTATTTGCCCTGTAGTTGATCCCCTATGTTCCAAAGCAACAGATAGGATTGTGAAAAAGACAAATTTGTGAAAGACATGTGCAAACAATCACAAATGCACAATAAGAAATTATTAACCAGGTTTGATACAATGAAAGGAGTTGGAGAAAGATAGTGGCCTCTGGCAAACAGAGTTAACTTGGGAAATTGATCTGTATGTCACATGGATTGAGTCAGGTGGTATATTTATTATAGACAAAATCTCCAACATCCATGGGACCTAGAGATTTTCGTCCTTACATGGATCTCTTATGCATGTGAGGGTCCTAACTAAGTCTCCCCATCAAAATCACTTGACTTCTAATAAAGCAGAGAGAAATCTCCAGCTTTGGAAGGAGATGTGGCCAAAGGTGTTCTCTGGGTCAAATTAGAGGTTCCAAGAAGGGTACCCCAGAAACTCTTCAAGTGAGGAGAGCTAATTAACAAGCAAGTCAAGGGAATTCCCAGTGACATCATCAGTAATGCCTTCCATGGGAATTCTCCTATATCTAGGAGAGAACTAGAATCTTCTGTGATGTCCTGTGTTGTGGTGACTACTGCCTGTAGGATATTCATTCAGTGGTGGTTGGGTTCACGAACAGTCATGTTTTCCAGCTGAGGAGGATATTTCAGAACGGGAATGGTGGTAAGGAGACACCAGACCAAGGCAGAAGGAATCTGGCATCATGTCTTGCAAAAAAGGAAGAATGAAATCCTTCTGGGGAAGGCACAGTGAGTCCTAGGAAGAATTGGGGAATTTTCAGGAATTGGTAGGCTTGAACTACTGGGAGTAGGTTTTACAAGCAGGAGCCTTGGGCTTTCTTAATTGTAAAACAAGAAACAAAAGTTTCTGGTGATTAGTTTGACAGCAAGAGCCAGGAACTAACAAGTGTGCAGCTAATTTTCTGGAAGCTATTTAATTTCTTTGGAGTGTCAATGAATGCCAGGAGGAGACACTTTGAGAATAACAATGTATCTCTTCATGGTAAGGAGTTGAAGCACTTCATCCTCTAGATTTCTGTAGGATACACCAGTCTCTGGTGAAAAAAAAAGAGAAGGAGGCTCGACTGGTCATGTGTTGAGGTCTCAGACACTTTGGGATTGAACACAAGTCATTAGGGCTTGATGGGGCTAAGCAGTATGAACTTCAGGATTTACCTGCATCACATCTGTTATGAGATGACAATGTTCCTCAGATATCTATGCCTGAGGGAGCTTATGGTTTTCAGGGCAAGGGGGCCTGTAACAGAGAATGTGGCATATATCTGACAATGGTGGTTCGGAAGAGGGACATAGCTAAGCAGACTAGGTCAAACATAGCTTTTCTGCTCTTCCAGGATTCACTCTGTCTCTAGCTTTTCTCTTCCTCAACCTTCTTTTTGGGAATCAGAATGGTCTCCCCTGCCCCTGGGCCCTCAAATATGCAAATTCCTTTGTGTTTATCTATTTTCAGGGTCTGCTGGGCAAACATCATCCCAACATTCAAACATAACTAATCAGATGAAACAAAAAAGTAAATTGGAAGCATTGGATTTTGATATCAGGAAGATGAGGTTCGAGAAGGAAGAACTTTGTCGAATCCTGGATCTTTACTCGTATAATAATTTACGAGATGTCTTAAGCAAGTTTATATTTTATTGTGGGTTGGATATTCCTGGTAGGTAGGTGGTTTGGCCTTTTAGTGCCTAGTAGCGTGTTGGGAGCCCTGATTGTGGGGGGGCAGGACGGGGACGGAGACAGGCTGTAGTTGTTGGCTTTGTGAAATGGTTCTGGGCCATGTCCTGCTCTTGATCAGGACTCATTTGAGCAGTGAGAAGTCTGAGAGTGGAGCTGAGAACTACAGGTAGCAGTTACTGCCAGTGCCCTGTTGACTATTGTGCCCTGTCCTTAACCCTCATCTCTTCCCATTACTGCAGTGTGTCATTTTTCATGCATTTTAAGAAGCCCTGACAGGTGCTGAATTGTCCTTGTCTGATAAGCTACTTGATGCTTGTTTATGGTCATCCTCTTTTGTATTTGACCTTCGGTACTTGGATTTTGTTTGGATTTCTAAAAAGGTAGAAGGACATGGTCACACTTACTGCCTTTCAATGTGTGAATGCAATGGCTTCAGGTCATCACTGCTTCCCTCTGATTTTGTTCATTACATTCTGAGATGATGGCAGGTCCTTGGACTTATTTGGCATTCTAATTGTGTTTGTGTATGTGAATGTGGTTGTTTTTGTTTTGTTCAGGACCTGGTTCTCTGGGACCTTAATGGGGTCTGTGGAATTGTTTGATGCACAAAATACAGGTCTTGATACTGTTGAGTCCATAGATGCCCAACTTAATCAACACTGTACTTTGCTTCTTGTGTTTATATTGGATCTCAAAGGAATCTCCTGGAGAAGGATTTATTAGTAAGCCTCTCCACTGCATATACTAGTTATATCCTCTGGTAATTCGTTTGACAATAGGAAGCAAGAATTGAGAATCCATGCCTTTAAAATATGAGAAAAGTCACCACATATATTTGTTGGACTGAAGCCTTAATACAGTTTAGTGGAAAGTTCTCTGAGAACTAGTCTGCTCCTTCAGGCTCACCTGGGGAGCTCTTCTAGGTCATCTCCCTCCATTTGTTCTCCTGTTTCTGCTGTCCTGTGTCCAGGGTAATAATTTTAATTGAGCACCAATAGGGCCCACTTTGATGGAGCAAGATACTCCTTCATATACTTGGCATATACTTGGCGTGGATAGTCCAGAAGACAGTGTGTTTTCACTTGAGACTATTTTTTTATTTGATATTTTCTTTATTTGCATTTCAAATGTTATCCCCTTTCCTTTCTCCTCTATTCTGGAAACCACCTCTCCCATCTCCCTTCCCACTCCTTCTGTGTGGGTGTTCCTCCTCTCTCCCACCCGCCCATACCTGCTTTTTGTCCCCTAAACTGCAGCATCTATTGAGCCTTCATAGCACTAAGGACCTCTCCTCCCATTGATGTCTTACAAGGCCATCCTCCTATACATATGCAGAGGGAGCCATGTGTACTCCATGGTTGGTTTCTTAATCCCTGTGAGCCCTGAGGTGTCTGGTGACTTGATATTGTTGTTCTTCCTATGGGGTTGGAAAACAAATTCAGCACCTTCAGTCCTTTCTCTAACTCCTCCATCTGGCAGCGGATTCTCAGTTCAATGGTTGGCTGCTAGCATTCCCCTCTGTATTTGTAAGAATGTGGCAGTTCCTCTTATGAGACAGCTATATCAGGCTCCTTTCAGCAAGCATTTCTTGGCATCTACAATAGAATCAGGGTGTGGTACTGTTTATAGGATGAATCCCCAGGTTAGGTTGTCATGAGATTGCGTTTCATTCAGTCTCTTCTCTATACATTGTCTCTATGCTCTGGTGAGTATTTTTTTCCTATTTCTAAGAAGAAATGAAACTCCCACACTTTGGTCTTCCTTTTTGAGCTTCATGTGTTCTATGAATTATACCTTGGTTATGTGGAGGTTTTGTGCTAATATCTACTCTTCAGTGAGTGCATACCATGTGTGTACTTTTTGTTCCAGTTACCTTACTGAGGAAGATATTTTCTAGTTCCATCCATTTGCCTAAGAATTTCGTGATTTCATATAATTTTAATAGCTGAGAGGTCCTCCATTGTGTTCATGTATCACTTTTTCTGTATCCATTCTTCTTTTGAAGGATATCTGAGTTCTTCATAGCTTCTGGCTCTTTTAAATTCAAGGCACTGGTTAGCGACTTTCACAAGTTCAATGTCACCTCTACTACAGGACATGTTTCAGGGTGTATAAAATGTAGATGAAACATTTTGTGGCTTTGCTGGTATCCTAGTATGTTCACTGGAAGTCTCGTTGGTTACAGGGTTTGGCTCAATATCCCCAACTACTAGAAATCTTTGCTGAGGTCACTCTCATAGATTCCTAGTAGGGTTCATTGCATTAAGTTTCTAGCTTGTTCCATACATACCCCTATTTGTAATTTATTTTCCCAGTAATCACTCCCACTGTCCTCCCACATTTAATTCCTCATTTTCCCACCCCCACCCTTCATTTAGTTCGCTTCTCTAACTGCACTCATCCACAAAACACTCAAGACGTCTATTCTATTTCCCCTTCAGAGTGAGATGCATGCATCTGAACCTTTTTTACCCCAAATCTAATTATTATTATTATCATTATTATTATTATTATTATTATTATTATTATTATTATTATTTAAAATCTTTTTCCTTTTTTATATTATTTTTTATTAGATATATTCTTTTTTCTTTTTGTTTATTTTATTTTCTATATTCTTTATTTACATTCCAAATGATTTTCCCTTTCCTGGTTCTCAGCCTCCCCTCAGAAATTCCATAAGTCATCTCCACTCCCCATGTTCCCCAATCAACCCCTTCCTGCTTCCCTGTCCTGGTACTCCCCTACACTGCTGCATCAAGCCTGTCCAAGACCAGCGGCCTCTCCTCCCTTTGATGTCCAACAAGTCCATCTCCTTCAGCCTATAGGTCTGGAGACATAGGTAACACCATGTCTACTATCTGATTGATGGTTTTGTCCCTGGGAACTCTGGAAGTACTGGGTGACTCATAGTGTTATTCCTCCTATGGAGCTACAAACCCCTTTAGCTGTTTGGGGCCTTTCTCTAGCTCCCCCACTGGGGACCCTGTACTCAGATCAATGGCTGAGAATGTCCACCTCTGTATTTGACATGCACTAGCAGAGCCTCTCAGGTGACAGCTATATCCAGTTCTAGTCAGCACGTACGTGTGGGAATCTATAATAGTGTCTGGGTTTTGTAACTGTATATGGAATGGATCCCCAGGTGGGGTAGTCTCTGGATGGTCTTTCTCTCAGTCTCTGCTCCACACTTTGTCTTTGTATCTCCTTCTCTGGGTATTTTGTTCTCCCTTCTAAGAAGGATCAGAGTATACATATTTTGTTCTTCCTTCTTCTTGGTTCTTCCTTCTTCTTGGGCATCATTTGATATGTGAATTGTGTCTTGGGTATTCTGAGCTTCTCGGCTAATATCCATTTATCAGTGAGTGCATACCATGTGTGTTCTTTTGTGATTGGGTTACCTCACTTAAAATGATATTTTCCAGTTCCACCCATTTGCCTAAGAATTTCATGAATTCCTTGCTTTTAATAGCTGAGTAGTATTCCATTGTGTAAATATACCGTATTTTCTGTATCCATTCCTCCGTTGATGGATATCTGGGTTCTTTCCAGCTTCTGACCATTATAAATAATACATCTGCACCTTAAGCCCTCCTGGTTATTAACCTCTCTGGGTCTGTGGATTTTAGAAAAGTTTTCTTTACTTTAAAAGTCATTTCTGTTTATAACTGTTTTCATAAAATTTTTTACCTTATTTTTCATCCATTTTTTTGAATGGAACAAGATGTTAATTTTTACAGTTCTATAATACCCCATTGAGTAAATTTAAAACATTTTCTTTATCCAGTCTTCAATCAAAGGATATTAGGTTGTTTCAAGCTATTACCAATAAGGTTTGTATGAGCATAGTGTAGCAAGTAAGTTTCTAGTATGTTTTCTAATCCTGAGAAACTAACTCTGCATGTTTCCAAGAATGAAACATAAACACTGACCAAACTACAAAACCTTTGATGTACAATAGTGTCCAGTCTGTGACATATGCATGTACTACTGTGACACAAAGATGGTGGGAGTAACCCATAGAAAACTGATTTGGCTGAAGTTTCACTCTTGGTCTCAAGTCCAATTGGATCAAGGACCTCCACATAAAACAAGATACACTGAATCTAATAAGAGAAGTTGTGGAAAATTCTTGAACACCTGGGCACAGGGCAACAGGTTTCTTCCCTCCCGCTTCCCTCCCTCTGTTCCCCATTCAACACCCTCTCGCTTCTCTGTCCTGGCGTTCCCCTTCATCCAGTCTTTCCAGGACCAGGGGTCTCTCCTTCCATCTTCTTAGAAATCTATTGATATGCGAATTGTGTCTAGGGTATTCCGTGATTCTGGGTTAATATCCCCTTATCAGTGACTGCATACCATGTGTTTTCTTTTGTGATTGGGTTACCTCACTAAGGATGATATTTTCAAGTTCTGACCATTTGCCTAGGAATTTCGTGAATTGCAGAGTAGTATTCCATTGTGTAGATATACCACATCTTCTGAATCCATTCCCCCATTGAGGAACATCTGGGTTCTTTCCAGCTTCTGGCTATTATAAATAAGGCTGCTGTGAACATAGTGGAGCATGTTAACTGAGGAAATCCGAAGGTCTGAGAAACACTAAGGAAATGTTCAACATCCTCATTCTTGTGAGAAATGCAAATCAAAACAAACCTGAGATTTCATCTCATACCAGTCAGAATAGCTAAGATCAAAATCTCAGGTGGGAGCAGGTGCTGGAAAAGATGTGGAGAAAGAGGAACACTCCTCCACTGTTGGTGGGATTACAAGCTTTTACAACCTCTCTGGAAATCAGTCTGGAGGTTCCTTAGATAATAGGACATAGTACTACCTAGAAGCCAGCTATACCACTCCTGGGCATATACCCAAATGATTCTCCAATGTATAACAAGAACACATGCTCTGATATGTTCATAGCAGTCTTATTTATTAAAGCCAAAGGCTGAACCCAGTTGTCCTTTAACAGAGGAATGGATACAGAAATTGTGATATATTTACAGAAGTTTTGCTTAGCCATTCAAAATGATGAATTCATGAAATTTTTAGGCAAATGGCTGGCACTAAAAAATAGCATTCTGAGTGAGTTAACCCAATCCCAAAAGAACACACAAGGTATACAATCACTGATAAGAGGATATTAGCCCAAAAGCTCTGAATACACAAGCAACAATTCAGAGACAACCTGAAGCTCAAGAAGAAGATAGATCAAAGTGTGGGTGAGTCAGTTCTTCTTAGAAAGTGGAGCAAAATACTCACGGGAGGAAATATGGAGATAAAGAATAGAGCAGAGACTGAAGGAAAGGTTGTCCAGCAACTGTCTCACCTGGGCATTCATTCCAGAGACGGTCACCAAGCTCCCACTCTATTGTGGATACTAAGAAAGTCTTAGCGAAAGGAGCCTGGTATAGCTGTCTCCTGATGGGCCCTGCCAGAGCGTTACAAATACACAGTAGGCTGTTGGCAGTCAACCATTGCACTTAGTACAGGGTCCTCAATGGAGGAGTTAGAGAATGGACTGAAGGAGCTGAACTGGTTTATATCCCTATAGGAAGATCAACAATATCAAAAAAAAAGACCCCTGAAAGCTTCCTGGGACTAAGCCACAAACCAAGGTGTACTCATGGCTCTGGCTGCATATGTAGCAGAGGACAGCCTTGTCAGGCATTAATGGGAGGAAAGGTCCTTGGTCCTAAGATGGTATGATAGATACCCCAGTGTAGGGGAATAGAGGGTAAGGAGGTACGACTAGGTAGGATGGTGAAGGAACAGCCTCACAGAGGCAGTGGTGAGGGGGGGGTCTGAGAGGTGATTTCTGGCACAGGGAGAAATTAGAATAGGCTATAACAATTTTAAAGTAAATTAAAATACAAAATATCTGATATATATGTACATATATATATTTATACACGAATACATACATAAATACATACATACATACATACACATGACCACACACACACATATATACATATATACGGACCACGGAAATCCCCCCCACACACTTGGGAACTAGATTAAGAACTTTTATGAGAAATTCATGGAGGGACCATGATGTAAGTGGTCATGGAGTATTGGGGCATGGCCCTCTCCTACTTTACATTCTCATCATGGCATACTGTCTTTCTCCCTGACCCCCACATACATGTGAGAATAAACAAGGTCATGCTACAAAATGAGTCGTAGCAAGTGGTACAGGTAGCAATTCCTTTTCTTCCTGAAAGATATTTCCATGTTCTTAGAAATGTTCAGAGCTGCCTGCTAGTGTTATGCCTGTGACCACATGTTCTACAGCCATCATTTTTGCTGATAAATGTATATAGGGTAATGTAATCAATCTTATTTTGTTTGGGACATGATCACTATGTAGACAAGTCTGGATTTAAACTCATAGAGATCCATCTGCCCCTGTCTCTTGAGTACGCTATTCTTTGTCATCAAAGCTTGTATTCACTCAATGAGATGGAACCTATACCTGACACTGCTTGGATGACCAAGAACTTGAGACTAGACTGTTCAGAGACCAAGGGTAAAGCTAAATACTGCTGTTCTACTAGAGGAACTATACTAAAATGATTCCTAATGATCAGTTATACTCATAGACCAGTGCCTTCTCAACCACCCTCAGAGATGCATCCTCCTGAAGCAGATCACAAGACATACAGAGACCCATGGTCAGACCTTAGGCAGAGTGAGAGACCTTGGAACACTGAGTCCTAAATTGGAAAAATGGCCTTATGCACCCATCTTTAACCCAGGATTATCTCCAATTGATCAACACTTTCAACTGGAAGTTTAGGTTTTTTCTAAGACAGACTCTATGGAAAAAATACTGTTTCTTCCTTAGATTTTTCTCTTAATTACATTTCAAATATTATCCCTTTCCCCCTTTCCCCTCCAAAAACCCCTTATCCCATCCACCCACCCCTTGCTCTCCAAGCCAGCATTCCCACTTCCCTGTCCTGGCATTCCCCTATACTGAGGCATACAGCCTTCACAATACCAAGGGCCTCTCCTCTCAATGAGGTCCACAGGCCATCCTCTCCTACATATGTGGATGAAACCATGGGTTCTTCCATGTTTCCTCGGTTGTTGGTGGTTTAGTCCCTGGGAGCTCTGAGGCACTGGTTGGGTCATATTGTTGCTCCACCTATGGAGCTGCAAAAATCTTCAACTCTGGGTCTTTTCTCTAGCTCTTCCACTGGGGATCCTGTGCTCAGTTCAATGGTTGGCTGAGAGTTCCTCCCTCCATTGTATTTGTCAGGCACTGGCAGAGTCTCTAAGGAGTCAGCTGTATCAGGCTCCTCTCTGCAAGCACTTGTTGGCATCCACAGTAGTGTCTGGGTTTGGTAACTGTATATGGGATGGAACAACAAGTGGGTGAGTCTCTTTATGGTCTTTCCTTCATTCTCTGCTCCACATTTATTATTGTATCTCCTCCCATGGTTGTTTTGTTCCCCCTTGTAAGAATGGCCATCTTGCCGAAAGCAATCTATGGATTCAATGCAATCTCCTGCAAAACACCAACTCAATTGTTCATAGTTAGAAAAAGGAATTTGCAAATTCATAGGAATAACAAAAAGCTCAGGATAGCAAAAAGTTTCTCAACAATAAAGAACTTTTGGGGGAATCACCATCCCTGATTTCAAGTTGTACTACAGAACCATCTTTATAAAAACTGCATGGTATTGGTACAGTAGTGAGAGGCATGAATATCAACTGAATAGAACTGAAGACCCAGAAATGAATCCACACACCTCTGGTAACTTAAACTATAACAAAGCAGCTAAAAGCATGCAGGGGAAAAATACTGCAACTGGATCAACTGGTAGTTAGCATGTAGAAGAATGCAAATCTATCCACTTTTACATCCTTGTACAAAGCTCAAGCCAAGTGGATCAAGGACCACCCAATAAAACCAGACATACTGAAACCTATAGGAAAGAAAGTGATGAAGAGCCTCCAGTACTTTCGCATGGGGGAAAAGTTCCTGAACAGACCCCCAATAGCTTATGCTCTAAGATCAAGAATTGTCAAATGGAACCTCATAAAATTAGAAATCTTCTGTTAGGTAAAGGACACTCTCAATAGGATAAAACAGCAACCGACAGACTGGGAAAAGATCTTTACCCATTCTACATCCAATAGAGGGGTAATGTCCAAGATATTCAAAGGAACAAACTACTCTTAAGTGTAGTCCTCATGTTCATCAGCAGATGACCAACAGAAAATATACTAGTTTCCATCTATGGCGGCTGCTGGTCTCATGATGTCCTATCAGGACTGTTTTGCAATTTAGTTTTTATATTTTATTATTATTTATGTTGAATATTTTTCTTTTTACTCAACATGCCCTTCATGTATACATTATGGCTTCCAGTTTAGTGTTTTTATGAGATTCCTGTACATTTGAGGCCTATTCTTAGCTGTGCAGAAGGGGTTTCTGAGGTCCTTACCCCAGCTGAAATGCTGGTTGAAGTTACTGTTTTCTGTGGAGGGAGTATCAATTTCACTTGAGGATATGACTGATGGTAGACTGACTGTATTTTTGCACTGAGTGGCCACATACCTATTCCTACATGATCCGTATTGATGGAAGTAGAGTGTAAAGGAAATAGAAATAATAAACTATTACTAACATAAATAAATAAATTAGTAAATAAATAAATCAATAAATACCAGAATGGAGTCTGGTTTGCAAGTCATCAAATGAGTAGAAGAGTGGTTGTGACAGGTAGATACATTCAAAAATATATTGTATACTTGTAGAAAATATTTTCTTCACTTGAAGAGCACATTCTGACCCATTAAAAACCTTCTTCTTTGAAAATACACTGGAGGACATCTTTCATATTTCTGTGCGCATAATTCTATTCATTAGGGAAATTCTTCTCTAATTCTAGGGCTGTGTTTGGCTTCTTGGCTTGGCACAACTTGAAACTTGCCTATGCTGTAGCATGACTTAGCACATACTACAATTAATCTGGTCATGTATGGCAAACCATTTGGGATATATAGATTTCTGATTTTTATTTTGGGGGTGTTTATACATCTTTAAAGGAACAAAGTCACATTAGTTGTATTTGTATTTTGAAGAACTGACAGAATAACTCAAAAATAGGTAAGGCACTCTACCTGTGCCCTAGAAGAGTGTCATGTTGTCCTCGCCAACAAGTGAAATTTCTGTGTGTAAAAGTATAGCCAAGACAGTGTTAATTGAATAGTTACTACAGGACTACAGGGGTACCACTTCTCAGATTTACTTTGAAATCTACTGAAAGGTAATGTAGAACATTATTACATGTACTATATTAGTCATGTGTGTACCTTCTGTGAGAAATGGCTATTTAAGACTTTTACCTGTCATAACGTAAGCATGATATTTAATCCTTTTAAATGGTAGTGTTTATCTTTTAGATGTTTTTTCCTAAGAGAACTTTGAATCAACTAAATTTATCAAATAGAATATTCCTAATTTGAAGATATTTTCTCCTATCATTAAACTGCATTTTAGACTATGTAAAACAACAGTAACAATTTATTAATATCAATACTTAAAAAACTACAATATTTAAAATATCAGAAAGAGTAAAAGTCTATTACACAGGGGAGGGAAAGACTGGCTGTGGGGCTGAAAATGCTGCTGGTTTGATATCAGAGGCTGATTGAGGGACAGTAGCAGCAGCTCAGACATTAAACAAACCGTAATTAATAACAGGAGTTAACAGTTCCATACTCTAAATAACTATGTGCACTGTTGGAAATAGGAGATAGCAAACATCTCCTGTTATCTACAGACATCCTGAGATAGAAATTCCCCAGCAGGCATCAGGTGTGTTGTCAGGACTGCTGCTGCCAAATCTGGCTGCAAGTGCATGTATCACAAAACCTTGTGGTGGTTCTTGTGTTCTCCAGATCTGGTGCCCAAGTAGGTTCTGGACACAGATTTGCTGTTTTCCCCTCCAATTTACACCCATTGAATTTCTGGGTCAGACGAAGTGTGTTCCCACAGATCTGAATCTTTGTCATCTTCAGACTCTGAATTCTTGGCCTTTTTTTCTTGCAACATGGTCTGGATCCTATTGTCATGAACACTAAGATCTGAGTGTGCCAGGTACACACTGTAAGCGGCCTTTATGTATTTCAGAGCCCACAGGTCTGAAAGCTCACACATCCTCAGGGTTCTTGTCAATCCATGTGTCCAGGAAGTTACAGAGGGTGTTCTTTACTTGTTCATCCTCTTCAGAGTAAGGGCCAAAGATTGCATACCTAGAAAAGACCAGACAGAATATCACCTGTAAAGGAAAATTGACCCCACCTAATATTGGCATTTCTGGCTGCTCTCAGAATTATTAGTTTATCGATACACAGTAGGTGATTTCAATTTTTCTGTGCAACTTTTGAACACATGCATCTCTATTCATTCATCTTGGTGGACACCTGGTCCCCTGGATTATCATATATATCTACCTTGGACATATGTCAATTAGGTATTTCAAAATTTCTAGATCCTCCTTTAATATGAGAGAAATGCATTCACCAAGGCCTCAGAAATACGGAGTGAAGAATAAATTGCTTTTTCACAGCAGTGTGGATAGCTACATCCATTTTAGGATCTCAGTTTTGGACATCCCACTGACTTGGACCCAGCCAGGGAAAACAAATTTCTTACTTTACCTTGCTGCTGTGTCCTGACAGTTATATAGACAAAAGAAAGTTAGAGAGAGAGAGAGAGACAGAGAGAGAGAAAGAGAGAGAAAGTTAGAGAGAGAGAGAAAGAGAGAGGGAGAGAGAGAGAGACAGAGAGAGAGACAGAGAGAGAGAGAGAGAGAGAGAGAGAGAGAGAGAGAGAGAGAATCCTGGCCAACAAGAGGATCTTAGAACTGTGAACTTGGAGATATGCACTAAGCTCATAAGCAGCAAGTCGAGTACTTGTAGGGCTGTGGCAAATCTTTGATATTTGGGAAGAAAGCCAGGGACAAAGAATTGGTCCCACTCCTGCAGAGAAGTCACAAGATTGTTCACCAAATTCACCACAGTGTCTGTACTGATGTTTGACTCTCTATAGGGTTCCTGAAGATCCAGTTGGGCAGAAGCTTTCTCACCCTTAGGAAAGATCAAGTTCAAAGTTTTAAAGGGGTATAGGTTTGCCATATTCATTCCAAGGTTTCCTGAATTATTACTCTGCCAAACACAGAGAAAAACCCGAGTTACCTGGTCTCTGCAGACACTGTCTTGGCTGCCTTTGGTCAAGATTTTTCCCTTTCTGGAATAGGGCCACAGACGTTGAAGGCAAGAGTGAACCCTGTGCCTCCAGATACCACCTAGTCCTTCTGTGTTGTCTTTCTTGAGGCCTGAGCCTCCACGAGCCCGAAGAAAGCAAGAGAACATCCTGCCCTCTCTAGTGTAACTGACAAGTGAGCCTGCAGGCCTTACTCTAACCAGTAGGTTGCCTGGATACCAAAGTTCTTCATTGTTATGTCATTGGCAAGATGGTGGTTGCAATACTGCCCCTATTTCAATAGGACTTTCTTGAAGGGCTCCTTGATTACCTCCCACACCACAAGTGCACAAATCACCACAGATATATATGTGTTTTCCATTACACTGCTTCCAGAGAATTGTGGATATAGGCACAATATAGGATATTGTGGCAGTAACTCAGCTTTGCAAGCTGGGTCTCTACTTTTGAGCTGCATCTGTAATCCTAATCATAAACTCAGCCCTAATTAGCCCAATCGACCATAAACCAATGTCACGGTTCCTAGCTTTTATGTAAACTTGTCTGGGTTCTGTGTGGGATGAGTACACATGCATGTCTCCGACTGCCACCAGCCCCACCATGTCAATGTTCCTGAATAGGAAATGACTTTCCCCGAATCACTTTCAACTGCCATGATTAAAATTTTAGTTCCCTGAAAACACATCCACCAGCATAAAAGATGGAAAGTGGCACCCTAGGCCTCTTTCAGAAAGGGTTCATCCTCCATTGCTTCTTTAAATTCCTGCTTGAGACCTTATCCTGACTTTCTACAGTAATGAACATTGAATAGTCACCTGCAGAAAATTTTCTCTTCCCTTAGTAGCATTTAGTCCTGGTACTTGTCACACCAACAGAATAAAATTTAAACCCTGAACACTACACTTTCTCTGTCCCTACCCTGTGTTAGGTGGCAGCCATCCCTGTCTCTAGTTGCTAATCTCCCTCACTGCCTGGTAGTCCATCTCTTCCTCTATACTCTGTGCTTTCTTTTTCTGCTGTTCCCAGTCGTGTTTGCTCCAAAGTCATTCGCAAGTCATCCTCGGGTCTGCTCCCTTCTTGACACAGAGTGTCTGAATCAATGGTTTGCAAGCCAGTGATCTGAGGAGTCCACATCTTGGGCATGTGTTCAGAATTCCATTTTACCCCTGAAGAGGGGTCAGTTTACAGGTAATTACTATCTTGACTCCCTTGTGAAAATGAAGAGCATATGTGTTCACTGCTCCTTTACTCTTCTTTGTAATGTCTTCTCAGTTTCATTTTTCCATATTCCCAAAAGTTGTGCAGGATCTCCTTCATGTACATATGCATACTCATGCTAGCTCCTATGAGTACCTAAGAAGGAGTGTGAAGGAGATCACTCTTACACATGTTATGTGCATTTCTGCATATGTGCCTATGTATATGTGCATGTTTAAGTGTCTCTGTGTATGGGAATGCTTCTCAGTGTATGAGCAAGCACATATGCTTACAGATATGTTTGCATGCCTCTCTCTCTCTCTCTCTCTCTCTCTCTCTGTGTGTGTGTGTGTGTGTGTGTATGCATGTGTGCGTGTAGACTGAGATTTCATTTTACTGGTTAGTTCAAAATCCAGAACTCTTTCAAACTGAAAATGTACACATGCAATATTTGGAAATATCTCCCCTTTTTTTGGCAAGTAGTTCGAAACCGAATTCTTGAGCTGTATCCACAGTGACAAGAGGAGGGAGAGAGAGAGAGAATGGAAAACTCTTATTTGGTGGCTGTACGACTGCAACTAGCTTGTGAGTTCAATCTAATGGTAACAGGAACAGGGACATCAAAATTCACAGAATACATCTCTTAATTGGCCAAGTTCACTTGCTTATTTTGAAATTATCAAAACATCAATAGCTTACAAATAGAAATGACTCATCCTGTCTCAAGAATCTAGGAGACTGAACATGTCACTAAGATCTGCAGCCACAAATCTTCCATAGCTGACCTACAGCAGTCCAGGCATGAAACATGTAGAGGCCCCATGCCACTACAATTACTAATGTAGCTGTGATAGAGAAGCAGTTTAAGAATAAAAATTACCATTGACCCAGAGTAACTAGGAGTTACCTACATTGACAAGTAAGCAGAGAGGTCAGTAGAGAGTCCACATACTTAATAAAAATGGTGGACTTTAGAGTTGCCTGGATTTGTCTTCATTGCCCTGAAATTATATTTGGTAGTTTAAATCAGATGCCTGCCAAAGCTTTTCGCAATAAGCAGCCTGTCCACACCCCCATTCCTCTGCTGCTCTTGAAAATGAACAAGTTAGATTCTATGTTTTTAATTTTTTTATTGAATATACTCTTCATTTACATCTCAAATCTTATATCCTTTCCCGGTTCCCTCCTCCCAGAAAACCCCCAACACATCCTCCTTCCCCTGCTACTCCCCTGCCTCCTAATTCTATAAACAGTAACCTTACCCCCCAACACTATTATTGATAAGTTCACTTCCTGATTAGGACATGTTTATGCCAAAGCTATTGGCCAATTGCCCATTTTGTCTTTGTCAAACTGATCAATGCTAAAAGAGGGGAGGGAGGTTGGGTAGTAGTGGTGCATGCCTTTAATCCCAGCACTTTTTAGGCAGAGGCAGACACATTTCTGAGTTCAAGCCCAGTCTAATCTACAGAGTGAGTTCCAGGACAGCCAGGGCTACATAGAGAAACCCTGTCTCAACAATATCCCCCCCAAAAAAACCCAAAAGTTAATAAAAAAGAGGGGAGGGAAACTTCATAAAGACCCTTAGAAATACAAGTCATGGAGGATACACTAGACTTCTGTGTTCTTCTTCTCTCATTCTCTCTCTATGTCTCTCTCTCGGTCTCTGTCAATCTCTCGCTCTCTCTCTCTCTCTCATTGTCTTTATGTATATGTGTGCATTTGATTCTGTGTGTTTGTATGAGTTTTTAGGAATATCTTTCCTTATGATAATATAATCTTTTATTCTTGATTATATTTTCTCTTTCCTGATTCTATGAATTACAATCAAGACTTTTCCTGCCATGTATTTTTTTTCTTTT
Organism: Tokudaia tokunoshimensis; assembly: GCA_036184795.1. NCBI lineage: Eukaryota > Metazoa > Chordata > Mammalia > Rodentia > Muridae > Tokudaia > Tokudaia tokunoshimensis. The sequence goes on along the minus strand of BTHU01000020.1, from coordinate 99,031 downwards.
AACATTGTATTTAATTTGTATACAGAATAGTCCCCCAATTATTCTCCTCCTAATCCCTCCACCAGCTCCATACCCATCACTTCCTCCTCCATTCATCTTCAGAAAAGGCCAGGTCTCCCACGTATATTTGCCAGCCCTGGTTGATCAGTTTGCAGTAAGACTAGGAAGCTCTTGTTCTATTAGTGCTCATGGAGGCAACCCAGTGAGGGGAGAGGCTGCCATGGACAGGCATCAGAGTTAGAGACAGCCTTGGCTCCTGCTGTTAAGACTTCCCAAGAAGATGAATCTACCTAATAGTTGCACATGTGTTGAGGGCCTTTGTCAATCCCATGAAGGCTCCCTGGTTCCCATGCAGGCTCCCCAGTTGATAGTTCATTCCCTTTATCCCATGGGCTCAGGGTGGCTGTTCCTGTTTTCTTGACCCCTTTAGCTCCTACAATACTTCCTCCATCTCTTCCACATAATTCTCCAAGATCCGCATAATGTCTTTCTGTGAATCTTTGCATCTGTGCCCATCATTTGCTTAGTGAAGCCTCTTTGATGACAATTGGGTTAGGACCAATCTGTGAGTATGTCAGTATGTTATTAGGAACCATTTCTTTGGCATATTTTCTATTCCTGTTTGGTTCTATCCTGTCTCTTTGTCCATCTGTGTCTCTGGAATGTCCAGATTTCTGAGTTCAAATCTGGACTAGTCTAAAGAGTATATTCCAGGACAGCCTGAAGAACACAAAGAGAAACCCTGTCTTGACAAGAACACCCCTCCAAAAAAAGAGTAAATAAATAGAGGTGAGGGGAATTTTGTTAAAGAGCCTTAGAAATACAAGCCATGGGGAAAATCTTGTTATGCCATGCATTGCCAGGGGTAGTAGATTCCCTCTCCGGGCATGGGTCTAATTGGGTCAAGTCCCTGGTTAGCCACTTTCAAAAATTCTATGTCACCTCTACTACAGCACATGTTTTAGGGTGTATAAAATGTACATGAAACGTTTTGTGGCTTGGCCGGTATCCTAATCTGTCCACTGGAAGTCTTGCTGGTTACAGGGTTTGGCTCAATATCCCCAACTACTAGAAATCTTTGCTGGGGTAACTCTCACAGATACCTAGTAGGTTTCATTGCACTAAGTTTCTTGCTTGTTCCATACATACAAACCTATTTCTAATTTATTTTCCTAGTACTCACTCCCACTCTCCTCCCACATTTGATTCCTCATTTTCCCATCCCCACCCTTCATTTAGATCCCTTCCCTAACTGCACTCATCCCCAACACACTCACGAGTTTTTTCTATTTCCCCTTCATAGTGAGATGAATGCCTCTGCACATTTTTTACCCCAATTCTAATTATTAGTATTATTATTTTAAATCGTTTTCCTTTTTTATATTATTTTTTATTAAATATATTCTTTTTTCTTTTTTGTTTATTTTATTTTCTTTATTCTTTATTTACATTCCAAATGATTTTCCCTTTCCTGGTTCCCAGCCTCCCCTCAGAAATCCCATAAGTCATCTCCACTCCCCATGTTCCCCAATCAACCCCTTCCTGCTTCCCTGTCCTGGTATTCCCCTACACTGCTGCATCAAGCCTCTCCAAGACCAGAGGCCTCTCCTCCCTTTAATGTCCAACAAGTCCATCCTCTTCATCCTATTGGTCTGGAGACATGGGTAACATCGTGTGTACTATCTGCTTGATGGTTTTGTCCCTGGGAGCTCTGGAAGTTCTGGGTGACTCGTAGTTTTATTCCTCCTATGGCGCTACAAACCCCTTTAGCTGTTTGGGGCCTTTCTCTAGGTCCCCCATTGGGGACCCTGTACTCAGATCAATGGCTGAGAGTGTCCACCTCTGTACTTGTCATGCACTAGCAGAGCCTCCCAGGTGACAGCTATATCCGGCTCCAGTCAGCAAGTACTTGTGGGCATCTATAATAGTGTCTGGGTTTTGTAACTGTATATGGAATGGATCCCCAGGTGGGGCAGTCTCTGGATGGTCTTTCTCTCAGTCTCTGCTCCACACTTTTTCTTTGTATCTCCTTCTCTGGGTATTTTGTTCCCCCTTCTAAGAAGGACCAGAGTATCCATACTTTGTTCTTCCTTCTTCTTGGGCATCATTTGATATGTGAATTGTGTCTTGGGTATTCCGAGCTTCTCGGCTAATATCCATTCATCAGCAAGTGCATACCATGTGTGTTCTTTTGTGATTGGGTTACCTCACTTAGGATGATATTTTCCAGTTCCACCCATTTGCCTAAGAATTTCATGAATTCCTTGTTTTTAATAGCTGAGTAGTATTCCATTGTGTAAATATACCATATATTCTGTATCCATTCCTCGGTTGAGGGATATCTGGGTTCTTTCCAGCTTTTGCTTATTATAAATAATACATCTGCACCTTAAGCCCTCCTGGTTATTAACCTCTCTGGGTCTGTGGATTTCAGAAAAGATTTCTTTACTTTAAAAGTCATTTCTGCTTATAACTCTGATCATAACATTTTTACCTTTTGAATGGAATAAGATGTTAATTTTAACAGTTCTATAATACCCCATTGAGTAAATGTAAAACATTTTCTTTACCCCGTCTTCAATCATAGGATATTAGGTTGTTTCTAGCTATTACCAATAAGGTTTGTATGACCATAATGTAGCAATTAACCTTCTAATATGTTTTCATTTCCTGAGAAACCAACTCTGCATGTTTCCAAGAATGAAACATAAACACTAACCAAACTACAAAACCTTTGATGTACAATGGTGTCCACACTGGGACATATGCAAGTACTACTGTGACACAAAGATGGTGGGAGTAACCAACAAATAACTGATTTGGCTGAGGTTTCACTCTTAGTCTCAAGTCCAAGTGGATCAAGGACCTCCACATAAAACTAGATACACTGAATCTAATAGAAGAGATGTTGAGGAAAATTCTTGAACACCTGGGCACAAGGCAAAAGTTTCTGAACAGAACCCCAATGGCTCATGCTCTAAGATCAAGAAATGACAAATAGGACCTCATTGCAAATCTTATGTAAGGCCAAGGACACTGTCAATAGGACAAAATAGCAACTACAGATTGGGAAAAGATCTTTACCAATCCTGAATCCCATAGAGGGATAATATCCAATATATACAAAGAACTCGAGAAGTGAGACTCCAGAGAAACAAATACCTTTATTAAATGGGGAACAGAACTAAACGTAGAATTCTTAATTGAGGAAATCCGGAGGTCTGCAAACACTAAGGAAATGTTCAACATCCTCAGTCTTCTGAGAAATGCAAATCAAAACAAACCTGAGATTTCATCTCATGCCAGTCAAAATAGCTAAGATCAAAAACTCAGGGGAGAGCAGGTGCTGACAAAGATGTGGAGAAAAGAAACACTCCTCCACTGTGGGTGGGATTACAAGCTTTTTCTAAGTTTTCTTTTTTAATTTACATTCCAAATCACTTCCCATTTCCTGTTTCCTCCCTCCCTGAAAGTCCCATAAGTCCCCTTCAATACCTCTGTTCCTCATTCACCACCTTCTAGCTTCTCTGTCCTAGCATTCCTCTACATCCAGTCTTTACAGGACCAGGGGTCTCTCCTTCCATCTTCTTAGAAATCTATTGATATGTGAATTGTGTCTAGGGTATTCTGAGATTCTGGGTTAATATCCCCTTATCAGTGACTGCATACCATGTGTGTTCTTTTGTGATTGGGTTACCTCACTAAGGATGATATTTTCCAGTTCTGACCATTTGCCTAGGAATTTCGTGAATTCATTGTTTTTAATTGCAGAATAGTATTCCATTGTGTAAATATACCACATCTTCTGAATCTATTCCTCCGTTGAGGGACATCTGGGTTCTTTCCAGCTTCTGGCTATTATAAATAAGGCTGCTATGAACATAGTGGAGCATGTGTCCTTGTTGCATGCAGGTAAAGCCTCTGGGTATATGCCCAGGAGTGGTATAGCCGGATCCTCCGGGAGTGTCATGCCCAATTTTCGGAGGAACAGCCAGACTGCTTTCCAGAGTGGTTGTACCAGCTTGCAATTCCACCAGCAGTGGAGGAGTGTTCCTCTTTCTCCACATCCTCGCCAACAACTGCTGTCTCCTGTGTTTTTGATCTTAGCCATTCTGACTGCTGTGAGATGGAATCTCAGGGTTGTTTTGATTTGCATTTCCTAATGACTAAGGATGATGAACATCGCTTTAGGTGCTTCCCAGCCATTAGATATTCTTCAGGTGAGAATTCTTTGTTTAGCTCTGTACCCCATTTTTTAATAAGGTTATTTGCCTCTCTTGTGTTTAAATTCAGAGAGGATTACAAGCTTTTACAACCACTCTGTAAATCAGTCTGGAGGTTCCTCAGATAATTGGACATAGTACTACCTGATTATCCAGCTATACCACTCCTTGGCATATAGACAAATGATCTCCAGTGTATAACAAGAATACATGCCATGATATATTCATAGAAGCCTTATTTATTAAAGCAAAAGGCTGAACCCAGATGTCCTTTAACAGAGGAATGGATACAGAAATTGTGGTACATTTACAGAAGTTTTGCTTAGCTATTCAAATTGATGAATTCTTGAAATTCTTAGGCAAATGGGTGGAACTAAAAAATAGCATCCTGAGTGAGGTAACCCAATCACAAAAGAACACACAAGGTATACAATCACTGATAAGAGGATATTAGCCCAAATGCTCTGAATACACAAGAAACAATTCACACACAACGTGAAGCTCAAGAAGAAGAAAGACCAAAGTGTGGTTGAGTAGGTCCTTTTAGAAAGTGGTACAAAAAACTCATGGGAGGATATATGGAGACAAAGAATAGAGCAGAGACTAAAGGAAAGGTTGTCCAGAGACTGTCTCACGTGGGCATTCATCCCAGAGACAGTCACCAAGCTCCCACACTATTGTGGATACTAAGAAAGTCTTAGTGAAAGGAGCCTGATACAGCTGTCTCCTGATGGGCCCTGCCAGAGCGTTACAAATACACAGTAGGCTGTTAGCAGCCAAGCACTGCACATATACAGGGTCCGCAATGGAGGACTTAGAGAATGGACTGAAGGAGCTGAAGTGGTTTGCATCCCTATAGGAAGAACAACAATATCAACCAACAAGACCCCTGAAAGCTTCCTGAGACTAAGCCACGATCCAAGGAGTACTCATGGCTCTGGCTGCATATGTAGCAGAGGACAGCCTTGTCAGGCATCAATGGGAGGAAAGGTCCTTGGTCCTATGAAGGTATTATAGATACCCCAGTGTATGGGAATAGAGGGCAAGGGCGTGGGACTTGGTGGATGGTGAAGGAAGAGCCTCATAGAAGAAGGGGTAGGGGGGATAGAAGAGGGGGTTTCTGGCACAGGGAGAATCAGGAAAGGTGATAACACTTTTAATGTAAATTAAATAAAAAGAAAACAACAGTTATATATAATTATACATATGTACATAGATACGTACATCCATAAATACACACACACACACACACACACACACACACACACACACACATATATGGACCATGGCCCCCCACCCACTTCTTTGTAGAGTAAGAAGTATTTTGAGATTGTCATGGAGTGACCATGATGTAAGTGGTCCTGGCGTGTTGTGGCATGACACTCTCCTACTGTACATACTCATCATTGTGTACTATCTTTCCCCCTGCCCCACACCAACACCCCATCTTGATGTGAGAATAAACAAGGTCATGCTACAAAATGAGTGGTAGCAAGTGGTACAGGTAGCAATTCTTTTTCTTCCTGAAAGATATTTCCATGTTCTTAGAAATGTTCAGAGCTGCCTGCTAGTGTTATCCCTGTGACCACATGTTCTAGAGCCATCATTTTTGTTGATAAATGTATATAGTGTAATGTAATCAGTCTTATTTTGTTTGGGACATGATCACTATGTAGACAAGGCTGGATTCAAATTTATAGAGATCCATCTGCCCCTGTCTCTTGAGTACACTCTACATTGTCATCAAACTTGTATTCACTCAATGAGATGGAGCCTATACCTGACACTGCTTGGATGACAAAGAATTTGAGACTAGACTGTTCAGAGACCAAGGGTAAAGCTAAATACTATTATTCTACTAGAGAACCTATACTAAAATGATTCCTAATGCTCAGTTATACTCATAGACCAGTGCCTTCTCAGCCATCATCAGAGATGCATCCTCCTGAAGCAGAGCACAAGACATACAGAGACCCATGGTAGACATTAGGCAGAGTGAGAGACCTTGGAACACTGAGTCCTAAATTGGAAAAATGGCGTTATGCAGCCATCTTTAACCCAGGATTATCTCCAATTTATCAACACTTGCAACTGAACGTTTAGGCTTTTTCTAAGACAGCCTCTATGGAAAAATATACTCTTTTTTTCTTAGATATTTCCCTTATTTCCATTTCAAATGTTATCCGGTTTCCTCCTTTCCCCTCCAAAAACCCCTTATCTCATCCATCCTCCCCCTGTTCTCCAACCCAGCACTCCCACTTCCCTCTCCTATCATTCCCCTATACTGAGGCACAGAGCCTTCACAAGACCTAGGGCCTGTCCTCTCATTGATGTCCACAGGCCATCTTCTCTTACATATGCGGATGAAGTCATGGGTTCTTCCATGTGTACTCTGTGCATGGTTGTTTAGTCCCTGGGAGCTCTGAGGTACTGGTTGTGTCATAATGTTGCTCCACCTATGGAGCTGCAAAACCCTTCAGACTCTTGGGTCCTGTCTCTAGCTCATTCACTAGGGATCCTGTGCTCAGTTCGATGGTTGGCTGAGGGCTCCTTCCTCCGCATTTGTCAGGCACGGGCAGAGACTCTCAGGAGTTAGCTGTATCAGGCTCTTCTCAGCAAGCACTTGTTGGCATCCACAGTAGTGTCTGGGTTTGGTAACTGTGTATGGGATGGATCCCCATGTGGGACAGTCTCTGAATGGTCTTTCCTTTATTCTCTGCTCCACAATTTATTATTGAATCTCCTCCCATGGGTAATTGGTTCCCCCTTCTAAGAATGGCCATCTTGCCAAAAGCAATCTATGGATTCAATGCAATCTTCTGCAAAATAACAACTCAATTGTTCATAGTTAAAAAAAGGAATTTGCAAATTCATAGGGATAGCAAAAACATCAGGATAGCAAAAAGTTTCTCAACAATAAGTAAGTTTTGGGGGAATCACCATCCCTGATTTCAAGCTGTACTACATAGCCATCTTTATAAAAACTGCATGGTATTGGTACAGTAGTGAGAGGCAGGAAGATCAACTGAGTAGATCTGAAGATCCAGAAATGAACTCACACTATGGTAACAAACTTTGACAAAGCAGCTAAAGGCATGCAGGGGAAAAATGCTGCATTTTCAACAAATGCAACTGGATCAACTGGTAGTTAGCATGTAGAAGAGTGCAAATCTATCCACTTTTATCTTCTTATGCAAAGCTCAAGCCAAGTGGATCAAGGACCTCCCAATAAAACCAGACATACTGAAACCAATAGAAAAGAAAGTGAAGAAGAGCCTCCAGAACATACCCACAGGGGAAATTTCCTGAACAGACCACCAATAGCTTATGCTCTAAAATCAAGAATTGTCAAATGGGACCTCATAAAATTGCAAATCATCTGTTAGGTAAAGGACACTCTCAATAGGATAAAACAGCAACTGACAGACTGGGGAAAGATCTTTAACCATTCTACATCCAATAGAGGGGTAATGTCCAAGATATTCAAAGGAACAAACTACTCTTAAGTGTAGTCCTCATGTTCATCAGCAGATGACCAACAGAAAATATACTAGTTTCCATCTATGGCGGCTCCTGGTCTCATAATATCCTATCAGGACTGTTTTGTATTTTGTATTTGATATTTTATTATTATTTATAAGTTGAATCCTTTTCTTTTTACTCAACATGTATACATTATGGCTTCCAGGTTAGCGTTTTTATGATACTCCTGTGAATTTGAGGCCTATTCTTAGCTGTGCAGAAGGGGTTTCTGAGGTCCTTACCCCAGCTGAAATGCTGGGTGCAGTTGCTGTTTTCTGTGGAGGGAGTATCAATTTGGCTTGAGGATATGACTGGTGGAAGACTGACTGTATTTGTGCACTGAGTGGTCACATACCTATTCCTACATGATCCATATTAATTGGAAGTAGAGTGTAAAAGAAATAGTAATAATAAACTATTTCTAAGATAAATAAATAAATTAGTAAATAAATAAATCCATAAATACCAAAATGGAGTCTGGTTTGCAAATCATGAAATGAACAGATGAGTTATTGTGATAGATAGATACATTCAAAAATATATTGTACACTTGTAGAAAATGTTTTCTTCACTTGAAAAGCACATTCTGACCCATTAAAAACCTTCTTCTTTGAAAATACACTGGAGGACATCTTTCAGATCTCTGTGTGCATAATTCTATTCATTAGGGAAATTCTTGTCTAATTTTAGGGCTATTTTTGGCTTCTTGGCTTGGCACAGCTTGAAACTTGCCTATGCTGTAGCATGACAGCACATACTACAATTAATCTGGTCATGTATGGCAAACCATTTGGGATATATGGATTTCTGATTTTAATTTTTAGGGGTGTTTATACATTATTAAAAGAACAAAGTCATATTATTTGTATTTATATTTTGAAGAACTGATATAATAATTCAGAGAGTAGGTAAGGCACTTTAACTGTGCCCTAGAAGAGTGTCACATTGTCCTCGCCAACAATTTAAATTTCTGTGTTTAAATGGATAGCCAAGACAGTGTTATTTGAATTGTTCTTACAGGACTACAGTGGTACCACTTCTCAGATTTACTTTGAAATTTACTGAAAGGTAATGTAGAACATTATTACATGTGCTCTATTAATCATGTGTGTACCTTGTTTTGAGAAATGGCTATTTAAGACTTTTACCTGTCATAATGTAAGCATGATATTTAATCCTTTTAAATGGTAGTGTTTATCTTTTAGATTTTTTTCCTAAGAGAACTTTGAATCAACTTAATTTAAAATAAGATATTCATAATTTGAAGATATTTTCTCCTATCATTTAACTGCATTTTAGACTATGTTAATCATCACTAACAATTTATTAAATCAATACTTAGAAAACCACAATATTAAAAATATCAGAAAGAGTAAAAGGCTATTACACAGGGGAGGGAAAGGTTGGCTGTGGGGCTGAAAATGCTGCTGGTTTGATATCAGAGGCTGATTGAAGGACAGTAGCAGCAGCTCAGATATTGGACAGACCCCAATTAATAACAGGAAGTAATAAACAGTACCATTGTCTAAATAAATATGTGCACTGTTGGAAATAGGAGATAGCAACCATCTACTGTTATCTACAGACATCCTGAGATAGAAATTCCCCAGCAGTCATCAGGAGTGTTGTCAGGACTGCTGGTGCCGCATCTGGCTGCAGGTAAGCATGTATCACAGAACCTTATGGTGGTTCTTGTGTTCTCCAGATCTGGTGCACAAGTAGGTTCTGGACCCAGATTTGCTGTTTTCCCTTCCGATTTACACCCATTGAATCTCTGGATCAGAGGGTGTGTGTTTCCACAGATCTGAATCTTTGTCATCTTCAGACTGTGAATTCTTGGCCTGTTTTTCTTGCAACAGGGTCTGGATCCTATTGTCACGAACACTAAGATCTGAGTGTGCCAGGTACATACTGTAAGAGTCCTTTATGTATTTCAGAGCCAACATGTCTGAGGGCTCACAAAAGTCCTCAGGGTTCTTGTCCATCCATGTGTTCAGGAAGCTACAGAGGGTGTTCTTGTTCATTCTCTTTAGAGTAAGGGCCAAAGGTTGCATACCTAGAAAAGACCAGATAGAATGTCAGCCATAAAGGACAATTGGCGCCATCTAATATTGGCATTTCTGGCTGCTCTCAGAATTATTAGTTTATCGATACACAGTAGGTGATTTCAATTATTTGTGCAGATTTTGAACACATGAATCTCTATTCATTCATCTTGGAGGACACCTGGTCCCCTGGATTATCATATATATCTACTTTGGACATATGTCAATTAGGTATTGCAAAATTTCTAGAACCTCGTTTAATATGAGAGAAGTGTATTCACCAAGGACTCAGAAATATGGAGTGAAGGATAAATTGCTTTTCACAGCAGTGTGGATAGCAACATTCAGTTTAGTATCTCAGCTTTGGACATCCCACTGACTTGGACCCAGCCAGGGAAAACAAATTTCTTACTTTACCTTGCAGGGTCCTGACAGTTATATAGACAAGAAAAAGTCAGAAAGAGAGAGAGAGAGAGAGAGAGAGAGAGAGAGAGAGAGAATCCTGAACCAACAAGAGGATCTGAGAACTGTGAGCTTGTAGATGTGCACTCACCTCATAAACAGCAAGTCCAGGGCTGTGGCAAATCTTTGATATTTGGGAAGAAAGCCAGGGACAAAGAATTGGTCCCATTCCTGCAGAGAAGTCACAAGATTGCTCACCAAATTCACCACAGTGTCTGTACTGATGTTTGACTCTCTATAGGGTTCCTGAAGATCCAGTTGGGCAGAAGCTTTCCCACCCTTAGGAAAGATCAAGCTCAAAGGTTCAAAGGGGTATAGGTTTGCCATATTCATTCCAAGGTTTCCTTAATTATTACTCTGCCAAACACAGAGAAAAACCCGAGTTGTTACCTGGTCTCTGCAGACCCTGTCTTGGCTGCCTTTGGTCAAGATTTTTCCCTTTCTGGAAAAGGACAACAGACGTTGAAGGCAAGAGTGAACCCTGTGCCTCCAGATACCACCTAGTCCTTCTGTGTTGTCTTTCTTGAGGCCTGAGCCTCGACAAGCCTGAAGAAAGCACGACAATATCCTGCCCTCTCTAGTGTAACTGACAAGTGAGCCTGCAGGCCTTACTCTAACCAGTAGGTTGCCTGGATAACAAAATTCTTCATTGTTATGTCATTGGCAAGATGGTGGTTGCAAAACTGCCCCTATTTCAACAGGACTTTCTTAAAGAGCTCCTAGATTACCTCCCACACCACAGGTGCACAAATCACCACAGATATATATGTGTTTTCCATTACACTGCTTCCAGAGAATTGTGGATATAGGCAGTAACTCAACTTTGCAAGCTGGGTCTCTACTTTTGAGCTGCATCTGTAATCCTAATCATAAACTCAGCCCTAATTAGCCCAATCGACCATAAACCAATGTCACGGTTCCTAGCTTTTATGCAAACTTGACTGGGTTCTGTGTAGGATGAGTACACATGCATGTCCCCGACTGCCACCAGCCCCACCATGTCAATATTCCTTAATCGGAAATGACTTTCCCAGAATCACTTTCAACTACCATGATTAAAATTTTAGTTCCTTGAAAATACATCCACCAGCATAAAAGATGGAAAGTGGCACCCTAAGCCTCTTTCAGAAAGGGTTCTTCCTCCATTGCTTCTTTAAATTCCTGCTTGAGACCTTATCCTGACTTTCTACAGTAATGGACTTTGAATAGTCACCTGCAGAAAACTCTCTTCCCTTAGTAGCATTTAGTCCTGGTAATTGTCACAGCAACAGAATAAAACTTAAACCCTGAACACTACACTTTCTGTGTCCCTATCCTGTGTTAGGTGGCAGCCATCCTTGTCTCTAGTTGCTAATCTCCCTCACTGCCTGGTATTCCATCTCTTCCTCCATACTCTGTGCTTTCATTTTCTGCTGTTCCCAGTCGTGTTTGCTCCAAAGTCATTCGCTATTCATCCCCGGGTCTGCTCCCTTCTTGACACAGAGTGTCTGAATCAATGGTTTGCAAGCCAGTGATCTGAGGAGTCCACATCTTGGGCATGTGTTCAGAATTCCATTTTACCCCTGAAGAGGGGTCAGTTTACAGGTAATTACTATCTTGACTCCCTTGTGAAAATGAAGAGCATTTGTGTTCACTGCTCCTTTTCTCTTCTTTGTAATGTCTTCTCAGTTCCATTTTTCCATATTCCCAAAAGTTGTGCAGGATCTCCTTCATGTACATATGCATACTCATGCTAGCTCCTATGAGTACCTAAGAAGGCATGTGAAGGAGATCACTCTTACACATGTTATGTGCATTTCTGCATTTGTTCCTATGTATATGTGCATGTTTAAGTGTCTCTGTGTATGGGAATGCTTCTCAGTGTATGAGCAAGCACATATGCTTACAGATATGTTTGCATGCCTCTGTGTGTGTGTTTGTGTGTGTGTGTATGCATGTGTGCATGTAGACTGAGATTTCATTTTACTGGTTAGTTCAAAATCGAGAACTCTTACAATCTGATAATATACACAAGCAATAGTTGGAAATATCTCCCCTTTTTTTGGTAAGTAGTTCGAAACCCAATTCTTGAGCTGTATCCACTTTGCCAAGAGGAGAGAGAGAGAGAGAGAGAGAGAGAGAGAGAGAAAGAGAGAGAGAGAGAGAGAATGGAAAATTCTATGACACTTATTTGGTGGCTGTACGACTGCAACTAGCTTGTGAGTTTAATCTAATGGTAACAGGAACAGGGACATCAAAATTCACAGAATACATCTCTTAAATGGCCAAGTTCACTTCCTTATTTTGCAATTATCAAGACATCAGTAGCTTACAAATAGAAACGTCTCATCCTGTCTCAAGAATCTAGGAGACTGAACATGTCACTAAGATCTGCAGCCACAAATCTTTCATAGCTGACCTACAGCAGCCCAGGCATGAAACATGTAGAGGCCCCATGCCACTACAATTACTAATGTATGTGTGATACAGAAGCAGTTTAAGAATAAAAATTACCATTGACCCAGAGTAACTAGGAGTTACCTACGTTGACAAGTAAGCAGAGAGGTCAGTAGAGAGTCCACATACTTAATAAAAATGGTGGACTTTAGAGTTGCCTGGATTCGTCTTCATTGCCCTGAAATTATATTTGGTAGTTTAAATCAGATGCCTGCCAAAGCTTTTCGCAATAAGTAGCCTGTCAACACCCCCATTCCTCTGCTGCTCTTGAAAATGAACAAGTTAGATTCTATGTTTTTAATTTTTTTATTGAATATAATCTTCATTTACATCCCAAATCTTTTATCCTTTCCCAGTTCCCTACTCCCAGAAAACCCCCAACACATCCTCCTTCCCCTGCTACTCCCCCACATCCTAATTCTATAAACAATAACCTTACCCCCCAACACTATTATTGATAAGTTCACTTCCTGATTAGGACATGTTTATGCCAAAGCTATTGGCCAATTGCCCATTTTGTCTTTGTCAAGCTGATCAATGCTAAAAGAGTGGAGGGAGTTTGGGTAGTAGTGGTGCATGCCTTTAATCCCAGCACTTTTTAGGCAGAGGCAGACACATTTCTGAGTTCAAGTCCAGTCTAATCTACAGAGTGAGTTCCAGGACAGCCAGGGCTACATAGAGAAACCCTGTCTCAACAATACCCCCCTCCAAAAAAACCCCAAAGTTAATAAAAAAGAGGGGAGGGAAACTTCATAAAGACCCTTAGAAATACAAGCCATGGAGGATACACTAGACTTCTGTATTCTTCTTCACTCATTCTCTCTCTATGTCTCTATCTCGGTCTCTGTCAATCTCTCTCTCTCTCTCTCTCTCTCTCACTGTCTTTATGTATATGTGTGCATTTGAGTCTGTGTGTTTGTATGTGTTTTTAGGAATATCTTTCCTTATGATAATATAATCTTTTATTCTTGATTATATTTTCTGTTCCCTGATTCTACTAATTACAATCAAGGCTTTTCCTGCTATGTAGGTTTTTTTTGCTTTTAACATTGTATTTAATTTGAATATTGAATAGTCCCCCAATTATTCTCCTCCTAATCCCTCCACCAGCTCCATACCCATCACTTCCTCCTCCATTCATCTTCAGAAAAGGCCAGGTCTCCCACGTATATTTGCCAGCCCTGGTTGATCAGTTTGCAGTAAGACTAGGAAGCTCTTGTTCTATTAGTGCTCATGGAGGCAACCCAGTGAGGGGAGAGGCTGCCATGGACAGGCAACAGAGTCAGAGACAGCCTTGGCTCCTGCTGTTAAGACTTCCCAAGAAGATGAATCTACCTAATAGTTGCACATGTGTTGAGGGCCTTGGTCAATCCCATGCAGGCTCCCTGGTTCCCATGCAGGCTCCCCAGTTGATAGTTCATTCCCTTTATCCCATGGGCTCAGGGTGGCTGTTTCTGTTTTCTTGACCCCTTTAGCTCCTTCAATACTTCCTCCATCTCTTCCACATAATTCTCCAAGATACACATAATGTCTTTCTGTGACTCTTTGCATCTGTGCCCATCAGTTGTTTTGTGAAGCCTCTTTGATGACAATTGGGTTAGGACCAATCTGTGAGTATGTCAGTATGTTATTAGGAACCATTTCTTTGGCATATTTTCTATTCCTGTTTGGTTCTATCCTGTCTCTTTGTCCATCTGTGTCTCTGGAATGTCCAGATTTCTGAGTTCAAATCTGGCCTAGTCTAAAGAGTATATTCCAGGACAGCCTGAAGAACACAAAGAGAAACCCTGTCTTGACAAGAACTCCCCTCCAAAAAAAGAGTAAATAAATAGAGGTGAGGGGAAATTTGTTAAAGAGCCTTAGAAATACAGGCCATGGAGAAAATGTTGTTATGCCAGGCATTGCCAGGGTTAGTAGATTTCTCCTGGCATGGGTCTCAATTGGGTCAAGTCGCTGGGTAGCCACTTTCAAAAATTCTATGTCACCTCTACTACAGCACATGTTTTAGGGTGTATAAAATGGAGATGAAACCTTTTGTGGCTTGGCTGGTATCCTAATCTGTCCACTGGAAGTCTTGCTGGTTACAAGGATTGGCTCAATATCCCCAACTACTAGAAATCTTTGCTGGGGTCACTCTCATAGATACCTAGTAGGTTTCATTGCACTAAGTTTCTTGCTTGTCCCATACATACCAACCTACTTCTAATTTATTTTCCTAGTACTCACTCCCCCTGTCCTCCCACATTTGATTCCTCATTTTCCCATCCCCACCCTTCATTTAGATCCCTTCCCTAGCTGCACTCATCCTCAACACACTCACGAGGTTTATTCTATTTCCCCTTCATAGTGAGATAAATGCATCTGCACCTTTTTTTACCCCAAATCTTATTATTATTATTATTTTAGATAGTTTTCCTTTTTATATTATTTTTTATTAGATATATTCTTTTTTTTATTGTTTATTTTATTTTCTATATTCTTTATTTACATTCCAAATGATTTTCCCTTTCCTGGTTCTCAGCCTTCCCTCAGAAATTCCATAAGTCATCTCCACTCCCCATGTTCCCCAATCAACCCCTTCCTGCTTCCCTGTCCTGGTATTCCTCTACACTGCAGCATCAAGCCTGTCCAAGACCAGCGGCCTCTCCTCCCTTTGATGTCGAACGAGTCCATCTACTTCAGCCTATAGGTCTGGAGACATGGGTAACACCATGTGTACTATCTGGTTGATGGCTTTGTCCCTGGGAGCTCTGGAAGTACTGGGTGACTCATAGTGTTATTCCTCCTATGGCGCTACAAACCCCTTTAGCTGTTTGGGGCCTTTCTCTAGCTCCCCCATTGGGGACGCTGTACTCAGATCAATGGCTGAGAGTGTCCACCTCTGTATTTGTCATGCACTAGCAGAGCCTCCCAGGTGACAGCTATATCCGGCTCCAGTCAGCAAGTACTTGTGGGCATCTATAATAGTGTCTGGGTTTTGTAACTGTATATGGA
The DNA here is from genome assembly GCA_036184795.1 of Tokudaia tokunoshimensis. Lineage (NCBI taxonomy): Eukaryota > Metazoa > Chordata > Mammalia > Rodentia > Muridae > Tokudaia > Tokudaia tokunoshimensis. The sequence continues at coordinate 83,349 of BTHU01000020.1, read as the reverse complement.
ATGGATCCCCAGGTGGGGCAGTCTCTGGATGGTCTTTCTCTCAGTCTCTGCTCCACACTTTTTCTTTGTATCTCCGTCGCTGGGTATTTTGTTCCCCCTTCTAAGAAGGACCAGAGTATCCATACTTTGTTCTTCCTTCTTCTTGGGCATCATTTGATATGTGAATTGTGTCTTGGGTATTCCGAGCTTCTCGGCTAATATCCATTCATCAGTGCGTGCATACCATGTGTGTTCTTTTGTGATTGGGTTACCTCACTTAGGATGATATTTTCCAGTTCCACCCATTTGCCTAAGAATTTCATGAATTCCTTGCTTTTAATAGCTGAGTAGTATTCCATTGTGTAAATATACCATATATTCTGTATCCATTCCTCGGTTGAGGGATATCTGGGTTCTTTCCAGCTTTTGCTTATTATAAATAATACATCTGCACCTTAAGCCCTCCTGGTTATTAACCTCTCAGGGTCTGTGGATTCAGAAAAGATTTCTTTACTTCAAAAGTCATTTCTGCTTATAACTCTGATCATAACATTTTTACCCTCATTTTTCATCCATTTTTTGAATGGAACAAGATGTTAATTTTAACAGTTCTGCAATACCCCATTGAGTAAATGTAAAACATTTTCTTTACCCCGTCTTCAATCAAAGGATATTAGGTTGTTTCTAGCTATTACCAATAAGGTTTGTATGACCATAGTGTAGCAATTAACCTTCTAATATGTTTTCATTTCCTGAGAAACCAACTCTGCATGTTTCCTAGAATGAAACATAAACACTAACCAAACTACAAAACCTTTGATGTACAATGGTGTCCTCACTGGGACATATGCAAGTACTACTGTGACACAAAGATGGTGGGAGTAACCAACAAATAACTGATTTGGCTGAGGTTTCACTCTTAGTCTCAAGTCCAAGTGGATCAAGGACCTCCACATAAAACAAGATACATTGAATCTAATAGAAGAGATGTTGAGGAAAATTCTTGAACACCTGGGCACAGGGCAAAAGTTTCTGAACAGAACACCAATGACTCATGCTCTAAGATCAAGAATCGACAAATAGGCCCTCATAATATTGCAAATCTTATGTAAGGCCAAGGACACTGTCAATAGGACAAAATAGCAACTACAGATTGGGAAAAGATCTTTACCAATCCTGAATACTATAGAGGGCTAATATCCAATATATACAAAGAACTCGAGAAGTTAGACTCCAGAGAAACAAATACCTTTATTAAATGGGGAACAGAACAAAACATAGAATTCTTAAGTGAGGAAAGCCGAAGATCTGCAAACACTAAGGAAATGTTCAACATCCTCAGTCTTCTGAGAAATGCAAATCAAAACAAACCTGAGATTTCATCTCATGCCAGTCAGAATAGCTAAGATCAAAAACTCAGGGGAGAGCAGGTGCTGGCAAATATGTGGAGAAAAAGAAACACTCCTCCTCTGTTAGTGGGATTACAAGCTTTTCCTAAGTTTTTTTTTTATTCACATTCCAAATCATTTCCCCTTACCCGTTTCCTCCCTCCACGAAATTCCCATAAGTCCCCTTCCATACCTCTGTTCCCCATTCACCACCCTCTCGCTTCTCTGTCCTGGCATTCCCCTACATCCAGTCTTTCCAAGACGAGGGGTCTCTCCTTCCATCTTCTTAGAAATCTATTGATATACGAATTGTGTTTGGGTATTCTGAGATTTTGGGTTAATATGCCCTTATCAGTGACTGCATACCATGTGTGTTCTTTAGTGATTGATTTACCTCACTAAGGATGATATTTTCCAGTTCTGACCATTTGCCCAGGAATTTCGTGAATTCATTGTTTTTAATTGCAGAGTAGTATTCCATTGTGTAAATATACCACATCTTCTGAATCTATTCCTCCGTTGAGGGACATCTGGGTTCTTTCCAGCTTCTGGCTATTATAAATAAGGCTGATATGAACATAGTGGGGCATGTGTCCTTATTGCATGCAGGTAAAGCCTCTGGGTATATGCCCAGGAGTGGTATAGCCGGATCCTTCGGGAATGTCATGCCCAGTTTTCTGAGGAACCACCAGACTGCTTTCCAGAGTGGTTGTACGAGCTTGCAATTCCACCAGCAGTGGAGGAGTGTTCCTCTTTCTCCACATCCTCGCCAACCACTGCTGTCTCTTGTGTTTTTGATCTTAGCCATTCTGACTTCTGTGAGATGGAATCTCAGGGTTGTTTTGATTTGCATTTCCCTAATGACTAAGGATTATGAACATCTCTTTAGGTGCTTCCCAGTCATTAGGTATTCTTCAGGTGAGAATTCTTTGTTTAGCTCTGTACCCCATTTTTTAATAAGGTTACTTGCCTCTCTTGTGTTTAACTTCAGAGAGGATTACAAGCTTTTGCAACCACTCTGTAAATCAGTCTGGAGGTTCCTCAGATAATTGGACATAGTACTACCTGAGGATCCAGCAATATCACTCCTTGGAAGATAGACAAATGATCTCCAGTGTATAACAAGAATACATGCCCTGATATGTTCATAGCAGCCTTGTTTATTAAAGCCAAATGCTGAACCCAGGTGTCCTTTTACAGAGGAATGGATACAGAAATTGTGGTACATTTACAGAAGTTTGGCTTAGCTATTCAAAATGATGAATTCTTGAAATTCTTAGGCAAATGGGTGGAACTAAAAACTAGCATCCTGAGTGAGGTAACCCAATCACAAAAGAACACACAAGGTATACAATCACTGATAAGAGGATATTAGCCCAAATGCTCTGAATACACAAGAAACAATTCACACACAACGTGAAGCTCAAGAAGAAGAAAGACCAAAGTGTGGTTGCGTAGGTCCTTTTAGAAAGTGAAACAAAAAACTCACAGGAGGAAATATGGAGACAAAGAATAGAACAGAGACTGAAAGAAAGGTTGTCCAGAGACTGTCTCACGTGGGCATTCATTCCAGAGACAGTCACCAAGCTCCCACACTATTATGGATACTAAGAAAGTCTTAGTGAAAGGAGTCTGATACAGCTGTCTACTGATGGGCCTTGCCAGAGTGTTGCAAATAAACAGTAGGCTGTTAGCAGCCAAGCATTGCACTTAGTACAGGGTACCCAATGACGGAGTTAGAGAATGGACTGAAGGAGTTGAAGTGGTTTGCATCCCTATAGGAAGAACAACAATATCAACCAACAAGACCCCTTAAAGTCTCCTGGGACTAAGCCACGAACCAAGGAGTACTCATGGCTCTGGCTGCATATGTAGCAGAGGACAGCCTTGTCAGGCATCAATGGGAAGAAAGGTCCTTGGTCCTATGAAGGTATTATAGATACCCCAGTGTATGGGAATAGAGGGCAAGGACATCGGACTGGGAGGATGGTGAAGGAAGTGCCTCATATAAGAAGGGGTAGGGGGGATAGGAGAGGGTGTTTCTGGCACAGGGAGAATCTGGAAAGGTGATAACACTTTTAATGTAAATTAAAAAATATAGAAAACAACTGTTATATATATTTATACATACATACATACGTACATCCATAAATACACACACACACACACATATATATGGACCATGGTCCCCCGCCCACCACTTCGTAGAGTAAGAAGTTTTTTGAGATTGTCATGGAGTGACCATGATGTAAGTGATCATGGCGTGTTGTGGCATGGCACTCTCCTACTGTACATACACATCATGGTGTACTATCTTTCCCCCTGCCCCACACCAACACCTCATCTTGATGGGAGAATAAACAAGATCATGCTACAAAATGAGTGGTAGCAAGTGGTACAGGTAGCAATTCTTTTTCTTCCTGAAATATATTTCCATGTTCTTAGAAATGTTCAGAGCCGCCGGCTAGTGTTATCCCTGTGACCACATGTTCTAGAGTCATCATTTTTGCTGATAAATGTATATAGGGTAATGTAATCAGTCTTATTTTGTTTGTGACATAATCACTATGTAGACAAGGCTGGATTCAAACTCATAGAGATCCATCTGCCCCTGTCTCTTGAGTACACTCTACTTTGTCATCAAAGCTTGTATTCACTCAATGAGATGGAGCCTGTACCTGACACTGCTTGGATGACCAAGAACTTGAGACTAGACTGTTCAGAGACCAAGGGTAAAGCTAAATACTACTGTTCTACTAGAGAAACTATAATAAATGATTCCTAATGATCAGTTATACTCATAGACCAGTGCCTTCTCAGCCATCATCAGAGATGCATCCTCCTGAAGCAGAGCACAAGACATACAGAGACACATGGTAGACATTAGGCAGAGTGAGAGACCTTGGAACACTGAGTCCCAAATTGGAAAAATGGCCTTGTGCACCTATCTTTAACCCATGATTATCTCCAATTGATCAACACTTGCAACTGAAAGTTTAGACTTTTTCTAAGACAGCCTCTATGGAAAAATATACTCTTTTTTTCTTAGATATTTCCCTTATTTACATTTCAAATGTTATCTGCTTTCCTCCTTTCCCCTCCAAAAACCCCTTATCTCATCCATCCTCCCCGTGCTCTCCAACCCAGCACTCCCACTTCCCTGTCCTATCATTCCCCTATACTGAGGCACAGAGCCTTCACAAGACCTAGGGCCTGTCCTCTCATTGATGTCCACAGGCCATCTTCTCCTACATATGCGGATGAAGCCATGGGTTCTTCCATGTGTACTCTGTGCATGGTTGTTTAGTCCCTGGGAGCTCTGAGGTGCTGGTTGGGTCATATTGTTGCTCCACCTATTGAGCTGCAAAACCCTTCAGCCCCTTGGGTCCTCTCTCTAGCTCATTCACTGGGGATCCTGTGCTCAGTTCAATGGTTGACTGAGGGCTCCTTCCTCCACATTCGTCAGGCACGGGCAGAGACTCTCAGGAGTTAGCTGTATCAGGCTCTTCTCAGCAAGCACTTGTTGGCATCCACAGTAGTGTCTGGGTTTGGTAACTGTGTATGGGATGGATCCCGAGGTGGGACAGTCTCTGAATGGTATTTCCTTTAATCACTGCTCCACACTTTATTATTGAATCTCCTCCCATGGGTAATATGTTCCCCCTTCTAAGAATGGCCATCTTGTCAAAAGCAATCTATGGATTCAATGCAATCTTCTGCAAAATACCAACTCAAATGTTCATAGTTAAAAAAGGAATTTGCAAATTCATAGGAATAGCAAAAACATCAGGATAGCAAAAATTTTCTCAACAATAAGTAACTTTTGGGGGAATTACCATCCCTGATTTCAAGTTGTACTACAGAGCCATCTTTATAAAACCTGCATGGTATTAGTACAGTAGTGAGAGGCAGGACGTTCAACTGAGTTGAACTGAAGACCCAGAAATGAATCCACACACCTATGGTAACTTAAACTTTGACAATGCAGCTAAAGGCATGCAGGGGAAAAAGACTGCATTTTCAACAAATGCAACTGGATCAACTGGTAGTTAGCAGGTAGAAGAATGCAAATCTATCCACTTTTATCTCCTTATACAAAGCTCAAGCCAAGTGGATCAAGGACCTCCAAATAAAACCAGACATACTGAAACCAATAGAAAAGAAAGTGAAGAAGAGCCTCCAGAACATTCGCACAGGGGAAAAGTTCCTGAGCATTCCACCAGTAGCTTATGCTCTAAGATCAAGAACTGTCAAATGGGACCTCATAAAATTGCAAATCTTCTGTTAGGTAAAGGACACTCTCAATAGGATAAAACAGCAACTGACAGACAGGGAAAAGATCTTTACCCATTCTACATCCAATAGAGGGGTAATGTCCAAGATATTCAAATGAACAAACTACTCTTAAGTGTAGTCCTCATGTTCATCAGCAGACGACCAACAGAAAATATAGTAGTTTCCATCTATGACGTCTCCTGGTCTCATAATATCCTATCAGGACGGTTTTGTATTTTATATTTGATATTTTATTATTATTTATAAGTTGAATACTTTTCTTTTTACTCAAAATGCCCTTCATGTATACATTATGGCTTCCAGGTTAGCGTTTTTATGATACTCCTGTGCATTTGAGGCCTATTCTTAGCTGTGCAGAAGGGGTTTCTGAGGTCCTTACCCCAGCTGAAATGCTGGATGCAGTTGCTGTTTTCTGTGCAGGGAGTATCAATTTGGCTTGAGTATATGACTGGTGGTAGACTGTACTTTTGCACTGAGTGGCCACATACCTATTCCTACATGATCCGTATTAATTGGAAGTAGAGTGTAAAAGAAATAGGAATAATAAACCCTTACTAAGATAAATAAATAAATTAGTAAATAAATAAATCCATAAATACCAGAATGGAGTCTGGTTTCCAAGTCATGAAATGAATAGATGAGTGATTGTGATAGGTAGATACATTCAAAAATATATTGTATAGTTGCAGAAAATGTTTTCTTCACTTGAAGAGCACATTCTGACCCATTAAAAACCTTCTTCTTTGAAAATACACTGGAGGACATCTTTCAGATCTCTGTGTGCATAATTCTATTCATTAGGAAAATTCTTGTCTAATTCTAGGGCTGTTTTTGGCTTCTTGGCTTGGCACAACTTGAAACTTGCCTATGCTGTAGCATGACTTAGCACATACTACAATTAATCTGGTCATGTATGGCAAACCATTTGGGATATTTGGATTTCTGATTTTAAATTTTTGGGGTGTTTATACATCATTTAAAAGAACAAAGTCATATTATTTGTATTTATATTTTGAAGAACTGATATAATAATTCAGAGAGTAGGTAAGGCACTCTACCTGTGCCCTAGAAGAGTGTCACGTTGTCATCGCCAACAATTTAAATTTCTGTGTTTAAATGGATAGCCAAGACAGTGTTATTTGAATTGTTCTTACAGGACTACAGTGGTACCACTTCTCAGATTTACTTTGAAATTTACTGAAAGGTAATGTAGAACATTATTACATGTGTTCTATTAGTCATGTGTGTACCTTGTTTTGAGAAATAGCTATTTAAGAACTTTACCTGTCATAATGTAAGCATGATATTTAATCCTTTTAAATGTTAGTGTTTATCTTTTAGATATTTTTCCTAAGAGAACTTTGAATCAACTTAATTTATCAAATAGAATATTCATAATTTGAAGATATTTTCTCCTATCATTTAACTGCATTTTAGACTATGTTAAACATCACTAACAATTTAATAAATCAATACTTAAAAAAACCACAATATTAAAAATATCAGAAAGAGTAAAAGGCTATTACACAGGGGAGGGAAGGGCTGGCTGTGGGGCTGAAAATGCTGCTGGTTTATATCAGAGGCTGATTGAGAGACAGTTGCTGCAGCTCAGATATTGGACAGACCCCAATTAATAACAGGAAGTAATAAACAGTACCATTCTCTAAATAAATATGTGCACTGTTGGAAATAGGAGATAGCAACCATCTACTGTTATCTACAGACATCCTGAGATAGAAATTCCCCAGCAGTCATCAGGTGTGTTGTCAGGACTGCTGGTGCCGCATCTGGCTGCAGGTAAGCATGTATCACAGAACCTTGTGGTGGTTCTTGTGTTCTCCAGATCTGGTGCACAAGTAGGTTCTGGACCCAGATTTGCTGTTTTCCCTTCCGATTTACACCTATTGAATCTCTGGATCAGAGGGTGTGTGTTTCCACAGATCTGAATCTTTGTCATCTTCAGACTGTGAATTCTTGGCCTGTTTTTCTTGCAACAGGGTCTGGATCCTATTGTCACGAACATTAAGATCTGAGTGTGCCAGGTATACACTGTAAGAGTCCTTTATGTATTTCAGAGCCAACATGTCTGAGGGCTCACAAAAGTCCTCAGGGTTCTTGTCCATCCATGTGTTCAGGAAGCTACAGAGGGTGTTCTTTACTTGTTCATTCTCTTTAGAATAAGGGCCAAAGGTTGCATACCTAGAAAAGACCAGACAGAATGTGAGCCGTAAAGGACAATTGGCTCCACCTAATATTAGCATTTCTGGCTGCTCTCAGAATTATTATTTTATCGATACACAGTAGGTGATTTCAATTATCTGTGCAACTTTTGAACACATGAATCTCTATTCATTCATCTTGGAGGACACCTGGTCCCCTGGATTATCATATATATCTACTTTGGACATATGTCAATTAGGTATTTCAAAATTTCTAGAACCTCCTTTAATATGAGAGAAGTGCATTCACCAGGCCTCAGAAATATGGAGTGAAGGATAAATTGCTTTTCAAAGCAGTGTGGATAGCTACATTCAGTTTAGGATCTCAGCTTTGGACATCCCACTGCCTTGGACCCAGCCAGGGAAAACAAATTTCTTACTTTACCTTGCAGGGTCCTGACAGTTATATAGACAAGAAAAATTCAGAGAGAGAGAGAGAGAGAGAGAGAATCCTGAACCAACAAGAGGATCTGAGAGCTGTGAGATTGGAGATGTGCACTCACCTCATAAACAGCAAGTCCAGTACCTGTAGGGCTGTGGCAAATCTTTGATATTTGGGAAGAAAGCCAGGGACAAAGAATTGGTCCCATTCCTGCAGAGAAGTCACAAGATTGTTCACCAAATTCACCACAGTGTCTGTACTGATGTTTGACTCTCTATAGGGTTCCTGAAGATCCAGTTGGGCAGAAGCTTTCTCACCCTTAGGAAAGATCAAGTTCAAAGTTTTAAAGGGGTATAGGTTTGCCATATTCATTCCAAGGTTTCCTGAATTATTACTCTGCCAAACACAGAGAAAAACCCGAGTTGTTACCTGGTCTCTGCAGACCCTGTCTTGGCTGCCTTTGGTCAAGATTTTTCCCTTTCTGGAAAAGGACAACAGACGTTGAAGGCAAGAGTGAACCCTGTGCCTCCAGATACCACCTAGTCCTTCTGTGTTGTCTTTCTTGAGGCCTGAGCCTCCACGAGCCCGAAGAAAGCAAGAGAACATCCTGCCCTCTCTAGTGTAACTGACAAGTGAGCCTGCAGGCCTTACTCTAACCAGTAGGTTGCCTGGATACCAAAGTTCCTCATTGTTATGTCATTGGCAAGATGGTGGTTGCAATACTGCCCCTTTTACAACAGGACTTTCTTAAAGGCTCCTTGATTACCTCCCACACCACAGGTGCACCAATCACCACAGATATATATGTGTTTTCCATTACACTGCTTCCAGAGAATTGTGGATATAGGCAGTAACTCAACTTTGCATCTGTAATCCTAATCATAAACTCAGCCCTAATTAGCCCAATCGACCATAAACCAAGGTCACGGTTCCTAGCTTTTATGTAAACTTGTCTTGGTTCTGTGCGGGATGTGTACACATGCATGTCTCCGACTGTCACCAGCCCCACCATGTCAATGTTCCTGAATAGGAAATGACTTTCCCAGAATCACTTTCAACTGCCATGATTAAAATTTTAGTTCCCTGAAAACACATCCACCAGCATAAAAGATGGAAAGTGGCACCCTAGGCCTCTTTCAGAAAAGGTTCATCTTCTATTGCGTCTTTAAATTCCTGCTTGAGACCTTATCCTGACTTTCTACCGTAATGGACTTTGAATTGTCACCTGCAGAAAACTTTTTCTTCCCTTAGTAGCATTTAGCCCTGGTACTTGTCACAGCAACAGAATGAAACTTAAACCCTGAACACTACACTTTCTCTGTCCCTACCCTGTGTTATGTGGCAGCCATTCTTGTCTCTAGTTGCTAATCTCCCTCACTGCCTTTTATTCCATCTCCTCCTCTATACTCTGTGCTTTCTTTTTCTGCTGTTCCCAGTCGTGTTTGCTCCAAAGACATTCGCTATTCATCCCCTGGTCTGTTCCCTTCTTCACACAGAGTGTCTGAATCAATGGTTTGCAAGCCAGTGATCTGAGGGGTCCACATCTTGGGCATGTGTTCAGAATTCCATTTTACCCCTTAAGAGGGGTCAGTTTTACAGGTAATTACTATCCTGTCTCCCTTGTAAAAATGAAGAGCATTTGTGTTCACTGCTCCTTTACTCTTCTTTGTAATGTCTTCTCAGTTCCATTTTTCCTTATTCCCAAAAGTTGTGCAGGATCTCCTTCATGTACACATGCGTACTCATGCAAGCTCCTATGAGTACCTAAGAAGGAATGTGAAGGACATCACTCTTACACATGTTATGAGCATTTCTGCATTTGTGCCTATGTATCTGTGCATGTTTAAGTGTCTCCGTGTATTTGAATGCTTCTCAGTGTATGAGCAAGGACATATGTTTGCATGCCTCTTTGTGTGTGTGTATGTGTGTGTGTGTGTGTGTGTATGCATGTGTGCATGTAGGCTGAGTTTTCCTTTTACTGGTTAGATCAAAATTCAGAACTCTTACAAACAAGAGTTTTGTAAGAGTATTGTACACATACAATAGTTGGAAATATCTCCCCTCTGTTTGGCAAGTAGTTCCAAACCCAGTTCCTGAGCTGAATCCACTGTGACGAGAGGAGGGGGAGAGAGAGAGAGAGAGAGAGAGAGAGAGAGAGAGAGAGAGAGAGAGAGAGAGAGAGAGAATGGAAAACTCTATGACACTTTTTTGGTGGCTGTAGGACTGCAACTTGCTTGTGAGTTCAATGTAATGGTAACAGGAACAGGGACATCAAAATTCAGAGAATACATCTCTTAAATGGCCAAGTTCACTTGCTTTTTTGAAATTATCAAGACATCAATAGCCTACAAATAGAAACGTCTCATCCAGTCCCAAGCATCTAGGAGACTGAACATGTCATTAGGATCTGCAGCCACAAATCTTCCATAGCTGACCTACAGCAGCCCAGGCATGAAACATATAGAGGACACATGCCACTACAATTACTAATGTATCTGTTATAGAGAAGCAGTTTAAGAATAAAAATTACCATAGACCCAGAGCAACTAGGAGTTACCTACATTGACTAGTAAGCAGTCAGGTCAGTAGAGAGTCCACATACATCACAAAAAGGGTGGAATTTAGAGATGGCTAGATTTGTCTTCATTGCCCTGAAATTATATTTGGTAGATTAAATCAGAAGCCTGCCAAAGCTTTTCGCAATAAGAGGCCGACAACACCCCCATACCTCTGCTGCTCTTGAAAATGAACAAATTAGATTCTATGTTTTTAATTTTTTTATTGAATATACTCTTCATTTACATTTCAAATCTTATATCCTTTCCCGGTTCCCTCCTCCTAGAAAACACCCAACACATCTTCCTTCCCCTACCCTCCCCCACCTCCTAATTCTGTAAACAGTAACCAACCCCCCCACACACACTATTATTGATAATTTCACTTCCTGATTAGGACATGTTTATGCCAAAGCTATTGGTCAATGGCCCATTTTGTCTTTGTCAAACTGATCAATGCTAAAAGAGGGGAGGGAAGTTGGGTAGTAGTGGTGCATGCCTTTAATCCCAGCACTTGTTAGGCAGAGGCAGACCCATTTCTGAGTTCAAGCAAATTCTAGTCTACAGAGTGAATTCCAGAACAGCCAGGGCTACATAGAGAAACCCTGTCTCTACAATACCCCCCGCCCCCCCCAAAAAACCCCAAAGTTAATAAAAAAGAGGGGAGGGAAACTTTTAAAGACCCTTAGAAATACAAGCCATGGAGAATACACTAGACATCTGTGTTCTTGAATACCTCCTCTTCCCCTATTCTCTCTCTGTTTCACTGTCTCAGTCCCTGCCAATTTCTCTCTCTCTCTCTCTCTCTCTCTCTCTCTCTCTCTCTCTCTCTTTCTCTCTTTCTCTCACTGTCTTTCTGTATATGTGTGCATCTGAGTCTGTGTGTTTGTATGTGTTCTTAGGAATATCTTTCTTCATGATAATATAATCTTTTATTCTTGATTATATTTTCTGTTCCCTGATTCTATGAATTACAATCAAGACTTTTCCTGCTATGTATTTTTTCTTTTAACATTGTATTTAGTTTGTATATTGAATAGTCCCCCAATTATTCTCCTCCTAATCCCTCCACCAGCTCCATACCCATCACTTCCTCCTCCATTCATCTTCAGAAAAGGCCAGGTCTCCCACATATATTTGCCAGCCCTGGTTGATCAGTTTGCAGTAAGACTAGGAAGCTCTTGTTCTATTAGTGCTCATGGAGGCAACACAGTGAGGGGAGAGGCTGCCATGGACAGGCAACAGAGTCAGAGACAGCCTTGGCTCCTGCTGTTAAGACTTCCCAAGAAGATGAATCTACCTAATAGTTGCACATGTGTTGAGGGCCTTGGTCAATCCCATGCAGGCTCCCTGGTTCCCATGCAGGCTCCCCAGTTGATAGTTCATTCCCTTTATCCCATGGGCTCAGGGTGGCTGTTTCTGTTTTCTTGACCCCTTTAGCTCCTTCAATACTTCCTCCATCTCTTCCACATAATTCTCCAAGATACACATAATGTCTTTCTGTGAATCTTTGCCCATCATTTGCTTAGTGAAGCCTCTTTGATGACAATTGGGTTAGGACCAATCTGTGAGTTGTCATTATGTTATTAGGAACCATTTCTTTGGCATATTTTCTATTCCTGTTTGGTTCTATCCTGTCTCTGTGTCCATCTGTGTCTCTGGGATGTCCGGATTTCTGAGTTCAAGTCTGGCCTAGTCTAAAGAGTGTATTCCAGGACAGCCTGAAGAACACAAAGAGAAACCCTGTCTTGACAAGAACTCCCCTCCTAAAAAAGAGTAGATAAATAGAGGGGAGGGGAAATTTTTTAAAGACCCTTAGAAATACAAGCCATGGAGAAAATGTTATGCCAGGCATTGCCAGGGGTAGTAGATTCCCTCTCCTGGCATGGGTCTCAATTGGGTCAAGACCCTGGTTAGCCACTTTCAAAAATTCTATGTCACCTCTACTACAGCACATGTTTTAGGGTGTATAAAATGTAGATGAATCATTTTGTGGCTAGGCTGGTATCCTAACCTGTCCACTGGGAGTCTTGCTGGTTACAGGGTTTGGCTCAATATCCCCAACTACTAGGAATCTTTGCTGGGGTCACTCTCATAGATTCCTAGTAGGATTCATTGCACTAATTTTCTAGCTTGTTCCATCCATACCAACCTATTTCTCATTTATTTTCCTAGTACTCACTCCCACTCTCCACCCACATTTGATTCCTCATTTTTCCACCACCACCCTTCATTTTGATCCCTTCCCTAACTGCACTCATCCCCAACACACTCTCGAGGTTTTTTCTATTTCACCTTCATAGTGAGATGAATGCATCTGCACCTTTTTTACCCCAAATCTTATTATTATTATTATTTTTATTTTTATTATTATTATTTTAAACCTTTTCCTTTTTTATATTATTTTTTATTAGATATATTCTTTTTTCTTTTTTGTTTATTTTATTTTCTATATTCTTTATTTACATTCCAAATGATTTTCCCTTTCCTGGTTCTCAGCCTCCCCTCAGAAATCCCATAAGTTCTCCACTCCCCATGTTCCCCAATCAACCCCTTCCTGCTTCCCTGTCCTGGTATTCCCCTACAACGCTGCATCAAGCCTGTCCAAGACCAGCGGCCTCTCCTCCTTTTGATGTCCAACAAGTCCATCTTCTTCAGCCTATAGGTCTGGAGACATGGGTAACACCAAGTGTACTATCAGGTTGATGGTTTTATCCCTGGGAGCTCTGGAAGTACTGGGAGACTCATTGTGTAATTCCTCCTATGGCGCTACAAACCCCTTTAGCTGTTTGGGGCCTTTCTCTAGCTCCCCCATTGGGGACGCTGTACTCAGATCAATGGCTGAGAGTGTCCACCTCTGTATTTGTCATGCACTAGCAGAGCCTCCCAGGTGACAGCTATATCCGGCTCCAGTCAGCAAGTACTTGTGGGCATCTATAATAGTGTCTGGGTTTTGTAACTGTATATGGAATGGATCCCCAGGTGGGGCAGTCTCTGGATGGTCTTTCTCTCAGTCTCTGCACCACACTTTTTCTTTGTATCTCCTTCTCTGGGTATTTTGTTCCCCCTTCTAAGAAGGACCAGAGTATCCATACTTTGTTCTTCCTTCTTCTTGGGCATCATTTGATATGTGAATTGTGTCTTGGGTATTCCGAGCTTCTCGGCTAATATCCATTCATCAGTGAGTGCATTCCATGTGTGTTCTTCTATGATTGGGTTACCTCACTTAGGATGATATTTTCCAGTTCCACCCATTTGCCTAAGAATTTCATGAATTCCTTGTTTTTAATAGCTGAGTAGTATTCCATTGTGTAAATATACCGTATATTCTGTATCCATTCCTCGGTTGAGGGTTCTTTCCAGCTTTTGGCTATTATAAATAATACATCTGCACCTTAAGCCCTCCAGGTTATTAACCTCTCTGGGTCTCTGGATTTCAGAAAAGATTTCTTTACTTTAAAAGTCATTTCTTCTTATAACTCTGATCATAACATTTTTACCCACATTTTTCATCCATTTTTTGAATGGAACAAGATGTTAATTTTAACAGTTCTATAATACCCCATTGAGTAAATGTAAAACATTTTCTTTATCCAGTCTTCAGTCAAAGGATATTAGGTTGTTTCTCGCTATTACCAATAAGGTTTGTATGACAATAGTGTAGCAATTAACCTTGTAGTATGTTTTCATTTCCTGAGAAACCAACTCTGCAATTTCCAAGAATGAAACATAAACACTAACCAAACTACAAAACCTTTGATGTACAATGGTGTCCAGTCTGGGACATATGCAAGTACTACTGTGACACAAAGATGGTGGGAGTAACCAACAGATAACTGATTTGGCTGAATTTTCACTCTTAGTCTCAAGTCCAAGACGATCAAGGACCTCCACATAAAACAAGATTCTCTGAATCTAATAGAAGAGAAGTTGTGGAAAATTCTTTAATACCTGGGCACAGGGCAAATGTTTCTGAAGAGAACACCAATGGCTCATGCTCTAAGATCAAGAATCGACAAATAGGACCTCATAATATTGCAAATCTTATGTAAGGCCAAGGAAACTGTCAATAGTACAAAATAGAAACTAAAGATTGGGAAAAGATCTTTACCAATCCTGAATCCCATAGAGGGCTAATATCCAATATATACAAAGAATTCGAGAAGTTAGACTCCAGAGAAACAAATAACTCTATTAAATGGGGAACAGAACTAAACATAGAATTCTTAACTGAGGAAATCCGAAGTTCTGCACACACTAAGGAAATTTTAAACATCCTCAGTCTTCTGAGAAATGCAAATCAAAACAATGCCAGTCAGAATAGCTAAGATCAAAAATTCAGGTGAGAGCAGGTGCTGCCAAAGAAGTGGAGAAAAAGAAACACTCCTCCACTGTTAGTGGGATTACAAGCTTTTTCTAAGTTTTTTTTTATTCACATTCAAAATCATTTCCCCTTTCCCGTTTCCTCCATCCCCGAAAGTCCCATAAGCCCCCTTCCCTCCCTCTGTTCCACATTCAACACCCTCTGTCTTCTCTGTCCTGGCATTTGCCTAAATCCAGTCTTTCCAGGACCAGGGGTCTCTCCTTCCATCTTCTTAGAAATCTATTGATATGCGAATTGTGTCTAGGGTATTCTGAGATTCTGGGTTAATATCCCCTTATCAGTGACTGCATACCATGTGTGTTCTTTTGTGATTAGGTTACCTCACTAAGGATGATAGTTTCAAATTCTGACCATTTGCCTAGGAATTTCGTGAATTCATTGTTTTTAATTGCAGAGTAGTATTCCATTGTGTAAATATACCACATCTTCTGAATCCATTCCTCTATTGAGGGACATCTGGGTTCTTTCCAGGTTCTGGCTATTACAAATAAGGCTGCTATGAACATAGTGGTGCATGTGTCCTTATTGCATGCAGATAAAGCCTCTGGGTATATGCCCAGGAGTGGTATAGCCGGATCCTCCGGGAGTGTCATGCCCAGTTTTCGGAGGAACAGCCAGACTGCTTTCCAGAGTGGTTGTACCAGCTTGCAATTCCACCAGCAGTGGAGGAATGTTCCTCTTTCTCCACATCCTCGCCAACAACTGCTGTCTCTTGTGTTTTTGCTCTTAGTCATTCTGACTGGTGTGAGATGGAATCTCAGGGTTGTTTTGATTTGCATTTCCCTAATGACTAAGGATGATGAATATCTCTTTAGGTGTTTCTCAGCCATTAGAAATTCTTCAGGTGAGAATTCTTTGTTTAGCTCTGTACCCCATTGTTTAATAGGGTTACTTGGCTCTCTTGGGTTTAACTTCAGAGAGGATTACAAGCTTTTACAACCACTCTGTAAATCAGTCTGGAGGTTCCTCAGATAATTGGACATAGTACTACCTGAGGATCCAGCTAAAACACTCCTGGGCATATAGACAAATGATCTCAAGTTTATAACAAGAATACATGCTCGGATATGTTCATAGCAGCCTTATTTATTAAAGCCAAAGGCTGAACCCAGATGTCCTTTAACAGAGGAATGGATACAGAAATTGTGGTATATTTACAGAAGTTTTGCTTAGCTATTCAAAATGATGAATTCTTGAAATTCTTAGGCAAATGGGTGGAACTAAAAAATATCATCCTGAGTGATTTAACCCAATCCCAAAATGACACACAAGGTATACAATCACTGATAAGAGGATATTAGCCCAAATGCTCTGAATACACAAGAAACAATTCACACACAACGTGAAGCTCAAGAAGAAGAAAGACCAAAGTGTGGTAGAGTAGGTCCTTTTAGAAAGTGGAACAAAAAACTCACAGGAGGAAATATGGAGACAAAGAATAGAGTAGAGATTGAAGGAAAGGTTGTCCAGAGACTGTCTCACGTGGGCATTCATCCCAGAGACAGTCACCAAGCTCCCACACTATTGTGGATACTAAGAAAGTCTTAGTGAAAGGAGCCTGATACAGCTGTCTCCTGATGGGCCCTGCCAGAGCGTTACAAATACACAGTAGGCTGTTAGCAGCCAAGCACTGCACTTAGTACAGGGTCCCCAATGGAGGAGTTAGAGAATGAACTGAATGAGCTGAAGTGGTTTGCATCACTATAGGAAGAACAACAAAATCAACCAACAAGACCCATGAAAGCTTCCTGGGACTAACCACGAACCAAGGAGTACTCATGGCTCTGGCTGCATATGTAGCAGAGGACAGCCTTGTCAGGCATCAATGGGAGGAAAGGTCCTTGGTCCTATGAAGGTATTATAGATACCCCAGTGTAGGGGAATAGAGGGCAAGGACGTGGGGCTTGGTAGGATGGTAAAGGAAGAGCCTCATAGAAGAAGGGGTAGGGGAGATAGGAGAGGGAGTTTATGGCACAGGGAGAAACTAGAAAGGTGATAACCCATTTATTGTAAATTAATTAAAATAGAAAACAACTGATAAATATATTTATACATATATACATAAATACGAACATCCATAAATAAACACATACACACACACATATATGGACGATGGACCACCGCCCCCTAATTGGTAATTAGAGTAAAAAGATTTTTGAGATTGTCATGGAGTGACCATGATGTAAGTGGTCATGGCATGTTGGGGCATGGCACTCTCCTACTGTACATTCTCATCATGGTGTACTATCTTTCCCCTGCCCCATACCAACACCCCATCTTGATGTGAGAATAAACAAAGTCATGCTACAAAATGAGTGGTAGCAAGTGGTACAGGTAGCAATTCTTTTTCTTCCTGAAAGATATTTCCATGTTCTTAGAAATGTTCAGAGCTGCCTGCTAGTGTTATGCCTGTGACCACATGTTCTACAGCCATCATTTTTGCTGATAAATGTATATAGTGTAATGTAATCAGTCTTATTTTGTTTGGGACATGATCACTATGTAGACAAGGCTGGATTCAAACTCATAGAGATCCATCTGCCCCTGACTTTTGAGTACACTCTACTTTGTCATCAAAGCTTGTATTCACTCAATGAGATGGAACCTATACCTGACACTGCTTGGATGACAAAGAATTTGAGACTAGACTGTTCAGAGACCAAGGGTAAAGCTAAATACTACTGTTCTACTAGAGAAACTATACTAAAATGATTTCCTAATGATCAGTTATACTCATAGACCAGTGCCTTCTCAGCCATCATCAGAGATGCATCCTCCTGAAGCAGAGCACAAGACATGCAGAGACACATGGTAGACATTAGGCAGAGTGAGAGACCTTGGAACACTGAGTCCTAAATTGGAAAAATGGCCTTATGCACCCACCTTTAACTCAGGGTTATCTCCAATTGATCAACACTTGCAACTGAAAGTTTAGGCTTTTTCCAAGACAGCCTCTATGGAAAAATATACTCTTTTTTTCTTAGATATTTCCCTTATTTACATTTCAAATGTTATCTGCTTTCTTCCTTTCCCCTCCAAAAACCCCTTATCTCATCCTTCCTCCCCCTGCTCTCCAACCCAACACTCCCACTTCCCTGTCTTGGCATTCCACTATACTGAGGCATAGAGCCTTCACAAGACCTAGGGCCTTTCTCACTGATGTCCACAGGCCACCTTCTCCTACATATGCAGATGAAGCCATGGGTTCTTCCATGTGTACTCTGTGGTTGGTTGTTAAGTCCCTGGGAGCACTGAGATACTGGTTGGGTTATATTGTTGCTCCACCTATGGAGCTGCAAAAACCTTCAGCCCCTTGGTTCCTTTCTCTAGCTCCTTCACCCATGGTCAAATACAATGTAGTAATGATATCCAACTTTGAACAGTAAAGACAATCCCAAACGGATAGCTATCTGGTAATTTCATTTAGAGTACATCGTGAATTGTACAGGATAACATTGTTTTGTGCAAAACAACATGTTTACACACACAGTATTCTTAAACTCACTGTCTGTAGAAAGTGTAAGAGAAACACTCATCTGGTCATTTGCCAGAAAGCAACATGAACGCAGTCACATTTTAGTGCGTTTACTGGTGCGTCTATGCGCAAACACTTTTCTTCCACTTGTAACGCATCGTATGTTTTCGTGGAAACACACGTTCAAATACAATGTAGTAATGATATCCAGCTTTTAACAGTAAAGACAATCTCAAACGGATAGCTATGTGGTAATCTCATTTAGAGTACATCCTGACTTGTACAGGATATCGTGTTTTGTGCAAAACAACATGTTTACACACACAGTAGTCTTAAACTCACAGTATGTAGAAAGTGTAAATGAAACACTCTTCTGGTTATTTGCCAGAAAGAAACATGAACGCAGTCACATTTTAGTGCATTTAATGTTGTGTCTACGTGCAAGCACTTTTCTTCCACTTGTAACGCATCGTATGTTTTCGCGGAAACGCATGGTCAAATACAATGTAGTAATGATATCCAACTTTGAACAGTAAAGACAATCCCAAATGGATAGCTATCTGGTAATTTCATTTAGAGTACATCGTGAATTGTACAGGATAACATTGTTTTGTGCAAAACAACATGTTTACACACACAGTATTCTTAAACTCACAGTATGTAGAAAGTGTAAGAGAAACACTCATCTGGTCATTTGCCAGAAAGCAACATGAACGCAGCCACATTTTAGTGCGTTTACTTTTGGGTCTATGTGCAAACTTTTTTCTTCCACTTGTAACGCAGCGTATGTTTTCGCCTAACCGCATGGTCAAATACAATGTAGTAATGATATCCAACTTTGAACAGTAAAGACAATCCCAAACGGATAGCTATCTGGTAATTTCATTTAGAGTACATCGTGAATTGTACAGGATAACATTGTTTTGTGCAAAACAACATGTTTACACACACAGTATTCTTTAACTCACTGTATGTAGAAAGTGTAAGAGAAACACTCATCTGGTCATTTGCCAGAAAGCAACATGAACGCAGCCACATTTTAGTGCGTTTACTGTTGGGTCTATGCGCAAACACTTTTCTTCCACTTGTAACGCATAGTATGTTTTCGCGGAAATGCATGGTCAAATACAATGTAGTAATGATATCCAGCTTTGAACAGTAAAGACAATCCCAAACGGATAGCTATCTGGTAATCTCATTTAGAGTACATCCTGACTTGTACAGGATATCGGGTTTTGTGCAGAACAACATGTTTACACACACAGTATTCTTAAACTCACAGTATGTCAAAAGTGTAAGAGAAACACTCGTCTGGTTATTTGCCAGAAAGCAACATGAACACAGTCACATTTTAGTGCATTTACTGTTGGGTCTATGTGAAAACACTTTTCTTCCACTTGTAATGCATCGTATGTTTTCGCCGAAACGCATGGTCAAATACAATGTAGTAATGAAATCCAGTTTTGAACAGTAAAGACAATCCCAAACGGATAGCAATCTGGCAATCTTATTTAGAGTACATCGTGAATTGTACAGGATAACATTGTTTTGTGCAAAACAACATGTTTACACAGACAGTATTCTTAAATTTACAGTATGTAGAAAGTGTAGAAAGTGTAAGAGAAACACTCATCTGGTCATTTGTCAGAAAGAAACATGAACGCAGCCACATTCTGGTGCGTTTACTGACTGAAGTCAGCCATCTTTCTCCCCAAAGCAGCCAACTCTTTTTGGACACATTTACATAAAAGTTCCTCCCAGAATCTGAATCCACAGATTCGGCTTTCTGTTACAGTTTATTGAATGGCCACTTTGTACAGAATAGAAGCTATCCTATCTGTAGAGAGCCATATGTAGAGAGCCATGTCGCCTGGCAGAAACTTACTCTCCCAGCCTATGTTTGCCTTTTGCCATCTGGATACCTCTGAAAGTGCATTTTGCAGTGAGAAATTTAGATTTTCTTGAAGCAATTAAGTGAAATTAATAAAAGTGACTCATACTATCTTATTAAGACAACCTTTTAATTCAGTGCTCATAATTGAACCTCCCACTTCCAGCAAAAGGGATGCATGCCTGGGTCTCTAGTTGCTAGGCAAATGTTGGACACTGAGCTATATCTGCAGTCTGATGCAATTTTAATTGTCGCAATTAAATGTTGTAAATGATTATATGGCCTTGTTGGCCTGTGTGTGTGCATGTGTTCCTGTCCATGAGTGCTTTGGTGATAAGGAAATAGTTTTTCATGCACCACAATACTATCTGGGTTGATACTATTATTGATAGTATGAACTCTATATGGGATGGATCCCTAGATGGGACAGCCTGTGGATAGTATTTCCCTCAGTCCCTACTCTACACTTTGTCACTGTATCTCCTCCTATGGGTATTTTGTTCCCCCTACTAAAAAGGACCAGAGTATCCATACTTTGTTCGTCCTTCTTCTTGAGCTTCATTTGGTCTGTGAATTGTTTCCTGAGTATTCTGAGCTTCTAGGCTAATATCCACTTATCAGTGAGTACGTGACAAATACAGAGGAGGACACTCTCAGTCAAGCATTGAACTGAGAACAGGGTCCCAAATGGAGGAGCTAGAGAAAGGACCCAAGAAGCTGAAGGGGTTTGCAGGGCCATAAAAGGAACAATATGAACCACCCAGTAACCCCAGAGCTTCCAGGGAGCAGAGGATGGCATTTTTGGACATCAAAAGGAGAGGCCCTTGGTCCTTCGAAGGCTAGATGCCCCAATAGAGGGGAATGGCAGGACAGGAAAGTGGGAGTGGGTGGACTGGTGAGTAGGGGGAGGGAAATAGGTTAAGGGATTTTCCAGTGGGGGAAACAGGAAAGATGACAACATTTGAAATGTAAATAAAGAATATATCTAATAAAAAATATAATAGTTTTTCAAGTCTGATGAACCCCAAAGGGTAATGAGGACTGAACTGTAGAACCAGTGTGGTTCAAAGAGGCCTTGGCAAAAAAAAAAAGCCAAAAAAAAATAACAAAAAAAAAAGTTTCCTTCTTAGTTGCTGGAGAGATCAGGATTGAGAGGGTTAAAAAAAGTATCCATACTAAGAACTTCAAGTCTTCTGTTTGTTACTTTGTAAGCTTATCATTTTTTTTTGTCTTAACTTTAGTTCCTAGTTTGCTTTTGTTAGTTCCAGCATCAGCCCCAATAGGGGGACATGCTCTGTGGATTAGTTCCTGGTCCTAACTCCTAACGCTAACACAAGGTAACAATAATCCATCGTAGAAAAGATGCTAGAGATGAATCAAGTCTTGTACGGCTGGACTGAGATAGCTCTGAATGAGTCCTCTGGAGACCAAGGTGTCAGGCCAATGCACAAGCTCCAGCTGTTTGGAAGACAGCAGACAGTTATTTTTTTTTCTGTATTATATAGAATCTCAATCATGTCTGTTAGTGATTATGATCCTGAGAGAAGACCAGACTCATTCACTTCTTATTTCCTTTTACAACATATGTAAAGTAGAAGGCACATTCTGATTTTTTTCCATTTTGATTCAAGTAAAAAGCAAACCCCAACCTCACTCAGGAGCTAATTTTCTATGCAGTGTCTACGATGTCCACTTCTCTAACCCACAGTGGCGTTCTGGCCTCTTTAGCAGTTGCAGTCTGTGATGATGCTTGGTATTTTGGAGAGAGAGAGGGAGGGGGAGGGGGAGTGGGAAGGGAAAGAGAGGGGAGAAGAGGGTTAAGGGAGAGGGATGGTGGAGAGGGAAAGGGAAGGAGAGGAATAAGGGAGAGGGATGGGAAGAGGAAGAGGGAGGAAGAGGGAAGAGGGATGAGGGCTAGTGAGGGAGAAGATGGTGAGGGAACAATGACTGAAATGGGTCACAAGCCAGGGAAAGGTACAGATTCCAGCAAGAGAGAAGAGGAACTTCAGACATAAAGAGATGGAACAATCAGCTGGGCTGCCATTCCACACATACACCCAGGCTTCTCACACAGTGGAAGGAGCTGAAAGGCACTGGAAACACACAGGGAGAGGGGAGGCTAATGTGTGAGAATTACTTCCTGTGATTTGTCTACACAGACACTGCTTGGTTTGAAGTCCAGTGTGTCTTCCTCTACTATGGAATGGGACAAGTTTCCCAGCCACATTTGTTTGTGTGAGGACTGGGGTGTGCATGCCACGCTGGGTGTGGTCAAAGGCTAGCTTTCGGGAATTGGTTCTTTCCTTCTATTATATAGGTCCCAAAGCTTAACTCAGGCCACAGGCTTGGCAACAAGCACCTTTACCTGATAAACGATTTTGCTGGCCCTCAAGCCCCCCAAATTTTCTTGAGTTCTATTTGAATGAGATTGCTAGAGTGGCCCTTTAGGATAGAGGTTGAGCCCCTACAGCAACTGAGACTAAGGTTCCATCCCCAGGTGTGAAATCCTGTGAGTCCAGGTGATTGGATGTGGGACCTGCTCTCTCTTCCTCCGCCTCATCTGGTGACTGAAGTCAGCCATCTTTCTCCCCAAAGCAGCCAACTCTTTTTGGACACATTTACATAAAAGTTCCTCTCAGAATCTGAATCCACAGATTCGGCTTTCTGTTACAGTTTATTGAATGGCCACTTTGTACAGAATAGAAGCTATCCTATCTGTAGAGAGCCATATGTAGAGAGCCATGTCGCCTGGCAGAAACTTACTCTCCCAGCCTGTGAGAAGTAGCTGAGCTGCCTGCATCTCCAGCAGAGCAGCAGGAGCTTCCAGACCTCAGTGAGCCACACCTCCCCCACCTGGTGGAGCCAAGTTGACACCTATTGTTCTTCAAGGGTAGCCCCCTGCATCTTCCACTGATTAGCAGAGCTGTGGGATCAGCATCCTTCAACAATGGAGCTGAAGCTAAGCTCTGCTGACCAGACTGGAAACTCAGTCCAGAGGGTCCCCGCCACCAAAGCTTATATTGCTGCCTTTATCCCCAAGTACAGAGAGACTTTGTACAGCCATGCATTAATGTGTCTGTGTGTTTTTCTCTTGTTCCCCATCGTCGTTTCATTTTCCCAGCTCTCCCTCCACAGAGAACCAGCTCAAGTGTAACTCCCTGGAGGTTTCACTATCCTGCTGACTTGCAGTCTAAAAACTCTTCAGTCCTCTTTACAGGAGACTCCTCACAAGTCCTGAAAATGTTTCTCCTGAGGGAACTATCTCCTTAAGCTTTCAAACAGATATATGACTAGCACTCCTGGAAAGCATGGTCAATAACTGAGGGCTGAGTTGTCCATCTGGGGCTCTTTGATGGACAAGCTGGGTAGTAACCCCAGATAGAGCACTTGTGAAAGCCATGAAAAACATGATGCAACTGACAACAGAATATCAAACTGTCTCCTCCCTCCATTTCCACCCATTCCAAGCATTTCTCCCCTTTCCCTGAACCCTCAATGATCTATTACAGCTTGGAAAGGTTTAGCTTTTAAGCCTAAACCAACACAGACCTCAGGAAGCACTGTTGACAGCTGCAGGTTCAGAAACTCTTGTTCCCATGCCTTCTTGGTGATGAAGCCACAATTTGGGGAGGTGTTCCCCAAACTCAGAATTCATTCAAAGCAATCCAGCTATATTACAGATCTAATGTGCTAAACTAAAACGATGGGGCTTTCTCTGTATTTCTGCAGTTGTGATTATGTACGGCTTGAGGAGGCTGAAACGCTAGCAGGATTAACTGCACAGGAGTGAGTTCTTGGCTTCTGGCTCTGGAAGCAGCTAAGTGCTTTGAAATTGCTGTGACTAGAAGCTTTAGCCAAAGATCTGATTTGTATCTAGTGATCAGCATGTCTAGCTTCCTGACACTGGTTCCAAAGAGAATTTTGCAGTCTGCCTTGAAATGCACATTGGCTATTGTGTTTGAATTCAATGACCTGTGTTACAAGCAAGACTGCACTAGGTTCTGTAAAATTAATGTGTACCCAAGAAGAAAATATTACCAACACTACTGAAGATACTGCAAAATTGCCACAACAACAGTTTAGAATTGCTAATTTTCCTATCTTCTTCCTCAAAGAATATCTTACAACTCTTTCATAACTTTATGCAAACAAGGTAAATTCACTTCTCCTCACATCTGAAAGCAAAGATACCTTTGTTTACATGTGAGAACAGTAAGTCTATAATAACAGTCTGGCCCTATGAGCCAGGACTTTCTATCAGGACATAAGAATGGAATGGACATAAGAGGAAGAAGCAGAGAGTCCTGTAGAATGCTACGAATGCAAAATCTGGTTGGAAACTTTCTCTTGTAAAGTATAACTAATATAGTAAAGAATAAGAAGTTATTAAAAAGACTGGGCTTCAGTTCACTAGGAGAGTGAGACCAAAAACAAAGCCATTCTATTGCAAGAGATACAGATCAAAGGTTAAAAGGCAAATTACCATATATGTATATACAAATGTGATTGCTTCCTGCCCTCTGGTTGGTAATATGCAAGGGTGACTGAACAACATTTTCACTGGCCATAGAGAAAAACATCATGGAAAAAGAATATCAACCAA
This sequence comes from Tokudaia tokunoshimensis, assembly GCA_036184795.1. Classification (NCBI taxonomy): domain Eukaryota; kingdom Metazoa; phylum Chordata; class Mammalia; order Rodentia; family Muridae; genus Tokudaia; species Tokudaia tokunoshimensis. Next base: position 58,177 of record BTHU01000020.1, on the reverse strand, counting down.
AAATAAGTGACTAAAAACGCCATTTCCCTTTTTCAGCCTAATCATTTGGTATCTCTGAACACAGTCCAGATTTATTTTATTATTTTCTATAAGATATATATCCTTTTTTTCTATATTTTTTTATTTACATTCCCAATGATTTCCCTTTCCTTGTTCCTCCCTCCCCAAAAGTCCCATAAGCCCCCTTCCCTCCCTCTGTTCCCTATTCAACCCCCTCTCCCTTCTCTGTCTTGCTATTTCCCTAAATCCAGTCTTTCCAGGACCAGGGTCTCTCCTTCCATCTTCTTGGAAATCTATTTAAATGTAAATTGCATCTTGGGTATTCCCAAGGACCTCCACATAAAACCAGACACACTGAAACTAATAGAAAAGAAACTGGGGCAAAGCCTTGAAGATATGGGCACAGGGGAAAATTACATGAACAAAACACCAATAGCTTATGCTATAAGATCAAGAATTGACAAGTGGGACCTCATAAAACTCCAAAGTTTCTGTAAGGCAAAGGACACTGTCAAAAGGACAAAGCGGCAACCAACAATCTGGGAAAAGATTTTTACCAACCCTACATCTGACAGAGGGCTAATATCCAATATATACAAAGAACTCAAGAAGTTCGACTCCAGAGATCCAAATAACCCTATTAAAAAATGGGGTACAGAGCTAAATGAAGAGTTCTCACCTGAAGAATATCTAATGGCTGAGAAGCACCTAAAGAAATGTTCAATATCCTTAGTCATTAGAGAACTACAAATCAAAACAACCCTGAGATTCCACCTCACACCAGTCAGAATGGCTAAGATCAAAAACACAGGAGACAGCAGTTGTTGGGTAGGATGTGGAGAAAGAGGAACACTCCTCCACTGCTGGTGGGATTGCAAGCTGGTACAACCACTCTGGAAAGCAGTCTGGCGGTTCCTCAGAAAACTGGGCATGATACTCCCAGAGGATCCTGTTATACCACTCCTTGGCATATACCCAGAGGCTTCCCCTGCATGCAGTAAGGACACATGCTCCACTATGTTCATAACAACCTTATTTATAATAATAGCCAGAAGCTGGAAAGAACCCAGTTGTCCTTCAACACAGGAATGGATTCAGAAGATGTGGTATATTTACACAATGGAATACTACTCTGCAATTATAAACAATGAATTCACAAAATTCTTAGGCATATGGTCAGAAATGGAAAATATCATCCTTAGTGAGGTAACCCAGTCACAAAAAAAACAAATATGGTATGCAGTCAATAATAAGGGGAAATTAACCCAGAATCTTGGAATACCCAAGATGCAATTCACATATCAATAGATTTACAAGAAGATGGAAGGAGAGACCCCTGGTCCTGGAAAGACTGGATGTAGGAGAATACCAGGACAGAGAAGAGAGAGGGGGTTGAATAGGGAACAGAGGGAGGGAAGGGGGATTATGGGACCTTCGGGTTGGGAGGAAATGGGAAAAGCGAAATTATTTGGAATGTAAATAAAAAAATATAGAAAATAATAAAAAATATTATGACAAAAATATAGAAAAATAAATAAAAATAAATAAAAAAAAGATATATTGGGTACAACTGGTATATTGACACTCTGTAGTAGAATGGCTCTCTGCAGCAGAGAATGGTAAAATGAACTATATGGCAGTATTTTCTTCAAGTCATTTGTGCTAATTTCTCCATTTATATAATGATTCTCATGGAGTAGCTCCAAATAGCCCAAAATTCAACTTTTTTCATTACTTTATCTAATTTACATCTCAATTACAACCAACCCTCTGTTCCCAGTCCCACACTACCTCCTTCCCCCATTATACCCTTCCCTTCTCTAAGGAGAAGGGGAAGACTCCATGAGTTCCAACCAGCCAAAGCACATCGACTTTCATCAGGACTAAGGGCATCCACTCCCACTGAGGCCAGACAAGGGAGACAAGCTAAGGGAAAGGGATCAATACTCAGGCAACAGTGTCAGAGACAATCTCTACTTTAATTGTTAGGGGATACACTTAAAGACTAAGCTGTTCAGCTATTACAAATGTGTAATTGGCCTAAGCTCAGCTCAAGCATGTTCTTTGGTAGGTAGTTCATCTATATGAGCACCCATGGTACTATGTTAGTTGACTCTTTGGGTTTTCTTCAGGCCACATGGACACCTCCAGCTCCCTCGTTTCTTCTCTCTTCCTCTTAAAGTGGACTCCTAGAACTCTGCCTTATGGTCAACTGCATCTGTTGCCTTCAGCTACTGTATAAAGCCTCTCAGAGGACAATTATGCTAGGTTCCTGCCTGTAATATAACAAAGTATCATGAATATTGTCAAAGGTTGGCTCTTTCCCATGGGATGTATCTCAAGTAGGGCTAGTGATTGGATGGCCTCTTCTTCAAACTCTGCTCCATCTTTATCCCTGCACATATTGTAGGCCAGACAAATTTTGGGTCAAAGCTTTTTGTGTGTTGATTGGCATCCCCCTTCTTGCACAGGGACACTTACCTGGTTGCAGGAGTTGACCACTTCAGTCTCACAGTTTCTAGGAGTCTCTGCTATGGTCACTCCCATAGACTCCGTGGAGTCTTCCCCCATTCAAGGGACCAAGCTAGTCCCAGAGATTCCCCACCCCCACCACCAATTTCCATTCTCTTTCCAAGCCCTCTGTCAATACTTTGTTCCTTCTATTCCCACAACTGACCCACACCCTGTTATTCTCCCTGCCCTTTCTCTAAGTTCCTTCCATCAATTTATTTCCAATATCTATAATATTTCCCCTTGAGAATGAAATTTAAACATCCTCCCTTGGGCCCTCCTTGTCCCTTAATTTCTTTGAGTCCCTGGATTGCAGCATGATTATACTCTGTTATAGCTAGTATCAACTTTGAAAGTGTAAAACATGAGTGCCAGGCAACACCAGGCAAATTACATCATAGAACAATCAAGACCATCACTGACCTTCCCTCCCAGTGTTCACTGACTAAAGAAACTCTAACCATGTGATACTTTAGTATATTGACATAAATGCTGTGCTTTACAAAACCAGAGTTCACTTTTAACTAATTTCCGTGTTTTAAATGTATAATGTCAAGCAGTGCTTAGGTGTGTCACTGTGTATGGAATACTACAATACTACCAATACTATCTTGGAAATAGTGGTAGTAATTATCAGATTGTCTCAAGTAACAATTGTAAAAAGGGAATAATCATTTGTATATCAAACCCAATGACTCTGTTGGTAAGTAACATCAGTTCCACTGGAATGTTAATTACCTACACCTTATGACAAAATTAAGTACATAAAAGCTTATCTAAATATATAAAACTTCTTTAAATGAACTATGCTTAGAGAAACAGATGACAGAAAAAGAAATGACACTTTATAACCTGCTCTATGTGAGAAGGTAACTTCAAGAAAATATTTCCTCAAATACATGAAGTTTAGTGAATTATATTACAATTTACTCAATTTATTTGATTATACCGTAATTAAGCAATAGTTGCTTTGTTCCCTGAAATATTTCATTTGCTTCAGAAATTCTGTGTATGTGACAGAGAGAGGAGAGAGAGAGAGAGAGAGAGAGAGAGAGAGAGAGAGTTGAGAATATAAAGGATATAAGTTCAGATCTTAGAAAGCTTCTCAGAAAATAAAAGTGCAGGTAACATAAATGGCTGTAGATGCTAGGGCATATCACTCAATAACATAAAATGAAACAATGACAACTGTATTAGCACATTCTCTGATGATTTAACAACCTCCCAATGTGAAGAAAGAAAATTTAAATCCATGGAAAACAGAAGTTAATTTTATTAAGGACTAAAAATTTTTTGTTGTGTGCTCACAGAGCTAACTCCCATAACTTTCATGCCTTCTGCTTGCTCCTCACCCTTTCCCTAGGTGGATTTCTCATGGGGTCTATATCTCAACATTTGGTTTTTGAAGAAAAAAATATATATATTGTTTCTTTTCATTGATCAGGTCTGTAAATGTGTATTGAAGAAATTCACAGTTTATTTATAAATAGAATAGTTTATTTAAAGAGGTATTTTCCTCCTTGATATCATGGTATGCATAAATCTATGTGTTTCTGTTGTGCACAGCCTTGTTTACAGGGAATGTTTTAAGCATACTGTTTCACTCACTGTATTAGCAGACATAACTGTTGAGTAGTTACTAAGTTGTGATGTAGTGCTATGTGACAATGTTTAGGTGTGTGCTTTCGGAACGTTCCAACACAACCTTGTTAGCACTGTTGACACCCACAGGACAGAATAAAAGAACCTGTGCACAGTGAAAAAAAATTCAAGACCCAGAGAGATTTTGTTGTTATTGTTGTTGTTGTTTGGTTGTTTGGTTGGTTGATTTGGGTTTCATTTTCTTTTGTTTGTTTTGTGAAGATAGCATTGGCATATGTTGAAGCAGAGAGAGATGTTTACTTAACTCACAGTCGAAATGGATTTAGGAGGCAAGAGATAAGGCACAGCCTCCGTAATTTCTGTCAGGTCTGGGTGTCCTGAGCTGATATTAAGAAGGATGGCTTGCTTAGTCTGATGACCATGTTTTGGCTCTACATCTCTTCTCCAACAACAGCAAGGCTGGAGACTTCAGAGTGCCCCAGAAGATAACTTGGGTATCTACATACAACTGGAGTGTTTGTGAACTGTGTTAAATTTTTCATCATTTCTGAAGCCCTTAAGGACTTGAGAGCCCTGAAACCAAGCTACATATTGTGCAGTGGGTACTGTCTTGAGGAGGCTGTTCTGAGTCACCTGAAACATGTTAATGTAGAAGAGATCCAGCTGATCAGTGAGACACTCCTCAGCCTGTGGAGAGGAGAAAGTTGAAATCCACAGACTGAGAGTCTCAAGACTTAACTTTGAGGACTAGCTGTGCAAACTCTCATTTGTCAGTTTAACTGAAGTACAGTGTGCAAGTGACAAGCGTGGGCCGAGATGAAGCATTGTGGAATGCAGGTGCTCTCCCTGGTGAGCTGAATGTCAGGGTGTTCTGAAGACCATTAAGCATTTCTGGTGTGGGAGGTCAGTGTGATTATAGGCAGGCAAATACAGGAGGGGTTTCTGTATGTTTTCCTTGGCAGTCATAATTATATCTCTGGGACAAGGTTTTGCTCATGGACGGGTGATATGTCATTATTAATTGTTGGATAGGCCAAACTGTCTATTGTTCCAGTGACACAACTGACTCCAGGACTCTTCCTCTGTTACTGGCATTTATAGGTAATTTTTCATATCTTGCCTTCTAAATTAACTTCCTCAGCGCATGTTTACAATATAAATTCTTTAATCCACCTCTATCTGTCCCTCTTTCTATCTCTCTGTCTCTCTCTCTCTCTTTTTCTCTCTCTCTTCCTGTCTTGTTCTCCAAACCTTTCTTATAAGTTCATAAAGATAATTTTCATACTACTTTAGGCACATGTCTTGCTCCTAAACTCCAATATGGCCTCAACTTGTTAGTTTCTATAAGATCCTATTTAGAAATAGAATTAGCATCCTCCTTTAGTGTATTAGGGATTCAACATATGCAAAGACACAGACCTCAATAGTCATAGAATCTTGAGGTGGAGCTTTGGAGGAAAATGGCCAGAGATCTGACGAAAATGAATTCCAGGTTCACCAAGGGGTGGATCCTCTTTACAATTATGGTCAGCATAAGTAGAAAACTGTGGTGGGGCTCTGATAAGGCTGTATGCAAAGAGGCCTTGTCTGCCTCTTTGCTACCCATTGCCTACCACTCTCATGTTCTTGAAATGGAATGTGACTAGCAATGCCATTTTTATGAGCTTATGAATTATTACAGGTGGGTCTAGACCAAGGAACTTGACATTGATTTGCTTGATGAAGCCACAGAGATTTACAACATGTTCAAAAGCGTGTGTGTGTGTGTGTGTGTTTTCCAGTCATGATGTTTCTATATAGCTCATGAAGACCTCCAACTTGCCTGAACTCTTTGTTCATGCTTGTGACATAACAGTCTTTCTAGGATATTTTGCTTTCAATATCTGAAGGTCACCTGAGCTAATCCAGGACTCAGAGGGCTCCAAAAAGACCTGTGAATAGCTTATCACTATTATTCACTAACATCTTCCAGGCTTGAATGAGCTCTGGTAAGGCTTTCAGGGAAATTCACACGACTGCATATGTGATTTCTCTTTCTTTTGAATGTCCCTCCCACAAATTGTAACAGTCCTAGCATCTTTCCCAGATGATTGTTCATTTCAGAGAAGGCATTACTTCTCCTAATCATCATTCTCCTCCCTCCTTTTTCCTCTTCCTCCTCCCTATCACCCTGACCTAAATTTTCAGCAACCTTTATTTCTCATATTAATGAGTATGGATCTAAGGATGGGAAGAACCATTACTGGGCAGTGTTTGAAAAGTAAATCTTCAATTCCCCACAGGGAAAAACATTTCTAATAAAGAAGAGAGCGAGATTTCTGCTACTGGAAACAGGAGGTGCTGAAGAACTTCCCCTGTACCCAGAAGAGGCACCTGGAAAAAGCAGCTTTGCTTCAGGTCACTTTGAGATAAGGTAGTTAGCAGGGAGGGAAGGGCTGTCCCATGTGACATCAGCAGTTCCTTCTGTGGACATTCTACTGTTCCCTGGAGAACCCTGGTTTCTCCTATGATGTCACCAGTGTTGTGGTGATACCAATTGCTTTAGAGGTAATTGTTCATTGTCTACGTGGTTAACACATAAGTATGTTGTCAAGACTGAGGAGACTGCTTGGGAAAGGAAATGGAAAGCCAAAAGGGTCCAGAGAGAGTCACAAAGAAGGTAGTCTTCTGCCTCAGTGTAAAAGATCAAGACAGAAATGGTCTTGCAGAAGGCACAGTGAGTTCTGGGTGAGGAATGTAGATGTTACAGGAGACAATGGGCTTGAGATATTCCTCCCAAGACTGGAGCTCAAGAGTAGCAGGTATCTGAGAAGCATGGGAGTATCTTGCTTCTCTGAATTCCTAGAGAACATTGCCAGAGTCGAGGATTTCTGATTGTTAGTTTGACAGATAGCCAACAGTTGTCAATGCAGCAGGTCATGTATTGGGGACCCTCTGTTTCCACTCTGAGTGGGAAGGGTACAAAAAGGACTAATGAGGTTTCAGTGCCAGCGTTGCACTTTACCCTGAATCCCTTTAGGTTATATGTCACTAAAGACAGGTTGGGAACAAGAACATATTTCATGAAATCCAGTTTGAGACATGTTTTCTTTCTCTTACAGGGTGTCTTTGGATTCTCTGTAGATCTTCTTCATTAAACTTCTTGGATCTTAGCATGGTCTATCCTGGCTTTTGCCATTCATCACACAAGTTCATTTGTGTTTTTCTACTACAGGGACTAACTACAGGGGAGAAACTATACCCTCCATCTTCACTGAGCACGATCAGCAAAGGAACAAGTTGGATAAACTAACCCTTCAGCTACAGATGATGACTTAAGAGAGGGATGAACTACATTTAATCCTAGACCATTATAACAACTATGACTTGAACAATAGGTAGTCATTTTGTCTGCTTCTGTTTTCTATCTTGACCCCATAGTGTCGTCTCCACTATTTATCAAGTTAAAAGGGGTTTTATTGCAAGGGTCTCCTCATGTCCAAACCAATTTTCCTGAGTTCACCTGAGAGAAGGCTTTGAAACTTAAGTTAGAGTGATATGTAGACAAGGGTTGTTCTGTTTCCTCCCTGTGACCTGGAACACAGGTTGAGGATGGGGGAAATATTGTGTGATTACTCACCATGCATTTCAAGAGTCCGTGAGAGGTATTGGCTTGTGGGTGTTGCTAGGTGCCGCCAGTTTATGGTGAGTCTTTACACTTGAAAGCAGACTTTTGAAGCTTATTGCTCCTGTCAACAGCAGGATAGACTTGTCCCAACTTGGTCCATATGTGACCATAAACGCTTCTTTCTTTAAGGCTTCTATCTTTCAAAGCCTACTTTAGTATGTGCTCTTAAATGCTTTAACCTCCCTTCTATCCCACCACTTACCAGAGGTAGTGGAAAGGAAAGGTTAATTAGACAAAGGATAATGTTGTCCTGTATAGAAATATTTCTTTTGAATGAATGCAATCTGTGTTGTCAGGATAACAGCAGTTCAGTTCATACCAATCATCAGCACCAGCTCAATCCACTTGCAAACACCATTCATGAATCTTCAAAGGCAGTTCAATCCAGGAGAAACTGTGGGGCTCTGATAATCAATCTGAGTCCATGGAAATGGCTAGAAACCAGAACACCACCAGAAGTTCTATGGTGGCATGTCTCTCTATGGAGTCATGACAAATGATGATGACAAAAATGTGGCAAGGCAAACCAATACCACACAGCTCTCTGTTGGGCTATATTTATACCTTTTGCAAACATCATATGTGCTTTATGAAAACATCACATACCATTTATCCATGCTGCTTCCATAAAAATACCAAGTGTCTGTTCTCATAAAAACTTCCTCCCTCATGTCTGCTTCAGCAACAGCAACCTTTCATTAGCCACTTTCCCAAAAAAGATCACATGACACAACCGAGTCTTCAAAGAAACAACAAATTTCCACTTGGTTTCTTTTCTTCCTTATACTCTCAGACAATGCCACCTCCCTGCATTTCTTGGGAATCTTAATTGTGTGTGTGTGACAAATTTTTGTTGGTATTTTTTTGTCATTCAGGGTGATACATGTCCTGAGGATAGGAAGCCCCACACAGACTATCTGTGGTCTGGGCCTGTGTGCTCACCTTGGAAGTATATAATAATTCTTTGGGGGAGGTAATTCAGCAATCCTGGTGTTGGGTTTTCTCTCTGAAACTAGTAATTATGTGCTTTGGGCATCCGTGTATCTCTACTAAACCAGGATCAAAAATCCTTTTTCTGATGACAGAAGAACTATCTCAGGGGTCAGGTATGTAGATCAATGTCAAACCGTCTTTCAGACTAAATTTATTCCTTCAGGCCAAATGTAGGTTATCATTCAGCCCTAGTTCTCTCTCTCTCTCTCTCTGGATTCTTTGCCTCAGCTGTCCTAGGGCCAGGAGAGTTATTTTGATAAGCACTAGGAAAGCCTAATGGATAGATGCCAGGATGTGGTATCCATTGAGCTGAGGTAGTTCAGGACTCAGCCTGAAGCAATGTGATCCTTGAGGCCTGTCTTCTTGTTGGTTTGTGTGTGTGTGTGTGTGTGTATGTGTGTATATTTGTGACCTCAACCAAATCATAGGATAAATGAGCACAAGATCCTCAAGATAGAGCATGAACAAATGGTGTTGGTCCTGCAAAAATTGACCAAGGAGTTCAGTGAGTCCTGTGTCAAGTACAACGAGCTGACACAGAATATCAACTCCTACACATGAGTGCATGATTTTCCTGAGACCCCAGGCATATAGAAGGGACTGCTTCTGCCTTTCTTTATTTTTAAACCAAGTGAGGGCTCTGATTCTAGCCTGTTTGTCTCTTAGAACCCACCATGAACGAACTGTGGGTCTTGGTCCCAGTTGTGATAAAAGGAAAGGGACAGTGAGTCTCTCCCAACATTGTTCTGCTAGCCCCAGGAGACTCTAGATCAGTGGTTCTCAACATTCCTGTTGCTGTGACTCTTTAATAAAGTTCCTTGTGTTTTGGTGCTCCTGAAAACATAAACTTACTCTTCTTGCTACTACATATCTGCAATTTTACTACTGTTCTAAATTGTAATGTAAATTAAATGTAAATATATTTGTGTTTTCCTACAATCTTATGTGACCCTTGTTAGGATCCTTCAATTCCAAGTGGTCAAAATCCACAGGTTGAGAATTGCTACTCTGCAAAGAAAAAAGGTTTCCCCAATGAGTTGTCATTCAGACCTGGGCCTCTGGAGTTCTTAAAAGGGCTGTACAGAGCTGGATTCCATAGGACATAGAGATGGATTGTATTCTCATTTGGTTTTCTGTCCTCCCCAAAACATTTTTGCCCTCTATTGGATGTTGTTCCTAATAGTAAGGATAGATAAGCACAGCTGTGGGCCACTTCCTGCTTTTGGAGGTTCATAGTTCCCTTTTGGTGTCATCATTTTCAGAAGTACTTTGTGTCTTTCTGGAATTTGGATGTTCATTGGGTTTGGCCTGCCTTTAAGTGATACTAGCAAGGCTTTACTGGGCTCCATACTGGGGCTGTCTGGCTACCTGGGATCTTTCAAGTATAGTGGTACCTGGAGGTGGGTGTTGCAGATGGAAGATGGCTGGGCTCACAATTTCTGCATCCTCCACAGCCATCTGTTGAAAGAGTTGACTCAGCTCAAGGAGAAAGTGACCATGCTGAAACAAGAGAACAGAAAACTGTGGGAGGAATATGTTGAGCTGCAAGCATCCTGCAAGAAGAGGCTCTATGGGGGGGGCCTATGGGAAGATCAGTGGCCTCTGGACCAAGAATCAGGTATACTAATATATCTTGGGAAGGCTGCCCATATGACTGACTCACACACACTCCAACAAAACAGACAAACATGTAACCGTCTACCCACTTATCCATCCTCCCACTTACATCCCATCCAATTGTTCATTTCTGTCATCATTCACAAGTATATCTCTGGAGTTAATCTTTTGGGAGAAATCAGATGATTGACAAGCAAACCTTCCTGCTCTGCTAGAAGCTGCAGTTCATTGAGAGAGACAGGCCAATCACATATCACACACATACATGCCATTATGGTAGCATAGATGCTGTGTTGGGAGACACTCAGGGAGTAGCAGAGAGCTTTGAGAGTGCAAAGTCATGAGCCTGTGGCTCATTTGCCTTTCTTATTTTTTCTTTTCTATGTTTTGTTATTTACATTCCAAATCATTTCCCCTTTTCCCGTTTCCTCCCTCCCCGAAAATCCCATAAGCCCCCTTCCCTCCCTCTGTTCCCCATTCAACCCCCTTTTGCTTCTCTGTCCTGGCATTCCTCTACATCCAGTCTTTCCAAGACCAGGGGTCTCTCCTTCCATCTTCTTGGAAATCTATTGATATGCAAATTGTGTCTAGGGTATTCCCAGAGTCTAGTTTAATATCCCTTATCAGTTACTGCATACCATGTGTGTCCTTTTGTGATTGGGTTACCTCACTAAGGATGATATTTTCAAGTTCTGACCATTTGCCTAGGAATTTCGTGAGTTTATTTTTGCCTTTCAGTGGTCATGTGAGATTATAGGCTTGAAGCATGTTGCAATGAGGAGAGCCCTGTGCAAATGCCAAAAGAGTTTTTCTCATTGTCATCTTTATCCACTTGATCTCTTCACCTTGACCAGATCTTGGTCACTTTGACTGAAGCCTGAATAATGGCCTGTCAGCCTGGTTTTCTGTGAGTTGCTAATTATAGTCTTGAGCTGACTGGATTACCATGGTTATTTGGAGTGCTTCTGAATGGCTTGATGCAGTCGGTGGTAATTTTAAGGCTTCAAGAGAAAAATGTCTCCAAACACCTAAACCTATTCTGCTCAAGCAGTACATGCTACCCTAAGTATTATTAGTGCCCATAGGAAAGACACCAGAGTCATGTATATTACTTGAAACAGCTGGTGTTCTTAGTTTATATTTAATTTTTCATCCCGTGTGTCTCCCTGATTGCTTTCTGCTCATTTATGATTTCTATAGTGTGTACCTGGTATATACATATCTGTGCAGACATGTGCATTAGTGGGTATGTTGGTGTTCTTAGTTTATATTTTATTGTTCATCCAGAGTGTCTTCCTGATTGCTTTCTGCTCATTTACGGTTTCTACAGTGTGTACCTGGTATATACATGTCTGTGCATATATATGCAATAGTGGGTATGTTGAATGGCCATATATATCATCTGGTATTCTCCTCTGATATTTTCTGTCTTACTCTTTTGAGAGTAAAATTCACTGAACTTGAAATTTTCTGTTTTGGCTTAGTTATCTGACCAGAGGTCTTTAAATCTTCTGTCTCTCCCAGATATAGCCTACTCTCTGGTTCAGTCTCATATAATTGCACCGAGGTTCATGTACTCAGAACGTAGAAAGAAGTCGTGGCTTTTTATTCATTTTGATATATCATTATTATCACTTTGGAATCTATGTGTATTTAATAATTAACAAAAAACAGTCAATACTACTATGTCAAATTAAAATGCAGAGTTCTTTCCTCTCTCTGCATAGGGAATCCTTCAGGCAATTTCTGCTTTGTTTCATTGGCCTCACAAAATTGAATCCTATAGTACATCTCTTTCCTAAAATTCTTTTATTGATTATATCATGTGCATGGCTGTGTCTTAGGAAAGATTCCCCTTCATAGTTGTACAGAGTACTGCATTCAGAAAAGCAATACAGCTGATGCAATTTGCCTCTGACTGGCTGATCTGGGTGCAGTTTCATATTTTGGGCACTGTAATCTGTGGATATGATATGCTACTGTGTAATGAGCATAGATCGTTTTCTTTCTCTGGTGCTATGAAGGTCTTCTGTGGAGGAACCAGGTTAGGTTTAGTGAGGAGACTACAATGGGTCAAGTTGGAATTATATGGAGGTATTTTTAGGGCCTCCTCCTTGGAGATATGGTCAAGCTCAGCTGTGCAGATCTTGTCACTATTTTAGGATCAGTTTGTGTCAGTATGGCAAATATTTGTGGAAGAGGAAATAAGTCCTGGCCAGGGCAACAGAGCCAGTTGGAGTCTAAGAGCAAGAAGGACCCAGTACCACTCCCTGGAGCCAAGAAGGAGATGCAACACTCCTGAATTCTCCCTGGCCTGTCTGGGTTCAGAAGGTGTGTGTGTGTGTGTGTGTGTGTGTGTGTGTGTGTGTGTGTGTGTGAGAGAGAGAGAGAGAGAGTTTGTGTGTGTGTTTGTGTGTGTGTGTGTGTAAAACAGTCCACTAAAAGCATTATTTTCTACTGAAAAGGATGACGACAGACTGCAGAACCTGAGAAGCAATTTAAAAATCTTTCAAAAAGAGGTTTCCAATAGAACAGTTTCCATAATGGAACAAGAAGCCATTTTGTACTGTTGAATATTTTTGTGTGAAATGTTTAAACATAATACGATACGTACAATATTTTGATTTTTATGCAAACTATCATTTGACCACAGCTCAAACCAATATAATACACATTGGTTAGATATCTTTAATGTTTTCAAGAAGTTGGAATTCAAGATGGGTTTTATTTCTTGATACTACCACTTAGTGAATACTAAACCCCCAAAGAGACAGTGTTCTTTTGCTGGCCATGCCTCTGCCTTCACACCTGCTGCTCCATTCTGCTGCTCTGTTTTAGAAGGAAAACAGAAAGAAAAGAACTCAGGAGAAAACATATATATTTTGAGTGTAGTCTATCAGGATGGATCCTAGCCTTCTCTAACATGGATTAGGAGAATGGAATATCACTAGGTCTTCTTTACCTATATTGTAAACTTAACAAAAGATGCTTTTATAATAATGTTGTTGAAAAATGTGAAGACAGTGGGGTTGACAAAACATCAATACTTAATAAAGGCAAATATTAAGAAAGATGAAAACATGTTAAACAAACTTTAGGAGAGAGGCAGAGAGGGAAGGGGTCAGGGCCAGCACAGAAGTTACCAGGAAGGCAAGAAACGATGTGAAAGTTTGTTACCTAAGAACATTCCCAGTACAGCCTGGGTAGTATACCAGAAAATGAAATAGACTAAAATCCATGGTTTTTAGGACAGATGTTCTTCAGTTGATGTGAAATATCTATGAACTTTTCCATATTGCAAAAGTCTACTGAGAGGCCGCCAAGGAAAAGTCTGAGATCCTAGCCTAGTGTTTGCCCCTCAGCACACAATCAGTTCTTGGTGATCGTTAGACAGTTCTAGCAGTATAATAAAGGACATGTCAAAAGTGCTGTCTTGTCCAACTTTTTCTCTCCTTCCCTTGTCCAGCATTTTTACATCCAGATTACCCTCTCCATCATAACACTTAATGATCTCTCCATTCTGTAAGCAGATCCACAAAAGAGTAACACATTCAGGAGAATCCTGCTGCTTACCTCCCCCACAGGAATGTTTGGAGAGAACTCTGACCCTACAGGAAGACATGAAAGCCAACCAATAATGCTGATTAAGTCTTCTCACAGAAGACTTAGATGTTCACTGTTTTGTGTATTCTTGGCTTCATTTTTATTTTTTTACAAAAAGATGTGATGACTATACATCACATTGTTAGTTTTTTTCAGACATGGTCTTACTCTGTAACACACCTTGGCACCAACTCAAGACCTATGTCTCTCAGCTTCCTATGAGTGCAGACTGCATGTGTATGCCACACACTGGTTGAAACTTTCAATCACAGATATTCTCACTAAAATAAAAAATATATAACGTATGTGTTTTATAAACTGAAATATAAAGATAATATAAATACCATGTGTATTCTTTTGTGATTGGATTACCTCACTCAGGATGATATTTTCTAGTTCCATCCATTTGCCTACGAATTTCTTGAACACATGGTATGCACTCACTGATAAGTGGATATTAACTAAAAAAGCTTGGGATACCCAAAATATAATTCTCAGACCACATGAAACTTAAGAAGAAGGAAGACCAAAGTATGGCTACTTGGTCCTTCTTGGAAGAGTGATCAAAATACTCATGGGTATTCTCAGAGACAAAGTGTGGAGCAGAGACTTAAGGAAAGGCCATTTCGAGACTGCCCCACCTGGGGATCCATCCCTTATACAGGTACCAAATCCAGACACTGTTAAGGATGCCATCAAGTGCTGGTGGAGCGGAGCCTGATATAGCTGTCTCCTGAGAGGCTCTGCCAGTGCCTGACAAATCCAGAAGTGGATGTTCACAGTCAACCACTGGACTGAGCATCAGATATGGTGTCTTTACTGAACCAGCTAAAGACATTTCCTGGTACATGGTATAGAGCAAATGCTTTTTTCTCAGTACCTGTCTATAAAAACTGCAAGAAGCAATTTGATTTCAGTTGGCAAGGAGAGAAGTATACATTTTTTTAAAGATTTATTTATTTATTTATTTATTTATTATGTGAGTACACTGTAGTTGTCTTCAGATACACCAGAAGAGGGTATCAGATCCCATTATAGATGGTTGTGAGCCACCATGTGGTTGCTGGGATTTGAACTCAGGACCTTCAGAAGAGCAGTCAGTGCTCTTAACCACTGAGCCATCTCTCCAGCCCGAAGTATACATTTTTAATTTCACCTCAAGAATATAACTCTCCAGGCCTGTGTCATAACTTATTTAGAAGAGAACTTGATCTGTCTGTCCTTGAAATATAAGAATGGTAACTCCTATTTGATGACATGATTCTGCATTTGAACAAGACAGCAGAAAATAATAACCACTTTGGACTCATGGATAACACATGCAATTACCAGATGGGAAATAAATTCAATCGAGATTTAAGGGCCTTTTATCTTAGGGAAATTCTTAGGAGTCAAGTTTTGTGACTTCCAAAGTAAGGAATTTGGCAGTGGGCAGGGAGGCATCTCTAGTATATGCCAGGGCCCTGGTATAGTGGAGGCACCAGGGAGACTATGAGGATGACTCTACCTGAGATTCCTAACAGTGTGGGATATGGAGCCTGAAGATGCCACGTCCTATAACCAGGCAGGACTCCCAGTGGAAGGACAAGTATAGGAACCCACCCACAAAACCTTCTACCCAAAACATGTCCTTCTTACAAAATGTGCATGGATGAAGATGGAGCAGGATGGGTCAATTTGCATTCTTCTGCAGGTTGACCTCCAGCTGAGCCAGCACTATTTGTTGAAAAGGCTATCTTTTTTCCACTGGATAGTTTTAGCTCCTTTGTCAAATATCAAGTGACCATAGGAGTGTGGATTCATTTCTGGGTCTTCAATTCTCTTCCATTGATCTACATGTCTGTTACTGTACCAATACCATGCAGTTTTTAACACTATTGCTCTGTAGTACAGCTTGAGGTCCGGGATACTGATTCCCCCAGAGGTTCTTTTACTCTTGAGAATAGTTTTAGCTATTCTGGGTTTTCTGTTATTCCAGATGAATTTTTGAATTGCTCTTTCTAACTCTATGAAGAATTGAGTTGGGATTTTGATGGGGATTGCATTGAATCTGTGTATTACTTTTGGTAAGATGCTCATTTTTACTATATTAATCCTGCCAATCCATGAGCATGGCAGATTTTTCCATCTTCTGAGGTCTTCTTCAATTTCTTTCTTCAGAGACTTGAAGTTCTTGTCATACAGATCTTTCACTTGTTTGGTTAGCATCACGCCAAGATACTTAATATGGTTTGTGGCTATCGTAAAGGGTATTATTTCTCTTACTTCTTTCTCAGCCTGCTTATCCTTTGAGTATAGGAAGGCTTCTGACTTGCTTGAGTTGATTTTATATCCGGCCACTTTGCCGAAGTCGTTTATCAGCTGTAGGAGTTCTCTGGTGGAGTTCTTTGGGTCGCTTATGTATACTATCATATCGTCTGCAAATAGTGATAGTTTGACTTCTTCCTTTCCAATTTGTATCCCTCTGACTTCCTTTTGTTGTCTAATTGCTCTAGCTAGAACTTCAAGTACTATATTGAAAAGATATGGAGAGAGAGGGCAGCCTTGTCTAGTCCCTGATTTTAGTGGGATTGCTTCAAGTTTCTCTCCCTTTAGATTGATGCTGGCTACTGGTTTGCTGTAAATTGCTTTTACTATGTTTAGATATGGGCCTTGAATTCCTGATCTTTCCAAGACCTTTAGCATAAAAGGATGCTGAATTTTGTCAAATGCTTTCTCAGCATCTAATGAGATGACCATGTGGTTTTTTTTTCTTTGAGATTGTTTATGTAGTGGATTACATCGATGGATTTCCTTATATTGAACCATCCCTGCATCCCTGGGATGAAGCCTACTTGATCGTGGTGGATGATCGTTTTGATGTGTTCTTGGATTCGGTTGGCAAGAATTTTATTGAGTATTTTTGCATCGATATTCATAAGAGAGATTGGCCTGAGAGTCTCTTTCTTTGTCGGATCTTTGTGTGCTTTGGGTATTAGTGTAATTGTGGCTTCATAGAACGAGTTGGGTAGTGTTCCTTCTGTTTCTATTTTGTGGAACAGTTTGAAGAGTATTGGTGTTAGGTCTTCTTTGAAGGTCTGATAGAATTCTGCACTAAAACCATCTGGACCTGTGCTTTTTTTGGTTGGAAGACTTCCAATGACAACTTCTATTTCTTCAGGGGTTATAGGACGGTTTAGATGGTCTATTTGATCCTGATTTAATTTTGGTACTTGGTATCTGTCAAGGAAATTGTCCATTTCCTCAAGATTTTCTAGTTGTGTTGAATACAGGTTTTTGTAGTAGGATCTGATGATTTTTTGAATTTCCTCAGTTTCTGTTGTTATCTCTCCCTTTTCGTTTCTGATTTTATTAATTTGGATACTATGTGCTCTCTGGTTAGTCTGGCTAAGGGCTTATCTATCTTGTTGATTTTCTCAAAGAACCAACTCCTCGTTTTGTTGATTCTTTGTATGGTTTTATTTGTTTCTACTTGATTGATTTCAGCCCTGAGTTTGATGATTTCCTGCCTTCTACTCCTCTTTGGTGTATTTGCTTCTTTATGTTCCAGGGCTTTCAGGTGTGCCATTAAGCTGTTAGTGTATACTGTCTCCCGTTTCTTTTTGGCGGCACTCAGGGCTATGAATTTTCCTCTTAGCACTGCTTTCATTGTGTCCCATAAGTTAGGGTATGTTGTGCGTTCATTTTCATTAACTTTCAAAAAGTCTTTGATTTCTTTCTTTATTTCCACCTTGACCAAGTTATCATTGAGTAGAGCATTGTTCAGCCTCCATGTGTACGTGGGTTTTCTTTTGTTTTTGTTGCCATTGAAGACCACCCTTATTCCATAGTGATCTGATAGGAGGCATGGTATTATTTCTATCTTCTTATATCTGTTGAGGACTGATTTGTGACCAATTATATGGTCAATTTTGGAGAAGGTACCATGAGGAGCTGAGAAGAAGGTGTATTCTTTAGCTCTAGGATGAAATGTTCTATATATATCAGTTAGTTTCAGTTGGTCCAAGGCTTCAATTAGATTCACTGTGTCCCTGTTTAGTTTCTGCTTTCCTGAACGATCCATTTCAGAGAGCGGGGTGTTGAAGTCACCCACTATTATTGTGTGCGGTGCGATGTGTGCTTTGAGTTTTAGTAAAGTTTCTTTTAAGAATGAGGGTGCCTTTGCATTTGGAGCATAGATATTCAGGATTGAGAGTTCTTGATGGTGGATTTTTCCCTTGATCAGTATGTAGTGTCCTTCTGTGTCTTTTTTGATGACTTTAGGTGGAAAATCAATTTTATCCGATTTTAGGATGGCTACTCCACCTCGTTTCTTGGGGCCATTTGCTTGTAAAATTGTTTTCCAGCCTTTTACTCTGAGGTAGTGTTTGTCTTTGACACTGAGGTGCGTTTCCTGCATGCAGCAAAATGCTGGGTCCTGTTTACGTATCCAGTCTGCTAGTCTATGTCTTTTAATTGGGGAATTGAGACCATTGATATTAAGAGAGATTAAGGCCTAGTGATTATTGCCATCTGCCATTCTTGACGCTATCTTTATGTTTGAGTGGTTATCTACTTTTGGGTTTGATTCAAGAAGGTTATTATCTCATTTTTTCCAGGGTGTTGTTTCTCTCCCTGTATTGGAGGTTTCCACCTATTATCCGTTGCAGGGCTGGATTTGTGGAAAGATATTGTGAAAATTTGGTTTTATCATGGAATATCTTGGTCTCTCCATCTATGGTGATTGAGAGTTTTGCTGGGTATAGTAATCTAGGCTGGCATTTGTGTTCTCTTAGTGTCTGCATGAGATCTGCCCAGGATCTTCTGGCTTTCATAGTCTCTGGTGAGAAGTCTGATGTGATTCGGATAAGTCTTCCTTTGTATGTTACTTGGCCCTTTTCTCTTACTGCTTTTAGTATTCTTTCTTTGTTTAGAACATTTGGTGTTTTGATTATTATGTGACGGGAGGTATTTCTGTTCTGGTCCAGTCTGTTTGGAGTTTTGTAGGCTTCTTGTACGTTCATCAGCATCCCTCTCTTTAGGTTAGGGAAGTTTTCCTCCATAATTTTGTTGAAGATGTTTACTGGCCCTTTAAGTTGCAAATCTTCACTCTCATCTATACCTATAATCCTTAGGTTTGGTCTTCTCATTGTGTCCTGGATTTCCTGGATGTTTTGGGTTACACGTTTTTTGCATTTTGCATTTTCTTTAACTGTTGAGTCGGTGCTTTCTATGGAGTCTCCAGCACCTGAGATTCTTTCTTCCATCTCTTGTATTCTATTGTTGATGTTTGCATCTATGACTCCTGATTTCTTCCCAGGGTTTTCTATCTCCAAAGTTGTCTCCCTTTGTGATTTCTCTATTGTTTCTACTTCCTTTTTTAGTTCCTGGATGGATTTGCTGAGATCCTTCACTTGTTTGTTTGTATTTTCCTGTATTTCTTTAAGGTATTTTTGCATTGCCTCTTTCAGGATTTCTTCCTGATGACCCACGTTCTCCTGCATTTCTCTGAGTGATTTTTGTGTTTCCTCCTCATGGGATTCCATCTATTGATCCATTGTCTCCTGCCTTTCTTTAAGCAGTTCTCGTGTTTCCTTTGTAAGGGCATCTAACCATTGATTCCTTTCTTTAAGCAATTTTTGTGTTGCCTCCTTATGGGCATCCGTCTGTTGACCCATATTCTTCTGCATGATTCATCTCGTTAAGCGATTTTTGTGTTGTCTCTTTGTGCGCCTCCATCTTTTGATCCATGTTCTCCCGCATTTCTCTAAGCGATTTTTGTGTTTCCTTTGTAAGGGCTTCTAACCGTTGATTCATGGTCTCCTGTAACTCTTTATGAGATTTATTTGTGTCCTTCTTGTGATCCTCTAATAGCATCATGAGAAGTGATTTTTAAATCCAGATCTTGTCTTTCGGGTGTGGTGGGGTATCCAGGAGTTGCTGCTGTTGGAGAGTTGGGTTCGGATGGTCCCACATTACTTTGATTTCTGTTAGTAACATTCCTACGTTTGCCTTTTGCCATCTGGATACTTCTGTTGTTAGTTGGTCCTGCTGCCACTGGCTGTTGGTTGGACCTCCTGTGAGCCTGCAAAGCTATTTCTGCCCACCCCCCTGGATTGCCAGGATTCCCCTGGCACCGATTTCTGGGGCCTGCCTGCTCCTGAGTGACTTTGGAGCCCTAATGTGCCTTGCCCCAAGTGATCTTATATTGGGGAGGCCTTGCACATCCAAAGGCTCAGCCTAGTGGATTCCTGGAGCAGAGGTCGCCAAAAGGGGGCTGATAGGCTCCTGCCCTGTGCAGGGGTGTGTGATCTCTCCTAGGGGGGAAGGGGGCGTCCCTCTGCCAAGCAGAAATTCCACAGCAGAGCTGGCGCGCTGGTTACTGCAGATCAGCCCAGCACTTTGGAGCCGCACACACACAATCCGCCCGCGACCCAAGCGATATTATGCCTGTCTGTCTCAGAACCTGGCTGTCCCAACTTCCCAGTCACTGGAGCAAAGATGGCGGAGGGCACTCTGCACACTCTCCGTGGCGCCGCTCACCCTGCAGACGCGATGGCTTGCCGATCTGGCACCCAGACGAACACAGTGCTGACCCGTTCTCGGACGCAGACGGAAGCCCCAACAGGTCATGTCCCAAGTGATGTTATATTGGGGAGAGAGAGCTTGGGGTACCTGTCTCTTCAGTGCAGTCTGCGGGAACAGAGGTCGCGGAAGGAAAGCTCTTGTCTTCTACTTCTAAGGCATAGTACAGTTTGCTCTGAAACTCATGTCAAATACAATGTAGTGATGATATCCAGTTTTGAACAGTAAAGACAATCCCAGATGGATAGCTGTCCGGCAATCTAGAGTTCATATATTGTACAGGATTTCCTGTTTTTGTGCTAGATGACATGTTTAAACACCCAATATACTTAAACTCACAGTATATATAAATGGTAAATGAAACATTCTTCCTGGTATTACCACCATAATGAACATGAAAGCGGACACATCGTACTGCGTTTTCTTTTGGGTCTATGCGCAAACACTTGTCTTCTAATTCTAACGCATAGTACGGTTTTCTCCGAAACACAAGGGCAAATACAATGTAGAAACGATATCCAGTGTGGAACAGTAAAGACAATCTCAGACGGATAGCTACCTGGTAATCGCATTTAGTGTATATCATGTATTGTGCATAATATCCTTGTTTTGTGCTAAACAACATGTTTCAACACCCAGCGTTTTAAAGCTCACAGTATATGTAAACTGTAATCGAAACACTCTTCCGTGTATTAGCACAGTAATGAACATGAAAGCGGTCACATTGTACAGCGTTTTCTGTTGGGTCTATGTGCAAACACTTGTCTTCCACTTGTAACGCGTTGTTCTGTTTGTTGCGAAACGCATGGGCAAATAATATGCAGTAATGATATCCAATTTTGAAGAGTAAAGACAATCCCAGACGGATAGCTGCCTGGCAATCTAATTTAGATTTCTTCTTGTATTGTACAGGATTTCCTCGTTTTGTGCCAAATGACATGTTTAAACACCCAATATACTTAAACTCACAGTATATATAAACGGTAAATGAAACATTCTTCCTCGTATTACCACAGTAATGAACAGGAAAGCGGTCACAATGTACTGCGTTTTCTGTTGGGTCTATGCGCAAACACTTGTCTTCTACTTCTAACGCATAGTACGGTTTGCTCCGAAACGCATGGGCAAATACAATGTAAGAACAATATCCAGTTTTGAGCCGTAAAGACAATCTCAGACGGATAGATACCTGGTAAACACATTTATTGTATATCGTGTATTGTGCATAATATCCTTGTTTTGTGCTAAACAACATGTTTAAACACCCAGCGTTTTAAAGGTCACAGTATATATAAACTGTAACCGAAACACTCTTCTGGGTATTAGCACAGTAATGAACATGAATGCGGTCACATTGTACAGCGTTTTCTGTTGGGTCTATGTGCAAACACTTGTCTTCCACTTGTAACGCGTTGTTTGTTTGCTGCGAAACGCTAGGCAAATAAAATGTAGTAATGATATCCAATTTTGAAGAGTAAAGACAATCCCAGACGGATAGCTACGTTCTAATCTCATTTAGAGTTCTTCATATATTGTACAGGAATTCCTCGTTTGTGCTAAACAACATGTTTAAACACCCAGCATTCTCAAACTCACAGCATATTTAAACGGTAAAGGAAATATTCTTCCTGGTATTAGCACAGTAATGAACATGAAAGCGATCACATCGTACTTCGTTTTCTGTTGGGTCTATGCGCAAACACTTGTCTTCTACTTCTAACGCATAGTACGGTTTGCTCCGAAATGCCTGGGCAAAAACAATGTAGAAACGATATCCAGTTTTTAAGAGTAAAGACAATCTCAGACGGATAGCTACCTGGTAATCGCATTTTGTGTATATCGGGTATTGTGCATATTATCCTTGTTTTGTTCTAAACAACATGTTTAAACACCCAGCGTTTTAGAGCTCAAAGTATATGTAAACTGTAAACGAAACACTCTTCCGGGAATTAGCACAGTAATGAACATGAAAGCGGTTACATTGTACTCCGTTTTATGTTGGGTCTATGCACAAACTCTTGTCTTCCACTTGTAACGTGTTGTTCTGTTTCCTGCGAAACGCATGGGAAAATATCATGTAGTAATGATATCCAGTTTAGAACAGTAAAGACAATCCCAGATGGATAGCTACCTGGTATCTCATTTAGAGTTCATGTACAAGATTTCCTCGTTTTGTGCTAAACAACATGTTTGAACACCCAGTATTCTCAAACTCACAGTATATATAAACGGTAAAGGACACATTCTTCGAGGTATTACCACAGGAAGGAACATGAAAGAGGTCACATCGTACTGCATTTTCTGGTGGGTCTATGCGCAAACACTTGTCTTCTACTTCTAAGGCATAGGACGGTTTGCTCCGAAACGCATGTCAAATACAATGTAGTGATGACATCCAGTTTTGAACAGTAAAGACAATCCCAGACGGATAGCTGCCTGGCAATCTAATTTAGATTTCTTCTTGTATTGTACAGGATTTCCTCGTTTTGTGCCAAATGACATGTTTAAACACCCAATATACTTAAACTCACAGTATATATAAACGGTAAATGAAACATTCTTCCTCGTATTACCACAGTAATGAACATGAAAGCGGTCACAACGTACTGCGTTTTGTGTTGGGTCTATGCGCAAACACTTGTCTTCTACTTCTAATTCATATATGGTTTGCTCCGAAACACATGGGCAAATAAAATGTAGGAACGATATCCAGTTTTGAGCAGTAAAGACAATCTCAGACGGATAGATACCTGGTAAACACATTTATTGTATATCGTGTATTGTGCATTAATATCTTTGTTTTGTGCTAAACAACATGTTTATACACCCAGCGTTTTAAAGCTCACAGTATATATAAACTGCAACCGAAACAGCGGTCACATAGTACTGCGTTTACTCTTGGGTCTATGTGCAAACACTTTTCTTCCACTTGTTACGCATCGTATGTTTTCGCGGAAACGCATGGTCAAATACAATGTAGTAATGATATAAAGCTTTGAACAGTAAAGACAATCAAAAACAGATAGCTATCTGGTAATCTTATTTAGAGTACATCGTGAATTGTACAGGATAACACTGTTTTGTGCAAAACAACATGTTTACACACACAGTATTCTTAAACTCACAGTATGTGGAAAGTGTAAAACACTCGTCTGGTTATTTGCCAGAAAGCAACATGAATTTTAGTGCGTTTACTGCTGCGTGTATGGTCAAACACTTTTCTTCCACTTGTAACGCATCGTAAGTTTTCGCGGAAACGCATGCTCAAATACAATGTAGTAATGATATAAAGCTTTGAACAGTAAAGACAATCCCAAACGGATAGCAATCTGGCAATCTTATTTAGAGTACATCGTGAATTGTACAGGATAACATTGTTTTGTGCAAAACAACATGTTTACACACACAGTATTCTTAAACTCACAGTATGTAGAAAGTGTAAGAGAAACACTCATCTGGTTATTTGCCAGAAAGCAACTTGAACGCAGTCACATTTTAGTGCGTTTACTGTTGTGTCTATGCGCAAACACTTTTCTTCCACTTGTAACGCATCGTATGTTTTCGCGGAAACGCATGGTCAAATACAATGTAGTAATGATATCCAGCTTTGAACAGTAAAGACAATCCCAAAGGGATAGCTATCTGGTAATCTTATTTAGAGTACATCGTGAATTGTACAGGGTAACTTTGTTTTGGGCAAAACAACATGTTTACACACACAGTATTCTTAAACTCACTGTATGTAGAAAGTGTAAGAGAAACATCTTGTTATTTGCCAGAAAGCAACATGAACGCAGTCACATTTTAGTGCGTTGTCTATGCGCAAACACTTTTCTTCCACTTTTAACGCATCGTGTGTTTTCGCGGAAAGGCACGTTCAAATACAATATAGTAATGATATTCAGCTTTGAACAGTAAAGACAATCCCAAACGGATAGCTATCTGGTAATCTTGTTTAGAGTACATCGTGAATTGTACAGGATAATATTGTTTTGTGCAAAACAACATGTTTACACACACAGTATTCTTAAACTCACAGTATGTAGAAAGTGTAAGAGAAACACTCATCTGGTTATTTGCCAGAAAGCAGCATGAACGCAGTCACATTTTAGTGCGTTTACTGTTGGGTCTATGTGCAAACTTTTTTCTTCCACTTGTAATGCAGCGTATGTTTTCACGGAACCGCATGGTCAAATACAATGTAGTAATGATATCCAACTTTGAACAGTAAAGACAATCCCAAACGGATAGCTATCTGGTAATCTCATTTAGAGTACATCGTGAATTGTACAGGATAACATTGTTTTGTGCAAAACAACATGTTTACACACACAGTATTCTTAAACTCACTGTATGTAGAAAGTGTAAGAGAAACACTCATCTGGTCATTTGCCAGAAAGCAACATGAACGCAGCCACATTTTAGTGCGTTTACTGTTGAGTCTATGTGCAAACACTTTTCTTCCACTTGTAACGCATAGTATGTTTTCGCGGAAATGCATGGTCAAATACAATGTAGTAATGATATCCAGCTTTGAACAGTAAAGACAATCCCAAACGGATAGCTATCTGGAAATCTCATTTAGAGTACATCCTGACTTGTACAGGATATCGGGTTTTGTGCAGAACAACATGTTTACACACACAGTATTCTTAAACTCACAGTATGTCAAAAGTGTAAGAGAAACACTCATCTGGTCATTTGTCAGAAAGAAACATGAACGCAGCCACATTTTAGTGCGTTTACTGTTGAGTCTATGTGCAAACACTTTTCTTCCACTTGTAACGCATAGTATGTTTTCGCGGAAATGCATGGTCAAATACAATGTAGTAATGATATCCAGCTTTGAACAGTAAAGACAATCCCAAACGGATAGCTATCTGGAAATCTCATTTAGAGTACATCCTGACTTGTACAGGATATCGGGTTTTGTGCAGAACAACATGTTTACACACACAGTATTCTTAAACTCACAGTATGTCAAAAGTGTAAGAGAAACACTCATCTGGTCATTTGTCAGAAAGAAACATGAACGCAGCCACATTTTAGTGCGTTTACTGTTGAGTCTATGTGCAAACACTTTTCTTCCACTTGTAACGCATAGTATGTTTTCGCGGAAATGCATGGTCAAATACAATGTAGTAATGATATCCAGCTTTGAACAGTAAAGACAATCCCAAACGGATAGCAATCTGGCAATCTTATTTAGAGTACATCGTGAATTGTACAGGATAACATTGTTTTGTGCAAAACAACATTTTTACACAGACAGTATTCTTAAATTTACAGTATGTAGAAAGTGTAAGAGAAACACTCATCTGGTCATTTGTCAGAAAGAAACATGAACGCAGCCACATTCTAGTGCGTTTACTGTTTCGTCTATGTGCAAACACTTTTCTTACACATGTAACGCATCGTATGTTTTCGCGGAAACGCATGGATATCCAGCTTTGAAGAGTAAAGACAATCCCAAACGGATAGCTATCTGGTATTCTCATTTAGAGTACATCGTGAATTGTACAGGATAACATTGTTTTGTGCAAAACAACATGTTTACACACACAGTATTCTTAAACTCATAGTATGTAGAAAGTGTAAGAGAAACACACATCTGGTTATTTGCCAGAAAGCGACATGAACGCAGTCACATTTTAGTGCGTTTACTGTTGCGTCTATGTGCAAACACTTTTCTTCCACTTGTAACGCATCGTATATTTTCGCGGAAAGGCACGTTCAAATACAATGTAGTAACGATATCCAGCTTTTAACAGTAAAGACAATCAATCCCAAACGGATAGCTATCTGGTAATCTCATTTAGAGTACATCTTGACTTGTACACGATATCGTGTTTTGTGCAAAACAACATGATTAAACACACGGTATTTTTTTTTATTTTTTTAATTTACTTCCCAAATCACTTCCCCTTTCCCGTTTCCTCTCTCCCCGAAAGTTCCATAAGCCCCCTTCCCTCCCTCTTTTCTCCATTCAACCCCCTGTCGTTACTCTGTCCTGGCGTTCCCCTACATCCAGTCTTTCCAGGACCAGGGGTCTCTCCTTCCATCTTTTTAGAAATCTATTGATATGCGGATTGTGTCTAGGGTATTCCGAGATTATGGGTCAATATCCCCTTATCAGTGACTGCATACCATGTGTGTTCTTCTGTGATTGGGTTATCTGACTAAGGATGATATTTTCAAGATCTGACCATTTGCCTAGGAATTTCGTGAATTCATTGTTTTTAAT
This sequence comes from Tokudaia tokunoshimensis, assembly GCA_036184795.1. NCBI lineage: Eukaryota > Metazoa > Chordata > Mammalia > Rodentia > Muridae > Tokudaia > Tokudaia tokunoshimensis. Next base: position 31,376 of record BTHU01000020.1, on the reverse strand, counting down.
TGCAGAGTAGTATTCCATTGTGTAGATATACCACATCTTCTGAATCCATTCCTCCGTTGAGGGACATCTGGGTTCTTTCCAGCTTCTGGCTATTATAAATAAGGCTGCTATGAACATAGTGGAGCATGTGTCCTTATTGCATGCAGGTTAAGCCTCTGGGTATATGCCCAGGAGTGGTATAGCCGGATCCTCCGGGAGTGTCATGCCCAGTTTTCTGAGGAACCGCCAGACTGCTTTCCAGAGTGGTTGTACCAGCCTGCAATTCCACCAGCAGTGGAGGAGTGTTCCTCTTTCTCCAAATCCTCGCCAACTACTGCTGTCTCCTGTGTTTTTGATCTTAGCCATCCTGACTGGTGTGAGATGGAATCTCAGGGTTGTTTTGATTTGCATTTCCCTAATGACTAAGGATGATGAACATCTCTTTAGGTGCTTCTCAGCCATTAGATATTCTTCAGGTGAGAACTCTTTGTGTAGCTCTGTACCCCATTTTTTTTATTTTATTTTTTTAATTTACATTCCAAATCACTTCCCATTTCCCGTTTCCTCCCTCCCCGAAAGTCCCATAAGCCCCCTTCCCTCCCTCTTTTTTCCATTCAACCCCATCTCATTACTCTGTCCTGGCGTTCCCCTACATCCAGTCTTTCAAGGACCAGGGGTCTCTCCTTCCCTCTTTTTAGAAATCTATTGATATGCGGATTGTGTCTAGGGTATTCCGAGATTCTGGGTCAATATCCCCTTATCAGTGACTGCATACCATGTTTGTTCTTTTGTGATTGGGTTACCTCACTAAGGATGATATTTTCAAGTTCTGACCTAGGAATTTCGTGAATTCATTGTTTTTTTTCATTTTATTGTACTTTTTTTATTTTTTTAATTTACATTCCAAATCACTTCCCCTTTCCCGTTTCCTCTCTCCCCGAAAGTCCCATAAACCCTCTTCCCTCCCTCTTTTCTCCATTCAACCCCCTGTCATTACTCTGTCCTGGCGTTCCCCTACATCCAGTCTTTCCAGGACCAGGGGTCTCTCTTTCCATCTTTTTAGAAATCTATTGATATGCGGATTGTGTCTAGGGTATTCCGAGATTCTGGGTCAATATCCCCTTATCAGTGACTGCATACCATGTGTGTTCTTTTGTGATTGGATTACCTCACTAAGGATGAAATTTTCAAGTTCTGACCATTTGCCTAGGAATTTCGTGAATTCATTGTTTTTAATTGCAGAGTAGTATTCCATTGTGTAAATATACCACATCTTCTGAATCCATTCCTCCGTTGAGGGACATCTGGATTCTTTCCAGCTTCTGGCTATTATAAATAAGGCTGCTATGAACATAGTGGAGCATGTGTCCTTATTGCATGCAGGTAAAGTCTCTGGGTATATGCCCAGGAGTGGTATAGCCGGATCCTCCGGGAGTGTCATGCCCAGTTTTCTGAGGAACCGCCAGACTGCTTTCCAGAGTGGTTGTACCAGCCTGCAATTCCACCAGCAGTGGAGGAGTGTTCCTCTTTCTCCACATCCTCGCCAACAACTGCTGTCTCCTGTGTTTTTGATCTTAGCCATCCTGACTGGTGTGAGATGGAATCTCAGGGTTGTTTTGATTTGCATTTCCCTAATGACTAAGGATGATGAACATCTCTTTAGGTGCTTCTCAGCCATTAGATATTCTTCAGGTGAGAACTCTTTGTGTAGCTCTGTACCCCATTTTTACTTGCCTCTCTGGAGTTTAACTTCTTGAGTTCTTTGTATATCTTGGATATTAGCCCTCTGTCGGATGTAAAGTTGGTAAAGATCATTTCCCAGTTAGTTGGTTGCCGCTTTGTCTTTTTGACAGTGTCTTTTGCCTTGCAAAAACTTTGTAATTTAATGAGGTCCCATTTGTCTATTCTTGATCTTCCTTAACATTTTAAATCACCTGAAAACACAAGTTGCACTCATGATAGAACAGGGAAAGTTGAGAACTTTAGAAAATAATTATCCTCATGTGGGAGGGCAAAAATAAAAACTTATGAGAAACAAATAACTGTAACAAAAAAAAAGTTAAGCAAAAAGGCAAGGAACTCAAAACTTAAGTAGAAGGGGATACGAAACGGGGGCCAGTTGAGAAGAAACAGAAACGGGGCTCCCGGAAGGAAACATATCATCACCCTGAATGTAGAAAAGCACTCACAATGATTCTATTGAAGGTTCCTTTCAAATAGTACAGAAAATGCCTTTGGAGGTTCAAATGACACAGTAGAGCACCTATCACTGAGACAACTCAAAACACTCTGGAAAAAGGAGTACTGGTGAGACAGAAAAAACCACAAGACCATAAAAATAGTTAAGAAATCAGCTTTTCACGACTCAGCGGCAGCAAAGCGAGCAGTCACTTCAGATTAGCAAACCCAGTACTTCCCAGGAATTCTTGAGTCAATCGAGGGTAAAAAATGCTGACAGTTTTAGATATTGTGTATAACATCTACCAAAAAAAATGGAATTTTCCAAACAGTTTTGTCAAAGAAGATACTACGTGACACGTGACAAACTAATTCAAGGAGGAGGAAAGTGGGCACAGCAACCGAGGCCCAGTATAGATCAGGATCAGAACATGAAGGTAGAGAAGAGAACTCCTGGGATCGTACTTATGTATTGCACAGGGAGGAAACACCCTCCGTTCCAGCCACGCAATTCTGGGGACTGATGCTTTGGGGACTGTCACATAAAGATCCCTCCTCTCTGCTGTTTACTCACCTCTTCTCATGGAGACACAAAGGGAGGCTAGCACAGAGCATACTCAGCTGCCCCATCCACCAACCAGCCCGTGTGTCCATGCAATCTCCATTAACATCAATTTCTAAACACACTCCCCACTCCGGTTTTGTTTCGTTCTGTTCTGTTACATTCCATGAAAGATGGCGTCTCAATAACAGCCTAGGCTGGCCTAGGACTTGCTACCTAGGTCAGTCTTCCCACAACCTTCCTCCGCTCTGCCTCCGAATTCCAAGCCCTGCGATTGTGGTTCTGTGCTACCACGGCCAGCTCCACTGTGACTCCTCAGCTGAAGACACTGTCTGTTGTCATGCGCATTGTTGCAGGTGGGCTCGGGGAACTTACGGAGTAAAGAGATGTGCTCGCCCATTTGAAAGAGAGTCCTGACAGAGGTTCTCCCTACATTTGCCCTTTTGTTTCCAGAACATTCAGGATCTTGCCCAACTCCCCACACTGGTCTTTAGTGCACTCCAGGCAGAAGGGAGCCAAGCCATGATCCAAGTCCAATTTTTCTTTCCATGGGAACCTATAGGAACATATAGTTTTATATGGATAACAACGTTGCAAACTCTTCCAGAAAGCAAGGATACATCCTGTGCTCCCCTCTGGGGTGAAGGAGGGGGTAGGGTACGGAGAGGTCCAGGGAGGAGGCTTTCCCAAAGGGTGAGGCAGCACCTTGAACAACTGGAACTCATAGTGTAGTGTGCTTTTTGTATTGTTCTCTCCATTACATTCATCTTATAGTTTCAAAAACATGAAGCCAAAGCAACAAGAAATAGCCAAAATAACTAAATCCTCAAGGAACAGCTGGTAATAAACCCTTTTAGTAAATAAGTTCATATCTAAGAAAGACTTTGTGCATGTTAATGTAGCACAAATGACTGTTAACTGTGGATTCAGTCAATATATCAATCAACAGAGACGTCCATCATCAAGAAATTATTTAATGCTAAAATTAGTTAAACAGTGGCTCCCTAATAACAGAAAGGTGCAGAGAGGAAAGACGTCACTGAAAATTTTACTTTTGCGCAAAGAGCAATGTCAGATTCAAAAACACAGAACACTAAAATGTTAATTAAACCCTAGACTTCCACATAATTCTTATCAATTAACCAATAAAGTTGTCTCCGGATCCATGGTATTAATTCCACCCTTGACGTTTGGCTGCCCCTATGGCTGCCAGGTCTCCTAGCCTACAATGCTGCAGGAAAGGGAACCTGCAGAGACGACGAAAGGAGAGAGCTGGGGAGAGATAAGCACATGGAAGTCATCTTCTCAGAGGTAATTAGGGGCGAAAGAAAGGTATGAAGAAGATTTCAGTAGCCACACAGTGAAAAGAGCTCAAGAAGGGAAGGGCACTTATCCACAGCAGCTACCGGCGTATAATAGTACATAGGAAAGAGAGAACTCCGTTACCACACACAAGGCCGCACACTGTGTTAGACGCGTATGTGCCCTGGTTCACTCCATCTTCCATGGGATGATGCAACAGGTACCATTTTTGCCTCAGTTTAAGATAGGAGGCCACATCTCAAGAAAGCTGGTAAAGAACAAAACAAAACAGAAGAGAAAACCCAATTGTAGAGGCTGCGGACACTTCTCAGTCAGAGAAGCACTCATTGTGCAACCAAGAGGACTCAAGTTTGATTCCTAAAACGTTTGTAAAAGTGGCAAGGGTGCGAGGCCAGCCTGGTCTACAAAGTGAGTTCCAGGACAGCCAGGGTTACACAGAGAAACCCTGTCTCAAAAAACCAAAAAAAAAAAAAAAGGCAAGGGTGTTGCTCTATGTGCTTCTAATCCCAGCACCGAGAGTCAGAGACAGGAGGATTCCTGTGCATTGCTGGCAAACTGGCCCAGCTGAGTCACTGAGTTCTAGGCAGAGCAAAAGACCCCATCACAAATACAAACAAAACCCCCGAAGCAATGAAAAGGTGGATGACATTCTGAGGGGCAACACCTGACATTGGCCTCTGTCTTACAGACAGAGAGAGAGAGAGAGAGAGTCACACACATATACATACACAGACCACACACACACAACTAGGAGGCTAGAGGAGAAAGAAAACAGGCCCCAAGTCAACCTTATCTCAATTTCAAGTTTTCAAATACCAAGAGACCTAAATCTAGGACTACACATTTGTACATTATAATGCTTCATCTCAGAAGGATTCTATCTTCAGAAAATAGAGTAGTCATCATTCAAAATTTGTGTTTTACAAGGCATGTCCTGCGCTTTTTCACCCCAAAACACACACGGATAAGAAATTGGGATGAATCTTACAAAATCCAAACTAGTTATAAAAATAAAGGTTTACTTCAAACTGCACATCGCCCAAGTCAGCCCACTTGTTTATAGGACCAACTTTTGGAAAGCTAGATTCTTTAAATCAATTATGATTGATACAAGCCCGATGGCTGGACTGTCAGCATGGATAGAGTTGTCTGCATGATAAGGTCTCGCATCTGTCATTGCGAGACTTTGGAAAAAGTGCCACATGCAGGAACTCTGTAACTTAGTCACCCACATATCTGAAAAGTTCATTTGGAATTGAGAGGTATGGAGCTCGGGGATCACGTGGGTTACAGCGTGTGACAGTGTGTGTCTGTCAAATTACCGTTTGCATTTTTATTTTCGGACAAAAGAACGGAAATGGAATCCACAGCTGTCCACAGTCTTAGATGCATTTACCAAAAGCATCACTAAAGGGCTTACTAAGGTATGTGATTTTATTCCTTCATCTTTAAACCACGTTTACCCCATCTTAGCAGGCGGCGTGCTGTGTCTGCTATCAGGGAGGATATCACCACAATTAAATGTGATTTCTGCAAGGAGGTGTGTGTTACAGGTTGAGACAAGATCATACATGGCATTACATTGCAATCTGCAAAGGCGCTGTGCTCCTGCTGCTTTGGAAAGCCACTCCAGAATTGCAATGATTGGAAAGCCACAGAAAGCTCATAATAAACACGCAATGATGCCAGCCACAGAGCACGACAGAAGGTGCTAAACGTCGTCTATCAAGAAACAAGGAAACGTGAAAAAGAGCAGGTACTTTGACATTTGTTGCGAGTACTGTGTTTATCACACAAAATCTACAAGCACCTGTCCCCATGCACACTCTAGCTCCTGCTCTTGGGAACGGGATTACCTACCTTCGGGACAAACCAATTTAAAACATGCGCCCACTACCTTGGTGTAGGGGTACATGTCATTGCAGGCACAATTTTCTGAGTCTCTTTTGAGTTCAGTGATAGGTGAAAATGAAGCCTTCAGAAATAAACACTGCCTTTAACAAGCCTGACCAGGCTTGTTAGGCTTTTGTAGACCAGGCTTCCTGCCTAGAACCATTATAGCTGTCGCACACTCCCCATGAGCAAGGTTTTCATCGGAAACGTGACATGGCCGGCCATAAGAATGGTTTAATTAGGCCACGCTGGGGATGGGGATGGAGAGAAGGACTAACAGAGGACTCGGCCTGTTTGCCTGCTTTCACAGCTGCGCTGAAATCAGGTGACCTGAATGGAGCCATGCACGACTAACCTAGCTGTGGGAGGCAGAGGATTTCATCTTAAGGCTGGAGGAGGAATTAGGCAGATGTATCTTGAATTTGAATTCCTTCACTAAACTAAAGGGGTTCACCAATGGCCTGTTCTTTATGCTTTCAGGATGTAACAAATGAAACCTAGTTGAGGAGTAAAATATGCAGCATAGATATGTTCTGCATAAAACTTGACACGGAAATACATTGCAAAATTTGGTCCCAACCAACAGATTACACTTTACCTGAATCTTGACTGTTAGAAGGACTCTCTATCACATGTACATATCACATGTACATATCACATATACATATCACATATACATATCACATATACATATCACATATACATGGTTTTAATTACATATACATGGTTTTAATTACATATACATGGTTTTAATTACATATACATGGTTTTAATTACATATACATGGTTTTAATTAACTCGTTTGTTCATGCAAAACACCATGATTTACCTTCTAATTTACGATTAGGACATAGAACAGAATGGAATACGGACAGCCGCTCTACATAAGGCTAAAGTAAAACAGAGTTTGTCATCCAAGGCTGTAAAGGGGACAACATCTCCTAGAACGAGCTACTTTTAAGCTGTGGTCCCGCCTCACATGAAGTTGTAAAACTGACACTGTCTACAGTAAAAGTTTCCAAATACACGACGAAATCAAACATACAATGAGTCAGACACGATTCGGCAATGCTCCTCAGTGTAGCATTCAGTGTCCTTGCAGCTGTGGACCTGGAAGCACACACACACACTTTGTACCACACCTTGACCTTACACACCCAGCAAAAGCCGCCCAAAATATCTGGGCTCAGTCAGCACCACTGTGCATAAGCAACTGCATTATTTGTACTGTGCACACAAACTGTCTGCTCTTATAGGCAAATAATAACCACAGGAAATGAAGACTTTCATGTCTTCCTATCATCCTCAGCACATTAGTATCTTTGGACTGGATTGTATAAGAATGCCTAACTTAAAATAACAACAACAACAACAAAATAACCTGCTGTTTAAATGAGCTACTTACTTTGGGTTAGTTTTTAAGAGTTTTAAATGGGTTTTGTTTGAGATTAGAGCAAAAAAAAATTTAAGAGATTTATTTTCCATTTTTAATTGAGAGGGGTATTTAGGGGGCTTCAGTTTCCCTGGAGCTGGAGTTACAGGAGGTCACTGTTGGAGCACAGTGGTCCCTTAATCACCGAAGCTTCTTTCCAGTCCCCTCCTACAATCTTTAAAATGGCAGTAAACATAACCCTGATAATTTGTGTTATGTATTTATTCAGGGAGCCACTCTCAGCGTTGGTTATTATAAAAGAGAAAATATCAACCAACTCAGAAAAAAAATTCAAGTTGCTGTATATTCTGCAGTATCAGAAGTTCAGCCACGATTTAACACACTACATAAAAATAAACAGGCATTTCCCTCTCATTAGTATGCAAACTTGCTTTCATCTTTAGTAAGTGGTGAAATTACAAGTATGCCAAAGAACTGCCGTGGTTTGCATATGTTTTGTGTATGTGTTTATGTAAACGAATATGGCCATTCATGAAAATACACACAGGCACACATGCATGTGTGAGAACATGGAGGCTAGAGGCAGTCGTGAGGTCTCTACTTCTAAAGCTCCTACGCACAGGACTATGTCAGCCCCCCCCTTCACGGAAAGGCTTATCACACCATTTTATTTTACTTTCAGGTTTCTTATTTGATTTTACGGTGACAGAGCGCCGCGAGAATATGACGAATACGTTGCGGTTGTGTATGAAATCATTCTGGAATTGGTGAAGTGCATTTCTGAAAATGTAGATAAGCAGATCTAGACCAGAATTAGATGCTAACTCCTGAGATAGAGGTACATTATCTTCTTGGCTTGAGCACTGCACAAGAGTTCCTAGGCAAGGAAGGCCAAGGGCAAAGCCCTGCCCCTCCGCCATGCTGCATCCCTGAAGAGGACCACACAGGGAGCAGATGTTGAAAAGATATGGGAGCCCCATGGAGAAGGAATTTGTGATGGTCTTGTGAGACACATGACATTAACACACTTATTTCTAAAAGGGCAATCCTATCAAGGTTATTTCTGTTTGAAAACCACTGAGGGTCTCAAAGATACTAACAAAAAGTAGACTGCATTGAGTCAACAATTGTGAGGGTCTATGACACAGGTGAACCATGGAGACACGCATATTGTGAACGGAGTTGAGGGGACAGGGGTGTTTCAGTAGTAAAAACCAATAGAGGTGTCCATATGTGAAGCAGCAATGAATGCATGGCGTATCAGGAGATGGGGGCACGAGGCAGAAGACTGAGTTGACCCTGGGTCCTGCCCTAAGGGCAATGCTAGCCAGGAGCTCGTAAGAAATAAAGGCACTGGGAAGTTAGTCGGCTCGGTAATGTGCTTACTGTGCCAGCAGGAGGACCTGAATTCAGATCTCCAGCACCCAAATAAAATGGCAGGTGTGGCACCGTGCACTTGCAATCCTAATGCCGAGGAGGCAAAGACAGGGGGATTGCAAAACTTGCTAACCACCTCGTCGGTCAAAAGCGGTTGGCTTCCGGTTCAGT